>OY987305.1:17629152-18829152 GCA_963920635.1 Pseudeuparius sepicola
GGCTCAGAGCTCCAGGGATGAGGCAGGCGAGGCTCATGATCCGTGGGCCATCGCCTGCCTTGTCCCGGGAATTGCTGGGTCTGCCAAGAAAGGAGGTTAAGGGTTTGGTGAGGGTCCTCACTGGGCACTCTCGCCTAGCCCGCCACCTACACCTCATTGGGGTGGAGGAGGAGCGGGAATGCAGATGGTGCCTAGAAGAAGAGGAGACCCCCCACCACCTAGTAACAGAGTGCCCTGCGCTCGACAGGGTCAGATTCGAGTCCTTCGGCATGGCTAGGCTATGCGCTGAGGACGTGTATGGTGTTAGGTTGGGAGGGCTGCGGGCCTTCATCAAGAAGGCCGGCATGCTGGAAGCCCTTTGATACCGCCCGTGGGCCACCCCTTAATTTGATGATGATGATGATGATGAGTATATCACCATTAAGTCACAAAGTTAGGTACACACACAAAAATGTCATAATACAAAACCAACATTGAAATAGTTACGACGAGCATGAGAATTTGTTAGATTTGACAGCTATTGCGCGAGCGGAAGACCCTAACCGATTTGAACCATTATTTTTTCTAAATCATTATTGATTCAAATAAGAGTTGACTAGAGCTATTACATTTTTAAATATTCGCAAGTCCAGCGAGATAAAAAATTATCATAAAAATATATTTTTTTTCCAAATTTCGGCAAATTTTAGAGCACTAGGGCGACCGGAAGATATAAACCAATTATTCCTGTTTAGTCTCCCCAATTAGCAATTTTTCCATGGTATTACGACTTAAAAAAATTTGATTTACCTACATTGTAATATAGAATATTAAAAATGTGTAGTAAACACATATTTTGCAAAGGCACATTAATGCTATTAGCTACAAACATTCTGAAAGAATTAGGTTAGATAGTATCTATCTTATTAGCTAATATAATAATTTAGAATATCAGTTGTAGTCTCCAATAAGATTATTACCCTGGAGGAAAAGTTATACACATCAGTATTTTAAAAATTCGTAGATAGTACACGTACCTCTAGGTACCTACACAATCATGTGTTGTATGTAACAGAAACCATAAATCATAGTAAAAGGACACTATCTAGGAATCATCTAAAATTGCTTTGTTTGTGTTACAATGTTTTTCTAAAAAAAGTAGAATTTAGTGAAAAGGGCAACAATAAATTCAAAAAGAAAAATAAATAGAATACAAAGAATAATAAGTATACAAAGAATTTACACACATATTTGAAAGACACAGAGAGAGAGAGAGAGAGAGTTCAATGATATTTAGATAAAACATAAAACAATCTCTAATCTGTGTCTGAAAATACAAATATACATGTCAATTTTAAGTGTTCAAATGAAATACAATATACAATACTGTTTCATACAGAAAATTTTTGATACCTATGAGGAAAAGCGCTTTGGTTATTCCTAGATCTCTCCCCTTTATCTGTGTTGTGTTTTCTCCTTGGCTGGAGATTTTTGTGTAAGCAACTTCTTATTTTTAACATTTTGTATTCGTATTACCTTTAAGCACATTTAAGACAACAATTATGCTTCATATTACATAACTACAGTATATAAGACATCAATAACTAGTTACTCCCAACTGTACAGCGCAAACAAATGAAAATGTACCTAAGTACCACACAACTTTTATATTTCAGTTAAAATATAGTTTTTCAAAGAATTAGGTTCATTAAGGCACCCATAACACTCCGCGAAAAACTCAAAGCGAAATAGTTTAAGTATTAGTATTATAACCACAGAAAATATACGCGTATATTATAACAGTGTCACTTGCATCTTTGGGTTGTGTCATAGCGAGTCTGGAATCTCAACGCAGATAGAATCCGGTCAATTGCTTTAGGACGACCTGAAGCAGTTTCGTCGATTAGGTTGTCCTAAAGCAACTGACCGGGATCGAAATATCTACATCTCAACGCAGAAATCAGGCTCGAAATCTTCACTATGTCAAAAATCAAATTGTTGAAAATTATCTACATGTTCTTCACTTTTGCACAATGAAACATAGACAGTCGATACAGACATATTTCGGTCGTCTAAACGTCCCTTGGTCGTCCTTGGTCGTCTCCTGGGCTTTACTACTTTTAACCAATGATAACAAATTCTATTTGAACTACAGATACCCTCTACAGTTCCAGGTTTTCTTTGATCTTATATACAAAATACCACAAATTATTTACTTATTTCGATATCTGGAAATGTGAAGGGTTGCCACAGAAAATTATAATAGATAAGCACCTACCTATCTTTAATGCAGTAACATTTACGGTAGTTTTAACAATCTTCGATGTTCGAAACTTCTTGTTGTTTCATGGTGGCAACAAATCTATAGGTAGGTATCATTGAAAAAGTTATACGGTTGGAAATAAAACATCATCAAACGTATGTTCAGTTGCCTGTACCTGTCAATAGAACTTTATTTACAACTAGCTAGTTTTTCCAGCTAGTTGTAAATAAAATTAATTCTATTGGTACAGGCAACCGAACATCCTTTTGATGAAGTTTTATTTTCAGCCTTAAATCATAGTTTCATGTTATGTTTAATTAAATTAATAGTTATATTATGGCACTATACATTTTCATTGGTCAGTCCTGTACTAAATTCACACACTGTGTGCATTTTCATAAGGTGCTGGGCAGTGTCAAGACAAGTGTAAATATACAGTGTGCTTCACTTTGAGTCGAGACAATTCTGTATTTTTTGAAACGTGCTGATTTTCAAAAACAACATTCAACCTTTACTATAGTATTCAAAGAGCTTTACATTTTTAGTTATGATTTTTTGAAATAGTCCTATTCCATGGCCTACTGTTAATTCACAAAACCATATATTAGAAATTTTTTAAAGAATTAAATGGATAGGGCCATCAAACTGGCCCTAGTTCAAAAACCCTTGGTACAACATTTCAATACTCTAAGTTCGCTAAATGGGGCAAAATTTCGAAAAAATTCGGGTTTCCGGAGTGCCCTGTAGAAACCAAAGGGCATATTTTGCTGATTTTTTTTCGAGATTCGATTATACACCAATGTAGCTCATAAAAAATCCAAAGTCAATTATTAAAAAAAAAACATTTAAAGCAAAAATAGGGGTTTTACATTAGGTGCTGGGCATCTAGGTAACTGTCGACTATGTAGACGTACACCCTGCATACACTAGCCAAATTATGTAAAATAATACCCTAGGCAAACCTTAATCAATTCGTGAAAAAAGATCACCAAAGTGTGTACAGGGTACTCCGAAACACCAAATTTTTGCGAACTTTGGCTTCATTTGGTATAACTTGGAACATTGCAATTTTGTACAAAGGATTTGAACTATGCGGGTTTTCTTTTAATAAAAGTAAAAATTATAAACTATGGAATTGTCTTGATGCAGACTGAAACACATTGTATTGCAGCCGCTTTATTTCTTGGTATTTTTCAATTAATTAATTCCATTTCATACATGAGTCCATTTCAGACAAATTTTGTGTTCATAATATTTAGTTCCCACAAAGTCCTCTATAAAAAATCTAGGAATTTGGACACCATATTTCAGTCTTTGATTATGCATATGTTATGTACTCATTCGTTATTTTTACAAATAGGTAGTGAAGCTGTTCTGTCCAAGTATGCTTTTTACTTTCCTTTAATTATCATTTTATGCAATTTTTGTATAATTGGATAGATGCAATAAATAACAGTTGAAATGGGAAGTATCGTGGTAAAAAGTAAAATATTTACACATTTCCTGGTAGAAATTTTGAAATATCCTTTTAGGGGATATGCTTAAATAATGCGAAGTCGTATCGTCACTACTATCAAACATATTTTAATATCTTTAGTTTATACCAAGAATGGATAATATAAAAAATATTTATAATGTTTCTACCTATATGATATAAAATCTAAAACAACAGTAAAGTGTTTGTTAAATAATTTAGACATTTCATTCATCCTACCCCTAGTTGAAATTCTTGAGACAGTTCTTTTTATGGATGAATCTTGCATAGAAAAGTCTCTGAATTGTTTTACTAGAGGGTAGGGCATGATTTTTTTACCAGTTAAAAAATTGTTTTGTATAATACATTAAGAAACAGTAGTTTTTAAAAATTACTAGTATTCGCAATGTAAATTTAAGCCGGGACACTATATTTTTTTACTAATAGTTTTTCATAATTTGTCTTCAAATGGTACGGCCTGTATAAATAGGAGTTATTTTGTGTAAAGTGTATCATACAAAATATATATTCTACTCATTATTATTTTAAGTATGCCTTAACATAAAAATTTTAACATGTCTTTGGTATATTTTGGTATTCTCTGTATTAGTGCTATTTGCGAAATTAAGGTGGAGGATACTTGTAATAATTTTTTGGTCACGACTATTCATATGCAATTATACAAAGAGAACCTCCGATTTCATACATTTCTGTGCAAAGTGAGAAAGGAAGAATTCTGATAACCTACTTCAGTTTTCACTCGTTCTAACATTTATCTAAATTTGACACATTAGTATACACAAGAAACACTCGTTAGAAAATACAGCATAAATAAATTCTTATACATTTAAGACAACATTAAAAGCTTCATAAGTACATTTTTCATTAGTTCAGTCCTTAGAATTAAGAATTATTAGTTGAGTGTAGGCACATCTAGGAACCAGAGAACAAATATTAAGTAAATTAACTATCAAAATTTGGATGTAATTTCATGCAATTTTCAATAAATTCTGGTTTCTAAAGTGTAGCAACGAAGAAATAGTCTTTTATTACACATGTTTAAGTCAAGTTATTTGGAATTGTACATTTAGGCATTACTATTTTTTACTGGCCAATAATTTCTTTGTTCTGTGGAAGTTTGCTACAATTCACCTAACTACATTTATGTCAGCAAAGGCAGATACAGATGTCGAATGAGATCGGTTCCCTAAGGCTAAATGTATTTCTTCGTTGATCAGCGTTGATGCTGGACCAGTATCCAGCAACTTCATCAAAGTAAAGTATTATCGCTGTTAATAAAAATTAAAATATATGGTAATATTAAACCATGGTTTGGCTAACTCGTGTGTTTATGTGGCGCTACATTGGTCTCTCTTCAATAAGGCGCTAGGTAATTTCTTCGCACCCTCTGTTAAAAGGGGCATCAGACTCTGGAGAAGACACTTCATATCTACATATATAAAAGTATATTGTTGAGTTAATCCTGTGAAATATTACTATAGCATACCTGTTTATCATCTCTGTCAAATCTGTGTTGTTTTCGTAAGATCCGAAACAGTATTTACATCGCATCTTTGCATCATCGTCAACTCTTACAGATTGCATGATAGCACACAGAGTTATAAATGATATCACAAAGAGCACAGAGGGGATGCTTACTGCTATTATTAAATCTCTCCAAGTTTTCTTTAGGTCGTAGCGTGCAACTACTATGAAGGAATTATTCTGAAAAGATAAGTCAGAAGATGATCTAAAAGTGAGCAGATATCAAATATATATTATGCTAAAAGGGTGACACAGCTTTGTATCGGATTTTTCAAAGGGCTAAAAATTCAAGTATTAATCTATCGAGTACTTTACAATGTAGACGGCACTGCAGTAAGAATAAACTAGCCAAAGTAACTTTAGAAAACAAATCTGGTCTAATAGGTAACATCACATGTTAAGTAAACAAATTTTCTCTAAATTTTGTGAGGCTCTTAATATTTTTTATGAAATCTGGTAATTTGTTGTAGCATCTGATGCACATATAATGAGAAATTTTTTCTGTACGAGTTAATCGATGGATCGGATAACTAATGTTTTGTGTTCTAGTTTTATACGAATGAAATTTTTCTGTTTCAAATTTATCTATGTTTTTGAATATAAATAGTAAACATTCAAATAGGTATATAAATTCCACATACCATCATTATCCTTAAAGCTTTAAATACACCGCGGCAACTGTCTCGAAAACCCAGTTTATTTATTATTCTAATTGCCCTTTGTTGGGTTATAAATATTCCATTATTTTTTTTGTTCATTAACCTTGATATCACTCTAATTCCGTAAGTTACAGCATTCAGTTTCAGTTTCACACTTAAGTTAGCTATATGACTGTTCCAATCTAAAAATTCATCAATGTATACTCCCAAAAATTTTGCATTAGTTTTCAGTTTTATATCGTCGGAACCAATATTAATTGAAGTGGGTATTTCTGATGAGCATAGTTTGGTTCTAAAAACATTGCATTGATCTTATTTGAATTAATTATCATTCCATTTTGTGCAAACCACGTACTTATCTCCCAAAATGCTTTCGCTCCGCTGTTAACTATTGTCTGAATATCTGGTCCGGCAACCAGCAAATTGGTGTCATCGGCATAACTTGTTATTAAGTATGAGTGCGGTAAAAATGCATATCATTAAGGTATATAAGAAACAGTAGAGGTCCTATTATACTTCCCTGTGGGATCCCAATCACTACACTTCGTATATTTGATTTATGTGTTGTTGTATGATCTTGAACAACCACTCTTTGCCTCCTATTTCTTAGATATGATGATATTAATTGTAATAAAGGTCCCCGGATACCATATCGTTCTAGTTTGATCAATAATAAAGAATGATCTAAACAATCGTTCGCTTTACTTAGGTCCAGAAATAGACCTAATGCAATATTTTTCGTTTCTATTTGATCGAAAATGGCTTTTGAAAATTGGAAAATGGCTGTTGTTGTCGACCTGCCTTTCATGTACCCATGATGATATTCTGAAAATAGGTTACACGAATTCATAAAATCTAGTATTCTGCTATATATATGACTGTTTCAAAAATCTTTGAGAAGCTAGGAAGTAAACTTATCGGTCTATAGTTAGTAATATTGTAAGAGAGGCCACTTTTGTGTATAGGTTTTACAAGAGCTAATTTGAGTTGATCTGGAAAGATGGCAAATATTAAGCAATTGTTTATAATATGACACAAAACATTAGTAATCTCTGGAATTGCTATTTTCATTATGCTTGCAGAGGGATTTCATCATCACCACTACTGTATTTATTTTTAAGATTTTTACATATTTGGAATAATTCATCTTGTGTTACAGGTCTTAGAAACATTGATTAATTATTTTCGGGGAAACTGCAATGAAATTCTACTTGCATTTGATTTCTCAAAAGCTCTGGAATTTCCGTTACTAAATAATTGTTGAAATCTTCACAGGGGGTTTGTGTGTCTTGATTGATAATTTGTTCAAGCCTGCTTCGTTTGCCTTCCATTAATTTCATTGCAAATTGCCCACATGGTTTTGGATTTATTGTCAGATGTTTTTATTTTCTCTTCAAATTTTTTTTACTTTTCTTGAATTAGAAGTTGATCATATATCTTTTTTGTTTTTTTATAGGCTTCATTAAAGACACTGCTTAGCCTCTTTGCCATTAGTAATGTATCTAATTCCTGTTATAGTGCGCAGTTTGTGCATTGAAAACAATGCTTTAAGGTCTACTTTTGTTGAAAGTATTTTTCAGGGTCTACATCAGACATTTTCAGTGTAGGTATATACCGTGTACCCCCGGATTGTTTAGACGATTCTTGTAAATGACAAGAACAATTACAAGAGTCGTCCATATACTTAAATAGGTAGGTATACTTAAATGTAGAGATGGGTTTGCACCAGGTACCTACATTCGTTTGCTCCTTGGGAACATTCATAAGTACCCTGAATGTACCGGGTGCATTGCTTTTTTTGCAGTTTTGAATTTGTCATGAAAAGTCCTTTTTGGCAATACCAAATAAGTGATATTGGAATGGAATTAACTGGAAAATTGGAATAAAAATACAGTTTTAAGCATTTTTTGGTCTTTTAGTCATAAAAATAAAATAAAGATCAGATCTATTATGGTTCTCGTATGTTATTTAAATAAAATGCTTTTCGTTTGGAATTGGGTTGTCTCGACAGGTTCACCCCTGGTTTCTTCCATTGCTTCTGTTTGAAAATGTATTTATTCGTGTTCATTTTGGACACTGACGTCAGCCCATGGCACGAAATTCAAAATTCCGAAAATAAAAAAAAAACGGCAATGCCAGTTACAGGATTCGAACCTAGGACCATAGGATCTAAGATCGACGCTCTGATTTATCTAAGCCATCGATGTACTTGAAAATGTTACCTAAAAATAGTATAAGCTAGAATCTCAGTGATGTCACAGAATTAAGAATAGTTAAAATATGGGGTGTTTCAAAATTCATATACCTACATGGTAAATCAAAAACACAGGACCTACATCGTCTATTGTCTCATTACGTGGCGTTGCAGAATTAGTGTGTGTGTGTGTTTGTGTGTATGTATGTACTGAAATCTTGCAATTGAATTTTAAACCCAACCGATTGAACTGAAATTTTCCACACATGAAAATGCAATCTAGTATACTCAGTATTGTGATTTTTTTTATTTTCACAAGTAGAAAATGATAAGGTGAGTGACGACATACGAGATCCAACATGGCGGCCGCCCTAATAATCGTAATCGTAATAACGATCTAAGATCTTTTCCAAATAAGATTTTTAAAAATTCGGCTTTGATTCATTGGAGGGAGAAATGAATTGTGCAGTGGTAGGACGCCGGCCTCCATAGGTACCTATATCAAACGATTGATTACGTAACCAGTTCGGTTAGTTACTTTTCAAAACTAAGTAGTTACACAAAATTGGACGTATCATCGCACTTGCTCGGGTTTTGAAAGATGTCGCTTACCAAGTATGTCAAAATTAGGAAACTATTATAATTTATAATATTATGAAGATCTTAGATTGTTTAAAAGATCTTAGATCGAATGATCTTTTTTAAACAGATCGTTTTTAGACGATCTTTAATCTAAGATAGTTTTTGTATGAAAAGATCTATTGTTTGTTTCACATTGATATTCGATCTAAGGAAAGTGTCATCCGTTACTGTTTTAAATCGCCAGAAGCAGAATAAAAAATGAACCAAAATATAGCTACAAGAAAAAATAGTATAAAAACTTAGGTTGAGATGTGAGCCCTTATTTACCGAGCATTTTTATATAATATGCGAGGTGGCCATCTCAACCGAAGTTTATATAGATTTTTTTTACTACTAACATTGAAATATTGCCATATTTTACATATTTGATTAGATTTAGTCTGGGAGTTCAGTTGTCAAACTGATAAAATGAAACTAATTTTTAAATGTCATATAGAAAATTTTTCATTATTTACCTATACCTAGGTATTTTTTATTATCATTATTTACCTAGGGAGAGAAATATTACTTCTCATTAGAGGAATGAGGTAAATAATGGTGATTTCTCAGGTTAGTACCTATAGTAAAAAAATATTTTCCCATAATTCCCATAATCACAAATAGTGGCATAAAAAAACAAATCAAAAGCAATAGAAATCTAAAATATACAGTTTGTTCAGCGAATATTCGGCCCTACGTCACAACTCTCGTCCTTGTCTGGCTAGTGAATATACGACCGGTATCCGTCGTATAGTCATGAGTAAGACAAGGACGGGAGTTGTGACGTGGGGCCGAACATTCGCTAAACAAACTGTAGATATGATTTTACATAGGAAAATATCTTTTTACTACAAAAAGACATCTTCGCACTTGCATGTTGTCCCAAATAAACGCTCACCAACACACACACACAACCAAAATGCGGTTACAAGACAAATTTGTCCGGTATCGCACCAGTGTTAAATTATTATTTTTATCTGGGGCAATACCAGACAGATATGTCCGGTACATAGTATCCAACCTAAACAAATTTGCCTTTTTACGCTCTTCAAGTAGGTATCTGTAACACGTGTGGCGGATTATTAGTTTAGAAGATACGGCTTTCGCCGCAATGGAATAGATGGCGTCGTGGCTGGCAGCCGTGGTAATGTAATCACCGATACCGGACAAATCTGACTTGTATCGCAGTGAACGTGTTAAAAAATAATCTGATCTATGACCTATGACCTACCTAGATCTTTTTTGACGCGATCTTTCCCAGCTCTGATTGGTAGGTACCTACCTATTTTCATAAAACATTGAAATTAAATAAGTGTAATATACACCATATTATGGTGGATTTTAAGTGGTAAGTTTAAGATTATTATTGAAAAGATGCAAATTTTAAACGATTTAATTATTTTTGTAGATGCTGCATTCAAATTGAAATTGAATGCTATGAGATTCTGACAGTTTTAAGAAATAGGTAATAATTGTATATTTTTTACAGCTCAGAAAAATAAAAAACATAGAAATGGTATTTGTAGATAATGTTTTTTGTAAGGGGTTGCACTTTTTATACTCTATTATTTATTTACTAGTTAAAGTTTAACAGCGTTGCCAATAATTAATAATGAAAAACTTATTTCTCTGATAAATTAAAATAATCTTCAAGATTATATAAATTGCAAATAGTTTTACAACAGTGGTTTCCTTTGCATGTAGGAACTAGGGATATACCCAATGACGTCAGAACCTATAGACAGGTTTGTTTTGATAAACGCTTGACGCCCAGAACTAATCACAATCTAAGCGCTCCATCAAATTATTCCGAAAATGTCGCTAGATTGTCAGAAATTGCCCCTTTTTGTCGAGCCGTAGCGAACTTATTTCGACTCTGGGCTCGGAGGCTGGCGTCGTTAGACCATCCCCCGAATCTTCAGGTGAGGTTCCGATGCTTCCGGCGCCCCCAAACAAGAAAAAACATGCGATATCCAAGTGTGATTCTGGAGGAACTATAACCGGGAATCACCGGGTGTATAGTTGGTTGATGGTTGACTTTCTGTCTTTGTTTGTAGCATGTTTTTAGAGTAGTATGGATATATTTAATCTTGGAGTCAAAATAAAGGGCATTTTAACAATGGGGCACCACGTCTATAGGTTTTGACGTCATTGGATATACCCAACCAGTTGCAAATACATTTGCTTTGAAGTAAATAATGGTAGATAATATATGATATTTATGTATTGATGAGATAAGGTCTGCCTGACTATAATAGGTGAATCTATTATTTATAATTATCTAGACACTTATTAGGCAGTATTTCTATATACTAGGTGTAGTACTTTAATTTGTGATGCAACTATAAGGAAACAATGATATATTTTACCCAAGGATGGTGTAACAGACACACCATCCTTGTATTTTACCTACAATTACCAATACCAATCGCACAGTCTGACAAACGCGCAAATCGGTCAAGAGTGGTGTGCCGTGTGCCTCACCTTGTGTTTGACATAACTCGTGCTGTGTCTTTTAGAAATTTAGAAGCAATTTTTCGCTCTTTTTAAGTGTTTCTTAAGTATCCGTGGGTTTAAAGTGCTTATAGACAATTAAGTTATACCTACGTTATAGACAAAAAAAGTGTAGGTATTGTTTGCAAATCAAGGAACTTGCCAAAGCAGGTTACCTCATCGAACTGACAGATGAGGTTACCTATATATCAATCATATCATGCGTAAGTACATAGGCGTACCTAGTTCGGGGCACGGGCACGGTAAAAGATACCTTTACCACCAGAGGGAAAATAATTCTCAACGTGGGTATTGGGTATCAAACGAAAGGGCTCGGCGCTCGGCGGGTAGAAAACAATAAGGTGAATGACGTCATACTAAATCTAATATGGCGGCCGCCCCAAGACGGCGGATTACCTAATTCTTCACAACATCCTCGACATGGGTATTAAATGAAAGGATTTGAAGAATAGAAAACTATAAGGTGACTGACGTCTAAATCCAATAGGGCGGATGCCCCAAGATGTCGGACTAAATTTCTTTACAACCTCTCCTGGGATGGGAATCAAATAGATAGTAAGAAAGCACAAAATAACATCTTTTTTTTATCCTGAAGCTGAATTGTCGTTACCTGATATTTTTGTTGTTTTAATGTTCAATAAAAATAATTAAATTGTTTGACGCCCGCCTGGTATGAATTTTTACTTGATTTTCTGGAACAGTCAGGGCGGAAATGGTATTTGTCATGAAATTTTTTTTTCTATGAAAAATATTGTGTTTTAGAGAAAAAATGTAGAGGGAAAAAGTTTCTTAAATAAAAGGGCTACACACAAATCATATTTTTGTTATACGTAAAAATGACCCACAAAAAAGTTCGAGCAAACAAATTAATAGGGGTTGTTAGTTTCTACCCTTTTTTAGGGCAGTGTGTAAATGAAACTAGCCTAAGGCGTCTTCCAGTAAGTATAGATAACACATACCAAATTTCAAAATTTTAAATAGCGCCGTTATTGAGATATAAATAAAAAAAAAACTTTTGGGTCACCCTGTAGACCCGAATAACTTGGCAAGGAAAGCCAAAATCGAAAAAGAACCCCCCACCAAATACAGGGAAAAATGGCTCTCTGCCAATTTTGATAATTTTTTGGGATATTGTAGTACAAGTCACTATAAGTTGCACGTGCAAGTTTAAATTAGTTTCTATGTCTAGTTCCGGAGATATGAATTTTTGAAAATCATAAAAATGGCCGTTTTGCTAAAACACAGTAAGGTTCACTTATCCAAAAGTATTACTGTTTAGATGATTAGTAACAAAATAATAGTATTGCTGGTTTAAAGGAAGTCAAGTGATATGTCAGTCAAAGAGAAGCCGCCTATTGTACAGGGTGGGTCAAAAATAGCGACTATTTAGCATATTTCGCAAATTTTTATCATTGGTCCCAATTAGTGGGACTGAACATTTTTCATTAAATATATCTCTATTGAGAATCTTTTCTTATGACAAGAGGTACGACTTATATGGATCTGGACACCGAATTTTCGTAAAGAAGGTGGAAAACAGCATATCTATAATAGTCACGCACGGTTTATGGTCAAGCGGTTTTTAACGGCGCAATTGCTTTACGCAGCAAGATCATATATCATATTATTAGAAATAAGATTGGATAATATTTTCTATAGAATGTCAATTTTCAATATTTATATTTCAAAAACCAGACAATAGAAAATCAATAAAACTTACACGAGTGTAGGGTAATTTACTTTAAAGTATAACTGAAATATATTATTCAAATTGGCAGATCCATTCAAGAATAATTAACAAACATATATATTAGGGGTAAAACCTATTTCAACTAATATTTGTAAACACCCCCTATATAAAATGCGATTGTAACTTTTTGTAGATAATTATATTAAGTAGTTACTATAAGCCTTCCTTAAGTAGTTTTGAAAGCTGATTGATTGTATCAAAAAGGCCGCTTTAAGTGACTAATGTTAAAAACATGAAGTATAAAAAACAAACTTTTTTAAAAAATTAGTGTTTTGGAAGAAAGTCAAAACTTTTAAAGAAAATTATTCTTGTCATAAGAAAAGATTCTCGATAGAGATAGTTTTAATGAAAAATGCTCAGTCCCACTAATTGGGACCAATGATAAAAATTGACGAAATATGCTAAATTGTCGCTATGTTTGACCCACCCTGTACAATAGGCGGCTTCTCTTGTCTTAACGACCGACTGATTGACATTCACTTAACTTCCTTTAAACCAGCAATGCTATTATTTTGTTACTAATCATCTAAAAAGTAATACTTTTGGATAAGTGAACCTTACTGTTTTAGCAAAACAGCCATTTTTATGATTTTCAAAAATTCATATCTCCGAAACTAGACATAGAAACGAATTTAAACTTGCACGTGTAACTTATAGTGACTTGTACATCCCAAAAAATTATCAAAATTGACAGAGAGCCATTTTCCCCTGTATTTGGTGCGGGGTTCTTTTATATGAAAGACCCCCTTAAAACCACCTGCCGAACACCACTTTAAAGTATTTACTATACATTCTGACTCACCCTAGGTATATAAATATTTAACGAGATAAATATATTGAAATTTCAATTTTTTTTTTTATAAATTGCGATTCGCGGATAGACATACTGTGTGACTTATATATTGTAATATAGCCACTTTGCCTCACAACATATTGATATATGTACATACTTTGATAATGTGTACCTAATATGCGAAAATACATATTTTTAATTTTTGAACATTGATTTACGATTCTTGGATGTTTCATCAATAATTCATAAATGTTGTAAAATAAATATTTGTTTTTTGACACGTCTATATTTAATATACAGGATGATTTTTTTAGGATTACCACCGCGATTTTCTCGCTTATTTTGCGCCCTACAAAAAAACCTAAGAAACAAAAATGTGGCGATTTTGGACAGCTAAGTGGTGCTGCAAAAGAAATCGGCATACATGGCCAACTTGTCACGCAATATAAAAAAACCTCAAATTGAGCAAAACTATTACCTAGTAGCCGTGGAATGTTTATTTTAAGAGACAGAGGAAAACTTTTATATTGAAAATTGATGGCACTGAGAAGCTTTATCCATCCAGGTGCTCAGATAGTTTCAGCCGAGGTTTCAGCAAACTACACGGTATTCGGCTCTCTTGAGGCCATGAAAATTTTTGTCGATTTGAAGTTCTTTTAGTACAGCACGAAAAGTTGGACATGGAGGCCCATTTATTTTTTAACGTCGCCTCGTTGACCAAAATCGCCATATTTTGTTTTCTTAAGTATTTTCTGTTCCAAAATTAGCAGGAAAATCGCTTAATAAGAAATAAACAAAAAAATTCATATAGCGTCAAGAGAGCCGAAGACCTGTGTAATTTTCTGAGACTATCTTAGTACCCAGTTGCATAAAGCTTCTTAGTGCCATCAATTTTCAATATGAAAGTTTTCATCTACCTCTTAAAATAAACATGCTACGGCTATTAATTTTTTTTGCTCAATTTGAGTCTTTTATATTGCGCGACACGTTGGCCATGGATGCAGCACCACTTAGCTGTCCACAATTGCCACATTTTTGTTTTTCACTTTTTTTGGCACACAATAAGCGAGAAAATGGTAGTTCCAAAAAATCATCCTGTATATTGATTCAAAAATATTACTTTATCGATATTTTGTCATTATTTCATACAAGTTACAAAAAAATCTTATTATGTATAAATGTTGTAAATAAATATTAGTTTCTCTATTTTTTGTCAATATTTCCTGAAAGTTGGAAATACTTACCCAACATACAATATTTATTATGTTGAATATTGTTGAATATATTTTTAAGAAATATTTGGTGCTACTAGGATATGTATATAGTTAATTTAGCAGCTATGACTTTTTAAATAGTGATATTTTAAAAATATCCTTTCAAATAAATATACCTTCCAAATGCACTAGCTTTCCAGCTACTTGCAAATAAAACTCTACTGATACAGGTAACCAAACGTTTGGTGACGTTTTATTTCCAGCCAAATAAGAACTTGCCGCGTGCGGTTATCCGCACGCGGAACCGCGTGATGCTAAATTGTATCGTTTTATTAAATGGTATGCTTGCACACGGACGCGGTGCGGCAAAAAAAACGTTGCGGCAGGCGGCGGTCGTATGTGTGGTGCGGATCTGCGGTCAGAATTTTCGAACTTCTCGTACCGCACGGCACCTGACTCCATCTTCCGTCTCTAGCGAGCATCCGACAAGAAATGACAACATTGCACCCGACAAGAAATGTATCGTTTTAAATGGCATGCTTGCACACGAACGCGGCGCTGCAAAAAAACGTTGCGGCAGGCGGCGGCCGTATGTATACTATAAGGTGTATACGGAAAACCGCACGCGGCATACCGTGCCGCATCCGCGTCATGTGCAAGCTCTCTTAATCGGATAGATTCAGAAACGCGTCGCACCGTGTGCAAGAGAGCTCTCTAATAAGAGAGCTTGCACACAACGCGGATGCGGGCGCGGTATGCCGCGTGCGGTTTTCCGTGCCGCGTCCGCGCATAGCTTGCACACGGTGCGACGCGTTTCTGAATCTATTCGATTAAGTGGCTATTGCTCAGGTACAATGTTGTAATTTCTTGTCGGGTGTAGCCGGCCAAGGCGTTCAGGTGCCGTGCGGTACGAGAAGTTCGAAAATTCTGACCGCAGATCCGCACCACACATACGACCGCCGCCTGCCGCAACGTTTTTTTTGCCGCACCGCGTTATCCGCACGCGGAACCGCGTGATGCTAAATTGTATCGTTTTAAATGGTATGCTTGCACACGGACGCGGCGCGGCAAAAGAACGTTGCGGCAGGCGGCGGGCGTATGTATATGGTGTATACGGAAAATCGCACACGGCATACCGCGACGCATCCGCGTCGTGTGCAAGCTCTCTAACGGTTGTTCCTTATAAGAAATAAATCAATTTTGCACCAAAGTTGCCTTTCCATTTTTGTTAATACGAAAGGTAGGAAAATAATTGTTCCAAGTTAACAGGAAACTTTTAATTTTATTGTATCGATAAAATATTCTATTTTGGACAATTTGATTGCATTTGTATTTTAGAAAATTGTACATGTTTCTTTTTGAAGAGAAATTGTTAATTATTTATGATTCGGACCTTTTTTAAAAAAGAAATGACAGCTTGACATATATGCAAAATGGTGACCGTAAACACTGTGTGTGTGTATTATATAGGTATGTATTACCGTAGACAATTCTACGCAGACTGTCAGAACCATTAATAAAATTTCAGCGAGACGCGAGATTAACAAAATATTTTACATAAAACTAATACCTACCTAAATTAAAATATACCTCAACTTAGCATAGAGGTATGTACATACCTTATTGTAATAGCAAGGGTATCTAGATTGTGCCGTTTGGTTTTTGCCATCTCTGCCATGCGATTGAAGAAAATCATGACACTCCCCTCTTAAAGTATTGACGCACCCATCCAAATTTATATAAAGACGCGAATGATTGTAAATACTCAGGGTAGATTGTATCGGAACAAAGGTATTCGTCGGATCCACCACGTGACAGTGTTTTCCCGTTAAATTCCAGAATTGTCTGAAGGTTGCGTATGGTCTCGGTATTGCTTTGCTTTCGAAAATGGTCCCATTTATACAATCCGTCGCGCTAGAAGCAAACACATCAAAAATATTTTGGCAAGCTGTGCCATTTATCAGGATAATAGGTACACAGTTTTTAACTCGAAGTTAAAATGCGATGCTTGTGATAACTTGATATTTTTATGTTTCCAAATAAAAGGAACATAATGTTGGGCACGTGTTAGGTCGTTAAGTGCAGTAATACCTAATCGATATTTTAATTTAAATAGAAAACAGTACCTACTAACCGACAAAACGCTGAATTCTTGCACCGTGCAACGGACATTTGTCTTTTAATTTATTAGTTTCATTAATTTTGTGCAGGTAAGTAGCTGACAAAAGAAAATTGTATCGAGAAAGTCTTCAAGCAGGTGTTTGAAATGCCGCAAAATTGTTTGTACTTACCGGATAGACTTGTCTGAATCATTGTAGGAAACCGTGTGACATGAAACCATCATAACTTTTGCTACTTCTCTACTCCAAAATAATGTTGGTTCTATCTCGAAACCTTCCTTATTTCCATTCGCTTTGGTGGTGGCAACAGCCTTTTCGCAATTAGCTTGATGCACACTGTCATCTACGGCAATAAACACATTTGTCGAATCGGATGTGATGTTTTCTTTGCAAATCCTGTCGCAGATTGGAGGCCGCTTGATCTTGGTACATCGCGACCCCTTGCACTCGAAGAACCCGTTGAGCTTGACGTTGTCTCTGTCGCTGTCGACCGTGAAACCGTCAGCTTTATAGTGGCAGTCGTACTTCTGCGAGATGTTGGTGCAGTGACCCAAGGAGCAATTAAAGACGCCCTTCAACACAGCACACTCCGTTCCGTTGTTGCAGTTGAATTTCTTGAGTTCGTTGTAGTCAACGGGTGGACAGCGCGAAGTCTTGAAGAGGGTGCAGTTGTTTAACTGCACTCGAGTGCCGTTTTGGCGTGAGGTCGCGTGGATTTGCGGGCAGAACCCCGAAGTCCTCGTGAGGCACCACTCCCCACAGGACGCCCAGCTGCAGTTGTTGAGCATGCTAGTGTTAATTGTTTGGCACATGACCGGCCTCTCCTCGTAGCCGCTCTTGAACGCCCTGTACGACGGGATGTAAATAGCCACGGTGAGGTAAATGAGGGAGACGCAACTAAAGACTACAACCAGCTGACAGAAACAAATGCAGCCGCAGATACGCTTGTCTTGTTGGGGTATCATCCGCGGCTTCATCTTGCTCCTGCGGGCCATGTTGAACGGCGAAGGCACGATGTTGGTGTTGCTTGATCTACATCGCTCGGCGGTGGTTTCGATGTAAACACTACGTGGTCGGCAATAGACTGCGAGGGAGCATTGCGGTGTCTACGCCGACGCGGCCGACGCCACGATAGTCCGGGAGTTGTAAAATCAAGGGAGGCCGCGTGCGTCTCTACTCCTTTTCCAGGGACGGATCGACAAATTTCCTCACTTGAACGACTCGTCAAATATATCTGGTGAATGGTGAATCCACGATCCACCCAACTAATTCTTAAATTCTATTACTTCAAATGTGACATGTAGATAGATAGGTACCTAGGTCTATATAAAAAAAACAACCATGGGGTAACTAACGCTTCATGCGCACTATCTAATCTATACCTATACGTGATAACTACCCTGAAGTTTTGATGTTGTGGTAGTTGATCTCAACGCGTTGCAAGCTAATAAATATGTAGCAAATAATAAATTACTTCTACAGAGTTTATTTTACACCGCTACACTGCTAAACTTTATTTGTAACTGAACAATCAATTTTTTTATATACGCACAATTTTGAGTTAAACAGGATTTGAATCCTTCTGCGTTTATTAATGGACCATAAAAAGGAATAATTTTGGCTCGCACAATAAAACCTTGTACCTAATAATTATAAGCTTTTATTTATTAAAAGTTAAAGTAAGGGGTAAATCATCTTGAGGTTGATATATTGATTGGATCTATTAATAGATGCCTCTTTAATAAAGTGTGTCAGTTCAGTGAAATCAAGATTATTGGATTTGTCAAAATTTAAGCATCCGACGTTATAAAATCTGCATACTTATACCAAATAACTGTCTCATCTTACCAATTCATGGAAATGAAGAAGTATAAATTATTTTCAAAAAAAATCGAATGTATAGATCCTTTGCTTTGTAAATCGACGATTTGCCTGAATACAGGCAACCAGTTCGTAATGATTTTTTAGGAAAATCCTGTTGAACCCAATGCTGAACTGTGCATACAGTTAGCACGAAATTTGTGTAATCTGTTTATAGCCTATATAAATGTCTCCGAAATTCGTAGAAATTCAAATGCCTTGACAATTTTTTAATTAACGAGATGGGCATTTTATTAGGTGCTTTAAACTTTATGGAATTGTTATGAAAATAGGGGAGAATCTATAAATTATTTTCCCCAACTTAGCTATTATAAAGGCTGAGGTCAGTGATTACCTAAAGCACCTAGATAAATTATTATCAATTTAGATTGGACGAGGATTATTAAGTATCTTCGATCAATTATAATTTTAATCTTATTTTTAGCAAACTTCTAACTTGCTGATATTCGCACACTATTTTCAAGGAGTATCGAATCGAATCTACAATTGTTAGTTAAAATTGCAAAAGGCTACTCCAAATTTCGCAAGTTTCGACCAAAAATTGACTTTGATTTCGCAATTTTAACTAACAATTGTAGACTCGATCTACAATTATTGTAGTTCGAATCTACAATTATTGTAAATCAGAGTAAATTTGTTGTGGCCCCTTTACGCCTTCGTAGATTTGAGAATCACCAATACGAAACAGCTGTATAAAAGTGTAACATTATATAGCTACAATTTGAACAGTTTGCGTGGCGTTGTCTTCAAAGTTTGTAACATTTCACTTGACCCTCCGCATCCGCTTTCAGAAAACAAACATTCCGTTTTTGGGTAAGGTATTATCAAAAGCGTTTCAAGACAGAAACATTTTTGTAAACAAAGAAAACTGTATTCCTAATACTTTCCCATATTTACCCAGATATTTATCCAGATTTAAGAATAATAATTTTATCTACGGCATGAAGATACCCGCCGTAAATAAATTATTGCATTAAAACTATCACATATTTCCTGGAACCAAAGGTTATTTCATCATATCATTTCTTATCAGCGAACTTTTTTCAATCCACAGGACGAGCAAAATTTAAAAAATTGGCATTCCTGTTTTCGTATAAAATAGTAAGTAATTTATGCAAAGCTTTAGCTTAGACCTCATTGAAATATTATGGTGCCCAACACACGACGCGAGTTGCATGTAATATTTTTTCTACAACTGTTTTCAGCATACAAAAAAGCAGCTGAAATCGTTCTAAATTGCCCGACTAATATTATTTACCCTCGCGACTGGCTGTCGCAGTTCTGTGATATTATTACGTTTATTTTGCTGTTTACAACAGCCCTGAGGGGCCAACTCTGGGACACCCTGCGCAATAATTGATTTTTCTTGAAAGCGGCAGTGAAGTGTCCCAAAATCGTGATTAAAAGCTCAGAAATCGGCACTGAAGTAACCCATTATTGTACGATTTTTTCAATAAGTAGGCCTTGGCGAGATGTAAACATCAAACGCCAGACACGGAGCCACGCCCGTCAAAAGGACCAAATATTCAAAACCCGGCCAATAAACTATTTAACTATTCATACACATTGCGAAATTGTTACCTATAGCAGAGCAATCTATCAGTATAAATATTTTAGTAAGTTTGAATATCAATAGATTTATTATGGAGGCTGCACAACAAGCAGCAGTTTGGTTTTTCTGTTCGAAGCCGCCGTGTCTTTGTCACGCTTGACCTAGCGATCGTCAAAGTCAAGCAACGCCGCGCGTAGTCGGTTCATGGACGGGTGATCCCTTATTATTATTATTTTCTTGCCTAATAAAACAGTTTTTTTCCGATTTCAAAAAAACTACAATATGTACCTCGGCACTGAAGTTATTTTTATGACTCATGTGATTTATTTCTCTCGGCCAGAGGCCTCGGCATCTAAATTCCTCATGAGTCATAAAAAGTTGAACTTCAGTGCCTTGGTACATAAATAACTATTAAATCAAAAAGTTGTAGCTTGTCTGTGTGAAAAATCATTTAAATATCTAACAATAGAGAAATTTAGAGATAAATAAAACAGCAATAAATAAAAGAACTATATATTTGGGCGATTTATTTTAAAATATTAACAATAAATTGATATTATTACAATACAATTGGGTTACTTAAATATTAATATAAACTTTTGGAATCGACAATTAAATTATTTACAATTTGGTTAGATCTGGCATGATCTTTCTTTGAAGACGTATGAAATGTGAACTAGTATTTGGAATAACAATATATGGTATTATTTAACAAATTCCAAGCAGTGTTACATATCTATACAAGTAATTGTCATAAATGCAACTTTTAGGAAGAAATGTATTAACCCTATAGAAGATTTTACGCTGGATCAATGTCTTTAATCACAAAATAAGCTTCAAAAACGTCTTATTTATAAGAAAGAAATTAGGTAAGGCGATTCTTGCTTTAAGCTGATGGTTTAACTTGAGTGGGCTAATATTTGCTATACAGGGTGGTGAAAATTTCGATGCCTGCCATTGGTACCTCTGAAACTACGAAAGATACAACGTTGGTCAAATTAGGCTAAAGTTGCGCTATCGTACCCTCTACAATATTTTGTTATGGAATCCCCGATATATTGATTCATTCCTGAGTTATAATCAAAAACGGAAAATGCAATTTTTTTAAAACCGTTATATCTTCCGCATCGGTAACCCGAATTTAATGAAACTTAATAGTTTTAGGTTTTCCGTCATGGCCAACTCGACGCTCCAAGCTTCCTAGATTTCGAGCAACCACAGCCATCTTTGTTTTTTATTATGGCCGTTTTATTGAATTTTTACACCATTGGATAGAGCAAAATGTCCTGTTTACCCCTGTAACAGAACAAACCAGATAGAAAAAGAAAACACCCTGATATTAACCATTTTTAAAAATTTCACGTATATGTCGTACACCTTGAACGAACAATAATTGACAGTGGCAGTATGTATTAGAACTCAGTGTGCTATTTTTGAATAATCGACATCGACACCTATTAACGAAACATTAATAATATTGTTAGATATGAAGAAATATTAATGTACCTCAAATTAAATTACCTATCCTTAACAAATTAATAACAATCATTAACAATGACACAGTTCCCGATACACGATTTTCGATGCCCAACATTAGCGGGCATCGAAATTTTCACAACCCTGTGTAGTTACATTGTGTCCTCGGATTATGTGTCATAGAGAAGGATTTAATTTTTTTTAATCGTCATGTGGTTTATTTGCCTCGGCCTTAGAGACCTCGACAACTAAATTACACATTTATAAAAAGTGGAACTTCACTGCCTTCGGTACACAAATAAGCATTATTTATAATTTTTCAAAAACACATCTTCATAAAAAGCTTTGCTTGCTAAAAAATAAGACTTGAATAGAGAACAATAAAATTTTGTATACAGGACCCTCAAAAAATTAAAAAATGTTAAATGTGCTTTGGGAGAAAACCCTTTTTTGTTATATTAAGAAATCAGTTTTCTCATTAGGTTTACAGGGGATATCTAAATATCTACTAAACTTGGTGCAGATTTTCCAAATTACGAAAAGAATTGTGCCGGTCAACATTTTCTTTCAGAAGTGTATTGTCGCCACAAAAACACTTTCAGAAGAGCGGAAAAATACTGTTCTCTTGACCGGCACATTCTTTTTTTTTTTTGTTTAGAATATCCAAATTTAGAATTTGGGCACCCCGTCTTCTGAAGATAAAATGTTGCTGTAATATGCGAAAAGGACTGGGTTTTTAAGTAAATTTAATATTTCATAATTTTTTGGGTATCCTGTAGGTACATCAAATTTTGCTGTACTTATATGAGTATTCGCTAGCCGGGTCTCATTGTTTCATCGAACAAAATCCCTCCTCGACACACAATTTAGGGACACTGCGCAATGTTCTGACTCCAAAGGTATCTCAATTTTAGTACACAAAGTAATGAAACTTGTACTTAAATTAAAACATTTATTTGTTTCAAATGTATTCATTTAACTAAAGGAATGAAATAGTTTTCTTGAATGATACACTTATATAAAGTAAATTAATTTGAATCAACGAATTAGATATTTATATCAAAACTTTCTTTCATTAAAATTAGAGCCTCGCATTATTTTAAAGCAAAGAAATAAATAAACAAGATTTATTTATTTTTAAATACCAAGTACCTCCGTGTAAGTACAGGTCTAGATATCAATACAAGATCACTAGATTTTTTGAATTAAGTAAGTAATACGTTAATAAGTTTAAGTTACCAATGGCTTTAGTTTTAGAGAATGGACTCTATTATTTCTTTGTAAAAAGAGCATAGCTCCTCCACTCCCTCATTTACGGCTTCTGACTGCCATTTGCCTAATATTGAGCAATATTTTATCAGTTCTAGTTCTAATGAGAGGCGTAATAAAGGGTGCAATTGCGGTCGGCGTGGTCGAAAATTCCAGTGTTCGGACTTATGAAAAAGGGCATTTGTGTGTAGTTATGGACAAGGGCGTCGCCAGCCAATGGGCCAGAGGGGGGCAAGATTATATGTACCCCACTTTAAAGTGGTACACCCCGGCAAAATTTTTATTGGTGACTTTTGCACACCAGACGGCGTATCGCTTATCTTGAATCCCCAATAAAGTAGGTACCAAAAAAACTTAATGAAATATTAATTTTCTTGTGAATTTCTCGATTACTGTTTAAATAATAAGTGACCTGGCTGGCATTGGGTAAAAAAATCCAGTTTCTAGGGGGGCAGGGAGGGGTAGCTGCCCCCCCTTGGCGACGCCCTTGGTTATGGAAGTCGACAATATCTTGCGTACCTGGGGTATTCCCTATGAAATAATTCAAAGTATTAAAGGTAATTAAAATAATACGCAGATAATAAAAGCCAGCGAAATAAATAACAGGTAGGATCGAGAATAGGATATTACGGATATTTTATAATTAGTTAGTGTTCCTCCTCTGGTTTCTCTGAGAGTTTCTTTTATTTCTTTTTAGCAAAATTTAATTCACTATATATTTTTTAAGGATTAAAATTATAATATTTTGTTCTCCGGTTGCAATATTGAGTCACATTGAAGCACTTTAGGTAATACATTTATATAAATAATTATTCAATTCAAGTTCCAGAAAAGTAAAGTTAAAAAATGTAAAAAAACTTGTTTTGCTTAACTCCACACACCAAAACTTTGTTTTTTGCACTCGAAGTGCGTCTTAGACTAAATCATGTCCTGATGGTGCCAACATGGTTATCGAAACTCCGACTGCAAAAAAAAAGTTTTGGTATTTGCAGTTAAGCAAAAGAAGTATTTTTTCTAACTGCCAAAGGTTCTTGATTCCCAACTTAGTTAAAAAATGTTTAAATATTTTGGCCTACACCTACAGTTGTTTACACTATCATAAAAAAGTAGGTATCTACTTCCGTCACTTAAATTATTAAATTACATTAATTTTGTGCTTTCTGTAATTTATTCTTTATATATTTTTTTTTGTGTGTGGGGGTTAAGTGTATGAATATAGCCTGGTGCTAAACTTCGTCCTTCGATTTATTTCTTCTTCTGTGTTATTTACTTTCAATAAAGACCATATTATTATTATTATTACTTCTGTGCAATGCGGAATTTCCAGACTTTTATGTATACCTGTGCTTTCTATTTTTGTTTTTCTTCTACATTTTAGATAACGCTATAGATGTTGAAAAAACCTATGCTTGTTTAGATAGGCAAGATCGAACAGAAGAGTTCATATCCCAAATAGGTGTACGACTCCAACAAAAACTTAAGAGTGGATCTGTGACAAAGTAAGTTAATGTAATCAAAGTAGCTTTACGAAAAAGTTCCAGTGTGTTTATGTTATAACAAATACATATACCTAAGTGGTGGCCGTGGTGGGTGGCATCAGCATCGGTTTAAGCTTAAGGGCCCGCATGTCGAAAGAGGCCCGGACAGACTGGGCCACTTATGGGAAATAGACAGATTGAGGGAAAACGTGCTTCGACCTTCGACCTACTGAGCATCCAATTTCTTGCCAAATAAAGTGGAAGTCATATAGTCGTAGTTTCTGATTTTAGGTAAAAAGTGTAAATACCAAAGTCGGAAGGAATTGTGTCCCTAATGCGGTTGTCATGTCCTACTTTCCATGAAAGCTGTCATTTTCGAGATATGACACAATTTTTTGTTTTTTTAAATGGAAAGCATAGTTATTTCCATTATTTTTCTGAATAACCATATCGAGTATTATATAGTTGGAAAGCTCGAAAACGAAGAATTTTTGGACACATGTTTATATGAACTTTTGTTGTATAGAGGATGTTTTTTAAAAATTTAATTAATGTCAGTAGTTCTATAAAATTATTGCGAAACTACCATCCACGAATTGTTTACAGTTTAGTTTCAATGGTAACAACGAACCGAAGCAATATTAAATACGGCCTAATACTTTGTTGTTGTTGTTAAAACTTCTTTTTAATAAGCTTAGCTTTTTTGCATAAACATGAACTGTACCTGGATTCAAACGTGAAGTATTTTCATGATATTTTATCAAAACTATAGATGTTATAAACTGAAATTCGAATTAATTTATAAATTATTATTACTAAATTTGCAGGTTCAATTTTGCAAATGAACTTTGGGGGATTTTCAGTATGAAAAAAAAACAATTTCTTCCTGTAAATAGTAACAATATACATAATAGGTACCTATAGGTTTTCGAATAGGTATATATTTTTATTTTAAAATTAATAATCGAAACTTAGTATTACTATAATATTCCATACGATGTTATAACCTGTCAAAACTTACAAAAATGGGTACCTACATTTAAACTGTGACTCTAATAATGACAATAGTTGTTTAAAATTTTGAGCATAGTGGAAGTTCAAAATGATGAGTGGGCACTAGATATACTTAAAAAAGAGGTTTTTACATTAAAATGTTGGCTAATATTTGTTCACTTTAACTAAGTATATCAGTTATTACACCTACAATATTCTAGTATAAAATAATTTTCATAAATGTATCCAAGATTTATTTCTAGTGATGCCTAAACCATAAGTACACAAGGTTGTCCATATAACTTATCCTCAAACTGGGCTGGTACAGACTACTATAAAATAGTTGTACAAATCCTAATTGGGTCAAACTTGATCAGTTTTTGACTTTCGTTTTTTGACTTGCCCAAGCAGGACCCCGAAAATGCAAAACAACTTTGCTTAATGAAATCATTTTGTCAAAGCAATAAGTACTTTTTTTTAACGATACAAGACTTGA
Organism: Pseudeuparius sepicola; assembly: GCA_963920635.1. Lineage (NCBI taxonomy): Eukaryota > Metazoa > Arthropoda > Insecta > Coleoptera > Anthribidae > Pseudeuparius > Pseudeuparius sepicola. Next base: position 17,655,424 of record OY987305.1, read on the forward strand.
AATAATATTGTACTTATTAATAATTATTGAAACACGTGTATGCGGTTACTAGTTTTTTATTTTTGTTAACTTTGAGTGTTTGCCCATTATCACCTTTTCTTATATATATATATATATATAAAGCTTTGACAATATACCTTAAAAAAGTTACTTTATTTTGACAAAGGGACACATATTTTTAAACTTTAACCTGTCCTGTTTGGATGAAGGTTTGGAATGATTTTCTAAACGAATGCCAATGTAGAACTTTTCTATAATTTAAAATTAAATTCGACTTGATGCAAGGGTGACACATTTTTAGAGTCTATTTGTAGAAAAAAAAGAAAGCCACTTGTCAGGTGACTGCCAAGAGCGCCCAACGACATAAAGTTTGACCCAATCAGCTTATCTACATCAATTTTATAGAAGGCCCACTTTTATCTCGGACCTCAGTAAGAAATGGACAACCTTGCATATTCTGAAATTTAAAGGAATAATACAGTGTGTCCCCGGAGTAGTGTCCGGAGGAGGGAATTTTCTTTATTATTCACTTTTTCGAAAAAAGTCATTCTTGGTGAAAAGTTTTGCTTGCAAAAATACTTAGATTGCAGGAATAAAATATTGCTTTCAACATACAGGGTGGACAAAAAAAAACTAAAAAAATGTGAAAATCACCCGATAGTAAAGTATCCCTATTGTTCAATTTCATGTAAAAAGTCATTAAGAAAAAATTATCGCTATTTGTCACTGACAAAGATGTGAAGTGCGGCTGATATACAAGAAACTTGAATATTTTGTAATTTTTTAAGAATTTATTTTATATCTGAACAAAGAAAAAGTAAGTGGAACAATAATAAATGAAACAGTGTTAATTAGTTATTCAAATGTCATTGTCATGTCATTGTCATTCCATTCGTATTTCAAATTCTCGGTAACTTTTCTTTCCTTATAATTACCGATCCCCTTTCTTTAAAGTGAGTAATAATTCGCTTCAATTTAAAATGTTCGTTATTCGTCACTGACATAAGATGTGAAGTAATTTGAAGGTAATACAAGGAACTTGAAGATTTGGTCATTTTTCAAGAATTTTATTTAACCCATTAGTGCATAATGTCCCCTTAAAGGGACGGCAATTTCTTATTCAACCAGGCTCACACTATTCAGCCAACTTAACCTAGAATTTGTGAGAGGCATATTTTGACGTCACATCCACTGTATATTGAAAATCAAGTGGGGAATTTGTGTTTTGATTGTGAAAGATACAGTATGGATCTGTCATGGATCCAAGTTTGTATTCGACTAGGCGCGGCGGGTAAGTGATATTGAGTATTTTATTATATACTTTGTAGATTTATTTACAAATTTTAGTTTTCTGTACACTATAAATGGACAGTACAGTACAGACAAATGGATAACTTATTGTTTGGTGGTAGTTGATGAACCGCAGTGTCGTTTTTGTAGCCCAAAAATGCATTGTCCCTTACAAGGGACGTCATGCAGTAAATACCACTGACATTTTACAACCTATTTCAGGTTGGCTTTGCATGAACCATTAGCAATTATAAAAGAGGATAACACGGAAAGTACTGACATATTTATGGTGCCTCCCGATGAAGATGGTGACCTGACAGATGCCCACAGCGATAAATCCGATGATGAACACGAAGCTAATCCGAATCATTTTGGTGCAGCAACCCTCAGAGCCGAGTGTGAAGCTATAATTCGCACAAAAACTCCTCCAGAATTTGACTCGGATGACGAAATTCCCCTGCCACATTACATAAGAACCAAAAGTCCAGAACCTATGTCTCCAGAACTTTGATGATGTGATTATTGTCCAGTGGAAGGACAACAAGGTTGTAATCGTAGCATCAAACTTTGACACAGAATCATCTTTATCGACAAGATTGGAATGAGAGGACTAGATAAGTTGGACAATATGGTAGCAAGTTATAGAACTCGGATGAGACAATGCAAGTGGTGGTGGCCAATTTTTGCTTACATTTTTGACATGAGTGTTGTCAATGCTTGGTTGTTAATGAGGAAAATCCACCCTGACAATCCCGTCTGTGCCAGTTTTCTACCATTTACAAGAAATAATGCCATTTTATTTTATTACATTTATACGGTGTCAAATCCAACAAAGGAAAAGTTATTCCACGACATCCAGATGTGAGATTTGATAGAGCAGATCATTTGGTTGACTATTCCCAGACTGATCGAAGATGTGCCTTATGTGGGAAAAAGTCAAATTTTGTTTGTACTAAATGCAACATAAGGTTAGGTCATTAGAACAGAAGGTATTTATGGTGCAGCATTATGGTTTGGGGGACGAGTATTCCTTGTCTAGGATTGCAGAAATTTGTCGAGATAGGTGACCGGGAACCAACATAATCCATGTTGAATTGAAGCGAAAGGAAAGAAAAGCTACCGAAGATTTGAAATACGAATGGAATGACAATGACATTTGAATAAATAATTAACACTATTTCACTTATTATTGTTCCACTTACTTTTTCTTTGTTCAGTTATAAAATAAATTCTTGAAAAAATGACCAAATATTCAAGTTCCTTGTATACCAGTCGCACTTCACATCTTATGTCAGTGACGAATAACAAAAATTTTTTCTTCATGACTTTTTACATAAAATTGAGCAATAGAGGTACTTTACTCTTGGGTGATTTTCACATTTTTAGGTTTTTGTCCACCCTGTATGTTTAAAGCAATATGTTTTTCTTGCAATCCAATTATTTTTGCAAGCAGAACTTTTCACCAAGAATGACTTTTTTGAAAGTGAATAATAAAGAAAATCCCCCCCCCCCCCCCGGACACTAATCCGGGGACACACTGTATATATCTTAGTAAAAGAAATGGAGTCAATGAGTTTTTCAAAACATCTCAAACGCGATTCTCGTCTTTGAACACCGTTTTTTCCCTAATTTCAATATACCTACATACACGTATAGCAAGCTAAGAAGTGGCAATCGAACTATACTATTGTGTTGAACTGAAAGGAAAGTTAGTATCATTTGCTTGAAAAAGACGAGGATAGAATATGGTAAGGCGAACGGCGTACATCCGCCTACCGTGGGAGTGGGGGTCACAATAGCTGCTCATATCGGTTCCCTAAACTGTGATATCGGCCACGAGTCTGCGGCCGTTGTAACCCCCACTTCCGTGATAGGCGGGTGTGCGGATAGTTCGATTCCCACATCTTAGCATGCTATACGTGTATAATGTATTATGTGGTTTATAGCGGAAGCGCCTCATGTAAATCGTTTAAAGGGATACTATTTATTATTTGCCTTCAATTTAGCAATTACTAGGTTCACAGTTATTTAAAGAAGTAACAGTTATTTTCGAAATAAAGCGTTTGTACAATATTTTTAAAGTGCTATATAGATTATTGATTTTGAAAACGGCAAAACGCTGCCTTTACAACAATTGTTCATAAATTTATATAATTACACTAAATATACATAATATTTCAATTTTTACACCTTGAATTATTTTAAATTATAATTGATAAGAAATATTGCTACTACAATGATATTTTACATAATGATATTCGTTGTTTTAAATCTGTTAAGGCGATAAAAAATATTACTAAATTTCAAATTTACAAGTACAATATTTTACAATAACAATTTAACGTAAGAGAAACATTTCTGGGTATTTTATTTGTGCTACCGTAGCTGTAACATCGACACACCCAAGCAACAAGATCCTAACTCAAGTTTCACAGAAAAGTGGGCCCATGCTAAAATTCCAAGTGGGTCCCTGCCTTTTTGAGAGTGGTTGATTGACATTTATTTAAGTGGGAAAAAATAAATAGTAACAAAAATATATTGAACCAATAACTTAAAAAAACATGAAATATACTCTAAAGTGAATTATAACTGTGCGAGTTATGTGCTGGTCTCATTTTAAGTAAATGATTAAAATTTAAAAATGAACTATTTAACTTGATTTTTCGTATTTTATCTCAACTTTAACATTTTGTATTTTCTGGCACCATTCCTCACATAATAATAAAAAAGCAGTTTCAATGTGTTGTAAGAACTATATCTACATATAAAAATCTTACTCACTTAAATTAAAGCAAATTTTAATGCTATTATTCTTTAAATCTAAAAAAACTTTAAATAACAAAATTTTGGCAAACAATTCATTTTTATCTGTGCGAAAGGTCTTAACTAGGCATACAACTTTGTTCCACAAAGAACCATAAGAACAATCACCCATATACGTTGTGCCTGTCTCAAGAAAATCGTATTTCCTGTAAATCTGGAATATATTATATTTCAAGAATCAAAGAAACATACCTAGTCACCATAAAAATTTGAAACCAGTAGACCTTCGACTTTTCTTACTACAAAGTTAAAGAAATTCGTTTCCGTTTTTATTCGCTCCCCTGAAAAAATACTCAAAATGGGTTGTGACCTTATTGCTTGGGGTGTCGCTATACAGGGTGTTCCCGGATTGACTGCACTACAGGTGTGATTGATATAAGTAAAGTTTAAAAGAGTTGAAATTTCACATTTGGGTATTCAGGCCTGCTTTATTGAAAGTAATTTGTGTCACATTTTTATGTTTTAAAAATAAAGTAGACCTTGACACAAGTCATGAGTGTCATGAGTCATGAATCAAAAACTTATTTAAGAAAAATACCTTTTCCGTAAAAGATATTGAAAACTAAATTAGGAAAAGTTCAGAATATAAAAATTATGCTACTCTGTCATATCTCAAAACGTACCTAGGTATCTATCTATGCAGTCAATTCGGGTAAACCATGTATAAGTAAAGAAATATATTATTACATGTATACGTAAATAAATGCTAGCATCATCTAAGCACGAGTCTCCGCTTAAGTAATTAATTTTTTCCAGTTTACACAGCGTTGACTTATTGTTTATACAGGGTGTCCCAGTTGTAAACCACAAATTTTAAAATAAACGATAGAAAATTATATTTTGAGCAAAAAATCCTTGCCCATTGATTTCTACATAAAAAATGTCTCTTGTCAATTTGCCCTGAAAAGACTTGGTTTTGAAGAAACAAATCAAATTCAAGTTTAATGCACAGGAAAAGTGATGGTAACTTCGGGAATGTATTCAACCATGTATTTAGAAAACGCTACATTTTTGAAAGGAATATGTTCTTTATTGCATATTTTGGAATTTTGTTTGGAATATTACAGAAATGTTTTAATGAATTTATTAATTTGTCTATTCCTTTCAAAACTCTGCAATTGATTTTTTTTTAATTCACGTAGCTTGTTTATAAACGTATGCCCCAAAATGGGTCGTTTTCTGACGAGAAAGTTGATCCATTGCCGAAATATCACTGTTTCTGAGCAGCACTTAAATTTGCTTTGTTTGCTCAATATCCAGTAATTTTAGGGCAAATTAAAAACATATTTTTAATGGAAAAATTATTGGACAATTTGCGGGGGCGTATCTTACCTTCCCGTACGCCACTGGTTATGTCAACAAAGCGCTGGTAGCTTCAATTTATTGCATTTTATACCCGCACCCGCATACTGTCGGAGCCCACGGTAGCTTTACTGTGTACGAAATTTTAAGTATAATATGTATTATTTGTTGTTTCTGATATATCATCAAAATAACTTAAAAAAAATAAAAATTTTAAAAACTTTTTTAAGCCATGAACTAAAACGAATAAAATAAGTTTAGGTTTCCCGATCACTGTCCAATAAAATTAATTGGTACCTACTTTTGTATGAACATTTCAGGCATTTTAATTTACAAAAACTGGCTGCAATTTGGCATTGAATTATCTTAACGAAAACCTAAACTTGTTTTATTCGCTTTAGTACATGGCTTAAATAAAAGCTTGTTTTTAAAAAGGTTTTTCTATTGTTTATTTCATTTTGCGCTTTTTAGTACCTATGAGATTCCCATGTTAGGAGGGTGGTAAAGAAAGTTAATCCGCCTTCTTGGGGCATCAATCATAATGGGTTTAGTATGTTTACCTTATCTTCCATCCGTCGCCGCTATCTTGGATTTCGTAAGAACGTCACTCACCTTATCGTTTTCTAAGTAAGTTGTGAAGAAATAGGTAAACCGCCATCTTGGGGCGGCCGCCATATTGGATTTAGTATGACGCCACTTGACTTTTCCTTTTCCATCCGTCAAACCTCTTCATTTGATACTTATGTCGAGGAGGTTGTGAAGAAATAACTAATCCGCCATCTTGGAGTGGCGGCCATTTTGAAAACATCACAATACTGAGATACTAGATTGCATTGTTACCAGAACCAAATGTGTGTCCAAAATTGTAGCTCAATCGATTGGGTGGAAGTGGTTTAAAATGCAGGATTTCACACTAGCAGAGCAAGTTAAATAAAAACGTTAAAGTAAACTTTAACACTGTGTCTTTTTTATTAAGCATTTTCGGACCCATGTTCACATGAACTCTTTTATTCAAAATCAAGTTTTCTATCAGTTACTTCAAAATTGTGGTTTACAACTGGGACACCCGGTATAGGTACTTTCTTACTCTAATGGGCAATATACGTCAATTTTTATAATATGAAAATATCCTACTGGGCAATGAACATAGGTACCTACACGTCAAAATTTAGACCCACCGAAATATTTTGACAATAATTGATATTTTGGTAAGGAACTACCAAATACAGTTCTATTCATAAAGTTTGCACGTGGCATGCAGAGGTAGGTACTCAGGCTCAGGGTTATCTGAATATATGTTGTTATAAATACATGTATCATATATTATTATATTAGGATTAGGTACCTATACCTACGATGTGTCCCAGGATTGGTCTTGCAGTTACAAGAGCTATTTTTGCTTAAGTACCTACTAATGTTTGAATTTAAATGTAATATTTCGAAATACTGCCTTGCTTTATCTAAAAAAAAATTAGGCAAGGATATTTTAAGTTTTTTTTTAAATAAAGGGGGAATTGAAAGTTACGTATAAACTCTTTTTGTTCGAATGTGTCAAATATTGACATTTTTCGGACGAAACCTATGATCGAAAAGAAGAACATTTACATAGTGAGCTGTGGTTGGTCTGTGCTCAACTGTCAAGGCCGCCGCCATTTAAAATCCATTTAAATACTCCATTCTAAAATTGCGAAGTAGATTAGGTTTTGTAAGTATTTCTTTTTTATTTTTTGTTATTATTTTTGCTGCTAGATGTCGAAAAAATATTAGAGAAAGTTGCTAGGAATTAAAAATTGCCGTACACGGAAAATTACTTGATCCAGGAAAAATAAAAACGGAACTCTTACAAAACCTTGTAAACTTTAATAGAAAGAGTTTTGTTGTTGATGTATTATTGTAATGATATAAAATTATAATTATTAGGTATAATTAATGTTTTAAATCTTCCCATGTTGAAATGTTCAAACTATATTAAACTAGTAAACTAAACTAGTCCAATTAAACTTATTTTAAAAATCTAATATTGTATAGTATTTTACAATTACATTTTAAGGTTAAATTAATAGGTATAACTTTAGTTTATTTAATGCTTTAATATTTTATTCAATGTCCCTATACAGTGTGGCCATTTTAGTGTGCAACATATGGGATTTTTTTTTATTAATTGCACAACCAAAATACAAATATTGCCGAAAGTTGGTGCATGTTCGATAATCATATTATGTGCCCTTAGAATGGTTGCAAGTTAAACAGCATACAGGGTAGGTCGAAAAATATAAAAATTGCACAAGAGTGAAGTACCCTTATTTCACAAAATTCAGGAAAAGATTATTAAGAAAAGTTGTTTAGAATTAAAAGCTATGCCTAAATAACAAAACATAGCCTCCTAAGAAAAAAAATTTTTTTCGTCGATGAATTTCCAGTTTCTTATTAAACATTTAAATTAAAAATTTTGCACCTTAAATGAGAGTTTTTTAATAGACACATTATCATTACTAATGTTTTACCTTGTTCATAAGAATTTTTGCGAAATTTTAAAATTGTGTTTAATATCGTTGCAACAAACATGAAGTTTGTGATTCCCTAAAAAACTAAAAATCTAAGTTAATTTTACAAATATGCTTGAATTTGAACAAAGTTATGAGAAATTAATTTGATTTTGATTAATTTATGAAAGTCTTTAGGGGGAATATTAAAAAATATTTATTTTTAGAAAATTATTAATGTTTTTCAAAAAAAGATATATTTTTTCTTAGGAGGCCATGTTTTGGTATTTAGACATAACTTTTAATTCTTAACAACTTTTCTTAATAACATTTTGCTGAATTCTTTGAAATAAGGGTACTTTATGAACAATTTTTATATTTTTTGACCTACCCTGTATGCTGTTTGACTTGCAACCATTCTAAGGGCACCTAATATGATTATCGAACATGCACCAAGTTTCGGCACTATTGGTATTTTGGTTTTGCAATTAATAAAAAAAATTCCCATATGTTGCACACTAAAATGGCCACACTGTATAGGCTATGCCTCTTTCGTCCTCCTACCTGCCCCTACCTGCATGCCACTTGTGAAAATCAATGCATAAAAGATCTGTCATAAAAGTATCTAATACTTAGTAATACTTACAAATTTACAGTTTCACCAATAATAATAATTGATGCTGACTTATGTTTTATAACCAGTTTTGCAACCACAGAACCATACAAGTATTGCAGTTGAGTAAAATGGCGAATCGACCAGTGCACTGCGATTTCATTAAATCTGTCGAATTTGGCAGTCGCCCGATATTGCCCAGAATGTGTACATTTTTCAATAATAATTGTGAAAATGAGACCTCAATATAGATTAAGATATATATATATATATATATATATATATATATATATATATATATATATATATATATATATATATATATATATATATATATATATATATATATATATATATATATATATATATATATATATATATATATATATATATAGCAAATTTAACTACCTATGCAGAACCCGAGTTATAATTTATGAAAAAGTACGTTATAATGTAAGTGCTCTTGTATTAACATTTCACTATAGTCACTAGGTATTTGACTTAGATAAAATTAAGATATGATGAAGTACGCACAGCTATGGTGAGTTTTACTATCTAATATCTAAGGTACATTTCAATAATAATTGTTGGTCTGGTACTTCCTACGAAACAAGTCGTTACAATAAACGAAATAGGTGGCTTATAGAAATGGTTCTTTACCCGTATAGCGTGCCTGTTAAGGAGTAGGTCAAGAAGAAAATTGAAAATTTTTGATCTGACCGAATAGTACCTCGAAGTTTTGTAGTACGACATTACATTTTATAGTTCACTATGAAAACACAATTTAAATCACAGTTTAAGGCATTACTTTCCTATTGGTGTCGGACCACTTGCGCCCGGCCGACTTGCGCTCCGAGTTATTTTTACCTCATTTTGAGCCGGAGCATTGGCAGTTGCATATATTTTAATTTTCGGCGCTTCCCACTTAAATTTAAAAAATGTCGTTGATAAATATACTTAGTCCCAATGAAGTGCTTCACTTTTTAATACTTTAAAATAAGTTCAAAAATATTTGGTTTTTGTCTGTTACGCCATCTTTCCACGCAGTTAGTGGTCCTATACATTTGCTCGTAAACATTTCAGATTTCTATGGGAAAAGTCTCACTGATGTCCATCCAATGTTCCACAAAGTAGTCGTTGAATAAAGAAATTTTTGAATTTTCCGGAGAATTCTCCTCAATAGTCATCCATCCTTCCTCAACATCACCAGGTGGAAGATGTGCCAACGAAGCACACATTCGAATATGCAATCGAATTGACTCATCGTTAGTACACTCTTCACAAGTCCTCTACTTTGCACCTTTCTCCACAAACACTGATTAAAGTGGAAGTTGCGTTCCGAGACTTTCACGCCTTGCAGTTTACTTTTTAAAGCCGATATTGCAGCTTCCTCAAAATCAACTTTTAATAATTCACGATCCCACTCTGGGATATGAGTTTTCACCAATTCGTAAATGACTGTTTTCTTATTTGGAAGTAGGACATAAATTACTGGAATCACATTAGTTTCCTGTTGGGTACTTCCAATGTCGACATTACTGTGTATAGCTGATAGAATTGTTTGCTGCAACTCTTGAAAGTTCCATATGCCAAAAATGTTTTTCCATTGGCCATGGCCTCTTTTCCTAACTTAGTCCTAAAAATTAAAATCAAACTATGTTCTGATAATCCTCGGGATCCTTTATTGTACCCATTGCTTTCTATCTATGGCGATTGAGACTTTATTTCATAGATTGAAATTTGGGAATGGTGGTGACAAATTCCAAACCACGGTCGTACAGTTGCTTTATCTCAGACTTATCTATATATGGACGACACTGGCTTTGTAATGTTTTCTTTTCGAGCTCTTTTCTTGACGGCGGATATACATACGTATAGGTACCCCATTTAGTGCCATATTAGGTTTACCCGCACTAACATGCCTACCACAAAATTTTTCAGCTTTGTCTTTTGAGCACGTCCAAGTTTCACTATCACTTTTAACACTTTTAATTCGGTATCCGTAGCCATTATGCAATGCACAAGGCTTACCTTTTGTAGTCTCAATATTTTTTAGCTTTTCTTCCCTTCTGAATCAAACCTATAGAGATACTGTTATTGCAAAGGTAAAAGATTTCTTCGTAAATATCGGAATATTTACAAGTACCTACCCCAAAACAATTAACAATTTTTGTACATTATATGGAAAAACTGGCCCTTACAGCTCATCAAATTAGTTTATTATTCTGTTCTGAGAAAATTCGAGGGGTATTTAAATATTGTGTTAATAAATATGTATATGTAAACTTATAATAAATTATTCAGTAATAACGTGCTAATCATATCTGATGAGCGGCGCAAATGCTCCGGCCGAAATCAGGTAAAATAACACGAGGGCAGGTGGGAATTTTAACCGGAGCGCAAGTGGGCCTATTCCTTACCTATTGTCTTTACAAAATCACTTAATTAATAAAAGCCGAGTTGGTATTTATTAATTTTTAACCAATAAATCTTTATTATTGTATCTAATCTAATCTAATTTGGATATGTAATCAAAATTGCATTATGTATGTACACATAGTCGCCAAAACATATAATATTTTTTCACGAACTGGGCCCATAAGTGCCTTGTATTTCCTGAAATTTTCCCGAATTTTTTTTAAATAAAAGTTGTAGGAAATCAAAAGTAGAATATTTTAGTGTTGGAGGACATTATACAGGGCCAGCTCTGTAAAGGCAAGTCAATTAAATTTGTTTTCTTCTTAAATAGAACTTCTTATATATTTTTTACATTATTGAAATATTCTCCTCACCGAGGCTACAATTTTATAAAACTTTATATCACCTTTTGCCGTTTTTTAATATTTAATTTTTAAATTTTATACTAAATGTATTTAACTTAAATTCGTGAAGGTCTTTTGATAAAAACAAAAAAACAAACGACAATGTCGACAATATCGACAATATCGACAATAGGAAGAAATGTTTGTTCTAAAGAACGAAATATCATTTTAAAATGTTAGTAGCTATTTGAGATTTTATTGAAATTCTTATGTAAAAATATTACCTACATATACAGTGTGGTCATTTAAGTGTGCAACATATGGGACTTTTTTTTTATTAATTGCACAACCAAATCACAGGCATTTCCGAAAGTTGATGCATGTTCATTAATAATATTAGGCGCACTTAGAATGGTTGCAAGTTAAACAGCCTACAGGGTAGGTAAAAAAATATAAAAATTGCACAAGAGTAAAGTACCCTTATTTCAAAAAATTCAGCAAAAGGTTATTAAGAAAAGTTGTTTAGAATTAAAAGCTAATTCTAAATACCAAAACATAGCCCTAAGAAAATTTTTTTTTCTTCAATTAATTTCCAGTTTCTTAATAAACATTTAAAATAAAAATTTTGCACCTTAAATGAGAGTTTTTTAATATACACATTATCATTACTAATGTTTTACCTTGTTCAGAAGAATTTCTGCGAAATTTTAAAGTTTTGTTTAATACTTATCGTTGCAACAAACATAAGTTTGTGATTCCCTAAAAAATTAAAAATCTAAGTTAATTTTACAAATAGGTATGCTTGAATTTGAACAAAGTTATGCGAAAATAATATAATTTTGATTGATTTATGAAATTGTTTAGGGTGAATATTAAAACAGATTTTTTTTAGGAAATTATTAATGTTTTTTAAAAAAATGTATTTCTTTTTCTTAGGAGGCCATGTTTTGGTATTTAGGCATAACTTTTAATTCTAGATAACTTTTCTTAATAACATTTTGCCGAATTTTCTGAAATAAGGGTACTTTACTCTTGTACAATTTTTATATTTTTTGACATACCCTGTATACTTTTTGACTTGCAACCATTCTAAGTGCGGCTAATATGATTATCGAACATGCACCAACTTTCGGGAATATTTGTATTTTCGTTGTGCAATTAATAAAAAAAATTCCCATATGTTGCACACTTAAATGACCACACTGTATATTGAGAATTGCAGTTAAGTATCAACCAGCTCGCAACGTTTTCGAATTTCAATGACATATTCACTTGGATAAGGAAAACATTTTTTGTTATTAGCTCAATCGTCTGTCTACCATGAAACCTACAAATTCAAGTTAAAAAAAATAGTTTATAATTTAAATACCCCTCATATATTTCAAAAACGGCAACAGATGATAATGATGTTAAGTTTGATATCATTTTAACCGTAGTGACTAGTAGATTTCATAAACGTAAGATTATTGCATATTATGCATATTAATTTATATTTGGGTTTTCTGCCGCAGAAACCTGCACCAAGCTGATTAATAGACAACTTTTTCAAGTTGCCAGGAAAATTCATAAATGCCTAACATTAAAAGAACGAAACATTGAACGTGAACTCAAAAAATTACATCAACAGCTTTGTTTTTCTGAGCTTTCGGAGAATAAATCTTCCTCCTTTCTCAAAGATAATGTCAAGATCAAGTCAAAGTGACATTCTGTCATTTCACTGTGAGTTGACATTATCTGAAAAAATTGTCTTTTAATCAGTTTGATTCAGGTTTCTGTGGCGAAAATCCCAATTATAATAAAATAGATATGTTTGCACCAAAAAGAAATTTTCGACAATATTATATAGAGTGATCTATTAAAAAAAAACTTTAAACGTGGCGCCTATGTTTACTATACCTACACTATACATATCCTTAGTAATTTACGTATTGATTTGTCTTCAGAGATTAACCCACAGATATCTTATTGATGCCATAGATCATCACTTGCTAATTTTCTGAGATTTTTGTGGCATTTTATACCCTTCTCAATCGCCAGTCTCCTCCCATTTTTTGAGACAGGTTTCAACTTGGCAGTAGAAAGCGCAAGTTATGCCACACTCGTAGCATAAAATCAGTTTGAAACTCTTTGACCTTAGTGGCTAAAAATGATCAATGTTACTTTAATTCTAAGGAAAAAAGGTATACCTACGGTTTTCGTTCCAAAAGCGATTTTTTAAAAGTAGGCCGTTGTTTTGTCTTTTGTCACAAATGAAGCCGAAAAAATATTTAGCTAAATGTAAATAATAAAATTATTAAAAAAAAACGTCTAATACGTTTAGATATCAGTCGCAAAGGTCAATATGTGAGGGATAACAGGTATGCCAGAGGGATAACAAAGTATAACACGGAGTTATCCCACGGCTATGGCAAAACTTGCGCCCTCTATAGCGGCAAGTGCAAAACCGAGACTACACTTATATTAATTATCTACACACATTTTTAGCTCGATGGTTCCGAAAATTTTGCAAAAAATGGAAAATATTTTTCAACCCTGTAGATTGTAATAAAGGAGAAACATTTTAGTAACGCATGTCCCATTATAATTGGAACACCCTGTATAGCTTTGTACGCATTAGTCATTTGTATGAATATATCTTGGGGAAAATTGAAATTAGCTAGTGACAGGGAAAATGTTTAAATGTATACAGGGTAGAGAACTGACTTTTTAAACCACGAGAGAAGATCTCTGAACACATTGAGCATTATTTGTACCTATATTTATGATTTTTATGAGATAGCAACTAATTTGCGAACAAATAGTAAAAACACAAAGAAATCGAAGTAAGTAGGTATGCCCACCTCAGATTTTGGTACCTGTTTGAACGGATATTTTTTGAAAAGGTAGAAGCAAAGAAGCATCATCATTATTATCATTATTATCTATAAAGAAAAATAAATAAATTGCCACTGGGTAATGTGTAATTGTTTTTTTAAAAACGACAATATTGTAGATAGGTATTATTTTCTAATCAAGCTGACCTAAATTCAAAAACGCTAATTTTTATGTTTTGTTTCCACACCTTTCTTCTGTTCACAAAAAATAAATACAGACCTGTGCCCGAAGAGGAAAAATCCGATGATGAGTAGAATATGCCGGGCGCGGCAGTAAGTTAAGGACAACCGAACCGCCGTGTAGCCTGTAGGTACCTATATTAAGCATCATCTATATTTAAAGCGCAAATAAATACTAATCTAAATACATCTTTTCAGACTTTAACTATTACCTATACATTGTATAATGCAAGGTCTTCATTATAAAATTCTATAACCTAAATATTTTCGGAAATAAAAATTTAGAAATAGCTATACCTGCATATTTAGTAAAATGCCAAGCATGAAAATTGTTTTTATTAGTTTGTTTATTGTACGAAATAGAGGCTTCTTCGGATATTTACAATATTGCGGCAAATTTTTTAAATGTGACACTGGAGCTTGAAGTGCAATCAATCGAGGATAAATTTGTACAATTTGATGTAGGTTTCAAAGCATACACGAATAGTTTACCGCCTCGATTGGGGACTATCGGCCCCTGCTACCTTACCTGACGCTGTTCTAGGCTAGGTAGCACAGGACCGTCTTTAATTAATCGATGCCAACAAAACTCGGAGAAACAATACCCACAACAATGTAGGTACTTTTTTTATAGTTCAGTATCCGTTGTAAATGTTAAAGAATATGAGTACAATATTGATGGAATTTGTTTATGCAGCTTTTGGCCATATAACGCGCTGTATTAGTAGGTTTGTTTTGGTTAGAATTTTATGAACAGTTCTGGAACTGCGCAAAACCAGATGCGCACTGTAACTGCTCCAACAGAAAATCCTAGAACGGTTTTGAACCGGTTCGAGACCAGTTTAAACCAAAACACCACTTTTAAGAAATTTCAGTTTATTGTATTTTTATTTACTATCAATATAGTATATTATCCATTTGAAGAAATCCTCAAAAAATAACGGGTTTTTCAATAAAGTCGCACTGATAACTACTGATAATAATAATAATAAAAAGCTAGAAAGCTACAAACAACAAATTTACCTAACCCAACCTAACCAACAAACAAAAACTCTTAACTTTTATACCACAAAACATCCAGCGAGATCTTTATACCATTTGCGTATGTGCGAACTGATAGTTCAGACATGGTTCTTACAGCAGAGTGAGAACGGTGTGAATCGTTCTAGAACGGTTCAAACTAATTCTAAAATCGTAACTAAAACAACGAACTAAAAATTCAGAATCGATCTTGACAGAACCAAAACACTTCAAACGGTATTGCGCATGTGCGAACCGTTCTAGAACGGTTCTAAGGAAGAACCAAAACAAACCTAGTATTACTCATGTTTGAACTGAAACTCTCTGTCCGATACGACCAGCAGCAACAAAAATAAATGGGTATAATAGAGCCCTCTGCAAGCCCAAACGAAACTAATCAAAGCGCGAGAGGAAAATACACACCGCACGAAAATTATCGCATAAGCATAATATTTATTAGTTTTTTTTTCAAATAAGTAATAATTTTTAAATAATAGCTAAGAGTCCAAAATATCTATTTCAATTCATTTGTTCCATAAAGAACATGTTTTTATTGACATTAACACAATTTATTGAAAAACAAAACTACAAAACTTTAGGTTCCTTAGTCTAATATCGGGAAGAGGCGCTTCTAGCTTCAATTACCGCTTGAATACGTCGTGGCATGCTCTCAATACAACTCCGAACATAGGCCTGTGGCATCTGCTCCCATTCTTCAAGAAGGGTCATTTCCAGTTGGTTTAAATTATGCAGAATGTTGTCGATCAAAAAGACTTGATTGAACCATTCTTGCAGTGCATAGACGAGTTCTAAGTCGCAAGTATCGGTCGTTCCAAGAAGGTTAGCCACATATTATTGTGATCTTCCATCTTCTAAAAGTGTAATGATTCTAACTGCTTCGTCGCGTTGGAAATGATAAGTTTGTCTGTTTAAAGCCGCCATTGAAAAAGAAAAGTATAAATCTAATACATTCACGGCGAAAATCGAATTTAAACTGACACAAAATGTGGTACAAAAAAGTGACAATTTTATCGCATTCAAAAAAGGCATATACAAAACATTTTTTACCCCATTTTTCGGTACAAGATTTTATTTAAAAAAAATGTTCGGCCTGTTAGGCCAAAATACGAGCCGAACGTTCGAAGATTTATAAGTTATACGATAATTTTCGTGCGGTGTGTGTTTGAGAGGGTACGGCTACCGTGTATCCTAGGAATAAACTACAGTTAGGTACTAGGTACACAAATTGGAAGATCTAAACTTTCAGATTGCTTTTTATTATTGATCAGTGTCACACATAAATTTTCTTATTATTCGATTTATTAAAATTTTTAAAAATTGTTGAAATCGGCATTATTTCTAAAAACTTTTCGAAGAATGTTGTATGGATAAGTTTTTCTCGTTCTCCTTTTAATTTTATACCGCTGTGCCCTTGTCTGTACCATATTTCGGACCTATAGACATTATGAAATCATTCAATTTTACCACGTTTACTGTCGACGTTCATATTCATTGTTAGATGTCATTTAAAACCCACTTTCTTACGAAAAAGAAAAATGCGCAACTTAAAATTCATCAAATTTGATGCAAAATTTATGTACTTTCGATAGTTCTCTTGAAAACTCGCTTTATTTAAATATCTCGTGAAGTAAAAAAACCACGAATAAATTCATAGCAAAATATAGCGTAAAGAGATATAGCGTAAATAAATATAAAATTGAAAGACGAACAAATTTTCTTTACCACATTTTTTCTACTTTTTCTACTTTTCTACTCTCAGATTTTTTCTAAAGATGTCATATTTTACAGATAAAGAAAATGACGTGATTACTTTTGAGAACGTAATTTTTCATCATTTTTGTAAGCAAAAACAACATCAACATTTAATTAAATCGAATAATAAAAAGTTCCAAATGATGCGGGCTTTATGTGACTCTGTATTTTATTGATATTGAAAAAGAGCGGTTTTATCTAGTTAAAAAAATCACATCAGGTTATTTTCTTGAAAAAATCTTCTCTTAAAAATTTTTTCAAGAGAAAATTGTTCCGAATCACTGTACCTCTGATAGTCATCAAGTGTTATCAAACTTGAAGAGAATTTATTTTTTCACAATCCCAATAAAGTCGTAGTTAAAAACAAGTCGATATGCTTAAAAATCTTATATCTCAAATATTCCATCACGGAAAATACTGATCTGGTGAAGAATGTGCCAACAGTAGTTTGCACGACGCTTATTATGGGTTTAAAAAGTTTATGTGGAATTGGACCAATTGTTCCTATACTAGGAATATTAAAGTAAACTGTCCGTAAGAATATATGTCATGTTAAGGTAGAATAGATCTAGATAGGCAGGTGAAAATATTTTTAAAGAGTCAGAATGTCATTGTAAAAATTTGGGTGTGGGTAGAAGTCAATTTCATTACTTGGTTGCGCCGTCCGAGCGTCCCGCCCGTTTCCTGTTCACTTTGCCAGTACGCAAATAAGGCACGATTGTGTTATCATTTGGCTAGCTGGCATTTGCGTCCACTATTTCGTTAATTGTAACGAGAACAATGAGATTGGATAATGTTCGCATCGTTAACTTACTCGGCAGGAAAGTGATGCACGTATTTTTGGCAAGTCCTGCCACAGCCCGGGCAGTACCAGTAGCTCAGAACTCCAATAGAGGCGGCGAAAAGTAAATTAGGAATAGCGATCGATAACACTAAATGGCGAAGTGTGTCGTCCCAAGAGTACCTCGCCACCACCTGCGTCTCCGGGTAGACACGGCTGTAGTAGCAAGGGAAGGGAGTGCCGGCGGTGCTGTACCCGTACTGTTTGGCGAACTGCGAGCAGTTCACCGACGGTGGATAGCCGCAGCCCTCCGTGTTGATCAGGAAGCGAGTGTCGGCGACGTCCCACTCCAGGAGCATGTAGGGCTTGTAGTCCTTGAAGGGCAACTTGGAATAATTGACGTAGATCTGATGGCAGCGCGTTAGGTCGCGCGTGCAGCCCTCTCGGCAGGAGGCCCAAGTGCAGTTTGACAAGCCCTCGGCGTAGATGTGGTTCGTGGCGACGCACGTCACTGGCTCCGGCTCATAATTCGCCATTAGGCTCGTAATGGCAGGATCAACCACGAACGGGATGAGAAACAGGAACGCGAACACGGACACGAAGGCGGTGGTTCCTAGGCAGAGAGACGTGTAGAACTTTGCCGTCTCCGCGATGCTGATGAGTGTCAGAGGTTCCTTGTCCAGCAGGGCATCGCTCATCTCGGAAATTCGGTAAAATTGTGCAGAAGAATCCAAAATAACGCTTTCCCCTTCGGAGATGGAGGCAACGCTCAATTCTAAAGTGCGGGTTTCAGTCTCTATCCAACAGGAGGGGAACGCCTAAAACGATAAAACAATCGATTTAGCTGGCGTCGCGCCATACATTTTATTCACATAATTGTTAACTTGAAAAATATGTTTCGATAGAATAAAGTGAATAATATAATCCAATTGAAAATTATTGTGCATGGCCAAGATCTACCAAATCAGCACAATATAATGAAATACTAATTTTTGTAGGGTGAACATTAGTGATGAGATTTCAGTTGTTATTATTTTTATAATGGCGTATGCGGATGTCTCAAAAAAACAGTAAAAGAGCAAAAATAATCATTCTTCATCATTTAAAAAAATATTCAGCTGCATTTTTCGTTTAACATGATATAGCATGTTAAAGCACAATGTTAAAGCACAGTAATATACCATTACCCCAACTGGGATCGCCGATCCGTTGTTCTCGATCCCGAAAAATATATGTCATCCATTGCAGTCTTACACCGTAGTTATTTCATAAATCAATGCCTGGAAAAACGCCAGAGAAACGCTTATAACGCTTTTTCCGTCCAATATTCGTTCGAAATCGAAAAAGATATGAGAACAATTAATTGAATTGTGTATGCAACTTTTGCAACGTACAGTAACTAATATTTTCAATGGCGCCCCCTACAATAGCGTTAAAATGAAATATTCACCTTCAGTTAAGGATAGAAGTTATTATTTGAAGTATTTATCTACTCGCAAAAATGTTAATAAATTACCAACCAAATGAACCATAAAATGTATATCTATATTTTAGTATACAAAAAAATACAACGTTCAGGTACCAAAAAACTGCACATTCCACTAGAAAGGAATTAAAAACTTATTCTTTGGTTGCGTGCCAGGTACAAGATACAAAATTCACCTCGTATAATTCTATAGAGAATTCTCGTGGTTTCCATAGCATACACGAATGCAACAAACAAAAAATAAGTTATGACAGAAAAATAGACCTTTAAGACCTCTATGTAACTATGGAGACAATGATTTTAGAAAAACCACGAGATGTCTCTGAATAATAGGGTACTTGACGAAATTGTTGATAGAATTATTGATAAGACAATTCCTGAACATTAGCATAAAACCCTACTATCAGGGCCCCCGCAAGGCAGTTGACCGCCCGCGTGCGAAATAAAATTGGCGCCCCCCCCCCCAATAGAAAAAGTAAAATGATGTTGATCGTTTACATAAAAAACATTTATTCCATAAACTAAAAAACAAATTATTACTTCTCTAACTCTAACAAAAAATAATGTGAAATCTTTGGTTTATCAGTCATAAAGTAACATTTAAATAATAAAAAATTAAACAAAAAAATAAAAGTATTTCTCTAATTCTAACAGAAATAACGAGAAAGCCTTGGTGAATCACTCATAAAATAACATGCTTAAATACTATACAGGATGATTTTTTTATGACTACCACCACGATTTTCTCCCTTATTTTGCGCCATACAAGAAAAAACTAAGGCAATTTTGGACAGATAAGTGGTGCTGAAAAAGAAATCGGAATCCATGGCCAATTTGTCGCACAATATAAAAAACCTCAAATTGATCAAAACTATTAATAATCGTGGAATGAGACATAGGAAAACTTTTATATTGAAAATTGATGGCACTGAGAAGCTTTATCCATCCACGTACTCAGATAGTTTTAACAAATTACATAGGGTCTTCGGCTCTCTTATGAGGGCCTGAACATTTTTGTCGATTTGAAGTTTTTTTAGCACAGCGCGAAAAATTGGGCATGGAGGCCCATTTCTTTTTTAACGTCACCTGGCTTGCCAAAATTTCCATATTTTATTTTCTTATCTATTTTCTGTGCGGTCTAAAATAACCGAGAAAGTCGCTTAAGTGATAAGAAATAAACAAAAAAATGCATAGCCTCCAGAGAGCCGAACAACCTGTGTAATTTTCTGAAACTATCTAATAAATATGCTAGGGCTATTAAATTGTTTTGCTCAATTTGAGTTATTTTTTATATTGCGCGTCAAGTTAGCTATGGATGCCGATTTCTTTTGCAGCACCACTTAGCTATCCAAAATTGCCACATTTTTGTTTCTTTACGATTTTTATTGTAGGGCGCAAACAAGTGAGAAAATCGCGGTGGTAGTTCTAAAATAATCATCCTGTATATAATAAATAAGTTGATCAGTTATATAAAATTTTATTACAAAAAATAGAGTATGAAACAAACATTAAAAAAACTATAAGTTTTAAGTACCTATACGTAATTAGCAAGTTTTTATACTTTCTTTGAAATTTGGAGGGGAAAGCACTTATGACGTCACAAGTGTTTTAAAAAGGCAACAATTTTTTTGGCAAAGTTGGGCCTAAGAACGGAATTCGGACCCAGTACTTGTAAGCACTATGACGCCTTCATAAAAGCGTATTCAAGATGGTCCCTAGCCCCAAGTTCTCCGTTTATTAATAAACTCATAATACTTTACTGTTTCTGCAAGATACAAACCTTTGCAGTCTTATCCCACGAAGTTTGGTAGACGTGAATATCGGATTATTAGATAAATGAGAGCATCCAATTTCGGCAAATTATCTATAACTAATGTGTCACTATATCCTAAATACTAATAAATACCAAAATAATACCAAAGATATGATGATAGTAGATACCCAAAATCCATTCTAAGAACAACGGATTCTCAAGCTCACACCGGACGAAGCGACCGATGACCGCGACGTTATAGCCAAATGTCTTGAGATGAGAAGGAGAGAAAGTTCCCGTTCGTGCTCGGAGAACGTTCGCGAACGCTCCCTACCCCCACCTCCGTGCGCGCACCTATTGTCATGAGCACAAAGGAGCACGAAAAGGGAACGTTCCCTTGAAAAGTTTTTACGGCCACTTGTCTCGAATGGGGGGGGGGGGTATGGGGGGTGACCCAGAGGGTGGCAAATTATAGGGACGGCACTATCTTCTCCCGACCGGTCATCTAGTCACTTGTGCCAAATATTAGTTCCAGCGACCAAAAATAAAAGTTTTTACGTTTCATTTTCCTATTTGGGGGTGTGGGGAGGAAGGCCGGGGGAGACAAAATGTTCGGACGCCACTATCTTGTCTGGAACGTGTTTCTAAGTCATTTCTGCCCAATATTGTGGCCGGCAACCTAGGAATAAGGTTTTTACAGCGATTTTTATTTTTAAGTTTGAATCGCCTAGTACATTGGTGGCTGTCTTCACACCGGTTTTGGTTAATGGGTTATGCTACTTTTCTCGGTCACCCTTTATAATAATAATTTGTAACAGTGTGACCGGTTGTGCCAATTCTGTAAAAGTTTCAGGCTAAAAATGTGTAGTTTCCAAAGAAATTTCGAAGAAAATTGTTTATTACTGTATTTAGGTACATATGAAATTAGGGTCAACTTTAGAGCAAATCTGTAAACTTAGCACATTTAGGTATTTTGGCAATTCGAGATATTGACCTATAATTTTGTATAGATACATTAAACAGGCTGTCCCGTAATTCTATATACATCCAGGTGTTTTTCGCTCCAGTTCATTAGGATTTTCTTAATACAAACTAAGCTCCGAAGCTCCTCTGCCTACATTGGGCCCTTAAAGGGGGTTATCCTCCGATAACCATTTTATTTTGCGTCAATTTCATGCTATGAGACCCTTTACTATTTACTATGAAAGTATGGATTACTAAATATCCCCCTTAGGGGACCTGTGGAGGAACACTTTTGGACTATATAACCTTAATTTCTTCAACTTGTACTTTCTCAAAATTTTTAATCTGCAATAGTAAAAAGGTGCACCTGACCAATTTTGAAAAAATGAATTATTTCAGAGAAAATTCTTCCAATATTATAATTTTTTTTAAACATACGTATAGGAAAAATTCGGGGATAGAAATAAGAATTTACTTAAATGGGTTTAAAATAGTTAGTCAATTTAAACGATGACCTAGTTTAAGTTTTTTGACTTAAAACTTGACTTTATTACTATTTATATAAAGTTGTCATTTTAACAATGTGAAAAAAATGAGGCATTTTTAATATTCTAGTTTCTCTTAAAAACGGTTGACTTTCAAAATTGCTCAAGAGTACGATTATCCTTAGAAATAATTGTAAATCCCTTAGTAGAATCAAAATGTTGAAAAAGTACTAAAAGTAAAAAAAATTAGGTGTTATGTAGTCCAAAAGTGCTCCGCCTCAAGGCCAAGGATATTTAAAAATCGATACCTTTGATACCTCCATAGTAAAGGGAATCACGTAGAATGAAATTGTCGTGAAAATTGCGAAAATCACTATCAAAATCAAAAAGTTATTTTAGCAAAAATTTTTATTATGACAAAAATGAGTCACCTTCTCTTGCCTCCAATTTATTTGTTATTGGAGATATGCGAATGAAAGTTTGAATAATTTTTAAGAAGCAGTGGTATCCAGTATTATTTCCACAAACTTCGCTAGATACAAGGCTTAAAACATTTAGTAAACACAACATTAATGTCAAGCTCCGTATCTTCAACAGTAAAGCCTTGAATGGGAAACATAATTCTGCTTCAACAAAGTAACCCATTTTTTACTTTGAGCCTTTTGTTTATGGACCAAACATTTCAGTTGATTTTTGAGGAATACCATGAAATCATAGAAGCCAAATTAGGTACAAAACGATGACATAAAGCACAAACTGTCAAATGAAGGTTTAATTAACTAACTTAAAATTAAAAACTGCATTATATAAAGTATAGGTAGTATAGTCTCATGTTTTGCAGGGCCGTACTGGTATCTATATAATATAAAGAAGGAATGAATTATAGGTCTATGTCTCACAGCTCTTTTTTATTTATTTCAAATGGCGACCGGTTTCGTAATATTAAGTTATTACATCTTCAGGCCACAAGACTAAAAAGTAATAAGGAATATAAAAATAAAAGTAAGTCAGAGGAATAGAAACAAGATACTTACGCATTACATATGTGGAATTATACAATAAACACAGAAGTCATCAATGAACAATAACAAACGAAATTCATAGGTGTGTAAAAGTCAAATCGGTCGCCATTTGAAATAAATAAAAAAGAGCTGTGAGACATAGACCTATAATTCATTTCCTTCTTTATAAAATCAACTCACACGGGTATTCTTCAACATTCTATATAATATGTCCAATAAATTAATACCAGCGATTTTTTCTACCACTGGAGACTCTACAAACTTAATATTTTCGCATTTTGTAGACTTATATCCGGGGATGATGTATACCAAATTAGCTTGAAATATATTTGATAGAATAAATAGCTAGTTTACGGCTGTGTAGTTTTACTTAGTAGATAAAATAACGAGTTTTGCAGCCAGAAAGGTATATATTAACTTCTTTTTATAATACCAAGCTTTCGGTCTACTTCGTGACCTTCATCAGGGAATTATGTTGAAGTTTTTTACCAATATTAAAACCAGATAGATTTTAGGTTTAAAAGGGCCAGAAAAAGGTTTTTACATAATTTCGTGTAAAAATTTATACCGTCAATTTTGTTTAAAAAAAAACAAACAAAATTGACGGTATAAATTTTCATTTTCATAAAAAACAAACAAAATTGACGGTATAAATTTTCACACGAAATTATGTAAAAACCTTTTTCTGGCCCTTTTAAACCTAAAATCTATCTGGTTTTAATATTGGTAAAAAACTTCAACATAATTCCCTGATGAAGGTCACGAAGTAGACCGAAAGCTTGGTATTATAAAAAGAAGTTAATATATACCTTTCTGGCTGCAAAACTCGTTATTTTATCTACTAAATATATTTGATAGTTTAAGAGATATTAAAAAATATTTTAAAAAAAATTAAGGCTCCAAGGATAAATGATAAACATAATTATTTTTTGAAATTCTAGTTTTTGGAAATAAAACTGAATTACATATTACGTAGTCGGAATTAGTCTATGGAGTTTGCGTATAATGTATACATATAGCCTAACGTGCTTTGGACAACTCGTTTCAAGGTTGCCCCGTAATATATAGGTCAATTTCTTAAACGAAGGACAAAAACTTTGCAACATCACTTTCTAGGGAAAACGTCAACACCTTACAATACTTGGTCATGCAAATAATGAAACGAAATACTTACGTTGTTGATCTCAGAGTGCCATTATCGAGTTGCCTCCTCCCCTATCGTTCAGGTTGTTAGTGGATGCTGTTTTATCCGCAGAGGCTTCGGCTTCGGCTTTTATGCAACCCTGAAAACGCATTTTAGCGTCATCTCCAACGACAACAGTCCTCTGGCACAGGATTAGCGTTAAACAAGAAACAACGAACAGAACTGAGGGCAGGACTGAAGCAATCAGAAATTGTTTGGTTGTTGTGGCCAAATCGAAACGAGCTACCACAACCCCGGGATTATCTGGAGAGTAAAAGCAAGGAAATCGCGCTCTAGCGTTGTGATCCGTACCGTCTTTGCCATATACCTTAAGAAACTCTTTGCATTCATCTCGCAAAGTGTTAACGCACCCTTCCAAGTTGATAAGCAGTTTACTTTCATTCGCAATTAATAAATTTGGTTCAGGGGGTGCCACCTTTTCTTGAGGATCTAAGAGGACGGTATTAAATACGCTTAAATAACTTAAATAAGTAAAGTTTGCAACATCACTTAGAATATTATTTGCTAACAACGATCCGTTTATACAGTCCACAGCTTCTAATCCCCTACTAGTGTTAACAATGCTATAACACGATGCCATAACAATGTTTTCTTGAGACTCATTCCACACCTCTTCACCATTATCTAGGTTTATACAGCGTTGACATTGAGATAAGTATACCTCATCTCCACTTAACATAATTACATTTTTATTTCTAGTTGGGATATCTCCGCATTGCCTGTCACAGTTGTACGGTGTACGAATTCTTTCACAAGTTCCCCTATTGCAAGCATATAAACCATTTAAATCTATGCAGGTTATTTTTCCTCGTCTACCAGAACATTTTAGAGGGGAATCCTTGTCCTTGTAGATGCATTCAAACGAGTCTGTGATGTCTATGCACATACCCATTGTACAATTAAACGTGCCTGTCAAATTCTTGCATTCATCAGCGATACATCGGTTTTTCTTGGCATTCTCTTGATCTTTACCGTAGCAGAATTTTTGCGCTATATTTGTACAGTTAGCCATGAGCAAATTGGAACCATTCTGCCTTAGGTTAACGTAAATTTGCATGCACGAACCTGAAGTTTTGCTCAAGCACCATTCTCCGCAAGAGCCCCAATCACAGTTCTCCACTGTCATTGCACGTGTGGTAGTGCACATCACAGGACTCGGTACGATTCCTGACTGCATGGCTCGCGTAGACGGCACGTATATTGCCACGGTCAAATACACAATTGCCACACTACTAAGAACCAACGTCATCTGACATAAACATATCGTGCCGCAAATTTTCGTGTCTTGTGGTGGGATTATGAGGTCCTCGACGGGGGTTGGCTTTTTCTTTGGCATCTCTTACTTCGTTATTAGCATACCTTCGTCAATAAAAGTTTGTGGTAGCCGTTGCGATCGTAGCCATTCATAACTACTGGTCGAGCGGTGGCGGGGAATAGTGGCGCCCGCCGCTCACCGTTCCGCTACTGTCGCCCGCACACGGGCAACGCGCAAGTTCATGAATCAATAGAACACTGCGGCCCAGCTAATCAATATAGAGCGACAGAGCGCGCTTCACCTGCCCGTAGCTCTATCTCAGCCAGAAATAACTACATTGGAATCGCGAACATGAACACCACGAATTAAAGCAACAAAATAAGCGATTGGTAACAAACACGGGGCCAAAGTAAGTATGTCGTTACGGTTACTTACGCAAGGGTTATAGCGCGAGTGGTTTCGATGAGGTTGGATAGAGAAACACGAGGCCGCCAAGCAAGTGGCTCCGTTTGCGACGGCAGCGAAATCATCTGTCGGCGCCAGGATCGATACCGTAAACACGGACACAGTCTCGGACTGCAGTGCTCAAAACACCATGCAAGCCGATAATAGCATACAATATCCCCATGCGCAAATCGTTCATGGTTACCCTACTGTTGTGTAAAAAACTAACAACGATTGTGATTGCCTATTTGTGCTAGTGATGGAAGCGCCTAGCCATTTAGGAAACAAGCCAGCAGCTCGTCATCATAAATAATATAAAGAGTAAGACAAGCTTAGATTCTTCCGATAAGTCATGCTTTGGAATAAACACGAAGAAACAAAAAACCAATTAAGTCATTAGGGTGAACTACTTGCCAAGGCATTACATGGTGTGAGCTGGCCGAAGCCGCTCGCGCTCGAGTGTGGATGCAGATGGTGGGGTCGAGGGTTCTATTCTTATTTGACCTTGCTTACCAACCATGGAAGATGAGGAGAAGGTTCAGCAAACTTGGCAAGAGAAACTTCTATTTTACACAACAGCTTTCTTTGTATTACTTGGTACATTTAGTTTATTTGCGTTCTTGTTTCTTGTGCCTTTCATCATCGACCCAGCTTTTACAACGATTTTCATGGAGTTCGACGAGGACCCTGCTTATTGTGTGACGGTTAAGACTATACACCGTCTTGGCGCATCCAATTGCAGTTGGACCTCGTGCCGAGAAGGATGTACTAAAGATATATACGAGTGTACTCAAATTTTTGTTGACTACAAAGTGAACGTAACCATGAATTATACTTTCCCATCCATTTCAACGGAGGAGGGTGCGAGGCGCAGACGGTCCCTTCTCGAATATGAAGATTACGACGAAGAAGGCGAAGATGATGAACCGGTGTCAGGCTTGCAGGGCAATGATTCCGAGTGGTACTACAAAGGCGCAAAACTATTTCCCAACGTGAAAGGTTGTGGTTATCCTCCAATGCTCAACTGTTCCATTTTCCTTAAGACGTACAAAGAGGTCGGTACGAACTTTTCTTGTTATTATAGTAAAGTGGATCCAGGATTAGTAATAAGTCATCTGGACATGTGGCAAGTCTACATGAATCTCGTGTACGCTATGGCAATACCGATACCGTCTTTTATTATATCTGTTATATACTTAACTATTGCCTACTTTAAGATTTATAATGAAGATGAAGAAGAAGCGCCCTTAGAGAAAAACGCCGAAGCAATAGATGTAGAGGGTGAAAGTGCATCTGGACAAACTCCAGTTCCTCCAGCTAGCGGAGTTATAACTCCCGCAAGTGAAGCATTCAGGGAAGATTTAGCAAGTTTTGGTCATCATTTTAAAGTGGCGATGGTGGATGACATAAGTCGAGATAGTTTGGTTGATGGAATGGTCAGCTCTGCCTCGATAGGAGGGTGAGTTAGAAACGGTTTTATAGCGGCAGCTATTCATGTCGTTATTTTAGAAACATTGGGAAGACTATGACGACTAGCATTTCGACTACAGGAGGTCCTGTAGCTGATATTTAAATATACCGCCACGTCTTCAACTTTCTCAGGCTTGTGTTTCATAAGTTTTAAAAGCTTAGGATAAATTAAATCACGAATTTGGACGACACCTTCGTTCTCCGCCCTAAATAACGTAAGTTTTCATAAGGTCATTTAGTAGAAGGTTGCTGTCGATATCGATTACTTCTGACTAAACCTACGCTTCTAGCTAAATATACGGGGTGGTTCAAATTATATACTTTTAGTTTTTCCTTTTTCCCGAAGAAACGAAGAAAAAGTGGGATCGATTTTTCAGAACAGCCATCTCGATTCGTTTGAGAAATACAGTATGTTTTTCGTATTTTCGCGTTTCTTTCAACGTGCCATAATTTTTCTGTTTGTGAATAATTTCGGTTTCAGTGAAAACATGTTTTTGTTTTTTGTTAATTATCTACTTAAAATTCATTGGCGTAGAAAAATATTTTCTTTGGTTAGCAGTTTTTGAGCTATGATACAAGCTCGTGTTTTTTTAATGGAATATTCTATATTTTATCATAATATATAATTGTATACCTCCATTAAAATATTGTCTAGAAAATTCAAAATATATTTTCATCAATCGTATTTCAACTGTTGCGAAAAATAGTTAAGTAGGCTAGGGAGAATATACACGGTGTTCGTTTGAAAACAACTCGCCCCGATATTTTCCAACATTTTTAATTTTTATATAAGTCCTAAGCCCCACCAACTCCAACTTCGAAGTATTAAATAGGACTACCCTTCTTTTCATTTCAAAGGTAATCTTGCCAGGAATGCATTTGGAAATAAAAATAAATATGTTTTGCCGAAATCATCGTATGCAACAGTCATGTTATAGGCATATTTGTTGATAAAGTATGAAGTGAAAATCAACAATGTTGTTGTTTCTTACACAAAAACAAAATAAGATTAATAAGAAGAATTATTTTATGAGATGTTTGGAGTGAGCAACACTGGTCCCAAGTCAATAAAAGTATATTTTCACTGAACTGGGCACATTATATATATTGTCAATAGCCTTATATTTTATATTTTGAGTTCAAAAAAAAAATTATTCATAAACCATGAAGTAGGATATCACTGAAAAGGTTATTTATGTAGATTGCAAAAAGGATAAAATATATAAGGTTATTAAAAAAAGTTTGTGCACAGGTCAACCAAAGAAAATATCTTCAATGAATTCGAACTACGCAAAAAACAAACAAAGACGTTTTCACTCAAATCGGATATATTTACAAACAGTCTGTATTTCTCTAGATCTAGGATTGGGTTTGCAGCATTTAGCTGCTCTCAAAAATCGACTCCCTATGACACCTAAGCTAGTTTTCCTTCATTTGAAATAGGAAAAATCCACCAAATGTCGAATTTAAACCTGCACAAGGTGTCCTATTTTCAATAATTTTGCAGGTTAGTACTAACCTAGATACCCTGCAAAAGTGTCGAAAATGGGACACCCTGACTATATTTCAAGAAACATAATACTAGAATATTATGATCTTTGATAATATTTAGTTTTCAGTCTCATTGCATCCTATTGATGTTTAAATTTAAAAATTAACCTACTAGTACCGTCAAATGTAGATTATTGAGACACTGGGGTAATTTGGGACAGATATCTCAAAGCCAACTTTGAACGTACTCCTGACCGGGGGTCAAATTTTATCACAAACTTTGTTATGTATTATGTTAAATAACATTGAAGAAAACTACATAAGGAGAAATTGGCCATGTTTTTAATTATTTTAGAAAGTTCTTGACCTCCTTCAAATTTCCCAATTGTAACCTCAAAAAATAACAAGAAAAAACTGATGGGAATAACAAAAAATTGTTCCGATTAGTAGCAACAGTCCAGACTATTTACTTATACGATTGTTAGAATATGTCAATAAGTACTTGTTGGTGTTGGTGGAGCAAAAAATGTCTACCCCTCATCTTTGGGGTAAGTTGGGACAGTGGTCCCAAGTAACAGCTTTGTGTTTTTCTGTTTATAATTTTAGTTAAAATAAAATCATTGTTCAGGTGAACTTTCTTTAAAAAAACGCCAAGAACTCCCAAAAGAAAAGTTGTTCGTCGGTAATACTATGACTTTTCCGAAAACAATTTGAATCAAGCTATAGAAAGGACAATATTCATTTCAGGAACTTGGAGACCAACTGGCTTCAGGAAGTAGGCATCTAATTAGAATTTAAAATTAATGGACTATTTTTGTTTTCTTTTGTGTTACTCTAGATGATAGGTATGTGGAACTAGGAACTGTAACTTTGAAAATAGGTTCTATTGAGTTTTTTAAGAATATTTTTTGATTAAGTATTTGGTATCTAACCTTATGTTTTTATTTTTTTACAATAAAAGCATTTTTTTAATTTTATTGGATTTATTTTAACCTAGAGTTGGAGTTTTAAAGAAAAGAAACTATCAAAATAATTTTATTCTTTATTATTTCTGTCCCATGTTGCCCTAAGATGGGTAAACATGAATTATTTATTCAAAATCAAGGCCTGTTCCAAGTTACCCCAATACCGGGTTACTTGGGACAATCATTAAAAACAATTTTTGCTCCTAAGGGTTTAATTTTTATTTTACTGTGAATACAGGGTGTTTCATCTTAAGTGCGAACACCCCCGTAAAATTTGTATTCTCCATCCGATTTTAGCCGCGTTTTTTTCTGAAAATAGGCCACAAAAAAATCTACGTTAGTGCAAAATTTTCAGGTCTTAATGTCAATTTTCAAGGCATACTACAATTTTTTTCTAGTTAAAAATGACGAAAACCATTTAGCGATTTTTTAATTTAAAATCTGACACCGCAGCGTTAATCAGAACAACCTAAAACCCCTGTATACCAAATTTGAACAAAAAATATACAGGGAGTTCCATTCTGCAGGGTGTCAAAATTGAGCAAAATAGGAATTTTAAAGGCATCTGAAAAGTCAAGTGTGCCATGGAATCCCGTCAAAACAGATGAATGATCAATAGGACTACTTAAAGTGTTGGTGTGCAAAGATTCAATACAAAAATGTACAGGGTCTTTTTCTCTGGGCGATGTCAAAATGCTGAATTTTTATTAAACTTTATATTGGTCAGGAGTGCTCTGAAATCATTGAATAAATATTAATAAATACAAAAGCAATTTATTTCTTTACATCATCCAACCAACAAATAAAAACAATTCAAATTGTTGGGCCTTTATCAATAAAGTCACTATCTAAGATAATACATTTTCTGTGCGTTTCCTGTTGTGGCACACCAGCCACCTTAACTCATAGGTATGGACCTACTGACTGGCAGGCTTCTGTATTTTTTAGACTTAGTTCGTTTGTAATGTCTGGGGTGGTTTTGATATACTCGATTTTTGACCTGTATAAAGTTTAAAAAATTCAGCATTTCGAGTTGCTACAGACAAGAACACCTTGTATATTTTTTATTGGATCTTTGCACATCGGCACTGTGAGTGGTCCTGTTCATAATCCAACTGTTTCGAAGTAATTCCATGGCACACTTGACTCGCCAGATGAGTTTAAAATTCCTATTTTGCTCACATTTCACAGCCTGCAGAATGGAACTCCCTATACCTATATTTTTTGTTCAATTTGGTATACGGGGGTTTTAGGTTGTTCTGATTAACGCTGAGGTGTCAGATTTTAAATAAAAAAAATCGCTAAATGGTTTTCGTCATTTTTTACTAGAAAAAAAAATTGTAGTAAGTCTTGAAATTTGACATTAAGACCTGAAATTCTGCACCAACGTAGAATTTTTTGTGGTCTATTTTTAGAAAAAAACGCGGCTAAAATCGGATGGAGAATACAAATTTTACGGAGGTGTTCGCACTTAAGATGAAACACCCCACTAACATCAAAGGATTTTTTTACCAATTGTTAGTTTCATATCTCTATAAAGAACAACCTATGAGCAATTTAATTTAAAATATTCACCGAAAAGTGCCTCAAATATCCCTATTTTACGGTACACTGAGAATATTTTGTGAATACCAATTTTTACGTTGCTCATTTTTCCAATGCACGAATAATAACTTGATGCTTTTTTTTAGGTCGCCTCAAGTACATATGAAATGCAATAATTATTCATACCGCTTCATCGGCATTTCATGTTACCTACATATTCATGTATAATGTATAATGTTCCTTCCTCATACAATATAATACATTTTTATTGACATGCACACTTATTACGTACAATCCATTATAAATAATGGATAGGCCATTACAACTTGGAAAAGGTAAAATAGTTCAATAGTTATCATAAATAAACAGGGACTTCAAAACTTTATGGTACATTTCTAAGCACTTTCTAATAACTTTGTCAAATGTTTATGAAATGTTGTAAGAACAAATTGCTGATTATATGCTTATTTTTGTTTGTAAAACCTTCAGAGACTAATAAGAAGTTTAGTGATATGGGAAGGCTCGTTTAAATGCCAGTGCTGTAGTTTTTATCACAGAGTATAATATAGTTAAAATTGTCCAATATTAAATAGTTTGTAAGATATATTTTCACATTCTAGAACTGAATCTAAAGCAAGGTCTTGGTTCAAGAGTACAATTTTGTGTACGATGCACATTGGTGTTTGTTTTTAATACCTTCAGTTATTCGCATAGGTAGGTATAACGCTTAGAATTACGCAGAGAGTTGAGATTCTACAAGAAAATAATGTAGTTTTTCATCATGTGACTGAAGTTGGACGATCGTTTTAAAAATAAGGCGGTATGTTGTGATATGGTAAAAGCTTTAAAAATTGATAATTAAAATACCTACTATTTAAATGTATATATCGATATTACCAAGTTTCATAAACCGTGTACTTAATTATCTAGAGATATACCGGGTGTTCTATTTTGTAACAATCAAACTTTAACCAGCAACAGAAAAAGTGATTTTAAGCAAAAAATTCATGTGAGCATCAGTCAAATACCAAATTGATACAGGTTATACAAATTTAAAGCGGCTGTTTACACAGAGAAACGTCAAATGGCCCTTGTGTATCTTGAGAAAATAAAAAAGGTCACATAAATAAATATACTTCTCAAAATATTTTCTTTTCTGAATACAGAATACAGAAACAAATTCAAATCATCTTTCGGAGTTAAGTAATTTCAATTTGCCTTCTTTACTAAAAATCGAGTAGTTTCAACATAAAATTAGGGGATTTTTTTTATTAGAAATTGGATGTCTCCCGAATCTAAAAATATAATCAATTTTCCAAAAAAGAACCATGGACGTCGAAATTGCGATTGAAAATTGAGGGTGAGACCCTTGGTGAGGGAAATGGGAATAACACTAGGTTTTTGT
Source organism: Pseudeuparius sepicola (assembly GCA_963920635.1). Classification (NCBI taxonomy): domain Eukaryota; kingdom Metazoa; phylum Arthropoda; class Insecta; order Coleoptera; family Anthribidae; genus Pseudeuparius; species Pseudeuparius sepicola. The sequence continues at coordinate 17,688,812 of OY987305.1, forward strand.
TTCCAAATTCTCGGTTAGTATCATTTGTCATTTCGATATTAGTAAATCCGCTTTGAAAAATAAATTTTAATATTCCGTGTTTGTTTATTAAGCTTTTCCGCACCTATGTTCGTAGTAATTTATTCTCAGAATCATTTTTTTTTTATCATTGGTTAAAGTTTCAGTGTGAAGAACGTAACACTCTGTATGTATTTATGGCAAAATTGAATTTCTTCAGTATAGAAATCTAGTGCTTATGAATACCATTTTAAAGTTCACTCCACCCCCTCACCCTCACAACTGTCACCTACATTGTTAAAAATGTTTGCTTTTGCTGTTTGCATTTCTCACCATAAGCTTAACATACAATCATAGTCCAACGACTCCCCGTTCGGCGGGTTCGGCTATGATATAATGTTACCAAATTTAAAGTCAATGTTTCAAACATCTCGAGAGATTTCGTCTGAATATACAAAATATAAAATATCAAATGTCTTTTACAATATTTTTGTTCATTTGGAGACGTGCTGACATATAGGAATAATATTATTTCCACTGTATTTATTTCTACTATTCTTATACGCACCCTTTCTATTCCATCTCACAAGACTTTATGTGGGATGACAATATCCATTTCAATTTGAAGACTAGATACTTTGGATAATAATTTTAAAACGTGCGTCCATCTTCTTAGACAAGGTGTGTTTTTTGCCAAATTTTTGCTGATTCTGTTGTAGTCAAAAACTATTAAATATTTTAAAAATATATATTTATATTCACAATTTATTTATAATATGAACAATCTTTAGATTTGTTTAATTCTCAGTTGGAAGAAAGTCTGGAATAGTATATACGAGTATATTTTTGGTAATTTTAGTCTGGAACATATTTCGCCACTTTTGGCGGATTTTGTAATTTAATTATTATTGTATAGTACCTACATACCTATTTCTCAATTAAAAACTATTCCAGTTTTTTTAAAGCACTGTATGTGTTTTATTTTATATTTCATAAATTTGTGTATATGTATATTATTCATATTCATAAAGGGTGTTTGGTTGGTACATCATTATGAGCTGATCACCGCGAAGAAGATAATGTGGATATTATATCGTTAATGATCGTTAATGATAGCTGTTAAAGTTCTTAATAATTTTAAAATAACAACATGAAAACTTAAACAATACACGTTTTTAAACGCTGTTTACAATATTTTGAGAAACTGAAGTTGATGTTTGCGAAATTTTTTATAAAACCCTGCAGATCCATTTATGTATTATCTTTTAGATATACTAATTGCTCCCCAACTAAAAAATAACCATGTAGCCCATAGCCTATCAGAAAAAAAATATATAGTAAGAAAAGTATGTAATACTTATCTTGTTTAACTTCGTTTACAGTCAATATACAACAAACTCTAAAATACCTACACAAAAATTGGCCTTCATTCATTCAATCATATATATCTGTTATTCACAATTATTTTTATAGTATATAAGTAAATGTTATGTCCACAAGCATGAACTGATAAACATACTTAACTGCTGAAGATGTTTGCAAGTTTAGGAATGTTCCGGAATAATTTCTATCTAAACTAAATATGCGTCAATATTATAAAATCATTGAAGATTCTTCAGTGATATTTGCCCCAAAAGCAAAAATTTGATTACTTAGGTATTTTAGCTATGTACATAACTACTTAGTTATTCAAATTCTGAACTTAAAATGTTCTCTAGCACTTTGATTATGTTCTTACAAAATTGTCCATATACAGGGTGAGTTTTTTTCGATGCCCACTATGGGGATCTCGGAAACTAGCAGAGCTAGAACAAAGGTTAAATGGGGAAAGAATTGCAGTGTTGAATGCTCAATATAATGCCCCTTTTGGATTTTCAAAAAAGTTCATGGCTCACTAGATATTTTGAAAAGAGTGATTTTTTGCTATTTCATCAGATCTCTGTAGCTCCGTTATTTCTGATTATACAGAAAAACTGTAGAGACAAAAATTGTAGATAATTTTGGGCTTAATAAGATACTCTGATCCAATTTTTTATGTTCTTTGTGATTTTTGAGATATGACATAAACTTGTGTTTTTTTAAATGTAAATCATAGTTGGCTGTGGCCTTATCAAATCGGCTTTCCTTCCTTCGGCTGAGCTTTCCAAAAATATAATACTCGGCATAGTTATTACAAAATAGCTATGGCTAATTTTCTGATTTTTTTTTTTAATTTCACATAGTCAGCCATGGAATATTTTCATAATTACGTTCTATTTTATAATGAGACATACTACAAACTTTCAAATATTTTATTTTTAGCTGGTAACAAAATGTAACAAAATAAAGCAAAAATTATTATGATGGAGCTTCACCACATAATTGTTTGCCCGTAAGAAATTACCTAGATCAGCTCTATCCAAATAGTTGGATAGGGATAAATAGACCTATTTCCTGGCAGCCCCGATCCCCCGATTTGTCTGTTTTGGATTTCATTTTGCTGGGAACAGTACAAAATAAAGTATGAGACAATAATTGTTGAATTAAGAGGATCTGTTTTAGAAGTAATTGCCAGTATTGACAGGCGCTTAATATAATACTCGGCATAGTTATTACAAAATAGCTATGGCTAATTTTCTGATTTTTTTTTTAATTTCACATAGTCAGCCATGGAATATTTTCATAATTACGTTCTATTTTATAATGAGACATACTACAAACTTTCAAATATTTTATTTTTAGCTGGTAACAAAATGTAACAAAATAAAGCAAAAATTATTATGATGGAGCTTCACCACATAATTGTTTGCCCGTAAGAAATTACCTAGATCAGCTCTATCCAAATAGTTGGATAGGGATAAATAGACCTATTTCCTGGCAGCCCCGATCCCCCGATTTGTCTGTTTTGGATTTCATTTTGCTGGGAACAGTACAAAATAAAGTATGAGACAATAATTGTTGAATTAAGAGGATCTGTTTTAGAAGTAATTGCCAGTATTGACAGGCGCTTAATATAATACTCGGCATAGTTATTACAAAATAGCTATGGCTAATTTTCTGATTTTTTTTTTTAATTTCACATAGTCAGCCATGGAATATTTTCATAATTACGTTCTATTTTATAATGAGACATACTACAAACTTTCAAATATTTTATTTTTAGCTGGTAACAAAATGTAACAAAATAAAGCAAAAATTATTATGATGGAGCTTCACCACATAATTGTTTGCCCGTAAGAAATTACCTAAATCAGCTCTATCCAAATAGTTGGATAGGGATAAATAGACCTATTTCCTGGCAGCCCCGATCCCCCGATTTGTCTGTTTTGGATTTCATTTTGCTGGGAACAGTACAAAATAAAGTATGAGACAATAATTGTTGAATTAAGAGGATCTGTTTTAGAAGTAATTGCCAGTATTGACAGGCGCTTAATATAATACTCGGCATAGTTATTACAAAATAGCTATGGCTAATTTTCTGATTTTTTTTTTAATTTCACATAGTCAGCCATGGAATATTTTCATAATTACGTTCTATTTTATAATGAGACATACTACAAACTTTCAAATATTTTATTTTTAGCTGGTAACAAAATGTAACAAAATAAAGCAAAAATTATTATGATGGAGCTTCACCACATAATTGTTTGCCCGTAAGAAATTACCTAGATCAGCTCTATCCAAATAGTTGGATAGGGATAAATAGACCTATTTCCTGGCAGCCCCGATCCCCCGATTTGTCTGTTTTGGATTTCATTTTGCTGGGAACAGTACAAAATAAAGTATGAGACAATAATTGTTGAACTAAGAGGACCTGTTTTAGAAGTAATTGCCAGTATTGACAGGCGCTTAATATAATACTCGGCATAGTTATTACAAAATAGCTATGGCTAATTTTCTGATTTTTTTTTTAATTTCACATAGTCAGCCATGGAATATTTTCATAATTACGTTCTATTTTATAATGAGACATACTACAAACTTTCAAATATTTTATTTTTAGCTGGTAACAAAATGTAACAAAATAAAGCAAAAATTATTATGATGGAGCTTCACCACATAATTGTTTGCCCGTAAGAAATTACCTAGATCAGCTCTATCCAAATAGTTGGATAGGGATAAATAGACCTATTTCCTGGCAGCCCCGATCCCCCGATTTGTCTGTTTTGGATTTCATTTTGCTGGGAACAGTACAAAATAAAGTATGAGACAATAATTGTTGAATTAAGAGGATCTGTTTTAGAAGTAATTGCCAGTATTGACAGGCGCTCTCTAAGAAAGGCGACAAATTCAGTTTTAAAAAGATGCAATATTTGCATAAATAATAATGGTGGATTGTTTGAACACCTTTTTTATTTTAAAAGGTGACCTTTTAAAATAATAATAATAATATGAATTTGAGTTTTTTAATTCTTGTTTCATTTTGTTACATTTTGTTACCAGCTAAGAATATTAGAAAGTTTGAAGTATGTCTAATTATAAAATAGAACGTAATTATGACTATGTGAAAATTTAAAAAAAAATCAGAAAATTAGCCATAGCCCTTTTATTTTTTATAAGAACTATGTCGAGTATTATATCTTTGGAAAGCTCAATAAATGGCCGATTTTATAAGGCCACAGCCAACTATGATTTACGTTTAAAAAAACACAAGTTTATGTCATCTCAAAATTCACAAACAACATAAAAAATTGGATCAGATTATCTCATTAACCCCAAAATTATCTACAATTTTTGTTTCTACAGTTTTTCTGTATAATCAGAAATAAGGGAGCTACAGAGATCTGATAAAATAGCAAGAAATCACTCTCTTCAAAATATCTAGTGAGCCATGAACTTTTTTAAAAATCCAAAAGGGGCATTAGATTGAGCATTCAAAACTGCAATTCTTTCCCCATTTAACCTTTGTTCTAGCTCTGCTAGTTTCCGAGATCCCCATAGTAGGCATCGAACAAAACTCACCCTGTATATGTACCTATATCTATTTTTGTCGGCAGAACACTGATTTTAACAAAATTGTTTGTTATAAAGGGCTTAAAATTCACACCGACGAAAATCTTTTTTTAAAATTTTCATTTAAATTTTAACAAAATTTTGAGGTTAACTTAAAAATAAAATAAAATTTCGATTTATAAATAGGAGATATACTAACTTCAAGTGACCTCTTTCAAAACCAAAGCAAGTGTTGAAACACCCCACTTTACTTAACTAGTTACGTAAAGTAAAATATTACGTAACTAGTTACGTAAAGTAACATATTACGTAACTAGTTACCTAAAGTAAAATTTTAAAGTTTTCTTGTAAATCTTGAAAAAACAGATTTTAGAGAACAAAAAACAAACTTAAATCAAGTTGGATCTTAGAATTAGGCTTAGAATTAATTTTCTAAAAATTTGTACGGTATACTTTTTCGTGTATTTTTTGTGCTCTTTATGACGAAGTTTCAAAAAGGTCCACCTCCGGTTTTTTGCGAATTCCGAAAAACTATGGCAGATCCATTGAATTTTTATTGTTTAATGTTACTTTGAGGAGGAAGATTTATTCTCCGTAAGCTCAGAAATCAAATTTGTTGAAGTTATTTTTTGAGTTACACGTTCAAAGTTCAGTTCATTCACTGTTAAGAATTTATTAATTTTCCAGGCCAAATTCTTTCATAGCCACATAATATGGATTAACACTTATAGTTTCGCCACAAATTCATCCTAAAGTTTGTGTTCATGATTCTGATCGACAAAAAGAAAAAACGACTTTTCGGTATAAGCGCCGCTGGCGGCGAGAAATTCGCCGTAAAAGATATGGGTAAATGAATTTCCGAACTACTTTTGCCTCCTCTTTAGATTGGTGCATTTATTTTCATAATTGGAGTGATGCTTACCGAGATAATTAGCATTTTTACATGCAAAAGTCCGGAAAACCCGTTTTTTCCCAATTTAGAAAATTTTGATTAACTCCTAATTTTTTTTTGCTTTTTTTGGAAAGATCGCATCAGAAGACATAATATCCACTTTGTTTAATTCAATTACAATTTAAAGTAAGCTCGAGGGGCTTTTTTTCGTAATTTACTTAAATCAATATGAGAAACTCCATATAGCCCAGCCTTAGTCATCAGTATTGCTATTTAAATAAAACTTATAGTATTTTTAATTTCAATGTTTTTTCAAAATTAGAAGAAAACTATGTAACGGGCATTTTGTAATCATCCAGACAAAAAGGTCAGGTTGATATTTCCGGCAAAAGGCAAAATAACGAAAATATAAACCTTGATTCGAAGTAGTTTCAAAATAATTATGAACGTTTTAGGGGCACTATTTTTAATATTTTTTCTCATGCTCAATTTAACAGTAACATTTCGTTTCCGAGAAACAGGGTCCGTAAACATGAACAAAATTAGGTTTGTATTCTAAAAACGGCTGGAAAAAACATATCGTTGTAATAGGAATGCAGTGTAGATTCCTAAAATTCGAAATTTGAAAAAAAAAAAAAAACATAAGTTTGGTTGGTACCGCATTTACAAAACATTCTACGGTGTGTCCCCGGATTCTTTGGACGATTCCGGGGGTTCAACCCTGTTTAGTTTGAAACTAATTTATTTTACTTTCACAATATCACGTACGCCTTGGAAATTTTGAAAAAACTAATTTTTCACGCCAGTAAAGTGTTCTTTTTGTAGGTTTCACGACAAAACGTTATTAAGGAAACTTGTTTGGAATGAAAAAACTGGGAAGATTTCAAAAGTCCAGGCCTACTTTGATTTTTTACTATTTTTTCCATTTTTTAGCAAGTGCCCTTTCCGTCGCTTTGACTTCAAAATGTTATTAGGGGAATTTATTGTTGATGAAAAACTGAGCAGGTTTGCAAAATTTCAAAAGCCTAGACCCACTTTGATTTTTTCTGCTAAAAAACTTAAAAGGAATAAAAATCACACCTACGCAATTTTTCATTATGATCCTTAATTCAATTTTGACGTGAATGCTACCGAAAAGGTATTTTTCTAAAAAAAGTAGAAACAATTTCAAAAATCAAAGTTGCCATAAACTTGTCGTAAAACCTACAAAAAGGGTACTTTGCTGGTATGAAAAATTAGTTTTTTTAAAATTTCCAAGGCATACCTGATTTTTCGTAAGTAAAATTTTGACACAAATTAGTTTCAAACTAAGCAGGGCTGATAGGCTGAACCCCAAAAGGTCAAATTTGAACTCCAAATCTTTTGTCATTTATAAGAGTCGTCTAAACAATCCGGGGACATACTGTATATCAGTTGCAACAAGACCATGTAAATGAATACCAAAAATCCTAAAACTTTTGTCTCTACAATTTTACAACTATAAGTACAGGTACAAGTCCAAGTAATTTTACAATTTTAAAAGTAACAAAGTTCTGGGGTGGCCCTTTCTCGCGTGAACGTACACAATATAGTTAGCGTTAGGAAATATGTGTAACGCTCGTGATGTTGCCGGCACTCGCTTCGCTCGTCCCGCAAATATCCCACTCGTTGCGTAAAATCACACTTTTCCTAACTGGTTACGTAAACAGCTCTTAAAACTTCGAGTTATAAGTCGAAATTTTGAAAAAGAAAAATAAATTTTGCAGGTATTATCGCAACGCTCCCATAGAATTCAGTGCAGAGTGTAGCAAGCAATTTTCTATAGGTATGCCTCTATTACCCTAAAAATTTAATTTTTTATTTTTATTACAAGAAATTATGATAAAGTACCTACTTAATATTAAAATTTGGTTTTTTACCCTTGCAATCCTTGCATGCAGAAGGTCAGAAAGAGCCCCATGGCGAAATTTATGAAAAAAATCTTTGTTCTTTGTTCTGTAATGGAAGAATGGAAGATGGTCGTCTATTCATGAATGTACTCGGATGTATGGAATGATGCCACAATTTTCTTATTATATTTAGGAGCGAGCATAAAATATAAGTTTTGATGTTTTTATCGGATTTAATGTTTTGTTAATGTGTAAAACAATCTTCGATATATTTTACAGTATATGAAGTAGAGACCTCATTTTCACTCATTCGGTAAAAAAGGGATTCAAGAACTGATGCAATCTAAAAGACGAAATGAGAAGTTTCCAGATACGGGGATGAAAAAGAGAAAATATTTGGACCCATAAAAATGTATGCAAAAAATGTGCACAGAATTACGAGTAGGTATATGGTTACAAAATTCTCGATTCTAAGTATACTTAATACATTTCGATGACATATATATGAAAATTGTGTGAAAGTTGTGAAAGATTTGGTAGTAGGCTGTTTACTGACAGTGAAGTGGAAGTAAAATAAATTAGGATGGCACCACCGAAAAATGAGAAGATGCGATTTTGGCGTCTTTCATGTACAGGGTGTTCCCGTATATTTTGACCCACCCATAGAGCCTCTATTTTTAAAGTTAGAAAAAATTACTTAAATGAAAGTTGTAGGGTACCAAGGTGTTTTGTCCCAAAAATAATGGATTGACAGGAATTCCCTTGCCTAAGTTAAAATGTTTTTCCATGGCAACCTTGATTAAATATAAAGATCGTATTTATCTGCAATTTGGAATATCATGCGAATGCTTAGAGCAAACATATAACATATTTATATTGTTGGAATCGGAAAAATGCGTGCAATTCAAAAATCCACAAATATCCAGGGTGTTCCATTAAAAAAGGTAAGTTTATATTTTTTCATAAATTTGCGACGCTCATTTGTTTTATCTAGTAACAGATCCTAGCGGTTCAGAAAAAACACTACAACTTTCATTTAAATAATTTTTTTCTAACTCGAAAAAATATAGGCTCTAGGGGTGGGTCAAAATATACGGGAACACCCTGTACAATGGAGAATTTGAAACATCACTTTAGTCCTTTGTTGTGTTATCCTGTAGCAATAATTTTCACTCGTTCGCGCGCATAATAATGAAAATCAAGAATCGTAAAATGTTACAAATGAAAACATAAGTTCTTTACGCGTTTATATTAAAAGAACATAACAATTTTGATATAATTAATGTCTTGGGCATATATAAGACTTTAAGTTTTGTTGTAGTCTATGAGGTTGTTAAATCATATTAAGTAAATTGTTATAAATTTATATAAAATTCTAAATGATTTGTTTACAAAATATTAATGATCTGTTGGGGTTTAACATTGCTTGTGTTAATAATTCAGGAATACCTATACTTATAAACATTTATAGTTATTATTAATATACTTAAGTAAAATATTATATAATGTTCTAATATTTGAAGGTCCTAGTTAGATTAAACTAAACGCATTGACAGCGAGTACAAATACAATTAACGATATACAATATGTATATATATCGTTGAATGCAATGCATTTTTAAAAATAGGCTTCAGGTTGACAAGTAACTAAATCAATTTTTAACCGCTAAGCATTGACTTCGGACGCATAAGTAATGAAGATAATATTTACCTGTAACTTTTTAAAATTCTTTTTGCAGGCCATTTAAGTTGCCATAGAACTTCTGCATACGAACAGGAAGGTAAACATTGTTTGAAATAATTGTTCGTTGGTTGCAAATTGGTTGTCTTAAATTTCGCAGCTTCACTCTTTCTCTACTTGGTACAACAGTGATATTTTTTTTATAAACATGTTATGAGCGCAACATCGCAAAATGTGAGGGTTAACCTAACTATGACTTCAAAAGCATAAGTTTGAAGTGCACGACAGATCAACTTATTTAAAGATTTGTAGAGTATTTTTTGTGTAGAATTTTAATTAGAATTTCGATTGTTGGATAAACAATTAGCTACCAGCGATATCAATTTGTATATAGAAATTTAAATATGCATACCATGTATCCCCGGATAGATCAAACGACTTTCTAAAATAAAAAAAAATCTAGTTGAAATTTGAGCTTCTTTGGTTCAGCCTTGCTTTGTTTGAAACTAATTTGTGACATACTTATAGTTTCGAAAAATCACGTAGGTATAAAAAACTAATTTTTCACACCAGTAAAGTGCCCTTTTTGTAGGTTGTGCGACTAAATCTTATTAAGGAAACTTGTTCAAAATTAAAAACTGAATAGGTTTGCGAGAGTTCAAAAGCTATACTTCAAACCTACTTTGATTTTTTATTTTCCCCTTTTCTTTAGAAAAGTACCGTTTCTCTAGCTTTGAAATTGAAATATTACTAAGGAAACTTGTTCGTGATAAAAACCAAGTAGGTGTGAAAAATTTGAAATCTGATTTTTCTAAAAAATTCAAATGCAAAAAATCTAAGTACCTACGCTTAGGCTTTCGAAATTTCTGATGACATTTACTTAGCTTTTCATCACGAGCAAGTTTTTTAACAACATTTTGATGTGAAAGCTACAGAAAGGGTTTTTTAAGGAAAGAAATGCAAAAAATCGAAGTAGGTCTAGGCCCTTGAACTTTCGCAAACGTACTCAGTTTTTCATTTTGAACAAATTTCCTTACTAAAATTTACAAAAAGGGCACTTTACTAGTGTGAAAAATTATTTTTTCGACATTTTCAAGGCATACTTTCATGAATTATTACTAGAATTGTTTCACAAATGAATTCCAAACCAAGCAAGGCTGAACCCCAGAAACTCAAATTTCAACTCTAAATTTATTTGTATTTTATAAGAGTCGTTTCACTTATCCGGAGACTCACTGTAGAAGGAAAGGAATGGTATATGTATTTTAAATGCCAAAGAATAATGTAATAATAAATTGAATATGTTTACCCACCTACAACCTGCAGACAATGGCCACTCAGTTAACTAGATAGATAGTACCTATCTTATTTGTTCCACTAAAAAAGGTATTTAAGTACAGTTTGGTAAATTTCAATATAATTCTATTTGGAAAAACGAGTCATGTCGCACACATTATGGTAGGCACACCCTGTTATTAAGTAGTATGGGACCAAATGGTTTTTATATTATTTTACTGTTAATTATTTTAACAGTATCTACCCATCTGTCGTGCTTAAAAACTTATTTAAAGATTATACTTTTTAAAAATTATTTTATTTGACAAACAGCATTGTTGTTCACTATTTGCTTAGAGAGTCTCGAAGCTTTAAATCATTGTACTGACTACTTAACAGCATAACAGCTAATAAAATGTTTATTTGTTTTTATTAACATAACAATCTTTTTAACTAATTTGTGATACGTACACTGCTCATATAGGAGTTAAAATATATTTCAATAATACACATTATGAGTTTTTTTACCTCTAATTGCTTCTAAAGGTGCTTAGGTGCTTTTAAAGATATGATATTTATTTATTTATTTGAACACAAACAAAGTCCAACGAGTGTCCGTATACAGTGGCATAAACAAATTCACAAAGTATCGGCACGTCCGTGAAGTTAGCGTCGGTTTTCCGCACCAAAGCTAATTCTATAAATTAATTGTTTTACCTGAGAGTGGGATAACTCCAGAATTTTTACAGGTAACCTATAACCTACCGGGGTTAAAGATGAGAAAAAAAATCCACCGTAACTACCGTAGAAGAGTTGCAAAGCTAGGGTGAAATTACCGCCGGAAAATTTTTTTTTTCTTAAAAATTTGGGGGTTACACCTTCAGCTTTTGACAGGAGACGAGCGACACTACAGGGCTTAAGTCGGCTGAAAAAAATCGACCGTGACTACCGTCCAAGGGTGTCAAAACGAGGGTGGAAAGGCCGAGAGCATATGACGCCGCCGGAGAAAATAATGTTTGTTTTAAAATTTGGGGTGGGTTACATATTATTGAATTAACAATTCTTTACTTCACTGATTCGTAAATTCACAGAGCATTAATAGTTTTCTATTTTCACTCCGCAATTAACATATGTACCTTACTTTTTCAGTCAATTTTTGAAAATGATTAAAATTTATCTTGCTTCTTTAGTCCATTCTGCGCAAATGTAAAATTATTTAAAATAAATTAATAATAAAAAAATATATTTAAAAACAAGCTTTTATTTACGATATAAAAGCTTGCCGCGAGATTTTCGTGTGTAAATTTATTTTATAGAAAAATAAAATTTCTACTTAGAATTACTTTCTTCAAGATATACAGTGTGTTTCACTTTAAGTGGCGACAATTCTTTATTTTATAACAGGTCGTCCGATTTTCGAAAACTATTTTTTGAAAAATATAGTACTCCGAAAACTATAATCCTGGTATTATTTTAAGATTCGCCTTTTCCATAGCCTACTACCATGATACAAAGAAAAGTAGGTATGATATTGGGCATGTGGGCGGGGCCTATGTCAGTGACGTCTACGTCACGCGGAGCGGTTTTCAAAATATGGAAAAAATATTATTTGGTTTTTGGCGGCATTTTGCCGGTGTTATAATGCGTTGTGCAGTGGCCGGGTGTAACTTCTGATAATGAATCAAAACACTTTGTGCGTGATTTGATGTTATTTCGCTTCCCCAACGACGAAAGTCTCTCGAAGATTTGGATCAGTAGGTGTACAAACGAGCAGATAAATAATTAATGTGAAAACTTCTAGAATTAAATTCTAGATCACGATTATGGTAATGATGTAAATAACAATGTATATAGTAGGGGATTCACAAATTCGTGCTTGCACTACAATATGGACAAAAGTTACCTAGGTCGGTATATTTTAAGTTTATTTAATATAACTTCTAAGATGAAATTTAAACACGAATCGAGATTAGACAAAATTAATTTTGTTGTAAATACTTGAACGTTATAATTTTTGTTTTCAATACGAATACGGAGAATGATGAAAGGGATGAAACAGTCACCAAATTGGGACAAGAGGTTGAAAGATTGAAAAATGAAAACAAGGTTTTGGAAAATATTTTCACTCCAGCCCAAATTCGAAAAATAAAGCAACCTAAGAAACGTATAATGTGGACCATCGAAGATATATCAAAAGCACATATATTTTTTTAATATACCGCCCAATTATAATTTTGAGTGGTTGGTAATAGTCGCCTATTAAATTATTTGTAGCCGTCGATTGATGTTTTCGGTAGTACAAATATTTTTGGTTGTAGTAAAAATAAGTGCTATTTTAAGGTAAGATTTTTTTTAATAGTGATGTTTCCGTTGATATTGCAAAAGTAATAAGATTCTAAATTATTGCTGCTTTGATTTTTCGGATGTTTTAAACATTTGTCAACATAATCTAGCGACCATTTTTGTTCAATTGTATAGTATTCAGTTTCGGCGGGATATTATAGCATTTATGTTCAATGTACACAGTACACACTGAAACACTACGGAAAGGTACACAGTGAAACTTTTCCCTGCGTACTTTTCTAGCTCAAATTGCTTTTTGCTCTTAATGATAACCAGTATCTACTGGAAGCCGCCGAAAACTTTATGTTAAATATGTGACACTGTTTCGATATGTAAAAAACAAAGGCTGAATCCTAATACAAATGTTCGTATGGGGCCTCCTTATGACATAAACAGAATATTCACAGAAAATTAAGATGCGGTATTAGCTGATTATATCTATCAAAACCTGTAGTTAAATGGCCCATGGGTTAACTACAAGCAAAGTCCGAGAACTAGCTTACGAATGCGCAGTGTAACAACAATAAACGTTTTCCACAATCATGGGAAAAAAAATAAGGCCGCAGGACCAGATTGGCCAAGATCCTTCTTGAAAAGACGAAGCAACCTTAGTATCCGTCAACCAGATCAATGTAGTCTCTCAAGATTGACATCGTTCAATAAGCACAACATCAATCAGTTTCAGAAATTAGAACAGTCCCCGAATTGGCAGATGCTTATCGAATTTTCAATCTAGATGAAACCAGTACGACTACTGTGCATGTCTCGAAGAAAATAGTAGCAGGAAAGGGGATTAAGCAAGTCAACAGCTGCACAAGGACAGTTGGTAACAACATGTGCCATTGTGTCTGCTTTTGGCACCTATATACCCCCGGTTATGGTTTTCCCCGAAAAAAATTAAAGAGCACATGCTGAAGGGTGGTTTTTCAGGAATTCTTGGTTTGGACAGCTCTGCAGGTTGGATGAACTCCGAGTTGTTTCCTTCTGTCATGGATCACTTCATTAAACACAGGAAGTAGTAAAGGAAGGCCCAGCTTATTAATATTTGACAATATTTGATCTCTTGAAGTTGTGGATAAAGCGAGAAATTCATTAGTGCACATATTAACATTGCCTCCACATACGAGCAATAGAACACAACCTCTTGATGTGTCTATATTTGCCCCCTTTCAAATGTTACTATAACACCTCCTGTCAGTCTTGGATGATTAGACATCCCGGAATTCATTTAACGATTTATGACGTCAGTGAATGTGTATCTGAAGCACTCACAAACGCTTTGACACCAGCGAATAGTATTGTTGGATTTACAAATGTGGAATCTGGCCTCTGAATAAATCCGATTTTACAGAGAGCGATTTTCTCAGTTACTGACTGACCGCTCGAAGACACCAATCTTCCTGGACAATGATCCCGCGAATGAGCCTATTAACGAAGCCGCTTTCTCTGATTTCCCAAAACCATCGACGTCAAACATTTAAATTCCTGAACAACGCACCCCTGAAGAGTCTCCCACCGATCGTAATTATCAAAAAACATACCTGAAAAGGACGTGTCCATTTATAATTTATTAAATGCTTCTGAGGTTAGTGTTTTAAAAGAAAAGTTTATTTCACCTCATGAGTTTAAAGGATTTCTAAAGGCACAAAGCCGAAAAAACAGTAACAGAAAACCGAGGGATACACCAGATACACCAGAAAAAGAGATTTTGTTAGAAAAAGAAAACAGAAAAAGATAGTAAATCGAACTATGTGGCGATAAAATCACTCAAATAAAATTTAGGGGTGCTACTCAGGGTTAGAGGAGAGCTGGGTTATTCGCAGGTTCGTTAAAATTTATTATAGGTATATTTATTTATTTTTAGTTAGAAATAGGGCGCCACCTACTTTTGAAACTTTTCTAATATCAAAATCACTTCTTAAAGTAGGAAATGGAAGTAAATATTGTCAATAGAAAAAACCTGAATCTCTGTATGTATACCCTGCAATAAAATTAATTAGAAAGGAAGGTCTAGTTTAGTCCTTCATTCAAATTCTGCCTTCTTTTTCACAAATAAAAATCACAAATGCATGGAGACATTTATTGGTATTTTTTAAAGTTTACATTTACTGTGAAGCAACCATTTGCTTATAATGTAACTGCCAAAATGACAGACACCTTTCCAAGATATAATTAAATTTAAAACCAAACTTTAGATTACATATTTGCATCTACGAAACTGTTTCGAAACTCTTCGTTTACAGTTAGCATAATGTTAAGCTTATTATCCTTATATGAGCATAAATTTGGAAAGTTGATTTAAATTTTTACGACTATTAGCAATTATAATTTTAAGGTTAAGTTTATACTATAAAAATCATCAAAGTTCATGTACGCCAAATCGTAAAATCACTGTTATAAAATTATCAGAATCACAAGTCAAATAAGTTGAATACAGATAAGGGTTGATCCTACCTCAACCACGTAGACGATGTCTAGATGCTGCGAACCATTACATACAATCAAACAAACCCCATGACTCGGAGGCAGTCGTTCTTAGCATCCTTCAGTTGACGAACGCACATATGTTTGGTTATTTCTGTATGAATCTTCCTTATTTTTCAAAATCTAACCTCTTGACAGCAAACTTCAAAATATTTACAAGCTTCCAGAAATTTTAACCTCTCATAAACTCTCGGAAATTTAGCATATCCTAAGTTACAGACTTTCGGAAATTTTAGCATATATGTAATTCCCACTATTGAGTGGGAATCCTTTTTAAATAACCCAAAGAAAAGGAGTCAAATAGGCTTCACAGAACGCATAAAAATTTCATAAAGGTAGTTATTTTTTAACGAAATCAGCTGTAGGATGACAAGGGTCAGAAAACATAATCAATGGGAGTATTTCCATCCACAGGAACTATACAAATCACTCGCCATTTAACTTCAGCATGGTCTCCAATCAAACCAAAATAGACTTTGTTGAAAAGTTTCTTTAGAATCTCAAATCTGTGCCGAAAATTTTGTTCTTGTCCCCATCGCCGGAATAATAAATTAATATCAACAAAAACAAAACAACAACCGTTCCATTTCGGTGGTAACGAAAGAACTAAACAAATGGGTTGCCAGCGGCGTCTGCACGCGACTAGCGGAAAGTAGGTACTAGAAAGTTCTGGAAGGTGCTAGAGAAAACGCTCGCGAACGGCGTGTCAGTGGAATTTAGCAAAGAGGAGCGGAAAGTCACTTCTCACCACTACCGCTAGGTGGCATCACTTGTTCAAATTATAGTTCTTTAAAAGATGGGAATTTGCAAATGTTACAACTAAAATTTCAGAACTCAATACGACAGAACCAAAGCCTAAAAAAATCAAAAAACACACTTTGAACTTATCTGATGTTGAAGATAATTTTGATAATAGAACCCCAAAGAAAGAAGACTTTGTTCTTGTTAGATTCGGTGGCAGCATACATTATATTGGAAAAATATTAGATGAGTTGTGAGGTGAAACCTATGAAATATCTTTTTTGAGGAAGACGAAAAAATTTGGAGATTGCTGTTTTTTATTTCCAATAGTAGCCGACATTTCTGTTATGAATCAAAGTGACATTAGAACCGTTTTACCCGAACCTCAAGCTAGAAGAAACACGAAAAGGATGTCTAATTATCTGAAATTTCCAGTATCATTCGGCTCACTTGAC
This sequence comes from Pseudeuparius sepicola, assembly GCA_963920635.1. NCBI lineage: Eukaryota > Metazoa > Arthropoda > Insecta > Coleoptera > Anthribidae > Pseudeuparius > Pseudeuparius sepicola. The sequence continues at coordinate 17,705,479 of OY987305.1, forward strand.
ATTCGCTAGCTATATTATCTAATTATATAAGTAAAAGAATTGTTACTAGTTTTCCATCCTTAGAATATAATATTTTGATTGAATTATTGTTTTTCTTGCCAATTATAGACATTTACAAATATATTTCACTGTGTACCAGTCTGCGTTTCATTGTGTACCGTGTATGGTATACAGTGAAACATTTACAAATTTTTTTTTAAAATATCAATAAAAAGTATTTTTTGAAAATTCTTTTTTTGTTTATAGATAAATTGAAACAACACCTGCAGAATGTTTCCGGTTCAAAAACATATTACGTAAACTATAAGATGTTTAAGTTACGTGTCATAAAATAAAAATTGTTTCACTGTTGCCCACTCTCCCCTACACTTCTAATAATTCGGCTTCCATTACAACCATCTGGATCACCATTATTGCCACCTTGACTATCTTCTGTACGATTTAGATCATTTTGATCTCGCTCAGCACCATCTGAGCTATCTGGAAGGGCATTTTTACTTTCAGGATCGCCCCCAACATCATTTGCACCACCCACAACAACCGATGGATTCACAAACGTTCTATCTGTTACCTTGCTCAAAAGGAAATCTTCGTCCATGAAAATATTCCTGTCAAATGGGTAAATTCGTGTTTTCCTAAATCCGGCTGTAATATTAAGGGGAGTCATGGATCTTTGGAACGCTTGACCTACACATCCTGCTATCCCATATATATTCATAGGAACTCCTGGATGGTTCCAGCAGCCAACTATCGACAGCAGAATTATAAAATGCATTGAAAGAATAATAGACGGTTACGTCCAGAAGCTGCAGCTTATTTGAACAATGTGGGGGTAGTGTTATGATATCTAGTAGTAACTCCATTGTCCTTAGCCAAATTAAGTGTAGTCACAGAAATATGACTTTCATGGTTGTCCATTAATATCAAACTTGGATTTTCTTTAGAACTACTGCTTTGTTTTATGAAGTGTTTTATTATGTTGTACGAAAAGTTCAGTAGTCATCCATCCTGAAGGATTGGCCAATCCTAGAGTACCAGGTGGAGCACCGAAAATCATATGCTCTTTGAATTTGTGTCTTGGGAAAATCATAATTGGAGGTAACGCATTACCAGCGGCATTAATAATTATACAACAGGTCGTAACTAGTGTCCCACGTTCGTCACTTGTGCACTTACTGACTTGTTTCATACCTCGTTGAGCAACTATCTTTTTTGGCTTATGGACAGTGGCGGTAGAAGTTTCGTCCAAATTAAATATCCTACATGGATCAGTTAACTTTTCAGATCTCTGTAACGCACCTTTTGCAAGTTATCGAAAAACAAAGAAACATTATGCTTGTTGAACGATGTTTCCCTTGACAAACTACATGCTTCACGTTGCCTGATACTCAAATTGGGGCGAAGTTTTAAGAATGACTGCAACCTGTTAATGCCAGTCCTTTTTTCTCTCTTCCAATTATTGGGAATTTTTATGGAATTGGCAATAGCTAACTCGTAGGCTAATTGACGAATATCCTTGATAGATTTCCTAAAACACATACTAGTACATTGTAAAATATAGTCTCACAAACTATTTTCTTCTGCTTGAGAAAATATTTTACGAGAGTCATATTTTGGTTTCATTCTTAGAGATTTATCATGAGGGTTATTTCTTTTATTCTTGACGTACTTTGCTAATGCTTCAAATTTCACCCCATTTCGTTCAGCGTCTTCACGCAATGACAATCTGTCATGAATCACTTGTCGAACAGCATTTTGCATTTGCTCCTCAGTAAATTGACCTTTGTTTTACGCACTCTTCCACTAGACATGTTTACTTATTTTCTGAAATAAAAACATATAATGTTTACTTTAAGAAACAAAGGTAAAATGAGTCACATAGATATGGGCCAGAATGAGACACGTCTCATTCAGGTCCTTACCTACGTGTCCCATAGTGGTCTAAACACAATTTGCAAGCATAAATTCCATAATTTTCACATCCATGAAAATGAACATAACCTAGCTTGTGGGAACACTTGTGATGTACCAACCCCCGTGTATACAAGCAAGCGAAACTCCCCTACCTAATATATTATTTTCAGACTTTACCCATTTCTGTCTGCCCTGTATATCCGAGGAGAAACCAATCTGATTCACTTTGCAAGCAAAAGTTTTTATAAAGAATAAAATGTTCTCCAATAGTAAAATTAAAAAAAAATCCCCTTGTGAACTGAATACTTACTTCGTATGCTTACAGTGTGTTCCTTTTAAAAATGTTCGATTTTATCCCTTCATGAAAAGTTACAGCCTGGCACATTTAGGCGGTTATAATCGTAGGGAGGGCTATGATTTAGTTTCAGTTTATTTCAAGATGATGTAAAGATACTCCGAGTCAAATCATGTACAGGGTGATCATTTTTAGACGCCCGGCCTCTGTTCGTGGACAACGGTCAAAGATATGAGGATATTATTTATGGGAGATGATAAAGGGTGTATAATGGAATAAATTGATCCAATTAGCACCTCTTTGCAAATACGACGCTCGGCATATTTTTAAAAGCTTTTATTTAACTTGCAATGTATGTATGTATGTATGTATGTATGTATGTATGTAATTTGTTCGGGTGGAATCTTGCAACTCAATTTTGAAGCAGATATCTTCAACCGATCGAGCTGAAATTTTGTACACACGTTTAATTTGGATGACAATGCATGATTATATGTGTGACGTCATTCTAAATCCAACATGGCGGATCACCCAAGATGGCGGACTAGTTAAATTTCAACCGATCGAGCTGAAATTTTGTACACACGTTTAATTTGGATGACAATGCATGATTATATGTGTGACGTCATTCTAAATCCAACATGGCGGAACACTCAAGATGGCGGACTAGTTAAATTTCAACCGATCGAGCTGAAATTTTGTACACACGTTTAATTTGGATGACAATGCATGATTATATGTGTGACGTCATTCTAAATCCAACATGGCGGAACACTCAAGATGGCGGACTAGTTAAATTTCAACCGATCGAGCTGAAATTTTGTACACACGTTTAATTTGGATGACAATGCATGATTATATGTGTGACGTCATTCTAAATCCAACATGGCGGAACACCCAAGATGGTCATTAGAAGGTCTCCTCATTGAAGAGCTAGACTGTTCTAAACTAACCGGCAAACGACCTTGCAACAATGATGCGTTAACTGAGATGAATAGACTCAGACACCTGGCCAAACTAAAAATTACAAAATAAATTAAAAGTAAAAAAATATTTTTAAAAAAAGCTTTTATTTAAATGCGCTAAAAAGAATAAAATAATCTTTTCTTTTAAAACTTTTACTATCAACTTATAACGTCATTCCACAATTTATATGATATAAAAGCTTGTCGCGAGATTTAAGTTTTCAAACTAAGTAAATACCACTACTTAAATCTCGCGACAAGCTTTTATATCATATAAATTGTGGAATGACGTTATAAGTTGATAGTAAAAGTTTTAAAAGAAAAGATTATTTTATTCTTTTTAGCGCATTTAAATAAAAGCTTTTTTTAAAAATATTTTTTTACTTTTAATTTTTTCCCACTTTTGTTACAGCATTCGAAACGCCTAATTTTTATGAACATTTTTCGTTAATACCATTTTCTTTACTCTCTTCAAAAACCCATTAAAATATTAATTTTTGTTAATCGCTAGTACCAGGGATGACATAGTGTTTTCAATCAATTTATTTTTGAAGATTTTCACCTGACCTTTCTTTGTTTCAAAGATCTTCAAACTGCTTCTTTTGACCTTCGTACCATTGTCAACATGTCAACATGCAAATCCAGAACCAGCTACGATTTTTTTTACCCCCAATTTTCACTAAAACCATTTCGCAATTTTTTGTATAAAATCTGACAACACAGCGTTCGTGAGGATACCACAATACCCCCATATACGAAAAATATATGGGGAATTCCATTCTACATAGGGTGCCAAAGTTTAGCAAAATACGAATTTTAAAGACATCTGGCAAGTCAAGAGTCAAGTATACCCTGGAATTACCTGGAATGGCCAACAGGACCACACAAGCTATTGGTGTGCCAAGATCCAATAACAAATATACAAGTTGTTCTTCTTTGTGAAATCTCCAAATGCTGTTTTTTTTTAACTTTATACTGGTCAAGTAGGTAGTGCTTGAGCCGATGGGCCTTTTCCATTATGTATCATAACTGGCTGAATTTTTGTGAATAGCTTCGTTTTGACGAGTCCTACAACTTTCTCTCTTCTCGCTAAGGTAGCGCGCAGACGTGAAACATGTCGATCGGGTGATTTTAAAATTTTGTAACATAGCAATTAGTTTATTATTTAAATCTAAACTCTATTCAAACTAAACGCAAGTGAAACATAAACACAAGTTGCTGCATGGCTAGAGCGTGATACGCACGTGATCGGCTTGCTATTGGCCAGCCGCCGTTTGGCCCGGCGGGCAAGTGCAGCGAGTCGGTGTTTCTTACAGAGGTGTATTGAGTTGCAAGTGGACCTTTATTTTTTCCGATGTAATCCTTTCGCTGTTTATTAGAAATTTGCAGGTAAGTGAACGACTAGGTGTGTCATAATTCATAACAGTTTGTTTTTAAAGTTCTTAATACTGGGGCATCCCAGCCAGCAAAAAGACGTTTCTTCTACGTTGAATAGACGTACCGCATTACGTCGATCGACGAAAAGTTAGACGCAGAAAACACGTAGAATCGACGGCAATATGTCACAGAGAATTTACGTGCTCAGCGACGTCTAATAAGACGTGCAAAATTACGTAATGACGACGTGTAATAGGAAGTGCAAAGTACGTCATGGTGACGTCTAATAAGACGTGAAAAATTACTTAATGGCGTCGCAACGCACAGTTGCAGTTACAGTTCAGCGAATGTTCGGCCCTACGTCACAACTCCCGTCCTTGTCTGACTCGTGAATATACGACCGATATCCATCGTATATTCACGAGTAAGACAAGGACGGGAGTTGTGACGTAGGGCCGAACATTCGCTGAACAAACTTTTTATACTCAAAAGATATATAAAAGGGTTTGTGATTTGTAAATGAAATTAAATACATTTTTTAATCAATATACGTTTATTATATTTTAAGTGCCAACAAACACCTTGCTAAAAAAACAAGCTAAAACAACCTATATGGAAATAAATAAAATGGTAGAAGGTAGTATAGAATTTTGCAGTATAAAATGGACAATTAAATCACTTTGAACAAGGAACTTTGACTTTGAATGTCATTTGGGTGAATTTTATGCTAGGTTAAATTTTGCGTAATGTAAATCCATCATGGTGGCTAGAGAAGCGGTGTGGCATAGAGGCTACATGTTTATTTTTTCTCGAGCTTTTACTACTTACATAGGGGATAATAGACAACAAAAACTCACTCAAGTACTACAACGCGAAGCACCGGAACACCGGATCCACACAATAGCTAGGTTAATAACAGGGAACGACACGTGCTCGCGGAACAGCTCCAGACAATTAACGGCGTGGCGTGCTGCGTTCGAGACCGGAAAGCGGAGACGAAGACGGTGCACGGCGCGGCGGCGCGGCCAGGACGCGCACTGCGCAAGCGCAGGCTGCAGTACGTCATTATCACGTCTTCTCGACGTCAACTATCACGAGAATACAAACTGGGCATAGAAGTAATTTATTTCGACGTAATTTCGACGTCTTATAATCTCCAATAATGGAACATACGTAAAAAACGTAAAATCGACGTCGATTCGACGTCCTATATTTTAAAAAATATTAGTACACAGCTTGTCACCAATATTCGACGTCGTATTGACGTCAAGGTTATAGCGTTGCTGTCTGGGATATTATTTTAATATTTTATATTATAAAATTCATAGAGATCGTCCTTAATGCGGCCCTGCCTCGTATTAGCCCTCAGCCCTTGTTCACGTGCTTCCATCGTGTAAATGTTTACGCGCCACTTGCATTTAGTTTGAATAGAGCGTAGAGGTTATTTAATAAAGAATGCGGAAAAACGTTAGTCCAACAAAAAAAAAGTCTGACCGACCTTGTCCCCCAGATGAAAAACTATCATAACAAGCTGATTTTTTTTCTGGGGCTTACTAAAGGTTTGTATAGTTTAATACCAACATTGTCCTAGAAATGAAATAGTCCGTTTTCCCAGTCCTGCACTCGGAAAATGGAAAATCCGTGGAACTCTTTTTTGTATCATAATTGTAGGACAAGAATAACACACGTCGATTAGTGTATTTGTTGTCCTAATCAAATATTGTCCTACAAAAAAATGAGTCTGTATCGCTAGTACTACAATAAATGTTGAAAAAAATTTTTTTCAATATTTGCGATTGGGGTAAATAACGAGGCCATAAAAAATGTTAGCTATTTTTTTTTACTAAGGCTTACTAAATGCTTGTCTAATTTAATTGCAACATTGTCCCACAAATTAAATAGTCCGTTTTTCCAGTCCTACACTCGGAAAGTGGAAAATCTGTGAAATTTTTTGTGTGCAATAATTGTAGGACAAACATAGCACAAGGTAGATTTGTGTATTTTATGCCAGAATAAAATATTATAAAATTCTTATAATAAAATTTTCTCACAAACTCATTTGAGTTAGAAGGTGGCAAGCTTATTTTTTTTATAAAAAGAGGCTAACACTCGAGAATTTTGTTTTATTGATTGGCATTTTAAATTTATTGTAGAAAAAAAATTATAAATACTAACACTTTTATATGTTTCAATATAACTATTAAAATATATAAAAACATGTAAAATTGTTTCTGTATAATTCGTCCTATATAAGACGTCCGATTTGCAGAGGGACACCACTATATGGCTTAATGTCAAAAAGATTTTCTATTTATTTATATATGTTACAGCCCGTATATGAAAACAGACCGTATATACAGTGTGTCCCAAATTCGATGCTCACCATTGGGATGTCGGTAACTACAAGAGATAGCGAGTCGGTTAAATGGGGAAAGTTTTAGACAATTTGATGGTCAATCTGATGCCGCTGAGAAATCAAGGCTAACTGGGATCGTTTTCGAGTTATTACCAAAAAACCGAATTTTATCATTTTCGTTTTACTTAAATATCTTAGACTTGTAGACAGACTTGTCATGGCCTACTTAGTATTAGGCAAAAAAACGCTTTTAAGTGTTACAACTAACGAAAAAATCATTAGTGTGACACATCATTGGAAAGAGAATTTCATGTAAATTTCGAATTTGTAAAAATCCAAGATAGCATCCATAAGAAAATCAAAAGTTGTGAGTCATATCTCGAAAATGAAAACTTTCTTAAAGAAACTGACATTACCGCTTAAAAGGCTGGACAAAGGTGCCTTAATAATGTCAAAGTCCTGTCTTTGAGAAACCATCGGTTTCTAAGATATTTAAGAAAAACGAAAATGATAAAATTCGGTTTTTTGGTAATAAAACGATCCCAGTTAGCCTTGATTTCTCAGCGGCATCAGATTGACCATAAAATTGTCTAAAACTTTCCCCATTTAACCGACTCTCTATCTCTTGTAATTACCGAGATCCCAATGGTGAGCATCGAATTTGGGACACACTGTATACGGTCTAGGCTGTATCTATACGGCCTAAATTGCGCAGACCGTATGTAAATGACATGGCATTTCATATACGGACTAGACCGTTAACATACGGACTATTGACTTTCAGACTGTATATGTGGAATCGTAGTGAATTATCCTTCTTTTTTTATATAGGCCCATTAAAGAAGAATATGTCTTGTTTTTAGTATGTATTTTGCAGAAAAAATCTAGGGTACCCATACCTTATACTAAATAATTACCTTTTTTCATTCAAAATACTATATACGTACCAGCAAGAAGTAATATCCTTCTTTGATGGGCCTATATAAAAAAGAAGGGGTAATTCAGAAATGGCGGACGTCGAAACCGCCCGGAAAACATTGCACATAAATTCTCTCTTTGTTTAGATCTCTCTGATATACGGTCTAGTTGCAGATAGACCGTATATAATAGGACTAGTCCTTTTGCAAACCGACTAGACCGTTTGTTGATGGACAAGCTCCTTATACATATGGACTAATATCTTCAGTCCGTTTACATATGGACTAGTCCTTTTGTATACGGCCTGTTTTACATATACGGTCTGTAACATATATAAATATATTAATGTTTTTTCACAGAGTCAGATGTGACTGACGATGATCTATGTGAAGAAGATTATGTTAGCATTGAAGAGGATGATGAATCAAGAAGATTAAATTTAGTTTATTTAAATTTTTATTTTTACTTTTTATTTAATGATTATTAAATCAACAATAACAATATAGGTAAACTTACTGGTAAAGAATACACTAATCTACATACCACACTTCTAAAGAGAATTTATTCGCTTATGGATGTGAACCGGTTACATTTTATAAATAATAATAGGTAAAATAATAATATTGTTTATTTAAAAAACTTGCAAAGGGATACAATACAAATAAGTATGCAAATAAACAATAAGAAACGCACGAAACAACCTTTAGGCTGCTGGTTTGTGAGGGACATTTAATTTAGTAAAAACAAAACTAAAGTCCGTAGTGGTGTAATAGTCAAAAATAGTGGACAGTTGCAATAATTTAGTGAAAGTGTCTAATTTGGGAAGGTTAGTCTTAAATTGGGTGTTATAGTGGTATTGAAATTCAAATGCATGGCGGTTTTGATATAGTCCAAATGATTAAACTATTTGAGCGAGAAACCTTATTTCCTTAAGACAAGTTTACAAAGTCTTTAAGTAAAACCTTTATGAATCTACTTTGAATGTTTATTACTGTCTAACAAAGTCACTATGCGTTTGTAGCAAATTTATGACAACCTTCAGTTTTAAATAGATTTGATGCACGGTAGTGATGCCTTTGGCACAAAAGAATAAGCCTTTGGCTAAAATTCCTAGGAATTCACTTTGAAATCTCAGTTTTTTCTAGCAAAGTTGCCATGCGATTGTAGCAAAATTATGACAGGCTTGAATATTAATAGTGCTTTAATGATGAATGATACGTCTTTGGCTGAAAGGTCTATAAATGTGTTTCTAAAACCTAGTATTTTCCACCAAATTTATTAAGCAATTATTGTCCCATAGTGTTAATATTTTACGATAAAAGAATCGCGCTTATAAATAAAATTATTCTTTGAATTTGCCCACAAAGATTATACAAGCTGTCCTATTGGGAACATATTATTATAGTTCATAGTCATTTTAGGCTATGAAATACGCTGTTAACTATGTTCCCAATAGAACAGCTTGTATATACAGGGTGACTTATTTCAAATGGTAGCACGCCCGTAATTTTTTTAGTTTTCGTCAGATTTTAGCCGTTTTTTTTTTCTAAAGATAGGTCACAACAAACTTTTTTTTTACTTTGGTGCAAAGTTTCAGGTTTTAATCCCATTTTTCAAGGCCTACTACAATTTTTTTCCAGTAAAAATGACGAAAACCATTTAGCGATTTCTTTATTCAAAATCTGACACCTCAGTGTTAATCAGGACACCCTAAAACCCCCACATACTAAATTTGAACAAAAAATATACAGGGAGTTCCATTCTGCAGGGTGTCAAATTTGAGCAAAATAGGATTTTTAAAGGCATCTGGCAAGTCAAGTGTGACATGGAATCCCCTTAAAACAGTTGAATGGTCAACAAGACTACTCAAAGTATTGGTGTGTAAAGATCCAATAGAAAATATAACGGGTGTCTTTCTCTGTGCCATCTCAAAATAATGAGTTTTTTGTTGTCAAAAATCGAGTATATCAAAAACGCTCCAGACATTATAAACGAACTATGTCAAAAAATACAGAAGCCTGAGAGTCAGTAAGTTCATATTGGTTAAGGTGGCTGGTGTACCAAAACAGGAAACGCACAGAAAATATATCATCTTTAGACAGTGACTTCATTGATAAAGGTCCAACAATCTAAATTTTTTTTATTTGTTGATTTGTGAAGAAATAAATTACTTTTGTGTTTATTAATATGTTTTCAATTATTCCTGACCAGTATAGTTTAATAACAATTCAGCATTTTTAGATGCCCCAGAGAAAAAGACCCTGTACACTTTGAGTAGTCCTGTTGATCATTCATCTGTTTTGACCATGGCACAGTTGACTCTCCAGATGCCTTTAAAATTCCTATTTTGCTCAAATTTGACACCCTGCAGAATGGAACTCCCTGTATATTTTTAGTTAAAATTTGGTATACGGGAGTTTTAGGGTGTTGCTGTGGCGTCAGATTTTAAATAAAAAAAAATCGCTAAATGGGTTTTATCATTTTTTACTAGAAAAAAATTCGTAGTAGGCCTTGAAAATTGAGATTAAGACTTGAAGTTTTGCACCAAAGCAAAAAAAGAATTTTTGGCGACCTATCTTCAGAAAAAAAAACGGCTTAAATCGGATGAAAAATAAAAAATTTACGGGGTGCTTAAATTTCAAATGGGCCACCCTGTATATGTATCCAGAACGCTAAAGTTAAAAATCTAAAACTGGATATTTTTAATTAAATACTCTTTTTGTTGTACCTTAAAAGTGTAACACTTTTGGAAATGTTAAATTTTTTTTGAAACACCCCTTTTGTCAAACATAAATAAAAGATCTCTGAATTTTCACCAGGATTTTCATCTTTAAAAATTAATAAAGCCAACCTTACAGTCGAAACTCCACAAACAGTTTATATTCTCAAAAAGAAACTGTACATGTTTCAAACCACCAAGGGTTCATCTTCAGCAGCGAAATAATTCATTGTGAGTTATACAAAGCTTCCAAGCACATTTTAAAAAAATTATATTATCAAAAATTCATAAGAAAACTTCAAGAGTTAAATGGAGTCGAGTTGTAAACATAAAATACCCAAAATTAATTTGACGACGGTGATTTGTTGGTTTAATGGTTTCTTAGAGTGAAGTTTTTTTTGAAGATTTTTATGAACTTTTTTTAAAGCCTTTTGGTGGCTTTAATATTTAATTTTGGGTATTTTATGTTTACAACTCGACTCCATTTAACTTTTGAAGTTTTCTTATGAACTTTTGATAATATAATTTTTTTTAAATGTACTTGGAAGCTTTGTATAACTCACAATGAATTATTTCGCTGCTGAAGATGAACCCTTGGTGGTTTGAAACATGTACAGTTTCTTTTTGAGAATATAAACTGTTTGTGGAGTTTCGACTGTAAGGTTGGCTTTATTAATTTTTATCACATTACTCCACTGTAAGAAGATGGACTATTTTTTCTATTTTCATCTTTAATACTCTGTATAGGAAAAATGGTGCATTATAGGACGATCCAAAAAACGAATATTTTTAGCTATAAACCAACAAACCTCGGAACAAACTGTTTCCAACATTTATGGATGAATCTATATTTTTCAGACTAGCCTTTTCGCATACCATTAAGAATCCGACAGTATACGCCAAGTTGTTTTTTTTTTGCATATGAAGAGCCCGGGGGAAAAAAGATGAAAGTCCCTTTTTTATACAATCGAGAAAATCATAATTTTAAGTTTGAAACCACTGTAAATTTAACTGAAAAGATATTCACACAAAGAATGTATACTATTAGCTAGTTCCATAGTTTTTATACCAAAAGTAAAAATTTCGATGCTGAAGGATTATGCCTTCTCTATTATTTTTGAGAAAACTCTAGCTAAAAAAAGGCGAAAGAAAGATGGTAGTCCAGTAACTCGCATCGTTTTTCCCAACGATATATAGGTATAGATACATTACCAAAGGCAACTTGTTTTGTTTCATGATATTGAAAAGATGTTATTGTTGGCACATTCAAGTTTTCCAGTTTTTTTAAACGATTTAGGTTATTTTGTAAATATAAGTATCTCAAAGCATATATACGATATACAAGTCCATCAAAAACTATTTTTATTATGTATTACAAAAGAAGAAAGACTGAATTTAAGAAATGCCAATGTAAGCAAATTACCTCGTCTTCGTCCCCGACCGGCACCGTCGCAATGATAAAGGCCTGCCAGCTGGCGACGCGAAACGTCACTACGTCATCACAGGGAGGTCGGGAAGTTGCTTTTTGAAGTTGTTTACGTGTACTTATCTGGCGATTTTCCTGTTTTAAAGAACGTTTGTTGTGTGTTGGACTGTGTTTTTTTAGTAATATAGGACGTGGAGTTTTATTAATAAGGTCGTAAAACAGCAGTGGTTCAGAATAAAGTGATTAAAGTTCAATTTTAGTTTATAGGTTTTAGGTTGTGTCTATAGTTTCGGACTAATTTAAATAATGCCGTGGACGTGTTCCGTTCCCAACTACAAGGGAAACTACAAAGGCGGTCCCAAAGACCCCATTTTAAGGGAAAAGTGGGTTAAGGCCATCAAAAGAGATTTTGTTCCTACACAGATTTCCAGGACTTTGGTTTGGACTGTTGGAGAGTGTTATACCTAACAATTTTACGTGATTAAACGTAACCACCTGGAAATCAGTAAGTTTTATGGTTTTATTTATTCGAATTTAGTTGCATCTAGGCAGGCAAATAAGAAATAATTGGCATTTTCGAAAATTATTACCATATTTGTGATTATTATTTTACAAAAGAATTTTTTTTAACAAGTAACAGGATAACAGGATTGTTTCACATAACAAAATATACTTACATATTACATAAGTATACTTACTATAAAAAACCTAATACATTATGGTGAGTCATAAAAAAATACTACCTACCTACTTTTAATAATTTAACAAAAAAAAAGGTGCAAAAATAATAAGTATTCTTTTAATGAAAAAAATGTTAATTTTAAAAATGTTTGACACCAGTGGAAGCTAAGTACAACCGCTATTACCAGTCCAATGCTCTACCAATAAACTGAGTTAAAATCCCCACTAAATTAACAATAATAATAGTCCTTAGTTGTGTCAATAGGTATAGCGCTTTGAAGAAAAGAAGAAATTTGTTGGGGGCTATTTCAAGATTTGGGGGGCTTAGCCCCCCCAAGCCCCCACCTAGAACCGCCTATGGCTGGCGGCGATAAGGCGCCCGCAGAGTTCGCCCTGCGCGGGGGGGGGGGGCAGCTACGGAAGGTGTCCCTAAAACCGATCTACCCACTAATATTAATTTTTGCAAAATATTAACGCTATTAGCCTGAAAATCGGTGGCGACCAAAGTCAAATCCACGAGGGCCGTGGTTGGCCGTTGTCAAATGTCATTTTGTGTTGCCACCACAAATTTCGCCTTTCCCCTACAATGTACTCTAAATTCCCTAGAATGCACACAATATCGCGGCTATCCAGGCGGGCGCCAGCACTCTCTGCCGGATGGCTAAAAATTGGTAAAGGGACTAGGCCCCAATGGCCGTCTAGTTTATTTTAGAAGGGCCGTTGATGCCACGTACTCCTTTGCTTGCTGAATTAAAGACACACCGCCCACAAAATTAAATTAAATAATGTAGCTATTAATTCTTTGTATGTGACAATTTTAAACTAAAACCAAATTGCGAAAATTATCACTTTAATAAAATCGTCAACAGACACTTCAAATCGCCCAACATGGCAATGTCCGCCGCCGCATTTAATCTCTCTGCATGGTTTATTTACTCCAGTGTGTCATTTTCTTTGATTGTTGACGTATGTGTTTTGAAGTGTTTTTTACAAGCTTTTATTTAACTTGCAATGTATGATTGTATGTATGTTTAGGTCAAATCTTGCGAGCTGAATTAGAACCACTTCCTGACATCCGATTGAGCTGAAATTTTGCATACACCTTTAGTTCCGGTGACAATACAATATACAATACTCAATATTGTAATACTTTGAAAATGGCCGTCGCCACAAGATTGCGGATGATGTATTTTTTGTCAACCCCCTTAATATGGGTATCAAATAAAAGGGCTTGAAGAATAGAAAACGATAGAGTTAGTGACATCCCACTAAATTCAATATGGCCGCCGCTCCGAGATGGCGGATAATGTATTTTTTTGTAAACCCCCTTAATATGGGTATCAATAGAAAGGGCTTGAAGAGTAGAAAACGATAAAGTTAGTGACATCACACTAAATTCAATATGGCCGCCGCTCCAACACGGAGGATTACATTTTCTTTTCCCTTAATATGGGCATTAAATGAAAGGGCTTGAAGAGTAGAACTAAAAAGTTGAAAATAAAATTAATAGTAAAAAAATATTTTCAAAAACAAGCTTTAATTAAATGCTCTGAAAAGAAGAAAATAAACTTTATAATAAATCAAACCAAGGCAAACCCATAATTTTGTTACATTATACAACTGTATATGATATAAAAGCTTGTCGCGAGAATATATATATCTTGACAGTAATTTTAAGTAGAAAATGTATTTTTATATAAAAGAAATTTAGGTATACACGAATTAATGTAACAAAATTATGGGTATGCCTTGGTTTGATTTATTATAAAGTTTATTTTCTTTTTTTTTCAGACCATTTAAATAGAAGCTTATTTTAAAAATATTTTTTTACTACTAATTTTTTTTTGTTCATTTATAACTTATTTATTAGTATTTAGGATATAGTGACTGATTTTGTATACAATGGGACGCAGAAATTGTGTGGTGTGTTGCGTGTTGCCAAATTGATATTCCTCTGGATATCACAGGTAAACGTTATACACACGGGCGTAATGTTTGTTTACTTCGGTAGATTTCCGCTAGATGTTGGTTGACTACAAACTTGTGCATTTTGATGCTTGTGCCCCCTCTATTCTTGGTTATTTATCTGAGGATTTTACTGATATTATCAGAGAGTTTACCGACAGAAAGGCCAGAAAAGTTAATTTTTATTGATGAGGGAAGTTTGCCGACAGAAAGTCCAGAAAAATCAATTTTTATTGATGACATGAATAAATAAGTAGACTTAAGAAGGCCATATAACACTACACATAATAGGCTATTTGATAATATTTTTAATTGCTCTAAAATCGTACTCAGTTTACAGTAGATGCACCAAGATATATCGTAATAAATGAAACAACGGCTTTTAATCATTATTAATTAAAGTGATCGGGAATTGTTTTATCAAGTTTGTAAAATTTCGTCAAGTAGGTACCCATTCTCCAGATACATCTCGGGTCTCGTGGTTTTTCTAAAATCATTGTCTCCATAGTTTTACATAGACGTATATTCTTCTGTTATAACTTAGTTTTTGTTTGTCGTATACGTGTATGCAACTATGGAGACAATGATTTTAGAAAAACCACGATAATTCTCTGGAGAATTATACAGGGTTAACTATCACTTAGTACAAAAAATTTTACCACGTGCGCAGGGTGGCTTAAGAAAACATAGAAAAATATTTTTAGATTTTTTTACGATCTTTAAAAAAAGGGTAAAAACCCCTATTTTCCCTGTAAATCTCCGCCTCTAATTACGTCATGCAATACGGCTTCGGAACGTACTACTGTCAGCTTGAAGTTATTTTCGCGGTGTTGCCGTTGTTTTAGGAAGGATGAAAATACCTTTTTACTCAAACAAATAAAAAAATACATAAATAACAATCGATTTAAATCTGTACAGCCTTACCTTACTTTGAAATTTAACTGACCTAAATTCACCTGACCTCTTAAGACCTAGATAAAGGCGTAAACCCCGTTTTGATAGTTCGTTCTTTTAGCGCGCAGTGCAGGACCCGAAACAACAGTTTATTTTCAATTAAAAGCTCACCCAATGTCCGAGCCAATGTCCTTCCATATTGTGCAACAGCTCGGCTGTCCCAATGCAAAACACAGTAACTAACAATTATTTTATCAAAGCGTCGAGTACCGGTCGGTCCGCCGTGGCAACACTTCTTGATTTCCTGTGTCCGGGGCACATAGGGAGTCTCCAAATTCTCCACAATTTTCGGGACCCGCGAAAGTTAGCTGCTACAACGTGTGCCGTTACTCCATTACTATCCTCCCCTCTTGGCTCTCCCGCGCAAGTTACGACACGAATTTCCCCTATCGCCTAAATTAAATCAAAGGTCAAAGGTTTCCCAGTGCCTTCACCTGAATTACAACATCAGAACACGATACACAGAAAACGATGCCAGCTAGGAGAACGAAAATTATACTCTTCTGCACACCTACGTCACTTCGACAAAAGCGCGGCCAACTTATAAAAAATAGTTCTGAAATTAGTTTCACTTTCATACGTCAGTTATCAATTTCAGGTCAAGTTAAATCCAAAACAAGAATGTAGGCACCTTGAGACACCTTGGTGAATATGTGGTTGCCTAGCTCACAATAAACGAGTCAAAAAGTTAGCCATGATTTTGTCGAATAAGCGTCACCGTTGACAGCACTTGCGCGCGGGCATACCGTTATCTGTGTATCGTGCGTCCTGCTTACTGGAATACGGTCGCTTAGAAATAACAATACAACTGATAACAACTAATTAAATGGGAAAGTTAGGACCTGGCACACCAGGCTTAAATCCAATGGATTTTTGTATTTGGGGATACATGAAGGCGATTGTGTACGAACATCGAACATGAAATCGACAACGAGCAGCAGTTACGTGAACAGCCACTGTAGTGCTTGTGCAATTGTGTTTTTTGGTTACCCTTCGGGGTTTTCCTGGCGGAGGTGATCCACCTCGTCGTGGTCGCCAGGCTGAGTACCTCGCTTCAAACAAAAGGAATGGCTGAGGGGAACCAAGAGGTTCCCAACAGATTTCGAAAATGTGAATGTTGTGTTATGTAGTGCTGTGCTGTGTGAATTTTAATGTAAAAAAGCAAGAAAACAGAAAATGGTGTGATATTAAATCCTGAAAATGTCAGTAAGGTAGGTGTTTCATAGGCATTCTACATGTTCCTTAGAAAGTAATCGTTTCCAACAGGAAATCGAAATTTCGTGGTGAATCCTCGGATAAATTAATAGACGTGTGGTAACGCCGCGCTATTTCACTACCTGTCACTACCATTGACATAGACGAAATTTAAAGACAGGTCACGGCGGGTGTCCATAGGCGGCGTTTTTGAGGGGTTTTAATCAATTTGAAAAAAAAAAAATTTGGGCTTAAGACAAATGTTATAAAATTTTTGAAAATTTATTTTGGCAAGTCTAATTTTTCTTTATCTACCATAAAAAATTTTGTACTAAGTGATAGTTAACCCTGTATGTAAGTAGTACCTTAAGGTAAATGTTGTATCTTGTACCTGGTATGTAACCAAAGAATATTTTTTTAATTCCTTTCTAGTACCTTTTTCAAATTTCGCAGATTAATGATATTTCCTTTTATTGTTTAAAGCTTTACTAATTTTTTTTTATCGAATTAGTAGTACCGATTACCTTTAACTCCGCCACTGCTTAATTTAGAAACTTGATATTACACATTGTTATGATCTTCCACACATACAACTTGTGTGCCCAATTGGGTTTGAATCCTTTAATAATTCACAAATGAAAAATAAAAAAAATTCTTTTTTCAACTATCTAACGTCTTGTATCTCAGAAACGAAGAACTTTAGGACCTATGCTTATACCATAGCCGAAAACCTACCTAAACACTGCTTATACGGGCTTCTTATAAGCAACCCACCTTAAAATGACTTTTTCTATCACCTGTGAAAGTTTGTCCTTAACAAAAAAAATATTTGCTCCAGCTATTTGCAAAATATATGACCTTGAAACTTTTGATTCTGCACTTGTGAAGTCCCTTATCTCGTTTGTAGTTATTTTTTATATGTAGGTATAGGAAAAATTTTATAAATTATGACGAGCATTCGCTGTAAAACATGCGTGAACTTTAGCGAACAAGGAACATAAAATAAGGTCAACGGTCCAAAAACGTAAAACAAATAATGGAAAAACGAAAAATTTATTTTTGAGTTTTCTTAAAAAATAACTCCATAGGCGTGCTCGACAGAGTTCAACTTTACCCCTGGTTATAAATTTTGTATCGATCAAAGACTCCCTCTGTATAGGGTGTTTTATTTACAAAACTTAAGTTTGGTTACTACCTTGACAATACCCTGTGTAACATGACCCCTTAGAGTTCCGTTAGACTCACCATACATCGGGCTCAACCTAGAGCATTTTAATCCTACGTTAGGCGCATGGGCTACCTGTAGCCCATAGTGTCATTTGATTTGCTCCGCCTAGCGCATAAGTTTTTCTACGCAGGCGCCACTCTCACTACATAACTGCCTAATCTATCCCACATTCGCAAGCGCAAGCAGTACTTATACACAATTGAAGGGTGAACAGACGTGCGGCTGCTAGATATTCGTGATTTATTACCCCTGGGCTGCGACTGTAGCCCGTGCGCCTAAACTATTAGGTTTTTATTTTGCTTTATTTTGTCTTACACTCTATTTTACATTGTTTTTTTACAGAAAATTACGTATAAAATATCGTCGACAATAGGAAAAAAGTCTGCACTATCATTTTTACCCGACCGTGACGTCATTTTACGCTTTTCATAGAACATTCGACATCAAAATGTCCCAGGAAAAGAAGAGGCGAATTAAAAGATCAAACGATCCTGACGTTTGGATGCAATGGTTTAACGAACTATCAAGTGAGGAAAGTGAGACGGAGGAAAGAAGTGAAGATGAAATTTACGATGCCGAGGAAGATAAAATACATGAAAGTGAACATGACTCTTAATCGGAACAAGAGGCTAGTGAGAACAGTTCTGAGGACAACACTGACAAAGATGAGTCTGATCAAACAAATAACCATTTTGTGGGAAAAGACAAAAAAAAAACAAAATGGCGAAAAAAAAAACACCTAATGTACATGTTAGAACAAGATCTCATAATATCATTACTAATTTACCTGGTTCCAAAGGAATTGCTAGGAATGCAAAATCAGAGATTCAGTGTTTGAATCTCACAAGCGCAAGCAGTACTTATACACAATTGAAGGGTGAACAGACGTGCGGCTGCTAGATATTCGTGATTTATTACCCCTGGGCTGCGACTGTAGCCCGTGCGCCTAAACTAGTAGGTTTTTATTTTGCTTTATTTTGTCTTACACTCTATTTTACATTTTTTTTACAGAAAATTACGTATAAAAATATCGTCGACAATAGGAAAAAAGTCTGCACTATCATTTTTACCCGACCCTGACGTCATTTTACGCTTTTTATAGAACATTCGACATCAAAATGTCCCAGGAAAAGAAGAGGCGAATTGAAAGATCAAATGATCCTGACGTTTGGATGCAATGGTTTAACGAACTATCAAGTGAGGAAAGTGAGACGGAGGAAAGAAGTGAAGATGAAATTTACGATGCCGAGGAAGATAAAATACATGAAAGTGAACATGACTCTTAATCGGAACAAGAGGCTAGTGAGAACAGTTCTGAGGACAACACTGACAAAGATGAGTCTGATCAAACAAATAACCATTTTGTGGGAAAAGACAAAAAAAAAACAAAATGGCGAAAAAAAACACCTAATGTACATGTTAGAACAAGATCTCACAATATCATTACTAATTTACCTGGTTCCAAAGGAATTGCTAGGAATGCAAAATCAGAGATTCAGTGTTTGAATCTCACAAGCGCAAGCAGTACTTATACACAATTGAAGGGTGAACAGACGTGCGGCTGCTAGATATTCGTGATTTATTACCCCTGGGCTGCGACTGTAGCCCGTGCGCCTAAACTATTAGGTTTTTATTTTGCTTTATTTTGTCTTACACTCTATTTTACATTGTTTTTTTACGGAAAATTACGTATAAAATATCGTCGACAATAGGAAAAAAGTCTGCACTATCATTTTTACCCGACCGTGACGTCATTTTACGCTTTTCATAGAACATTCGACATCAAAATGTCCCAGGAAAAGAAGAGGCGAATTAAAAGATCAAACGATCCTGACGTTTGGATGCAATGGTTTAACGAACTATCAAGTGAGGAAAGTGAGACGGAGGAAAGAAGTGAAGATGAAATTTACGATGCCGAGGAAGATAAAATACATGAAAGTGAACATGACTCTTAATCGGAACAAGAGGCTAGTGAGAACAGTTCTGAGGACAACACTGACAAAGATGAGTCTGATCAAACAAATAACCATTTTGTGGGAAAAGACAAAAAAAAAACAAAATGGCGAAAAAAAAACACCTAATGTACATGTTAGAACAAGATCTCATAATATCATTACTAATTTACCTGGTTCCAAAGGAATTGCTAGGAATGCAAAATCAGAGATTCAGTGTTTGAATCTCACAAGCGCAAGCAGTACTTATACACAATTGAAGGGTGAACAGACGTGCGGCTGCTAGATATTCGTGATTTATTACCCCTGGGCTGCGACTGTAGCCCGTGCGCCTAAACTAGTAGGTTTTTATTTTGCTTTATTTTGTCTTACACTCTATTTTACATTTTTTTTACAGAAAATTACGTATAAAAATATCGTCGGCAATAGGAAAAAAGTCTGCACTATCATTTTTACCCGACCCTGACGTCATTTTACGCTTTTTATAGAACATTCGACATCAAAATGTCCCAGGAAAAGAAGAGGCGAATTGAAAGATCAAATGATCCTGACGTTTGGATGCAATGGTTTAACGAACTATCAAGTGAGGAAAGTGAGACGGAGGAAAGAAGTGAAGATGAAATTTACGATGCCGAGGAAGATAAAATACATGAAAGTGAACATGACTCTTAATCGGAACAAGAGGCTAGTGAGAACAGTTCTGAGGACAACACTGACAAAGATGAGTCTGATCAAACAAATAACCATTTTGTGGGAAAAGACAAAAAAAAAACAAAATGGCGAAAAAAAACACCTAATGTACATGTTAGAACAAGATCTCACAATATCATTACTAATTTACCTGGTTCCAAAGGAATTGCTAGGAATGCAAAATCAGAGATTCAGTGTTTGAATCTCACAAGCGCAAGCAGTACTTATACACAATTGAAGGGTGAACAGACGTGCGGCTGCTAGATATTCGTGATTTATTACCCCTGGGCTGCGACTGTAGCCCGTGCGCCTAAACTATTAGGTTTTTATTTTGCTTTATTTTGTCTTACACTCTATTTTACATTGTTTTTTTACGGAAAATTACGTATAAAATATCGTCGACAATAGGAAAAAAGTCTGCACTATCATTTTTACCCGACCGTGACGTCATTTTACGCTTTTCATAGAACATTCGACATCAAAATGTCCCAGGAAAAGAAGAGGCGAATTAAAAGATCAAACGATCCTGACGTTTGGATGCAATGGTTTAACGAACTATCAAGTGAGGAAAGTGAGACGGAGGAAAGAAGTGAAGATGAAATTTACGATGCCGAGGAAGATAAAATACATGAAAGTGAACATGACTCTTAATCGGAACAAGAGGCTAGTGAGAACAGTTCTGAGGACAACACTGACAAAGATGAGTCTGATCAAACAAATAACCATTTTGTGGGAAAAGACAAAAAAAAAACAAAATGGCGAAAAAAAACACCTAATGTACATGTTAGAACAAGATCTCACAATATCATTACTAATTTACCTGGTTCCAAAGGAATTGCTAGGAATGCAAAATCAGAGATTCAGTGTTTGAATCTCACAAGCGCAAGCAGTACTTATACACAATTGAAGGGTGAACAGACGTGCGGCTGCTAGATATTCGTGATTTATTACCCCTGGGCTGCGACTGTAGCCCGTGCGCCTAAACTATTAGGTTTTTATTTTGCTTTATTTTGTCTTACACTCTATTTTACATTGTTTTTTTACAGAAAATTACGTATAAAATATCGTCGACAATAGGAAAAAACTCTGCACTATCATTTTTACCCGACCGTGACGTCATTTTACGCTTTTCATAGAACATTCGACATCAAAATGTCCCAGGAAAAGAAGAGGCGAATTGAAAGATCAAATGATCCTGACGTTTGGATGCAATGGTTTAACGAACTATCAAGTGAGGAAAGTGAGACGGAGGAAAGAAGTGAAGATGAAATTTACGATGCCGAGGAAGATAAAATACATGAAAGTGAACATGACTCTTAATCGGAACAAGAGGCTAGTGAGAACAGTTCTGAGGACAACACTGACAAAGATGAGTCTGATCAAACAAATAACCATTCTGTGGGAAAAGACAAAAAAAAAACAAAATGGCGAAAAAAAACACCTAATGTACATGTTAGAACAAGATCTCACAATATCATTACTAATTTACCTGGTTCCAAAGGAATTGCTAGGAATGCAAAATCAGAGATTCAGTGTTTGAATCTCACAAGCGCAAGCAGTACTTATACACAATTGAAGGGTGAACAGACGTGCGGCTGCTAGATATTCGTGATTTATTACCCCTGGGCTGCGACTGTAGCCCGTGCGCCTAAACTATTAGGTTTTTATTTTGCTTTATTTTGTCTTACACTCTATTTTACATTGTTTTTTTACGGAAAATTACGTATAAAATATCGTCGACAATAGGAAAAAAGTCTGCACTATCATTTTTACCCGACCGTGACGTCATTTTACGCTTTTCATAGAACATTCGACATCAAAATGTCCCAGGAAAAGAAGAGGCGAATTAAAAGATCAAACGATCCTGACGTTTGGATGCAATGGTTTAACGAACTATCAAGTGAGGAAAGTGAGACGGAGGAAAGAAGTGAAGATGAAATTTACGATGCCGAGGAAGATAAAATACATGAAAGTGAACATGACTCTTAATCGGAACAAGAGGCTAGTGAGAACAGTTCTGAGGACAACACTGACAAAGATGAGTCTGATCAAACAAATAACCATTTTGTGGGAAAAGACAAAAAAAAACAAAATGGCGAAAAAAAAACACCTAATGTACATGTTAGAACAAGATCTCATAATATCATTACTAATTTACCTGGTTCCAAAGGAATTGCTAGGAATGCAAAATCAGAGATTCAGTGTTTGAATCTCACAAGCGCAAGCAGTACTTATACACAATTGAAGGGTGAACAGACGTGCGGCTGCTAGATATTCGTGATTTATTACCCCTGGGCTGCGACTGTAGCCCGTGCGCCTAAACTAGTAGGTTTTTATTTTGCTTTATTTTGTCTTACACTCTATTTTACATTTTTTTTACAGAAAATTACGTATAAAAATATCGTCGGCAATAGGAAAAAAGTCTGCACTATCATTTTTACCCGACCCTGACGTCATTTTACGCTTTTTATAGAACATTCGACATCAAAATGTCCCAGGAAAAGAAGAGGCGAATTGAAAGATCAAATGATCCTGACGTTTGGATGCAATGGTTTAACGAACTATCAAGTGAGGAAAGTGAGACGGAGGAAAGAAGTGAAGATGAAATTTACGATGCCGAGGAAGATAAAATACATGAAAGTGAACATGACTCTTAATCGGAACAAGAGGCTAGTGAGAACAGTTCTGAGGACAACACTGACAAAGATGAGTCTGATCAAACAAATAACCATTTTGTGGGAAAAGACAAAAAAAAAACAAAATGGCGAAAAAAAACACCTAATGTACATGTTAGAACAAGATCTCACAATATCATTACTAATTTACCTGGTTCCAAAGGAATTGCTAGGAATGCAAAATCAGAGATTCAGTGTTTGAATCTCACAAGCGCAAGCAGTACTTATACACAATTGAAGGGTGAACAGACGTGCGGCTGCTAGATATTCGTGATTTATTACCCCTGGGCTGCGACTGTAGCCCGTGCGCCTAAACTATTAGGTTTTTATTTTGCTTTATTTTGTCTTACACTCTATTTTACATTGTTTTTTTACAGAAAATTACGTATAAAATATCGTCGACAATAGGAAAAAACTCTGCACTATCATTTTTACCCGACCGTGACGTCATTTTACGCTTTTCATAGAACATTCGACATCAAAATGTCCCAGGAAAAGAAGAGGCGAATTAAAAGATCAAACGATCCTGACGTTTGGATGCAATGGTTTAACGAACTATCAAGTGAGGAAAGTGAGACGGAGGAAAAAAGTGAAGATGAAATTTTCGATGCCGAGGAAGATAAAATACATGAAAGTGAACATGACTCTTTATCGGAACAAGAAGCTAGTGAGAATAGTTCTGAGGACAACACTGACAAAGATGAGTCTGATCAAACAAATAACCATTTTGTGTCAAAAGACAAAAACAAAACAAAATGGCGAAAAAACACCTAATGTACATGTTTGAACAAGAACTTATACCAATATTTATATTGATGAAATCAAAGAACGATTTGAAAGGCAGCGAGATGCGAGGAAAACGGATGAAAGAGATTAGGGCATTTATTGAATATGAGATTGGTGTATTGCCATCTTCGCGGAAAAACCATCACAAAATATGGGATAATTCACAAGGCAGTGGTGAGGAAATGTGCTATCTGATGATGAGTGAGAAACGGTTTGGGTTTCTTTCGAGATGTTTACGTTTCGATGACATCAGAGACAGGATTCAAAAGAAAGAAATCAATAAATTGGCCCCGATCAGGTAAGTTTTTGAACAGTTTTTGGCAAATTTTCAGAAGTATTTTGTACCTGGTGAATATTTACCAGTTGATGAGCAACTATTAGCGTTTCGAGGACGTTGCCAATTTAAACAATACATCCCGAGCAAACCAGCCTTGATATGGTTTGAAAATGTTTGCCTTGGTAGATGTAAAATCGGGGTACACATTGAACCTTGAAGCTTACGTAGGTACTTAATCTCACGGGCTTTATAGATTTCAAAATACTGGGGAAGAAATTATCCTTAGGTTAGTAGAACCAAATAGTAACCGAAGTGACAACTAGTTTACTAGTGTACCACTGGTAAAAAGATTATATATTTTGGGTTCCAGCACATTAGTATCTTACTGCCCAAATAAAAACAAATCTGTGATATTAATTTCCAGTATGCACCACGACGTCGCAATTGATGGTGAAACTGGAGATTCCAAAAGCCGGAAATTATCACAATGTACAATAAAACAAAAATTGGGTTGGATCGCTTAGATCAATTTTGCCAAAAGTATAATGTGGCGATGGCCTTGGCCATTTTGTATGACCTCTTGAATGTTGCAGAAATTAATGCGCTTAGTGCATTTATAAATCAAACAAATGGGACAAAACGGTTCAAATTGCGTGGAAGCTGATCAAACCTCAAATTGAATATTATAGATCCACAATTACGCCACTCTCTCCAGAACTTCGCAGGCGTGCTCATGTCCTGCTTGGAATGCTTGCGCCTCTGCCTCCACTAAATCTAAATGCTGTTAGACGTTGTTTGTTTTGCATAGAAAGCGTGACAATTCCACTCGAAAACAATGCAAAAAATGTCGAAGATATGCCTGCAAAGAACATTTGAGTGAAATCTGTATGCAATAATTTTAGGCCATATTTGTCCTTTGTGTTTTCTGTATGAATGAATGTTTATTTTCCGTTTTGTAATTTTGTTTTATATAATGATTTTGTAACTTTTTGTACTTTAGATAATTTATGTGCAAATGGTCAGTATATACTTTTTTTTATTTTGTTATTATCGCAGTGTGATGTAAAACAATCTCTAAAGTTGAGACAACCTCTAGAGTTGAGACAAGATACATGTCTTTCACATCATAGGTATCTTGACGGTGCAAAGTCGCCAATATTTAAACCATTTATTTTAGATTGCACAGGAAAATTTACTAAAATAAATAAACTAAATGGGCTACAATTAGGTATAGCCCATGCGCCTAACTACGTCAGTAATATGCACGCGCCTAACGTTGATTTTTCTATTCCCCTGGAGTTTCCCCTCATTGAATTATCAAATACTCACTAATTTGCACAGCAAATAGACTTCAATAACAGGCATCAGCGCTCATTTATGCCTTTCTCTTACGTGCAGGAGAAGCTCACATCGGCCGGGAGCCGCTATCGAATAGATCACATGTTTTGTTAATATTTGTAAATTTCTTAATGCCGATCTGTTCCAGCGACTTCGATCAGGGTAAGAAGAATTGTGTGGTGAAAACTCCCCCCCGCTAGAGTTGCTACTTGCGTTCGAACTCCGAACTTCCGATACGCCTGCATTCAAAAGCAGATTTCATGCGATGGACCAGTAGTTACCGGTATTTACTTTCGTCGTTCAATCGGCTCCGGTTATAATGAATTATGTTTTGAAGTAGCCCTTCGTGACATTAAACGTTGACATATTTTGCAACCGGTATTAACTCAGGTCAGCACGTGAGTTAATGCTCCCTCTCTTTTCACTGCCGGCAATTCGCGGCATTTGGCGACTGTTTATAACACCCGAAAAATTTGTCATTTTTATTTCAAAATAACTTTTCATTATTATCTATAGGGTGATTCAGTCCGGATGTAAAAAAATTTTAACCACAGGTGGGAAAAAATATCTTAATATGAATCCGAATTAAAAAAAATTAAAAGTAAAAAAGAAAAATATATTTTCAAAAGTGTATTGTAACGTCCCAACACCCGGCCCCTTACGGTGCCGAAGGAAGGAAGCTTTAATTGGCATCATCGTCTAGTTTAATTGGTTAGGACCTTGTTCTACGTTGTGTTTTGTTTATTTGTAACCTTAGTAATTCTTAAAGTATTGATTGCATATTTGTTGATCAAACTGTAGGGTGCAGCCGTAAACACTTGTTCACTGGTTATTTTATGATAGTATTAGGTAGACGAGGCTACCGCAGTAAATTTAGTTTGACCTAGTTTATATAGTCAGCTGTGAGGGAAAATAGTAAATAAGACAAAGATTTGTTGGTTGCATAATTAATAGGTATCGTTTAATAATTATGTTGCGGTTTAGGACCCGTACCCGACTTCGTATTACATTGTGTTGGTAGGGCATTAGCCCGGACACGGCGAGGAAAACCTAAATAAAACCCCGCCGGACTCCCAACGAAAACCTATACAAGGCAGCACATACACGACTTATACTCCTTCGCCCTGGGAAGGTTAAGCGTTTGGCTGATATTGACCACAAAACGCGTGTGGGTAAATACTGGAACACACGAGGTGTATATCGGCGGCCACACCGCCGATTGGTTCAGGCTATAGAATCGTGGCCGTCGTTACCAGGTCACATTGGACCTTCGGCCTCTCTCGGACCAGGATAGCCAGCTGTAGCCACAGGGGTTCTCCTTTCTTCCGGTAACGACGGATCGCAGGGATTCAGGTGTGTGTGCAGGTAGGGGGAAACGAAACCCGTCCAGTCGCGGACCGGGTTTGACATCCCTCGGTCGGGGAGTCTCCCCCGGGACCTTAACCGGTCGAGTTACGTTCGGTAACAGAGGTGCTAATTGACAACCAATCGGACAGCGCGTCCTCCAACATATCATCACGCTTGGTCAAGCGTTTAACTACACGGCTGGTTTACTGAATTAATTAATTCTCACAAGAATAAATCGTGTAGTACTGGAACATATTTAGGAATGGTGTAGTTCAAAACAACTCCCTAATTTAATGTAGGTGGGTGTCCTCTCGGTGAGAGAGACACGTACAGCGGAGAACAGCTAAATTTGATTATATAGTACACATATGTACAAGAGCGTCTAAGAATGAAAGGTTATTGTTGTTTAGCCTGTTGCCTATGGTATTTACATTAACATTGTTATTGTATCCATAACCATGGGTCCCCCTGACGTGGGCAAGGTGTGTGTGTGCACAACACGCGGCGCGTGTGCCGTGCTAAACATGTAAATGAAAAGTTGAGTGAGTGATGGCGGAATACAGATCTCGTCGATATTGAAAAAATAAAAAAAAGCTTGTCTCGACAATGTTCTGCCGTTTAGTTGACAGTTCGCTACTGGGCTAAGTGTTTTTTAGTACCATGTTGTAGTAGGTAATGTTTTTAGTGAGAATAAACAAGACAAAAATACGTGTACACAGACACTGTTACTGGAATGAGAGGTAATTTGTAGTCTTGTAGGTATCTGACCAAAAATATAATAAAGCATATTATAAAATGGCTTGCATGACAGCTGTGTGGCGCACTGCGGTCAAAGAACAAATGCAAATGGTTGGTTTACTCGACGAGATCCATACTCCCGCAATAGACAGAATAAAAAAAATATATCTCTCTCAAAAACCCTTTTTATAAGAGACTACTCGTCCATGCTATGCATACATTAAAGATGACGGGAATGAATGAAAGAAGTCGTGAATAAATTAGAGACGCCGTATATGAATTGGGCAAGCTGTAAACATACCAGAGAAGCCGGGAAAATAAAGGATGTCGTGGAAATTAAAGTAGCTGCGCCTAAATTAGAGCTCCGTGAATAAATTAGAGAAGCCGTGAGTATATGAAAGATGCCGTGACCAGAGAACAGGAGAAAAATGGAAATTCGTGATTTATACTCACCTAGCTAATGGTTCAGGTTCTCGCGGGGCAACTCGCGAACACTCCGCGTATTAGGTCCGACTTTCATCGTGACTTTCACTGACGCGACTGAATACGCGATGATTCTTTATAACTTTCCACCCAGGCCGATACGACTTTTAAGAGAAATTAATGAAATAAACCAGGGGTCATCTGCCGGCACTTTCCCGAAGGAATTGCATAGATGCAGAGACGTGAATTTAAATATTTCTGCCGGCACTCTCCCTAAGGAGTTGCATAGATGCAGAATATTATGCTACAAGTTCGACTGCCGGCACTCTACCCGAAGGAGTTGCATAGATGCAGAAGAATAGTGTAGGCCAAGGTGGATCAGAATCAACTGTCCCCGAGGACTCCGTGCGGGCGCTATTTATGTGAGTTCGAACAAAGCCAAGGAAAGGGCTCGGCGTCATCTGTTTTTGGGTGGTCTCCCAGAAGTGCCGACGGGACTCGCAAGTTCTTAGAAAAGGTTAGGTGTGACCGGCCGTTATTCTATAGGCTAAATAACAGATGTGGACATTGACTAACAAAAAACAGACTGCATTTCGCTTTCCCAAAAAGCGGCGAATTCTGAGGAGTGCCTTGACAATGGCGTAGGTCGGAAACAAAAGGGCTGGAGACTAGGTGCGAGTGGCGACCAGATGTGGCGTAGGGCCCGAGCGCAGGTTGGCCTGCCCGTTTCTTTATAGGCGGTTATTGGAAATGCTTTTTATCTCGAAAGATATATTTACAAAAAATATATATAATTTGAAGGAGAAAATATCGTAAATATAGAATAAGAATAAGCAGATATTACCCTTTGTTAACGGCACCTACCGGGGCCCACGGAGTAGGTTTCCGTGGGCCCCGCACTTACCTGCTCAGCTGTTAATCTGGCGTGTCGAGGCTGCGGACCCCGGTAAGCGGAGTTGCCAGTTGTAGAAAACAAGAGTAACTAGTGGGTGCGTAGGAGTATAGGGACTAATAGGGAGCTCTTAGTTTCCCACAACGGATGCACGCTGTTTGCGGAGACTGCAGTAGCAGACAAGACAAAACGAAGCACAAAATGTGCAAATACATATGCATCCAAACTAAAACACTTTATCATTATTTACTTTCAACTTCAATAAAGTACAAGTTCATGGTCCTGGCCTAGCGAATCACGTAACGCTCTACAGGGTGTCTCACCACGAACTGCATCGATCGATATCTCAAAAAGTAAACATACATTTTTTTGAAAATTTGGCAGCTGACCAATGTCAATGAGTACTATTCATCTAAAATATTTTCAAAATGGCGGCACTTTCGGTTAGACCGGAAGTCGATGACAACTTCGTTATTTTAAATGGAACACCCTATATTTTATCGCATTTTTGGATTCTACGGAAAATTGTAGGTACATTTCATGTATCATGTCCTATACCTAAATTCAACCGTTTTTGAGATATTTGCCATTTTAGAGAAAAAATGACAGATGCAGCCCCGTACTTAATCGACCAGTTTCTTCATAACGGCTACATGTTTTGTAACGCGCTCTTGGCATTTTGTAGTCAAAGGCTTGGTGCAGAGAAATACCATAAAGAAAGTTTCCGATCTTGTACAGGGTGCTCATAAAAAATTATTCAAATATTAATTCAAAAAATGCCAAAAACTCAAAATTTTCAAATGGAAACCCTCATTTTTCTTGTAGTATTCAGCACAAAAAATTAGGGCAAGTTTATGTTTGGTTCCCTATACCTAAATGTTATTATTTTCGATTTATTTACAAAAAACTAATTTTCTCGCTAATTTTCCACTTCTTCATCAAGGGTGCGTTTTTTTCAGTTTAATAAATCTAGTTGGCTATGGCTGATTATACGATTGTCAGAGAATGAAGAAATGTCATTTATCGTATAATCAGCCATGGCCAACTAGATTTATCAAACTTAAAAAAACGCCCCCTTGATGAAGAAGTGGAAAATTACCAAACCAAACACAAACTTGCCCCAATTTTTTGTGCTGGATACGGCTACCATTTGAAAATTTTGAGTTTTTAGCATTTTTTGAATTAATATTTGAATTATTTTTTTGTGAGCATCCTGTACAAGATCGGAAACTTTCTTTATAGTATTTCTCTGCACCAAGCCTTTGACTATAAAATGCCAAGAGCGCGTTACAAAATATGTAGCCGTTATGAAGAAACTGTCAATTAAGTACGGGTCTGCATCTGTCATTTTTTCTCTAAAATGGAAAATACACTGATGTTTGAGATCTGATACATTTTCTTAAGATGTTTGAAGTGTTAATAATGCAGATAAGAGGTAGGTAGGTAATGCTTCCCTGCAAAGGCAAAAGAGTCTAATCGCAAAATTGACGATTTTTAAATTTTAACATTAGCGGTATAAGAAAAAAATGCTCTTTCTTGTGGTCTATTATCGGTATCTATAGGGTAAATAGTTTTAAAGATAAATGTTACAAAAAACAGTCTAATGTTAATTTTACTTGGTAATGCAAAGGCAAAAGAATCTAACCGACATATTTATAAAATAAATACAAAGGCAAAATAGAATTACGTACATTAGACTACTTTAAAATACTATGTATACTAAGACAAAATAGTTTATTGGATATTAGACTCTAGACTCTTTTGCCATTGCGAGAGTAGCTCCACGCATGGTGATCTAATGTCTATTAGACTACTTTGCCTTGGCATAGACACAAAAATGATGCATTAGACTTTTTTGCCATTGGATAGTCTATATTCTAATAAATATTAGACTGTTTTTGCGTGATTTAATGAGGCATTATTTAATTCAGTTCTGCCTATAGAAGCGTAAAGGTGAAGGTAAATTTATTATATTTTAGTTGTTTTTTTTTTTGTAAATGCTACGAACTTTTATAATGGCACTGAGAATAACACGAATTAGACAGCAATTTACTAATCAATAATCTTAAATTCGCCCTCTTTCTTTAGTTCCAAAATTGACCGCATATCTTCAAAAATTGACAGAATATCTTCAAAAATTTACCGCATATATTGAGAGCAAGAGGCAGAGCAAGAAAAATTGCGGAATTAGGTAGAATTGTGTCAAAGAATAATACTGTGGTAAGCCGACAAATAAATAATATAGTTTTTATTATTTCACTCTATATACCTATTAGGCAACCGAGCTACGATTAGGTATTCTTTAAAATGTGTATTAACTGTGTTTTATTTACTACTAATGTACAATATAAATATTGTACTTGTGGTTTTTGCATTATAATGCCAAATATATGGGGAATAATGACGGGGGTTTAATAGTCCCCATGGAATCAATAATATAATAAATACTTAAAAGTGTCAAGTGTTTGTGTAATAATTGTATTGAGATCGATGAAAATGAAGAGTCTTTTACTTGTACACCACCAGAAATTGTACAACTAGCTGGAGCAGCAACATCTACCTAATTTACAGTAACTGTAGTTTTAGTATCTTAATTATCCTTATTGTATTTCTCCTAACATTAAAAAGTAGATTTTTTCTTCTATAAAATACTATAATAAAGAGTCTAATGAACATTAGACCCTAGAACTATTTGAAACATTTTACAAATAACTTCAAGTTAAATACAGGCAGAATAGTCTAATATACATTAGACTATTCTAAGTCTAATATACATTAGAATAGTCTAATATACATTAGACTATTCTTCCATTTTCGTTTGTTGTTTTTCTTTTCTAAAATACTTTGGCAGAAGAGTTTAACAGCTATTTTTTCTTAAATATTCAAAATATAGACCTAGTATGACCAAGTGATATTAGTCATGTTAACCATTATAGAGTCATTTTATTAAAAACGTCCATATCATAACAAAAATGTATATGCAGCTGAAAAATGTTCGATGTCAAATTACTCAAAACTATCTTTTTGCAATTAGACTTTTTTGCCTTTGCAGGGAAGAATGTGGCAACATAGCTCTCCAATGCCAACCTTGACGGTTCACATTGAAGCAGAAACGTCGAGTTACTGGGGTTCATTTGCCACACAATTTAAACTTCGAAAAAAAAAATCTTTCGCATTTTCTCTCTTAGCAGTCCTCCCCCACTTAAATTAAATTATTTTTTTAAATTTTTTTACATAATGTATATAATAATAGCGTCTGAATCTGATAGATATCAGATTAATATAAACAAGGCCATATCTAGCGAAAATTTTGGGGGCGGGGGTTCAGGATCGGCTCAAGCTTTTGTGGGGCTGGGTGCGGAAAGGAATTATTTAATCCATTAAGAACACATTTTTGAAAATTGATACGCCACTAGAATTAGAATGGGTACCTATATTTTTTGCATGTCACTTTTTAAAAAAGTAGGCCGGGGCGATGAGTTTAGATCACTTCAGTGACGTATATAGAAATTAATTTCGGGTTGGGAGGGACAATTTTTGAGAATTTCTTTCAAACAAGTGCTTTTAAAATAATTCTGTAAAATGCGCCGCAAGCGAAATTACTTAAAATTAGTCTTGGGAAATCCCAATATATTCAGATTTTCAAGCTGCAGTGAATATTTTCAAATTCTGAAATGGTTTCGGCCCCGCCCTTTTAAATACGCTACTGACTGGATAACCCTGTACACGGGACTCGGAGGCGCGGGGCCAGTCAAAACGCAGGCCGCGTACGCCGCACCGTTCGCACCCGCCTAGAGCAGGCCCTGGGGGGGTTAGACCAGTGGCTGTTGAAGTTGAAATAGCTTTAAGGTTTAAAAGGTTTAAAAACCGGTACTGCACTGATCCAAAAATTATGATGTTTTGTTGGAAGTTTTCGGGCGGGTTTCCATACTCTATGGGAAAACCAGTTTAATAAATTATTACACTCAGTGATGCTCGGGGAGCTCGTTCTAGTGGTGGTGCAAAATCAAAAGCATATATAATGGTGGTATTTCGGGGGGGGGGGGGGGGTGGAACCTCCAAAACCCCTTTCAGATACGGCCCTGAATATATAATAGAAGTGTCAGACTGTAGACACGGCGAGTCTTCTACTTAATGGTAAGGCAATTATTAAAAATTAGGATAATGAAAATGATTGTAGTGCGGCAAGTCATCAGTAGGTACGTAAAACCAATAGAATTTGTCGAAACCTCCCTCTCAAATAGTAGAAGATGTCGACATGATGATCCAAGATATCTCCACAACCCAACCGTTTTTGAGATATTTGCATTTTTCCGAAAAAAATTACAGATGCAGACCTAAAGTCAGTTGTCAATTTATACGAGGAAACCGCAAAATTCCAAAAAGAATTTTTGGCATCGTGTAACAGAAGCCCTGACCTACACTCTATTCAATCAAAATGCAAGTGGCGCGTAAACATTTACACGATGGACGCACGTGAACAATTCTGAGGGCTAATACGAGGCAGGGCCGCATTAAGGACGATATCTGTGAATTTTGTAATATAAAATATTAAAATAATATGCCCCAGTATTAAGAACTTTAAAAACAAACTTTTTCTTGAAATCGGCATTAAAATGTCCCAAAATCGTCATTAAAAGCACAGAAATCGTACAATAATGTAGCCCATTATTGTACGATTTTTTCAATAAGTAGGCCTTGGCGAGATGTAAACATCAAACGTCCGACGCGGAGAAATCGCTCGTCAAAAGTGACCAAATATTCAAAACCCGGCCGATAAAGGCTCATTTAACTTTTCGTACACATTGCGAAATTGTTTCCTATAGAAGCGCAATCCTTCAGTATACATATTTTAGTAAATTTGAAAATCAATAGATTTGTTGTGTAGGCTGCACAAGAAGCAGCAGTTTGGTTTTTCTGTCAGAAGGTGCCGTACATCATTATACTTGTCCTAGGTAGAGCGATCGGGAAAGTCAAGCAACGCCGCGCGTAGTCGGTTCGTGGACGGGTGATCCCTTATTATTATTTTCTTGCCTAATAAAACATTTTTTTTTCCGATTTCAAGAAAAATATGATATGTACCTCGGCACTGAAGTTCTTTTTATGACTCATGTGGTTTATTTGCCTCGGCCAGAGGCCTCAGCAACTAAACTCCACATGAGTCATAACAAGTTGAACTTCAGTGCCTTGGTACATAAATAACTATTATGGCACACCTAGTCATTCACTTACCTGCAAATTTCTACTATAAACACAAATCGTAGCTCCAACAATTAATAAACAGCGAAAGAATTATATCGGAAAAGTTAAAAGTCCACTTGCAACTCAATACACCTCTGTAATAAATAACGACTCGCTGAACTCGCCCGCCGGAAAAAACTTTATTGCCAACTAGCCAATAGCAAGCCGATCACGTGCGTATCATGCTCTAGCCATGCAACAACTGTTGTTTATGTTTCACTCGCGTTTAGTTTGAATAGAGTTTAGTGATCTCTGCTGAGAAATAAATCCGTTTTTATACAGGCTGTTCACAAAATATGAATAAAAATTACATTCAAAATGTGCCTAAATCTCGAAGTTTTTAAATGGAAACCCCCATCACTAAAAATGATGAGAACTTTGTGTATGGTTTCCTATACCTAAATGCTGTAATTTTCGATTAATTTACGAAAAAACGACTTTTCGCCCATAAAATGCGGGGTTTGCTTAACACTTGGAAAATGATATTAGCCGTGGATGTTGAAAAGACAATCGCGGCTGACGAAATGTCAGTTGGTTTATAAATTATTGTCAGCAATAATGCCGGCGCCCTTAAATGACACAAACGAAGATTATTTAAATTTGTTTATTATCCACGGAGAATGCAACAAAGTAATATCAAGAACGTGCGATACATAATCTTCGTTTGTGTAATTTAAGCGCGCCGGCATTATTGTTGACAATAATTTATAAACCAAGTGACATTTCCTCAGCCGCGATTGTCTTTTCAACGTCCACGGCTAATATGATTTTCCAAGCGTTAAGCAAACACCGCATTTTATGGGCGAAAAGTGGGTTTTTCGTAAATTAATCGAAAATTACTGCATTTAGGTATAGGAAACCTTACACAAAGTTGTCATCATTTTTAGTGGTGAATAAAATCGCATTTAAAAAAATGGGGGTTTCTATTTGAAAATTTCGAGATTTACTGGCAAGAAAAGATCTATTAAACATCAAACAAAGTTTCAATCTTTGTGGTGGTCACCAGAGACACAAAAACGATGCTCTAAGTATTGAATCTTAGATTAAAGAAGAATTTGACAACCCTACACCATTTGTCTTATTTTATAAGCCACAGGGCCAGAAATGCATAGATTTTTCAGAGCTTGGTGATCAAAATTTTGTGTTGATTTAAATGAAAGAAGCACAAGGTGAGATACTACAAAAATATGGCACAAAAACATTGTGTATTGATGGCACCCATGGCCTTAATCAATATAATTTTGAATTGATAACAGTTTTAGTAATAGGTGACTTCCATCAAGGATTTCCTTGTGTATTTTTAATATCTGATAGAAATATATTTTTGAAAATTAAAGAAAAAATTGGAGACCTTTTAGTGGAAAATTTTATTTTTATGGCTTTACAACTATAATGCCTATGGCTAAAAGACGTCATTGTTCGTCGCATGTTGATAGAGCTTGCAGCAAAAATTTGACGGAAATAAATTCAAAAGAAAAACAGGCACAAGTGTATAAAATTCTGAGGACTTTATTGCAGAAAACTGATGAGACAACTTTTTCTACTTCACTTGCAGAGGCGCAATATCTTTCTTGCTACGCGACAAAGATACTGTAGATTTTGGTATTTTATGCAAAACTACAATGTGAAGTCATGGGCCTTCTGTTATTGTGTATATAGTCGAGTAAACACTAATATGCATTT
Source organism: Pseudeuparius sepicola (assembly GCA_963920635.1). Classification (NCBI taxonomy): domain Eukaryota; kingdom Metazoa; phylum Arthropoda; class Insecta; order Coleoptera; family Anthribidae; genus Pseudeuparius; species Pseudeuparius sepicola. Next base: position 17,741,513 of record OY987305.1, read on the forward strand.
AGGAAGGAGGCATCGAACCATCAAAGAAATTTATTGTCAAAAGAAAAAAAAATTAAACTTTTGGATCACATTCTGTTTGTTCTTCAAAAATTTGTAACGAGATCGTTTATTCGAGCAGTTAATTACGCATCACAAAGGTAAATTGACTATTAAAATAAAAGATTTGAGGAAAAGACACACAGCTAGTTCAGAATTAGATGATACCATGATGCAACATGTATAGATCACGTGTTTCTTAAAATGTATCATACCAGTGTCTCATGTGATAATGTGTTGCCATGCGTAATACAAACTGATATCACCGATCACTTCCTTACTACTGTTCACATACCTGCAAAAACCCGAAATAGCCTTCATCCACAAAAAAACTGCAAAAACCATAAAAAAATACTAGATATAAAAAATATAAAACGAAAACTAAACCTACAAAGCTGGGATCATTTATACTCTATTAATGACACTCAAGCATGTACAACATATTTCATAAAAACTCTTTGTAATATAATAAATAAAAATACTACGGAACTCAAACTAAAAAATAAAGATAAACCAAGGAAACCTTGGATTACACAGGGTATTCTACGTTCAATAAATACTAAAATTCAATTATATAAAAAATTCAAAATCAACCCTCAAGCAAATAAACGTTCCTATAATAACTATAAAAATTATCTTTCAAAACTAATACAACAAACTAAAATAAATTATTTCCAAAATCAAATCAATTATAATAAAACAAATACTAGAGATCTATGGAATACCGTAAAAAATTAACAAATTCTAAACCAGCAAGTAAAGAAGTCAAACGAATATTAAAAGAAAATGGCGACTTAACCGAAGATAGAACAGAGATGGCTGAAGAGTTCAATAAGTATTACATAAATGTCGGGAAAAACCTAGCTGGAAAAATAAAACGTCAAGAAAATCCAATACGACCAACACAAAGACTATTACATTCAATATTTATAGCCGATGTTGACAAAGAAGAAATCGTGAAGACTATAACCACCTTAAAGAGCAAAAAAGCCCCTGGATACGATAATATTACCGCTGAAACGCTTAAAGACCTAAAGACTGAACTTTCTACACCCTTGGTCCATGTTATAAATAAGATCCTGAAAACTGGACAAGTACCAAATGAGTTTAAAATGACAATAGTTAAACCCTTGTATAAAAAAGGAAATAAAATGCACCCGGTGAGTTACCAACCTATCTCATTGATAACAAACTTAGCAAAAATATTTGAAAAAGTTTTAAAATCCAGGTTACAAGATTTCTTCGACCACAACAACGTCATTTCAAAAAAATCAGTTCGGTTTTCGTAGGGGTAAGTCAACATCAGATGCAATTGGCGCACTTACCAGCAGATAATACTCTTCTGTTGATGAAAACAGACCAGCCTTGTGCGCCTTTCTTGATCTCTCCAAGGCCTTCGACACGGTCGATCATAAGATAGTCTTGGAGGACTTGGAGAGGATGGGGATTCGTGGTACGGCACTTACTTTGTTTGAGAGTTATCTCTGCGATAGGAAGCAGATTGTTGCTATTGAGGATACACAAAGTTCTGAAAAAATTGTTCAGTGTGGTGTGCCACAGGGAACTGTTCTTGGCCCCATCTTGTTTACGCTTTACCTGAATGACCTACTTACCTTGAATACCTCTGGAGAAATAATCAGCTTTGCAGATGACACTGTACTTTTCTATCAAGACGACACATGGGAAATCCTGAAGGAAAAAGTGGAAAATTTATTAAGTACTGTATTTCGTTGGTTTTCTGGTAAAGTTCTAACTATAAACTACGAAAAAACACACTTTGTACAATTCACATCGTATCAAAATTACTTACCTACATATAATGAGCTTCATATTATAAATAATCAAGATACAGATATTATAATAAAGTTGAAAAGTCATGTCAAGTATTTAGGAATTGACATAGATTCTCATCTTAGGTGGAATTTTCATATCGATAGTGTCGCAAATACACTGAGAACAACTCTTTATAAAATAAAATATCTTTCAAAATATTTAGACCTCCAACATTTAAAATTGTTGTATTTCGCTCTTTTTGAATCTAGAATAAGGTATGGGATACTTGGATGGGGAGGTGCATATACAACATATACAAAAAAAAATTGATAACATACAGAAAAGAGTTTTAAAAATAGTATATAAAAAAAGAGTCCACTTTTCCAACCGAAAAGCTATACGCAGAAACACAAATAATGGACATAAGGCAGATCTATTTTTATGAAATTGCATTGTTTTCGTACAGTCATAGGGGTATCATAACATCAATTAGCCATCAATATAAAACAAGAAATAAAAGTAACTTATACTCAAAAACACTTAGTGCCAAGAAAACGATATGTCAGCGTGGCCATCTTTACCTTGCAAGCAGAGTTTATAATTACTTACCAGAGAATTTAAAACAACTTATTCTAAATACAAATTGTAAAAATATGCTAAAAAGGAAGGTTAAAACATTTATACTTAGCTCTTGTAACAGACAAGCAATTGGGCACATTGTCTATTTAAAAAATTAGATATCACGGGGTCTGTTTTTAACTCAAACATATCAATCTTTTACTATTATTGGGCCTGAACTGTACAATGTCTGTACTATCTTGGAGATTGTCGGGGACTCGCGCACAACTTAGGTTCCTGAGAGTTTTTGCCTGATGGTTTCTTGGATGTGAGGGGACATTGTTAGGGGTATGATTGCGTAATCATTATTGACCTGAGGCTGCAATTATTATATTATTATTATATTATATGTATATACATACTCTACTTGTGTAGAAATTGTACACTGTGTTGTTATATATTTTCCTTCTGTCTCACACACAAGGTAATAATCCTTCTGTGAGAAATGGGTTAAAACAACCTTGTAAAATTCTTGTATATTGGAAATAAATTATTATTATTATATTATGAATATTATATATACTATTATGATTACAGAATATGATGGGGGTTGGATTTGTCCCAGCTCAAAACAAACCGAAACATATTTTATACAAAGAAATAAAGAAGAATGTGGATGCCATTTAAGACGCCATATTTGCAATCACTGCATTCGCAACTTTATTTGTACCTGTATTGAACACCATATAGTGGAATATGTGCAAACTCATTCATCTGCTTTGTAGGAGCAGTATTCTGCTCGTAAACAGTGACATAGACAAGCAGAATGGCACTTTGGTAGATTATAAGGATAACATGGAGAATGTAATTGTTGCACAGTTGACTAAAGAAATGTTAGATATGGACGAAAATTTAGATACAGTTAGAAGAAATTTATTAGAGTCATTTCAAGAAATGATCGATGATGCTGATATCGATGAATTACAGTTGATGAAAACTGAAATGAAAAGACTTAAGTCCACATAGGTATTATAAAGAAAAAATAAGTGCTTTTTTGAAAAATGAGAATGAACTTGAAGAAGAGAAGAGCAAGAAGGTGCCCTCTAACAAAAAAATGGACGCGCAACGAAGATTATTTCCTACAAAGAAACCATCACAAAGGAAAACGGAAACTGTAATCAAACCTAATATTTCTTGGAATATCTTATATTCCAATAATAAATTTTAAAACCTATAATCTGGTGTAATTTTTTTTTATAAAAAATAAATTATTGAGTCTAAAAAATGCATTTCCAGAGAACACATAAGTTAGGTAATATATATTTCTTTGTTCGATTATTTTTTCAGAAAAACAGTAAGAAGTAATAAAATTAAATAATTCCTAGTAAACCAATAACTAATATTCCTAGTAAACCCGTTTTACATTTATATTTATCAATCATTATTCCTAGTAAACCCGTATAAACTCTTGTATAGGTGCTATTCATAACTGATACAAATTTAAATCACCCGCCAAATTACTTGGGACCCCCCGATTGGCTATGCCAAAAATCCGAAGCCGAGGTCTAGACGCTTGTCTATAGTTTTGTAGCACACAGACAAAATAAAACTTCTCTATGGTTTGTACGATAGAAAATATAATTTTGATTATGTTAATTATTGAGGGGCCGCCCCTGCATGCCTTCAAGCCATTTTTATGCCTTCCTCTCCCTTGCTTCGATATTATCTCATGATACAATTGACGAGCCGCCGCTGGCCGGCTGAAACCTCGTAGTCTCCGCGAACGTAGTGACGGCCCGTCGCGGCCGCGGCCCCGCGTGTCGCGCCAAGTCCGCCAGTCCGCCCGGTCCAGCAGATCCGAGCCCGGTGTCTGAGAGAGAGAGAGAGAGACCAAGTACCGGCGACTGGCGAGCCCCCCTCCGACTGACCAACGACGGCCGAAAGCCGAGTTCATAACGTCGACGATTTACAGTTTTGTGCACGAGACACGCGCTCTACCTGCGTCTCTAGCCGATTCCTACCCGTTTTCTGAGATAAAACACCTCACGAACCAGTGCCCGACCACCCCTTCGACGGTACCTCACCCCCTGCACTCGCCCCAAGGTATGTCACGGGTTTTCTGTCATGCCGCGGCCTAACCTTTACCAACCCCTCCGAATTCGCTAGATAAGGCGCACGCCGGCTTGCATCTTGCATTATTGTTTCTTTTGAGGTCAACACTCGCGTCTGCATAGGTGTACATGAGAATGAAACACTCGTAACCACCTAACCCAGCGCCGAAGTAGCCACACTAAAATAGCGTGGTGATTTAAATTATTTTTATTGTCGAGCGACGTTCAATTCGATTTCGAAAGTTTGACTCGTCTCAGAAAAGTCCCAAACAAACATCAATTTAGAAAGCTGTACTTGAAAAATTATTGTATATGGATTGGAATTAAAAGTATCCTAGTTTACAATAATTGCCTCTAATTATAAATCCCCAACCCCAACTCTATTTACAAATTAGGTAGGTATTCCTGTCCGATTTCTATAACTTACTCAACTAATGCATGTTACAAGTACCCAAAAGCGATGGTCTAGAACAGCAGCGTTTCTTATTCTTTTTGATAAGTCGAAATTTTGTTGTGTGTGTGTGTTTTAATGCAACATTCTATAAATGGATTATTTACAACAAAAATGACAATTATTATTTTAGGTAATATTGATGATATCGAAAAGGTAATTTAATTCAAAAGTTCTTAAAATATCTTATTCACAGGGTTTTTAAATTTAAATTTTAATGAGATTATGAGTAGTTACGTAGGTCGTACCTTGTACCTATGTGCCCAGGATAAGTGAAACGAGTTGACCATTCGGGGCCCCGTCCCGCTTGATTTGAAAGTAATTTCTGTCATATTTTCAGTTTCGAAAACTAAAGTAGTCTTAGCAGGGCCGGCTCGAGCTTTTGCGGCGCCGGGTGCAGTATGAAAGTGCCGGGCTATAATTTGATCCATTATACTAATAAATTTTTGAAAATGGCGTGTGTTTATACGTCACCACGCCGCTAAGTATATTTTTGTTTCAATCAGATCGCAATTGGTATAAACACTACCAGATTGGTAACTAAATTTTTTGCATGATGTCATTTTTTAAAAAAGTTTCGCCGATTTCCTAAACGATGGCCATGGCGAAGAATTTGGATCGCTGCAGTGACGTATATACAAAAAATTAATTTCGGGTGAGGGAAGGGACAATTTTTGCAAGCTGTGGTGATTACTTTCAAATTCCAGCATTTTTCGGCTCTGCTCCTAAATACGCAACTCAGGAAAAAAATTATTAGGTGCATAGGTAATGAATCTTTTTGTGTATGATACGGAAAAATTATATTATGAAAGTTTTTCGGACTAAAAAATTATTTCTACGCACAAAGTTCGAGACTAATCGGCATAGTTTGTTTTTTCCATTTTTTTGTCAATTATTAATTTTATTAAATAAAGTTGTTCAGAATAAAAATTTCCTGTATCTTATAGAGGAAAGACACCTTGCCTATATTATTTGTGTAGGTATACAGGGTGATTCACTTCCGGTGCTCAACACGAAGATCTCGGAAACCGAGTACAGCGATGTATGATACATACATACTTTTTGTCGTTTTGGCGGCTAAAATGCACATTTACTACAAAAAAATTAATACGGTCCTGGACTATGCATTTTTCTCTTTTTTTCAAAGCTATTCAAATTAGAACAGGTGAAGATTTTGAACAAAATGAGTTGACTATATATATGTTCACCAACCCAATGTTTGGTGGAGATATGTAGATGACATATTTGTTATGTGGGAACATGGAGTAGATGATTTAAATTCATTATTAAATTTTATAAACTTCCAAGAACCTTCTATTAAGTTTACCTTAGAAATTGAAAATAATAATCAATTACCTTTCTTAGATGTTTCTATACTGAAATCAGATCAGTATAGAAACTAGTGTCTATAGAAAACCAACACATACTAATAGATCTCCATTTTAACTCCAATCATCATATTAGTCTTAAAAAAGGAGTAATTAAAAGTTTGTATGACAGGACTAAAGAGATTTGTTCTAATAACACAAAATTTGAGGAGAAAATTAAACATATAAACCATGTTCTTGAGAAAAATAGTTATCCTACTGAATTTATTGAGCAAGTTTTTCAGGATTGCCAACAAAATAACAATGCTAATAGAATTAGAGAAATAAATCTGGTGGCGACCAGTAAATTTAATTATTCCTTATATTCCTGGACTATCAGATAAGCTAAAACTCATAGGCAATCGTTTTAATGTCAGAACAGAATTTAAAACCAAAAATACATTAAGATCGATGCTAGTTAAAACGAAACCATAATTTAAATTGCATTTATAAAATTCCTTGCGAATGTGGAAAGTTCTATGTTGGAGAGACTTGTAGGCCATTTAACGTTCGTTTAAAAGAACATAAAAATTATATCAGGCAAAATCAAATTTCGAAGTCTGAATGTTCGGTGGAATTCAGTAAAATATTATTGCCACTGGTTCAAGGAGAAGTTAGTATAAATAATAGAACACAGGGTACAATATCAGAAAGGAGGAAGATTTATTCTCCGAAAGCTCAGGAAACAAATTTGTTGAAGACATTTTTTGACTTACAAGTTCAAAGTTTAGTTCATTTACTGTTAAGAATTTGTTAATTTTCCAGGCAACTTGAAAAAGTTGTCTTTTAACCAGTTTGGTGGCGAAAAACCGAGTTAAAAATTTAAATCTGTTTACGCCACAAATAAATTTTAGAAAATATTTAGAACAGGTGATCATTATTTTTATACCTACTGAATTAGTTAAACTCCATGTTTGTCACATTTTGAAACTCTTTTTTATATAATTTAGGGAAAATGTATCCCACTATTGTTAATAATTATTATTGTTATTTACCGTAAGTATAAGAAAGAATTTCAAAATATGACAAACATGGAGTTTAGTTAATCTAGTAGGTATTAAAATAATAATCACCTGTTATAATTGGAATAGCTTTGAAAAAAGAAAGAAAAATGCACAGTCCAGGACCGTGTTAATTTTTTCTTAGTAAATGTGCATTTCAGGGGCTAAAACGAGAAAAAATATGTATGTGTCACACATCGTTGTACTACAATGATATTTCGAAGTATGCCATAAAAAAATCCAGGTCCGTATTTAAAAAAATGAAACGTCGCTCCAAAAATCTAAAAATACCATGACGGTTGTAATGAAAAAGTATAATTTATTTTTCAATATTATCTAAAAGGGCATCAGAAAAAAATAAAATCTAATTTTCAAAAATTCGTTTTTTCTCAAATATCACAGCATCCCATCAAAATATTTTAACTTTCTTAACGGCATATTGTTAGGTGCCCAAAGGCGCAACTTTGTCCCCATTTGACCGACTTTGAATATTACGAAGATATAATTCAAAGTCTTGAACCACAATAATATAATCTAGTATATAAAATTGTATAAAGTAGGTAACTAGTTTCGGCTTTAAGCCATCATCAGACCTGAAATTTTAAAATAACAAGAAACTATGTTATTATATTTATACAATGTAAGTGATTACCTTATTTTTATATGGTTCACAAATAATATATTATAATATATAAATAATAATATTTGTGAACCATATAAAAATAAGGTAATCACTTACATTTTATAACTATAATAACATAGTTTCTTGTTATTTTAATATTTCAGGTCTGATGATGTCATTATTTGTTATGTGGGAACATGGAGTAGATGATTTAAATTCATTATTAAATTTTATAAACTTCCAAGAACCTTCTATTAAGTTTACCTTAGAAATTGAAAATAATAATCAATTACCTTTCTTAGATGTTTCTATACTGAAATCAGATCAGTATAGAAACTAGTGTCTATAGAAAACCAACACATACTAATAGATCTCCATTTTAACTCCAATCATCATATTAGTCTTAAAAAAGGAGTAATTAAAAGTTTGTATGACAGGACTAAAGAGATTTGTTCTAATAACACAAAATTTGAGGAGAAAATTAAACATATAAACCATGTTCTTGAGAAAAATAGTTATCCTACTGAATTTATTGAGCAAGTTTTTCAGGATTGCCAACAAAATAACAATGCTAATAGAATTAGAGAAATAAATCTGGTGGCGACCAGTAAATTTAATTATTCCTTATATTCCTGGACTATCAGATAAGCTAAAACTCATAGGCAATCGTTTTAATGTCAGAACAGAATTTAAAACCAAAAATACATTAAGATCGATGCTAGTTAAAACGAAACCATAATTTAAATTGCATTTATAAAATTCCTTGCGAATGTGGAAAGTTCTATGTTGGAGAGACTTGTAGGCCATTTAACGTTCGTTTAAAGGAACATAAAAATTATATCAGGCAAAATCAAATTTCGAAGTCTGAATGTTCGGTGGAATTCAGTAAAATATTATTGCCACTGGTTCAAGGAGAAGTTAGTATAAATAATAGAACACAGGGTACAATATCAGAAAGGAGGAAGATTTATTCTCCGAAAGCTCAGGAAACAAATTTGTTGAAGACATTTTTTGACTTACAAGTTCAAAGTTTAGTTCATTTACTGTTAAGAATTTGTTAATTTTCCAGGCAACTTGAAAAAGTTGTCTTTTAACCAGTTTGGTGGCGAAAAACCGAGTTAAAAATTTAAATCTGTTTACGCCACAAATAAATTTTAGAAAATATTTAGAACAGGTGATCATTATTTTTATACCTACTGAATTAGTTAAACTCCATGTTTGTCACATTTTGAAACTCTTTTTTATATAATTTAGGGAAAATGTATCCCACTATTGTTAATAATTATTATTGTTATTTACCGTAAGTATAAGAAAGAATTTCAAAATATGACAAACATGGAGTTTAGTTAATCTAGTAGGTATTAAAATAATAATCACCTGTTATAATTGGAATAGCTTTGAAAAAAGAAAGAAAAATGCACAGTCCAGGACCGTGTTAATTTTTTCTTAGTAAATGTGCATTTCAGGGGCTAAAACGAGAAAAAATATGTATGTGTCACACATCGTTGTACTACAATGATATTTCGAAGTATGCCATAAAAAAATCCAGGTCCGTATTTAAAAAAATGAAACGTCGCTCCAAAAATCTAAAAATACCATGACGGTTGTAATGAAAAAGTATAATTTATTTTTCAATATTATCTAAAAGGGCATCAGAAAAAAATAAAATCTAATTTTCAAAAATTCGTTTTTTCTCAAATATCACAGCATCCCATCAAAATATTTTAACTTTCTTAACGGCATATTGTTAGGTGCCCAAAGGCGCAACTTTGTCCCCATTTGACCGACTTTGAATATTACGAAGATATAATTCAAAGTCTTGAACCACAATAATATAATCTAGTATATAAAATTGTATAAAGTAGGTAACTAGTTTCGGCTTTAAGCCATCATCAGACCTGAAATTTTAAAATAACAAGAAACTATGTTATTATATTTATACAATGTAAGTGATTACCTTATTTTTATATGGTTCACAAATAATATATTATAATATATAAATAATAATATTTGTGAACCATATAAAAATAAGGTAATCACTTACATTTTATAACTATAATAACATAGTTTCTTGTTATTTTAATATTTCAGGTCTGATGATGGCTTAAAGCCGAAACTAGTTACCTACTTTATACAATTTTATATACTAGATTATATTATTGTGGTTCAAGACTTTGAATTATATCTTCGTAATTTAACAATGGACCACTTTGAGTTTCCCCACAACCTTTTTCGTAATAACTTTGAATATGTTACGGTTTCCGAGATCCCCATGTTGAGCACAAGAACTGAATCACCCTGTATAGTTTCAAATGGTAAAAGTGCCAACACGGCCTTTGGCGACAATAATTGTCGGTTGAGATCAGCCGGCAATAATTATTATTGAGGATATTCATCTTTTATTAAACTGCACTATGATTTCACTAGGGACAACGACTGTTTTGATTAGGTAGTAAGTGGAAGCGAGGGTTAGTTGTTATTCCATCTTTTTTAAATTTCGTAAAGGCCGTGGTTAATTTTTATTGTTTTTTTAAGTTTCTATACTTTTTTGAATATTATGAAAAAAGCTTCGCGGAACCCTTAAGTTATCTCCACGGAACCCTCGACGGAACCCCAGGGTTCCGCAGAACACAGTTTGGCCTAGAAGATTAACGTTCATGAATTTTGTTTGTATTTTGCAGTGAAAGTGCATTTGATATTTGAGTTGTAGAGAGAAATTCCGGCAGACAAGCAACTTACCTTCCGTGATGCATAGACATGCGTAACACATCATCTTCAAATATCAATCTTATTTAACTCATTGAATTCAATTCAATTCAACTGAGGCATGTCTATTTAATTTTGTGAAAGGGCGTTTAGATTTGTACTGATCAGAATTTCTGTCAATGACTAATTTTCTAATTAATATAGTATTATATTTTATTAAATTAAATCCACCTTGTGTATCAATGAATAATAACGTTTTTGAAAATCGTATCAGCTCTTTCTACAAAGCCACAACACGCAATTAAAATGTTATATAATAGTGGACCTTAATTGGTTCATAGCATACCTAGGTAATTCACCCTGTGGAAAACACTGTATAATTAATATTTTGTTATTATTCTCGTATTACAATATTCCAACAGAATTGAATAAGCCTGTAAAATACGCAAAATGTATGGACCCGTGTATGGCCATATAAATTTTAAGTGTAAATCTTTACACGCATTTTTTATTTTTTTTATAAAACCTCGCATTTTTCTTTTTGAAATTTAGTTAGTCGTTTCTGCCAGTAGTGCTGATCTCAACCGAGTCATAACTAAAAATGGCTGTCGTGGCAGTTGCGACCAACGAAATATCTTGAAAACTTATTCAGAAATCAATCTTAATGCCTGATCTTGCTTTTGTAGCTGATCAACCCACCCATCAAACTCACATGGTGGTACTTGATATCAGTCAGCGGCGTACCAATTGACTAAAATGATCGATGATCGCCAAGACGCACTATCAAAGAGTTTCTCTGGACTGTGCGATGGCGAAGTGTCCAGTTGGCATGAATGTCTTCGACGTTGTGACGACTGTGCCACCACTGCCACCATCTGCACGCATAGGTCCAGATATCCCGACTATGGGGGCCACGAGACTTCTTATGAACGGTAAGAATTCATGTTTTGAATCCAGTTTCCAACAAAGAAAATATTTTCGGCTATAGTAAATTATTACAGGAATGCAAATAAAAACAGAAAAAAAGACCGAGAAAAAAAAAAACAAACAAATAGTGTAGTGACAACGTGACTCATCCAAGCAATAGTCCATTGTTCGATTCTCGGTCTACTCTTGTTTCGCAATTGTTGCCATCAAATGTTTTTTGTTTAGCATTGCTTGTACCATCGTAATGTGCAAAAGTGAACAAAAAGACGCAACTATTCAATCCCACTGGTGTGCAAATAAAATCTTAGCAACATCAATTTGAAGTTAGCCGAAAATGTTAACTATTGAACGCTCAACTTCGAAACAGTAAAAAAAGTATAAAGATATATTCGTTCCAGATAGCCTAATCAATTATTATAGTTTAAAGCATGCTGACGTTGAATAATATCCGATGCCACGAGCTATGTTGCAACTTTCAACCGAAATTTTTAGCAGAGTGAGCTTATTTACATCTACGCGGCCTCGGTAGGTATGAGGTATTGGCTTTGTTGTTAAAAACAAACTTTTCATATCTTCAACACTTAAAACTAGTTTCATTTAATTTTTAATTAATTCGTTTTTTTGCCACAGAAACCTGAACAAAACTGATTAAAACACAACTTTTTCAAGTTGTCAGGAAAATTCATAAATGTCTAATATTAAAAGAAGAAAACTTTGAACATTAAGTCAAAAAACAGAGAACTGGTTGGAGCTTATCCCACAAAGTTAACATATTTTTGACTTGGAAATTTCATTTTACCTAATGTAATTTTTATGTTCTTTTAAACGAACGTTAAATGTCCCGAAAATCTCCCCAACAACTTTCCACATTCACAAAGAATTTTATAAATGCAATTTTTTGAACTTTGTACCTCATTAAGTAAATGGCTTCATTTTAACTAGCGTCCATCTTAATGTATTTTTGGTTTTAAATACTGTTCTGTAATTTTGCTCATATGGTTATCCTTTGTTTTTTTTTCTTGAATTAAGTTTTCGAAATTCATTTTCTTTTTAACCTAGCTTTCCTTCTTGATTGCATTGGTCAATTTCCGGACCTTGAAATACTTGTAAGAAGTTTTCCGCATCGTGGTTATTATAAATGTTGTCTTCGGTAATAAAGACAGATTTATTATTGCATGCTCCTTTCTTTTCCCTTAAGAATTTCATAATCCGTGAATCTCCCCAACAAGGAAGTTGTAGCTTGTGCTGGTGTTGACCTTTCCGAATTTATTGAAGGTATTTATTTGTCTAATTGAAATTACTAGAAAGTTTTGTTTTTATTTCAAATTTTAAGTGAGAGGCTTATCTAAAATTCTTAATATTTTTAAATTTTAATAAGAAATACCTAACATCTGTTACTGATAAAAAAAATTTAAGACAACAAAAGAAACCAATCAAAGTTATTTATATACGAATGCATTATAATGTGTCCTTTGCGATTTACAGTTTTGAGGTCATATAAAGCGGCACTCGAGGTGGCACTTTATAGTAATAGTAAGAGTTTTGCTTATAGAAAAGAAACCAATAATCTTGTCGGAGAAGAAAAGCAAAATTTAAACGAAAATGCATTTTTGAACTTTTTACCAACGAAAAGATATATCGAAAAAAATAGTGGATTAGCAGAAAAATCGAAATTTCAATGTTTACTTACGATAAACGATTAGGGTCTTGAAGTTCATACCTAGTGCAATCGCGATTGTTATTATTTGTCAAATTTGATATAAAACGTTTTAGGGGATGCCCAATCCAATGGCGTAGTCAGAATTGTTATAAAATATCTCTAATAAATAATAAATATGATTTCTCCAATTCTGGCACTAAAAATATATCGTAGTTGGCCTTGGTTTTTTAAAGTTATATGTGACGATATGCCCTTAAAGTATAGTTTTCGATGCTCTATCGTTTAAACGATCGATATCGACCGACAAACACAAATTGTAGGTGGGTGTTCTGGTTTGAAGTAGTCTACACTGTATATACATTATTCTCAACATTATACAGGGTGTCCAACTTTAAAACTGTACAAATCCTTAACATCTTCATTTTTGGAGATAATCGCCTAAACCTTTTTATTTGAAAGGCCTTCAAAAACCGCTTCTTTTGGCCTTCATGCCATTTTCAAAATGCAAATCCAGGAAAACCATTTAGCGATTTTTTTATTTAAAATCTGACCCCTCAGCGTTAATCAGAACACCCCAAAACCCCCATGTACCAAATTTGAATAAAAAATATACAGGTAGTTCCATTGTGCAGGGTGTCAAAGTTGAGCAAAATTGGAATTTTAAAGGCATCTGGAGAGTCAAGTGTGCCATGGAATCCCTTCAAAACAGTTGAGTGGTCAACAGGACAACAGGACAATGTTGGTGTGAAAATATTTAGTACAAAAATATACAGGGTATTTTTCTCTGAGCCATCTCAAAATTCTGAAATTTTATGAAACTTATACGGATCAAGAGTGCTCTGGAATCAATGAAAAAATATTGATAAAAACAAAAGTAATGTATTTCTTTATAAAATGCCAACTAACAAATAAACACAATTTAAATTATTGGACCTTTCTCAACAAAGTCACTGTCTAAGATGATACATTTTCTGTGCGTTTCCTGTTGTGGCACACTAGTCACTTTAACTCATATGGACTTACTGACTGGCAGGCTTCTGTATTTTTTAGATTTAGTTCGTTTATAGTGTTTGGAGAGGTTTTGATATACTCGATTTTTGACCCGTATAAAGTACCAAAAATTTAGTAATTTGAGATGGCACAGATAAGAACACTCTGTATATTTGTATATTTTGTACCTTTTTATACCTTTGCACACCAACACCTTGAGTGGTCCTATTGACCATTCAACTGTTTTGAGGGGATTCCATGGCACACTTGACTTGGCAGATGTCTTTAAAATTAACGCTGTGGTCAGATTTTAAATAAAAAAATCGCTAAATGTTTTTCATTAAAAGCAGGCAGCCGGCCCTGGATTAGCATTTTGAAAATGGCAGGAAGGTCGAAATAAGCGGCTTTTGAAGGCCTTTCAAACAAAAAAAGTTTAGGCGATTATCTCCAAAAAGAAGATTTTACGGATTTGTACAGTTTTAAAGTTGGACACCCTGTATACATGTGGGGCTAGTTTAAAACAATCGACAAGAGTAAGCTACCTAAATTTTCGAAGATATAAAAAAATTACAATGAAAAGTTATTTAGAATTAAACGTTCCCAGTGGCATTATGTGTCTTCGTTAGTTAGTTGATCAAAATCAACTTCCCGATTGTTATTATTATTATATTATTATTTTATTTGTGGTGGGTCATAAATATTAATAAAATTCAAAAATTTTTTATCTGTAGATTGTAAAAATAATATCAAGCAAATATCTGCCCTTAATATTAACGCAAGAGTAGGTATTTTCTGTTACTTTGTTGAATAATATATCGAGTGTCGTATCTTGTCTTTTTATGATTCCAATGTTTCAGGCCTATTTATAAAAATTCGATGTTTGGGACAGCCCTATAAAAAAAATCGGGGCACTGTTAAAAAATTAGATGATCTTTTGCGATATGACACATCGCCGTTTCTGGTGTAAATGCGCCCAGGGATCATCCTCAAAACAACCATTGTCTTAGGAGCTGTCGGCGCTGCGATGACATTCTGTGATAACATATTCTCTACCCAAGCTTTCCCATTTTTGGAGCCAAAAAAACTTGCACAGCATTGTTTTGAAGCTTCTTGTTGAGGTTCTTTGCCTTTCCAACAGATCCTCTTGTACCAGGTCTACATTCTCCGTTGAACGAATTGTCCAATAACTGAGAAGCTGTGGTAAATCACCCCTAGTTCCAGTTTGCTCAAATTGGGCAACTCACCGCCAAAATGTTTTCGTTGATGGAACTGGACGTTTTCTACCATATTTTTTACAAAATTATCGTGGGGCCGAGATCGAGTCAAATTAAAGTTAAGACAGATATTTTAGCACTAGTGCGGAAAAGTAAACGTTCCCGAAATAAACACATTTTATGAAGGCATCACACAATAATCTTACATTTATTTGACTAATTATGTTAATAGTAGTATTCACCATTGATTCAAATATATTATAGGTGTCCTATAATATGCATTCAACATTTTTTTCTAAATCAACTTATGAAAAGTCCTTTAATACTAATTACTAGTAACAACTACGCTTGTCAATTATATTATTGTTGTACTCTATAGTCATACATGGTCACATGGTCTCCATACCAACCTAATTGTAGGTCAACTGTACCGAGTATATACTCTAAAAAGTTTACAAGTGTCAGCTGTAAACTTCCAAAACGCAGAGAACTATTCGCTTACAATAAATAATATTGTACACAAACAGTAGGTATTCGTTTCTGGGTAACCTATTGTATTAGGTATTTTGTTTCTCTTCCACACAATAAATATGTTTGTTAAAATATTTTCTTTATCTTCTATACGCTGGCTGCTAGAAAAATTTTGTTCCCAACTATTGAAAAAAGTGTCTTCAACTTGTAATGTTTAAATGAAAATTGTTTTTTTCCAAAATTTAAATCTTATTAAACATAAAACAAACACTTTTGGTCAGTTTACTAAATCAAATCGTCTGCTTTTTGTTATAAACCGATTTGTTCTTTTCAAAAATGGAAGAGATATTTTCTCTGGGAAATTGAATAGGGAAGTCAAAAAGGTAACTTACAAGGAAAAACATTGGCGTACAACTTATTTAAAAAAGGGCCATGTTCTTCCTCTACGTACACCACTGATGGAGAATACAAGAAATTGTCGGTAAGTCAATTTTATTTGAAACTATGGACTTATACTAGGTACGTACCAAATTTGTGGTTGACTGATGTTGTTTCAGTGTGTATTCAAGAAAATGAGTTACTTACAAATCACCACGTATTTTTTATTCAACACCCTGTAACTTTTTATTAAGCCTGTTTTTATGTGAATTCTTTATCTCAAAATAACTGTTTCAGTGGCCTCTTCAAGCCTTGAACATACAAATCAGGAGACCCTGTATGCATACCTACGTAAAATTGTCAATATCTATCGGTCAGGATTGGTAATATTGTGGTGAATTCGCCAAATATGATCGCTTCTGGCTTTAACGATTTTTGCGATCATAACGATTAAATCTGGGCCAATTTTAAGCAATTTGACCTTCAAAAAATTTTGTATGCGGCGCTATTTTCCCTTCACCAAGCAGTATTCATAGAGGTGGTCGATTTTATTAATCGATTAACCAACCCCGACTAAAATCGCTCTACTTAATAATAATAATCTTAATAAGGATTTTTTTATTTTATTTTTATTTTCTTTTAAAATTTAATAATGACTTTAATAATGAATTTAATTCATCGACTCCATGTTCCCATATAACAAATAATATGCCATCAACGTATCTCCACCAAACATTACGTTGGTGAACATATCTAGTCAACTTATTTTGTTCAAAATATTCCATGAATAAATTGCTCGTGAATGGTGATAAAGGAGACCCCGTTCAAAATTCCTGGTGGTAAAATTCATTTCCTAGTTGAAAATAGGTAAGTGGTTTTAACACCCTGTTGTTGTTAGTTCTAATATTAATAATAATATTAATAATAATTCTAATATTTCTTTTAATCAGTTTAGTTCAGGTTCTGTGACGAAAAAAACAATTAAAAATTAAATGAAACTAGTTTTAAATGTTGAAAATATAAAGGTTTGTTTTTAACCTCAAAGACAATACCTCAGGCCTACCGAGGTAGGTAGCGTAGATGTAAATAAGCTCATAAGCTGTTTGCGCTACAAAGAAATTTCCGACTGTATTTAGAGCAAAAGTGATTATTGCCTTTGACTATTATTGCTGTATAATGTATACCTACAGTGTGGCCCGTTTGGAATGGAGACACCTCTGTAAAATTTGTATTCTTCATCTGATTTTAGCCGTTGTTTTTCTAAAAGTGCAAAATTTCACGTCTTAATCTCACTTTTCAAGGCCTACTACGAATTTTTTTCTAGTAAAAAAAGACGAAATTATTTAGCGATTTTGTTATTTAAAATCTGACACCAGAGCGTTAATCAGGACACCCCAAAACCCCCACATACCAAATTTGAACTTCCATTCTGCAAGGTGTCAAAGTTGACCAAAATAGGAATTTTAAAGGCATTTGGCGAGTCAAGTGTGTCGTGGAATCCCCTCAAAACAGTTGAATGATCAACAGGACTACTCAAAATGTGTTGGTGTGCAAAGATTCAATACAAAAATGTACAGGGTCTTTTTCTCTGGGCCACCTCAAAATGCTGAATTTTTATGAAACTTTATACTGGTCAGGAGTGCTCTGGAATCATTGAAAAAATATTAATAAACACAAAAGTAATTTATTTTTCTACAAGATGCCAACCAACAAATAAAAACAATTATTTTTGGTGTGTTTCCTGTGGTGGCACACCAGCTACCTTAAATCATATGGTCTTACTGACTGGCAGGCTTCTGTATTTTTTTGACTTAGTTCATTTATAATGCCTGGGGTGGTTTTGATATACTCGATTTTCGAAGCATAATAAAGTTTAAAAATTCAGCATTTTGAGTTGGCACAGAGAAGAACACCTTCTATATTTTTTATTGAATCTTTTCCCATCAACAAGGTGAGTAGTCCTCTTCATCATTCAACTGATTCGAAGTAATTCCATGGCTCACTTGACTCGCCAGATGCCTTTAAAATTCCTATTTTGCTCAAATTTGACACCTTTCAGAATGGAACTCCCTGTATATATTTTTTTCAAATTTGGTACATGAGGGTTTTGGGGTGCCCTGATTAACGCTGTGGTGTCAGATTTTAAATAAAAAGTCGCTAAATGATTTTTGTCTTTTTTTACTAGAAAAAAAATTCGTGGTAGGCCTTGAAAACTGAGATTAAGACCTGAAATTTTGCACTAACGTAAAGAGTTTTTTGTGACCTATTTTTAGAAAGAAATCCGGCTATTATCAGATGAAGAATAAAAAGTTTACAGAGGTGTCTCCATTCCAAACGGGCCACACTGTATATACATCGAATGTTCGGCCCTACGTCACAACTCCCGTCCTTGTCTTACTCATGACTGTACGATGGATATCGGTCGTATATTCACGAGCCAGACAAGGACGGGAGTTGTGACGTAGGGCTGAACTTTCGCTGAATAAACTGTTTTATATTTTCCAAATAAATTTATTCTATTCTATACAGGGTGACTCAGTCATGATGTAAAATTTTTAACCACACGTGACCAAAAAAAAAAGAAAATGTATAGGTTTTTTAAAGTTTTCACAGAAATCTCAAAAAATCCCGAAATATTCTGCCGTGACAACAATAAGAACAGCATGGTCTAAGTTAATTTGTTACTTTTTAACTCGCTTTTTGATTTTTAATGTCAATCATTTTCTTATTTTGTAAATATCAATGTACCTAATCCCCAAAAAAGTTGAGCATCAATTAAAACTGCACAAAACGTACAAGGTAAGGTATACAAGAGCACGAATTGTGAGTAGAGTCCGGCGACAGCGGCTTCTACAGCCTACAGCGCCAAACGGCAAGAGAAGCAGAGGTCTCTCCCCTGTCTTCTGTGTTCTCGTTCTCGTTCACCCGAACAGCTGTCGGCGGCGAGTTGGCTGGTTATTAGTACGCCGTAACTGCGCGGTGCGCACAAGCGGCAACATAGCATACTGGAGCGCCGAGTTACTGGGGTAATAAGGTTGATTTGCCCTATGTTTTAGACATCGGCGTTGTTAAAATGTTTTACATTATGATTGAATCACCCCGTATATTTTAAGCAAAAGGCACTTTTAAGATCTCTAACGTTTGATAAATCACACAAATCAAAGTAGTTCATTTATTTTCAAATTTTACACATGTAAAAATTTTATTGAGAATTTTATATTCTGAATAAGTTTTCCTAATTAAATTTTTCGATATATTTTACAGAAAAGGCAATTTATTTAAACAAAAAACAAGTTTTCTGGCTCGTTTCAAGGCCTAGATACTTGATTTCAGAAATACTAAAACATCGCTCAAATTTTATTCTAAAAACAAAGCAGGCCTGCATATTTACACATAATTTCCGATTTCTTCAGTGAACTGAACCTTGCTTTTTCACGAATGAACTTAGCTGATATACCTAGCAAGTTTCATTCGCGATCACTGTAAAATTGAAAGAAAAAACTTTTATTTTTTATTAAAGAAATATTTCGAAAGTTTTAAGTAGTAAAAAACTGTGGTGAATTTGAAACACTAAATAATAGGGTCTCATTTAAAAAAAAACTGTAGTTGCTATAGCAACAAACTAATCATAAATAAATTTAAAATCAAGATCACTCGAAAAGGACATAAAGTAGCCAAGAAAATGCCATTATCAACAATTTTTTCATGCTAAAAATCCCATTCGGACCTAAACTAAATTAGAATCAGTAATTTGCCTAATAAGTCTGTGCACTCTAAGCTGACACGCGAGAACCTCGTCTAAGCGCCGCACAATAAGCTGCTTATGGATCGCTGGCGCTTAGACTGAGGTTTTCGCGTATCAGCTTAGATTGCACGAACAGTAGTCCATCTTATGTTTCGGCCCGAAATGGCCGAATGTCTCGCTGCATATGTTCAACACAATGTATAGCCTAAGAACGTGCTAAAAAATATCATCAAAAAAATCGGCATCGACTTAAGCACCCTTTGTCGTGGTCCTTTCTCCTCTTCATTGTGGTTAATAGCGCAGAGTGTCTCACGCACCGCAAATTTGTAAGGGCTCAAACAACGCTCAAATAATATATGTTATATTGTTAGCCGCTCTGTCCGTAGTTGGCACCTATGAATGGCCTCTCGTACAGTGGCCAAATATATAATATGTTTTGTGATGGTGCGTGTAACATTGCGTTTGTTTTTCTACAGGTTGATGACGATAGGGCCGGTACGGTACGGAGTGCGCGTGGGGGCGGTATCGCCGCCTCCCCCGGGCTACCGCGCACGGCCCCGGCCGTCACCCTGCTGCTGGCCCGCCGTCGCCCCCCGAACCCTCTCCGACCACTCTAATAATAGCGCGGATATAATTAGTTGCACAAACAGACTCAGAATAAGCGAGGATGCTCCCGCTCCCGCTACGTCAGACCAGCCAGCGTCGGCGACGGCAGTACGCGATCATGTTCCCTACGACGGAAAGTGCCTACTGAGACGGTGCGCGCTGGTCCGGCCCCAAGTGTACACGAGACTCGCGGAGTACGCAGAGGTCAACGGGAACAAGGAGGACTACAACCTGGACCGGCTGCCAAAGTTCCGCTTCGGCGGGAACCGAGCTACCGCCGACAAGAAAGGTACTGACAATCGGCTCAAGGATCTGACGGAGCGGCTGAAGCGGGGCGCCGCGCCAGTGCCCCCTCCCAGGGTCCGACGGACCACCCCTCCCGTCTCCCCGCAGCTCACCCTCCTGCACCAAGACTCCGAACAGCTTGCCGCCAGGACCACACCCCTTCGGAGCGCCTCCTTCTCCCAAGTCGACTACTGCAGCGACGACAACAAGTACGTCCGACGACGGCCGTCACCCAGTCAAGTCCAGGAAACGGTCGCGACTTTACCCCGGTCCAAAAACATACAACGCTCCAACATTATCTTGGAACAATCCGCCAAACACCAAGCCGAAGCTTCCACTCAACTTGGCGAACTTTCCACCCATTCCGAAATTGCCGCAAGCAAGACTATTCCCGAGGTAGAAATTACTTCAGATTCCCCCGAAAAAACTCCTATTAGGCCTCAGGGCTCTACCTTATCGAGCCAAGAAAAGAGACGGGATAAATTTAAACGAAGGAAAGGTATATACCTTTCTCAATGGCCCAGTAGTTATCAGTCTTCCAAAAATGTCATTCCCCAATTTGTGGAGGATGACGATCTCGAACTAGCCGATAAAACAACGAAACTGCTTCAAGATTCGATTGTCGAAATATCGAAATTACAAGCACAAGAAGACTGGACTTTCGACGAATTACTAACACCTGACGAAAACATAGGACCCCCGGATTGGCCCTCTAACACGAGTTTAAATCGTAGAGTACTATCACAATCACCGGAAGATAAGGATTTATTAAAGGTTTCACATGGTGTTCCTTTGTTTCGTTCTGATTCTTTGTCTGAGGGTGAGCCCGATTTAAGCGAACGAAAAGCCGATCAAATTTCCTTGACGACTTCCGATATCTCTGATTGCGAGAGCAGATTAAGCGCATCTGGAGCGGATCCAGCTAGTCCAAATATACCCAGGCGATATTCAAAAAGGCCTCTAAGAGGACCGTACGGACAAATGTTGGAAGCCGAGATGAAAAAGCCAGATTCTAAGAAAAATCTCAGCACCGATTTAAAGTTTTTGGAAGACCTCTCACACGGTTCGACGAGTAAAAATAAACAAACTCATTCTAAAAGTCAGTGTAATAATTCTTTCGATGAGATATACGCCAAAGATCAGTGTAAAGAAAGCAATAACCATTTAGTCTCCCTAAAACACGTTAACAAGAGAAAAGTTAGTGCGGACAGTTTAGTTGTGGATCATTGTGATCAAAAATTGGTGGCTAATCATCAACGCACCACTTCAAGCCCTTCTAAACTTGAAGGGATTACTAACACTGAAGTGTCTAGTGAATTATTGGAACAGTTACTAACAGGAAGTTCTGAACAACTCGCTGCCAGCGATGTGAGCCAACAACAAAATGTAAGTTTGCATTCATTTAATTAAACCATTTTTACGCCAAACAGCCTTGGCGTATCGGGAAATTTGGTATTTGTTCCCGTTTTAGCGTTCAGTATTTATAGTTTGCGTAAAAGCGGCACGAGAAAATATTTATTTAAAAATAAGTATAACATTCGTGAACCCCCAGCTTCTAAATAGTGGTAAATTGGTTTAGAATATCCGATACCTATCCTCCAAACTCCATTTATTGTGAAATATTGCGTATTTTTAGATCTCCTGAAGGTAAAGTAGAACACGACAACATTTTACAGATAAATTGACCCTAACACATATTAGAATATCATAATAGTTTATGTCGGGCGCTTAAGAGTCATTTGGTTATTTTGGATGTTGTGTTTGGTCACAAGAGACGCTATCTTCATGATTGTTATTCTTTACTGTATACATATTTTAAAAATATTCAATTTCAGTAATTATTAGCTTGTTTGTTATTTTTTAGCAGCACGGTACCGGGTGTGATTAAAACTCGATATTTTTCAGGAGGTTCTCAAAAATCACTATTTTTTATTTTAAAAGGTGACCTTTTAAAATAATAATAATTTGAATTTGAGTTTTTTTATTTTTGTTTTATTTTCTTACTATTTTGTTACCAGCTAAAAACAAAATATTAGAAAGTTTTAAGTATGTCTAATTATAAAATATAACGTAATTATGAAAATATTCCATGGCTGACTATGTGAAAATTTAAAAAAAATCAGAAAATTAGCCATAGTTCTTTTATTTTTCGTAATAACTATGCCGAGTATTATATCTTTGGAAAGCTCAAAAAATGGCCGATTTTTTAAGGCCACAGCCAACTATGATTTACACTTAAAAAAACACAAGTTTATGTCACATCTCAAAAATCACAAGCAACATAAAAAATTGGATATTAAGCCCAAAATTATCTACAATTTTTGTCTCTACAGTTTTTCTGTATAATGAGAAATAACGGAGCTACAGAGATCTGATGAAATAGCCAAAAATTACTCTCTTCAAAATATCTAGAGAGCCATGAACTTTTTTAAAAATCCAAAAGGGGCATTAGATTGAGCATTCAAAACTGCAATTTTTCCCATTTAACCTTTGTTCTAGCTCTGCTAGTTTCCGAGATCCCCATAGTGGGCATCGAAAAAACTCACCCTGTATATAAACTGGAAATATTAGAGGGTGTCCCAGTTAAGACGTTACAAGCTATTGTCTTGGTCATTTTTAAGGTAAATAATTGATGGTTCAAAAACTAAAGTTGTGTAGTTTTTTCCAAGGAATCGAATGCCGCCAAGAACAAAACAATAATTATTAAATTTCAAACACCAAAGTTATCGCCAATTAACTGATTTTTTTTTAAATCAGCATGGCGATTTTGTTGCATTTTTTATTAAGGTGGTAAAAAGTCTGCACCGCACTTGAATATCACTTCCGGTTTAGCCGGATTTTGTTCTTTGTTCCACGCAAGAAGTCACGAGCTATTTTCTTAGTGATTTTTCAGATAAACTGATGGTTGAAGCACCAAACTTGTAGTAGTTTTTTCCAAGGAATCGAATGGCGAACGAAACAATAATTGAATATTGAATTTCAAACAAAAAAGTAATCGTCAAATACTTAACTGTTTTTTTTTGAATAAGATGGCGATTTTGTTGCATTTTTTCATTAGACTAGTAAAGTGAATTAAAAATCTGCACCGCTTAAATATCACTTCCGGTTTAGCCGCAAGTGACTTTTTTTAACAACAAAACTGTCTTGTGAAGATAATCGCTTGTAACGTCTTAATTGGGACTCCTTGTGCATGGAAAAATACATAAATAAGATTTAGTAAAGTTATGCATAACTGAATCAAGCGTAATGTTTTATTGTAATTGCAATTTGTTATTGTGATATTAGTATTTTTCTGCTTAAGTTTATATGTATACAAAAGTTTGAAATAATGCATAGCTATAAGTACCATGCAAAATTGGGATCAGGGCAAATCATAGTTATATTGGTCTCTATTGGTATGGCGTATGGCATTGTGTTGATAAGCCGTTATCCAGTACAGCACAGCACATAGGGAAGCTGAACTGTACTGGTGTTTTTAAGTTACTTACACTACTTTGCGATGAAAATCCCCTGTTCAGTACAACGCCTTATTTGATAGGCGCAAAATACGTTTAAAAATGAATATTTGGTCACTTTTGACGGACGATGGCTCCGCGTCTGACGTTTGATGTTTACATCTCGCCAAGGCCTACTTATTGAAAAAATCTTACAATAACGGGCTACTTCAGTGCCGATTTCTGAGCTTTTAATGACGATTTTGGGACACTTCACTGCCGATTTCAAGAAAAAGTTTGTTAAAATTAATAATTATCAAATTCGTAACGCATATAGCTCAAATTTTATTATTATTTTTATTTTTCCTGTTTTTTTTTCAAAAACGAGACGACACAGAATATTTTTTCCTTTGAAGTGTCTAATCACACCGTTTTTAACTCAGAATCGTGTTTAAATCCAGGCTGTTCTCAATAGTTTTCAAATATTCCTATATAAATATTCCTATATAACTAATTTTATGTTTGACAGAACTATTTTTTTTTATTAAAACCACACTATTTAACTAAAAATGGTTCTGGCGCGATTATATTAAATATTGTGGCATTAATAAACAAAATAGTATTGTCAAACATATAATTTGGTGTGGGGAAAAAACCTTCAACAAATTATTTGTTTTTTAATAATAATGTAGGAATATATGAAAACTATTGAAAGCGGCTTGGATTGAAAAACGATGTGACTAAACACTAACGAAAAAAATATTCTGTGTCGTCTGGTTTTTGAAAAAAAAAAACATGAAAAATAAAAATATTTGAGCTACCCGTTTCGAATGTCATATTTGTACATAAGACTTAATTATTAATTTATAACTTTTTTCGTATCTTTAAAAATTAAGGTACTTAATTTACTCTTGAGGAAATTCCAAAAAAATGACATTGACAGCTAAAACATCTATCCTACACAACTTTTGTTGAGGTCATTTTTCATTCAAGGACAAGGAACAACTTTTATCAGGAATAAAATTTTCTGACAAATAAAAAATAAAAAAGTTTCCCATATGTTTCCAACTTTTTTGGACACACTGTATATATCTTGAAAGTAATTATAAGTAGAAAATGTAATTGTATTTTTCATTGAAAAACGTTTACACACGAAAATTTAGCGACAAGCTTTTATATCGTATAAAATTGTATAATGTAACAAAATTATGGGTTTGCTTTGGTTTGATTTATTTCAAAAGTTTATTTTCTTCTTTTCAGAGCATTTAAATAAAAGCTTACCTATTTAAAAAATATTTTTGTACTATTAATAATCTGCCATTTTGGAGCTGTGGCCGTATCTAGCGAAAATTGGGGGGGGGGGGGGGTTCAGGATCGGCTCAAGCTTTTGTGGGGCTTTCGCGGGGCCCCGGCAAGAAATTATTTAATCCATTAAGAACAAATTTTTGAAAATTGATACGCCACTATAATGGTATATTTTGTGCATGCCACTTTTTATAAAAGTAGGCCGGGCGATGATTTAGATGACTTTAGTGACGTATATAGAAATTAATTTCGTATGGAAAGGGACAATTTATGTAATTTTTTTCAAATAAGTGCATTTAAAATAAAAAAATGCGCCACAGGCGAAATTTTTTACATTGTTAAGAAAAATTACTTAAAACTAGTCTTAGGAAATCCCAATAGCTTCAGATTTACAAGCTGCAGTGAATATTTTCAAATTCTGAAATGGTTTCGGCCCCGCCTTTTTAAATACGCTACACTGGATAACCCTGTACGGGACTCGGAGGCGCGGGGCCAGTCAAAATGCAGGCCGCAGGCCGCGTATGCCGGACCCTTCGCACCCGCCTAATATAGCTGAATATTCCTTCTGACATTTATACCTATCCCTTTTCTACTTATTTGAATTATCATTATTATGGATATATTCCTAAACATTCTTCGCATGGCCTGACGACACCTTTAGAATTCCCAGTATGTATATCCTAAAAGATTTCTTCGCGCCACTTGCCTAACTGAACCTTTCATAAAAATAATAAATAAATCTTCAAATACAACTTAGTACCTACTTACTAATCTATTCTTAAAAGATACTTTGGGAATCCCCTATTGGCCCTATTCTCCTAATCCATGGCGCACGCAGCCATGCACCACCGTTTACTGTTGTCCAGTATTACCAGTTCCAGTCCGGCAAACGAAAGAAGTCCAATGAAAAACTCAGTCTAAGCGCCATTCGTATGTTATTAATGTGGGCATGGGCGGTTAGACTGAGCTATTCATTGGACTTCTTTCGTTTGCCGGACTGTATGTTTTATTTTGTTTGAAAGCATATTTATTTCTGTTGATAAAACTCGGTACTGCACTGATCCAAAAATTATGATTTGTTGGAAGTTTTTGGGCGGGTTTCCATGGTCTACTGGAAAATTATTACACTCACTGATGCTCTGGGAGCTCGTTCTAGTGGTGGTGCAAAAGCATGTAAAATGGTGGTATTTCGTTGAACCCCCAACCCCCCCCCCCTCAGATACGGTCCTGGCTGTGGCCATATTGAATTTAATGTGATGTCACTAACTTTATCCTTTTCTACTCTTTAAGCCCTTTCATTTGACACCCATATTAAGGGGTTGACAAAAATACAGCATCCGCCATCTTGGAGCGGCGGCCATTTTGAAAGTATTACAATATTGATTTAAACGTAAAAATGAGAAAACTAATCTGGAAATTTTACCAAATTCGAGATATATTCCCTATATACACCCTGAGGATGATATACATTCAACTAGCCGAATCGTTACTGAGATATGGAATATCAATATGGGGTAGTGCATTCTCCACAAATTTGGAAATTTTAAACATATCTCATCGATTTATACTAAAAGTTATATTCTGAAAGGAGAAAAGGCACTCAACAATTTTATTGCATTCTGAGACCAAAATACCGGAAAAAAATTAAGATTACCAATTGAAAATACCTATAATACCCGTAATAAGAATAAGACGAATCAAAATGTTTTAATACCTATTACTTCAAAGACAACTACCCAAAGGTATATAACATATTATGGACCTAAATTTTACAACCTATTGCCAATAGAACTAAAACTTTTAAATAGTAGTTCATTATTTAAAAAAAGATTACAGAACAAAATGATTCACTGTTCAAAGAAATACTCAAATAAGAGTAAAAAAAGTTAGGAAAAAATGCTATGGTTGTTTGCCTCTTTATTTTGGTTTAATCTGTTCTTTTTTTGTGATATATTTGTCTGTATATTAGTTTGTAAGTTGTTCTACTATGATTATTGTATAATTATTGCAAAATGTTATTTTTTTATTAGTATTTTAAATATGGATGCACACACAAGTGGATATAACTTTTTCACTTAGGTGTATCTAAATCTATATGTGTATGTGCTATGTTTTATACTACCATAATTATGAATAAATTTGATTTGAATTTGATTTGATTGATGAGTATTGCATATTGTATTGTCACCAGAACTAAAGGTGTATACAAAATTTCAGCTCAATTGGACGTCAAGAAGTTTTTCTAATTCAGCTTGCAAGATTTGACCTAAACAAACATATTACGTACCTACACTGCAAGTTAAAAAAGCTCCATATGGTGGAGGCTTTGTATGGCACTCTGTGTAGCACTGTATTATAACAACCACATCACGGTCATTACACGGTTCCTCAATAGATTACATACAAATAAAACTGGCAGTTATTGTTTAAATATATTTTTTAAATAAACACAAACATATACCTACTTACTTTGTGAGTGTCGTCACCTCGGCCAAAGATATATGTTGTATATATCTTTGCCTCGGCCTATTTTCCATCAATTTCTCAAAACAACTGCGAATTATTCTAAATAATATTTTATGGACATTAAATTAAGGCGGAGCTTTTTTATATTGTAAAGTTATTCACCGTTCGCACTACAATGCAATAAGAATAAAAGGTTTCACCTTTGCTTTTGCTTTTACATCACATTATTTATTTCAAAGGTTACTCTATACCATATTGAAGTAGGCATTATTTATAAATTTTGACATTTTATAGCAGCTGTAAGGTATAGTGCTTTTCCTTAAAAAGACCCCTGACAACGAACAACTTTCGCATAACTTTTTAAATGCTATACCCCCCGTAAAATCCACTATTTCAAAAATTCTCCCTATACTAACACACTATACAGTGTGGCCATTTTAGTGTGCAACATATGGGAATTTTTTTTATTAATTGCACAACCAAAATACAAATATTGCCGAAAGTTGGTGCATGTTCGATAATCATATTAGGTGCCCTTAGAATGGTTGCAAGTCAAACAGCATACAGGGTAGGTCAAAAAATATAAAAATTGTTCAAGAGTAAAGTACCCTTATTTCAAAGAATTCAGCAAAATGTTATTAAGAAAAGTTGTTTAGAATTAAAAGTTATGCCTAAATACCAAAACATGGCCTCCTGAGAAAAAAAAAATATTTTTTTGAAAAACATTAATAATTTTCTAAAAATATATATTTTTTAATATTCCCCCTAAACACTTTCATAAATTATTCAAAATCAAATTAATTTCTCATAACTTTGTTCAAATTCAAGCATATTTGTAAAATTAACTTAGATTTTTAGTTTTTTAGGGAATCACAAACTTGATATTTGTTGCAACGATATTAAACACAACTTTAAAATTTCGCAAAAATTCTTATGAACAAGGTAAAACATTAGTAATGATAATGTGTCTATTAAAAAACTCTCATTTAAGGTGCAAAATTTTTATTTTAAATGTTTAATAAGAAACTGTAGAAATTCATCGCCGAAAAAAATTTTTTTTCCTTAGGAGGCTATGTTTTGGTATTCAGACATAGCTTTTAATTCTAAATAACTTTTCTTAATAACCTTTTCCTGATTTTTTTGAAATAAGGGTACTTCACTCTTGTGCAATTTTTATATTTTTCGACTTACCCTGTATGCTGTTTAACTTGCAACAATTCTAAGGGTACCTAATATTATTATCGAACATGCACCAACTTTCGGCAATATTTGAATTTTGGTTGTGCAAAAAATTTCCCATATGTTGCACACTAAAATGGCCACACTGTATATACACAAAAAGAGAGAGAGTCCCCGCATTCCTTTACTCAAACGTTGAACTTTTAACATTTTCAACCGATTTATCTAATAAAGAAAATTGCCCAAGCAATAAGTTCTTCCACTCAGCGAAGTAATAATAACGTGCTTCTTAGGAGATGGGTCTTCTAATCTTCATTTACCAAAAAATATTTTGAAGACTTGGAATTTCTCGCGGTACTTAAGTATGTACTACCAATTTCTTTATTATATGTATAGGTACCTTCCGAATTAGATTTTAGGCAGATGCACCTGTTTCAATGATCGTCAACACTTTTTGTTGACCGTTTCGCTTACAGAAACTTTATAGGTAACTTCCTAACCGATCGAACGAAGTTTTTATGAGAAGTATAGGGCGTTAATGTCTACTTATTGTCTATAGAAAGTCCAAAAATCGTATATTATGATTTTTTTATAAAATCATTAAAAAAATAAGTTGTTCGGAATTGGTGAAAAACCCTGAAACGATTTGCCACTCCCCTTTAACTACATTATACAGGGTAAGTTTTTTTCGATGAACACTATGGGGATCTCGGAAACTAGCAGAGCTAGAACAAAGGTTAAACGGGGAAAGAATTGCAGTTTTGAATGCTCTATCTAATACCGTTTTTGTATTTTTAAAAAAGTTCATGGCTCACTAGATATTTTGAAAAGAGTGATTTTTTGCTATTTCATCAGATCTCTGTAGCTCCGTTATTTCTGATTATACAGGAAAACTGTAGAGACAAAAATTGTAGATAATTTTGGGCTTAATAAGATAGTCTAATCCAATTTTTTATGTTGTTTGTGATTTTTGAGATATGGCATAAACTTGTGTTTTTTAAAATGTAAATCATAGTTGGCTGTAGCCTTATCAAATCGGCCATTTTTTGAGCTTTCCAAAGATATAATACTCTGCATAGTTATTATAAAAAATAAAAGAGCTACGGCTAATTTTCTGATTTTTTTTTTAATTTTCAGTCAGCCATGGAATATTTTCATAATTACGTTCTATTTTATATTAAGACATACTTCAAACTTTGAAATATTTTATTTTTAGCTGGTAACAAAACACCATTGGTTTTCTTGAAATAGAGTGTCAACATGTTATCAAATTCAATCGGTTGCATGACATTTTAACTTGACATTTATTAATGTGTCACTTCACTTTGACGTGACATGATTATTGAGAAAGGATGAAGTTTTATTCTCCGAAAGCTCAGGAGACAAGTACCGACCTCGGAGCGCCACCAACTTGAGCTGGAACCACGGCAGGCTTGCAAACGCCTATGCCACAATACTCTGTTTATTAAAGCCTGTTTTACAAATAACAATTTTCGCCCAACAAATCCCCAAATAAATCGTACAATTTATTGGTATAAATTATAGAATTTATTGATAAATATTTACGGCAAAAATTTTTATGTTTGTTCCGATAATTTTCGCAGGTATGAAGATATCAGCTTTAAATTTTG
Source organism: Pseudeuparius sepicola (assembly GCA_963920635.1). Classification (NCBI taxonomy): domain Eukaryota; kingdom Metazoa; phylum Arthropoda; class Insecta; order Coleoptera; family Anthribidae; genus Pseudeuparius; species Pseudeuparius sepicola. The sequence continues at coordinate 17,772,429 of OY987305.1, forward strand.
TATACGAGATAAAATTCATATATAAAGGAGCCTTCCGTAATACAATCAAGAATTTCTTTCTCAAGTTCGTTACGTCGTGTAGTGTGTAGTGCTTCAACTCCATACTATCGCAGCATATTCAAGCTTCGAAAGGACATAAGAATAATCCTTTTCACTGTTATATTGTACCAGACTTTGCAGTAATTGCTTTCTAAACATAGCAAGTCAGTTATTAATAAAAGTATTTTTTAGTATTTGTGAGTTGTCATGCAACAATATTAGTGAATTTACCTTCTACAATTAGCTGTCAGTTTTGTCGAATGCCCATTGTATTGTTTTCCCAAAGTCTGTTTGTGAGTGCTTTTAACATTTCCCATTGTGTTTGGTTTGTTAGTTTTTCGCCAGAAACCTGGAAAAAAGCAATAAAATTATTATATTTTTATTAAATAATAATACATACATAATAATAAAAATAAGAAAAGTGTATATATACTTATATTAGGTTTTGATTTAGAAATTAGAATGTGCTTGGAAAGATTTAACACCAGATTGTTCTACTGTTCTACTCACATGAACGCTTGAATTGTATCACAATACTTAATTGTATTCTCTAGTAGGTTTCAGAGATATTATTGAAAAACCCGAAAACTGCCGAAACTTCTTCGGTTTGTAACTTTTTTTCAATAGTTACCGAAAAATTTTCCCAATGATATTTGTGGCCAAAAGTAATTGCTTAAATTGTCCTTAACTTTCTAAGAATTTGAAACAATGCCACGGTTTAATGGGTGCTCTCTTAGTACCCACCCATTCATTCTATTGTGGCGAGCGGTGGCCTCAAATGCTGTACCTTCATATTTTCTAAAATTTATTTGTGGCGCAAACAGATCCATTTAATTTTTAATTGGGTTTTTCGCCACCAAACTGATTGAAAGACAACTTTTTCAAGTTGCCTCGAAAATTCATAAATTCTTAACACTAAATGAACGAAACTTTAAACGTGTAACTCAAAAAATAACTTCAACAAATTTGTTTTCTGAGCTTTCGGAGGATAAATCTTCCTCCTTTCTCAAAGATCATGTCACGTCAAAGTGAAGTGACAGATTAATAAATTTCAGGTTAAAATGTCATGACAACAGAAACAATAGCCTAGCCACCTGCCTGATATTGTACCCTGTGTTTTATCTAATTATCTATAATAACTTCTCTTTGAATAAGTGGCAATAATATTTTACTGAATTCCACTGAACATTCAGCAACACAGTTGCCCGTATTTCCTAGAATAAATGCAGATTCTTTAATTTTTCGTCTATTTCCTACTTCTTCTTTTAGAATTGGTTTGGAACTATCCCACAATATCCTCTGATTGTTATTAAAGGAATGTTCACATATTTTTGACTTCGAAATTTTAATTTTGCCTGATATAATTTTTATGTTCTTTTAAACGAACGTTAAATGGCCTAAAAGTCTCTCCAACATAGAACTTTCCACATTCACAAGGAATTTTATACATGCAATTTTTTGAACTTTGTAACTCATTAAATGGTTTTGTTTTAACTAGCATCGATCTTAATGTATTTTTGGTTTTAAATACTGTTCTCACATTAAAACGATTGCCTATACGTTTTAGCTTATCTGACAGTCCAGGAATATAAGGAATTATTAAATTTACTGGACGGTCCACCAGATTTATTTCTCTAATTCTATTAGCATTGTTATTTTGTTGGCAATCCTGAAAAACTTGCTCAACAAATTCAATAGGATAACTATTCTTCTCAAGAACATGTTTTATATGTTCAATTTCCTCCTCAAATTTTGTGTTATTAGAACAAATCGTTCTAGCCCTGTCATACAAACTTTTAATTACTCCTTTTTTAACACTAATATGATGATTGGAGTTGAAATGGAGATATCTATTAGTATGTGTTGGTTTTCTATAAAAAAAAAACTAGTGTCTATAGAAAACCAACACATACTAATAGATATCTCCATTTCAACTCCAATCATCATATTAGTGTTAAAAAAGGAGTAATTAAAAGTTTGTATGACAGGGCTAGAACGATTTGTTCTAATAACACAAAATTTGAGGAGGAAATTAAACATATAAAACATGTTCTTGAGAAGAATGGTTATCCTATTGAATTTGTTGAGCAAGTTTTTCAGGATTGCCAACAAAATAACAATGCTAATAGAATTAGAGAAATAAATCTGGTGGACCGTCCAGTAAATTTAATAATTCCTTATATTCCTGGACTGTCAGATAAGCTAAAACTTATAGGCAATCGTTTTAATGTGAGAACAGTATTTAAAACCAAAAATACATTAAGATCGATGCTAGTTAAAACAAAACCATTTAATGAGTTACAATGTTCAAAAAATTGCATTTATAAAATTCCTTGTGAATGTGGAAAGTTCTATGTTGGAGAGACTTGTAGGCCATTTAACGTTCGTTTAAAAGAACATAAAAATTATATCAGGCAAAATCAAATTTCGAAGTCAAAAATATGTGAACATTCCTTTAATAACAATCATAGGATATTGTGGGATAGTTCCAAACCAATTCTAAAAGAAGAAGTAGGAAATAGACGAAAAATTAAAGAATCTGCATTTATTCTAGGAAATACGGGCAACTGTGTTGCTGAATGTTCAGTGGAATTCAGTAAAATATTATTGCCACTTATTCAAAGAGAAGTTAGTATAGATAATTAGATAAAACACAGGGTACAATATCAGGCAGGTGGCTAGGCTATTGTTTCTGTTGTCATGACATTTTAACCTGAAATTTATTAATCTGTCACTTCACCTTGACGTGACATAATCTTTGAGAAAGGAGGAAGATTTATCCTCCGAAAGCTCAGAAAACAAATTTGTTGAAGTTATTTTTTGAGTTACACGTTTAAAGTTTCGTTCATTTAGTGTTAAGAATTTATGAATTTTCGAGGCAACTTGAAAAAGTTGTCTTTCAATCAGTTTGGTGGCGAAAAACCCAATTAAAAATTAAATGGATCTGTACCTTCATGTTTTAGGTATTTTCCCCCAACATACTACATTGCAAAAACTTGGAAATTTCTTATATATATATATATATTTTTTATATATATGAACGATATATATATTCTTACTTTTCTGGGTAATTTAATCAGTGGTATTTTGTATTACAATCCATCGTTAATGTTATTTTTTTTCGTAAGTAAATAACACTTCCGGGGCCTCTTCGTTATGGTTTAATTTCAATAAAGTACATTGGATCAATTCAGTAGCTCGATACCTCCTCCGATGATCTGTTTATATTATACTAAAAGGGAAATTATACTCGGCTGATTTACTCACAGGTACCGAGCGCAATAACTCACCTTAAGTATAGCTTTCAATTAACCCGTCTCGCTGATAAGATCCTTTCAACAACAACAAAGTTTTGAGGAGAGAAAGACATCATTAGTGGGGTTTAAAATGGAAACTAGGCAACAGCAGTAGTTAAGCTATGAGAGTTCGGCCTTACGATCTCCATGTTAATCGCCCATAAGAGATTTTTGCGCCGAAATCGTACCATAACCTCACTTTTTCACCCAACTTTGCAGTAGATACTAATATGCGTGGCGTTCGTCGTGTGCGTGGCGTGCGTCACGTGCGTGCGCCATGCACGCGCGCCTCGCATCAGCGTCACGCACGCGCCCCACGCAAGCACGCGACACGCCACACGCACGCGACGCACGCCACGCACACGACGAACGCCACGCATATTAGTATCTACTGCAAAGTTGGGTAAAAAACTGAGGTTACGGTACGATTTCGGCACAAAAATCTCTTATGGGCGATTAACTTGGGGATCGTGAGGCCGAACTCTCATAGCTTATCTACTAACAGCGAACATTTTTTCACAGTCGGATTCATATTTTATTTTTGAGGCCTGTCATTTCCCTGTCGGATTCAGCTGCTTAGGTCTTATTATTTTTTCCATTTTACTTTTGAGATCTGTCATATCTGGCAGTTTGGTATAGCTGTCATCTCTGGCAGTGAATATTTGCGTTCACTTTTAATACAGAAAAACAAAAACTAACTAAGCAATTGTCCATGCCTCATAGATTTTTGTCGCCACTTTGTAGGAGTTTCTAAAAGAAAATAGAAGCTGTCTTTTATCCTACGAACAAACACTCATATTCAATTGATCATTTTTTGTGGCTTTGTTTTCCAGTAGGCAAATTGGCCTCTGGGCTCCCAAAACACTGGGAAATTGGTAAATCGCCGAATTTTATTAATACGATTTTTTTAATACGATTTTTATTTCCCGGTGATCTTAACCTAACTTTCATAAAATCGATATCGTGACCACGCCCCCGCACAACGCTGTGTTGCCAGATATTTTTTTATTAAATCAGGAGATTACAGTCCTAAAAATTGGTATACATTCAAAAGTGGCAAAAACGGCGGGGCTACACAGATAAACAGGCTAGCAGCTCGAAGAATTTCTCTATACCTAATTTTAAAATAAAACAAATAAAAACTTTATATCATATAATCATAATTGGATGAGGTACTCGTACCCAAGAACCTAAAAAAATACAACCGAATACAGGTGGTTATATTTTTATTTAAAAAAAAATCGTTTTTGGTCTGTGTTTTTCAAGTTTAATCAAAACTGCTAAAAATTTAAAAAAATTCGCATGCTCCAAAGTTTACACTTCGTGCCCCAGCACCAAGACCGGGCACCAGACAGTTCGTCGAACGCAATAAAATAAAACTCTATGGTGTACCGTAAAACGGGGTTAATCAGAATATAGGTACAAATAAAAACAGAACAGAGTGAAAAGCTAAAAATTATGTTTAATAATATCAAGAACATATGTTTTTCAAAAAGTAAGTGTTATAGTAAAACTTTTGACTCGAACCTAGACGAAGAAGTGACAATTATCTGCAACCAACTTCACACTAATTTGAATTTGCATTCATGGAACAGCTGATTTCACTGTCCTTGAAAACTTGTTAGCTGTTGGCAAATGGAAAAGCTTCGACTTGATTTGTAAGTATCTAATTCAAATAAGACTTATTAATCTCTCCCTGAATAAAGAAAAAATTAGAAAATGCGAAAAATGAACAATCTTATATCAACATTTTAGATTAAATGGGATAAATGAGAACCACCTCAGAACATGCCACGAAACTACAAGAAATCAGTTAGGTGTCCCCATACATACTATGAGAAGCAAGCAATTCAAGATGCTATTGATGATATAGGTACGATATCGAAATTTTACATTTCGTCAGTCGGCCGAGAAACATAATATAACATTGTCGGTGTTGCACAGGCATTGTAAAAATCCGGATACCAAGAAGAAAGGTATTTCGTTGGACAAATTGAAAGGAAAAAGCATACAAATATATTCGTAGTTAATTTTTTGAAAAACATTATTATTATTTTGTAAGACATTGTCGGGACACTCTCTAGTCCCAATAATAGCAGATTACCTATGTCTTAAATTTTAAACTTTATTGTCTTTTAATTTATATTTTATATGCTATAATAGGTGCCTTAATAGGTAGAATTTTAATTTTGGTTTTTTGTTACAATAAAGAGTATCTATCTGTTTCGTTTTTTAAAATAAAGTTTATGAAATAACATGTGATCGTCAATCAATGACTTATAAAATAACCTAATTTGCATTCAAAAATTGACTTGTTTTACATTGCTTGGGATTGAATATATTCATATTTACTTTTTTTTCAATTTTTTGCGTTATGATTTATTTATTTTTTATTTATTTTTTAGTATAAAACAGGAATAGTATAAAATTCAAGGGGATGTTCTTTTCCACCCCATTTGTGTGTAAATCAGAAAAAGGAACAATTTTTTACATATATTTTGCTGAAATAAAAACAAATTTATGACTTTTTCGAAAACTGCTATTGTGGAATTACGTTCTAGTGAAAAAAAAAACACCTGTTTGGTGCAATTAACATTTAAAATTGAATTTTGTTTGATTAACCCCATTTTACGGTACGGATATTGTAATTATAGGAAAATCTGTTACAGTTACGTCTAGAACTGATGAGTCAAAGTATTATTGTAAATATATTGCAAATAGAAAAATATTCTTTTATTTAATCCCAGAACGAGGTGAAGCTTCTGGCGCTCAATACAAATTTGCTGTCCCAATTCCTGGGGCTCCATTTTTGTTACAAGACATCTACAAAAAATAGTTTATATTTTTCGGTAATCCTCTCTGTCCAAACCCGAGTCACCTAGTAACAGTTCACAAATGTCTGTGGGAAATTTCTGATTAAAAACCCCACTTTCAAATCAAGCAAACGATGACTAAAAACTAAAAAAACTAAAACAACCTAATAACATTGCCAAATGGCATGCAGTTGTATTTGTCTTTTGAGCCAGTTTGGCTAAAAAATTGTATAAATCAAGGTATTACTATAATTATTAATATATAGGGTGTCCCACAAACAGAAGGCCAACTTATTAACCTTAGGTTCTTCCCTTAAAAAATACAAGGGGTCATCGTCGAGTCTCAAAAATCGTTTTTTGGTTAAATTTTTGTCAGGGACGACGATGTAACTGCGAGACTGGTCTCAGTCACATCGTCATGCCCTGAGGATGTCCCGTGTAACCTTGGACGAAAGCTTGGCTCAAACAGCACCAGTAATACAGGATGTATCCGGAAGAACAAGAGAAACATCACATTCAGCCTGCGGAAGTCTCCAATTAAGAATTTTTTTTGCCAAACAATACGTATGGATTACCAGATGGGCCTCTGAGTTCCCAAAGTCCAAATCGCTACGAAATTTGCAAACCCTGCACACCAAAACAAAACCAAACGACAGCTGATTACACCATTTTGTTTCTGAATATCGCGCGTGCGCCTCGGCCACGATGTATACAGTACGTTCTCGGGGGCCTCGCCAAAACGCAAAAAAAATATGGAGAAACGGCTCAAACGGCCGAACGGCTTTTTCGATCGGGCCCTCTAGCAGGCGAGAGGCCCATATCCGTCAGCGGCCCCACGCGAAAATTGAAATCGACCGGCGTTCCCCGTTCCAATCCCTAGCCATTTTTTCCGAAAAAAAAAAAAAACCCGGGGGCCGAACGGCTCTTCACTAGGGTTCTTGCCCATGAGCTCGAGCGGCCGTACGCCAACTTTGGGCTCGAAATACCTAAAACTGCGTCCTCTAGACGACAGAATATGTACACATACTCGTATTACTACCCAGGAGTAAACGCCATAACAACCGCCTATGAAGTTCTTCAAATTATCTAACGCAAAAAATTGATTGACATATTTATGTAAATGTAGACAAGCTGATATTATACCAAAAGGGTTACGCCTGAAAGAACAGTTTGACTAGTAGGAAATGTAGCAAAATATTGTTCAGATGTAGTATCATGCTGAGAAGAGAAATAATCCAGAACCAAAGAAGTAACATAAACAAATTAGGGGGGGATATAAATAAAATACAGGAAAATATTAGGGAAAGTAGGTATATATTTCTATGATTTTAATTACATATCAAATTGTATTACCAAAAACTATAATAGGCATTTCGATAGAGTGAAACTTAGACAGATTAGTTGAGGAAAAGCATAGTGAGGAATTGAATCAAATAGAAAATGATTTCGTTAACAGAACAGTAATTAATTTATATAGCAGAGAAGTTAGTTTTGGCAAAAGGGTTAAACTTTTTTGTTGTTGGCAACAAAATTTCTAAGCTTGACATAGTAGGCATCGGTAGAGGAAACAGCTCAAGCATTACCTGAGGAATTAGGTCAAGAATTTAGAGTCAGGTTAAAAATAATCTTAGAAAAAGATTTTAAACCAAAGTCAAATATTTCAAAGGAAGAAAAAGCAGGAACTAGATCACTTAAATCAGATAGGATAATTAAAATATTACCAGCAGATAGAGGAAGTGCAACTGTTATTTTATTAAATTAAATGATTTATTAAATAACGAAGGAACTAACAAAAGGATATATAAAGATACTACAACTTCAATAGAAACTAAAATATACAAAACACTGTGTAAATCCCACGAACAAATGACACAGAGATAAACGACACTCTTAACTCCGCATCATTTAAAACCTCCACACTTAAATGGTTTACCAAAAATAAACTAACATTCCTCTTTGCCCCATTGTAAGTTCAATAAATTCACCATCATTCGTTATATTATATTTAGGAAACTCTAATTCATTTATCAGAAACAGTAGGTACCTAATCATTTTTTAAAAATTAGGGAACATCAATTTCCGGACCATTATACAGGGTGAGTCACATCTAAAGGCAGAGCCGAAAACACAAGGTAGAACTCGCTAAAATAATCACATATGCTTAATAAACATTAGCTCAAAAAAGCTTGGTTCTCCATATACAGCGTGTTGAAATTTTTCCAAAAATAACATATTTTTTTAATTTCTTTCGAGCCCATTTAGGAATACCAAATTTGGTACACATTATGCACTGGACGGTTGCCATTTTGTGCAATAATTTGACCCCGTTCCGATGACCAGCGGCGTAGGTACAAATAGTTACTGTAAATAATTGTAGAAAAAAAGTAGTACGGTTCTGTGCAAAACCAAAAATTTTTTTTTGGATAGCCCATTCAATTTGGAACAAAAAGCGCCTCTTGGTATTTTTTTATTTCTGGTACAGTTTCTTCGTAATTTCGCATTTTTTAAACTAGTGTCAAGGTGATTATGCTGGCATTTAAAATAAAATTATTTGTATCTACGCCGCTGCTCATCTGAACAGGGCCAAATTATTGCACAAAATGACAACCCATAATATGTATAAAATAATTCCTAAACCGCTAGAAAAAAATTAAAAAAATATTTGGAAAAGTTTCAACACGCTGTATATGGAGAACCAAGCGTTTTTGAGCTAATGTTTATTAAGCATATGTGCTTATTTTAGCGAATTCTACCTTGTGTTTTCGGCTCTGCCTTTAGATGTGACTCACCCTGTATATTAGCTAGCTTTGATGTGGTTAGTCTTTTTACAAATGTCCCTGTTGACAAATTATTGAATATTTTACGCAGAAAGTTAGAAAACGATCAGGCTTTAGTAGACAAATTTGAATATAGATGCAATATTAGAACTAACAACACTATGTGTTTAAACCACTTATTTTCGACTTGGAAATGAATTTTACCAGCAGGAATTTGGAGTGGCTATGGGGTCTCCTTTATCACCATTCATACGCAATTTATTCATGGAAGATGTTGAACAAAATGAGTTTTTGACTAGATAATATGCTAGTTATAAGCTGTATATTGTTTAGGTAGCATAGAAACTTGTATATGCAGCATAAGATAAGGAAATACAACGTAAGCCCAGCAGAGGTATTATATACGGGCCATAGACTAAGAGCAAACACTTCCTACTTGTATTCAATAAAGATCAGTTCTTTTTAAAAACGACTTTGCGTCAACCCGCCTCGTAACTGGCGCAGTCGTTCGGATTTTTTTCGTGACACGAAGTCCAAAATTCGGCACCTTCGGTTCGTTTCAACGATTTAGTCACAAGAAAGAACCAAAACGGAATCTCGCGATCCGCCGCGTTATCCAAAAATCGGCACTGTCGCGGACGGACACCTGGTTCCACACCCCGAGGAGTTGGCCCAAGGTTGTTGAGAAGACAAGGAGGAACGTCACAGGGGACGACATCCACACATCGGCACTGTCACCACCCATCGGAAGCATCCCCACATCGGCACTGTTTCCACCCCTTTGGCATCCACACATCGGCACTGTCAGAGGCTAAGTTAAGGACCTTAGGATTAAGAAGACAGAAAAAGAAGACAACGAAGAAGAAAAATCACATGAAGACTTCGATTTTCTTACAACTGTAAGTTTTTCTTTGCTTTGTATATTTGCACAATTTTTGTATTTTCCCAATTTCCACATTTTTGTCATTTTTAAATAATTTTTCAAAATGCCAAACGGAGCACCTGCAATTAATTATAATCTATTAAGATATCAGGCGGACAATATCCCTTTATTTGACGGAAACCCCAGACTTTTGCAACGTTTCGTAAATTCTTGTGAAAATTTTATTAAGGCTTTTCAAAATTTACAAAATTTAAACGATCCAATTAATATTTGTATTTTCGACACTATCTTAGGAAAACTCAGAGATCGAGCAGCAGATTTGATTGCTTCGCGATCAGAACTAAATACATGGAATTTAGTAAAAACCTCCCTAATTTCGACTTTCGCAGATCAAAGATCTATCGATTGCATCATTCAAGACTTAATCAATTTAAAGCCATTCAAAAATGAAACACCCACTCAATTTGGTATGAGAATTCAAGATGTGAGAAGTTTACTTTTTGCAAAATTGAATGCTTCTGAACGAGACAATAACGTTAAATTGGTAAAAATTACACATTACGATGAATTTGCGTTAAAAACATTTATAAATGGTTTACCCTATAACATGCAACTGGTAGTAAGGTTAAAAAATCCAAATTCTCTCGAGCAAGCAATGTCATTTGTAGTCGAAGAAGAAAATTTCGTATATTTTAAAACATCTCAGAATCAAAATCTGAAACAACCAACCTACAGTACCATAAATACCCAAAAACCAAAATTTTTCCCACCAAGATTACCTACCTATACACCTAGCTTTTTACCAGCCAATCATAATATAATTCCACCACCACCACAATTTAGATCCTTACCAAGTACATCAAATTTCGTACAACCATATTCTTCACAAATTATGTACAAGCCCCCCTTTCAAAATAATTTTCAAACAAATCAATCAAGCTTACAAAGACCAATTTTCCAAAATAACCAACAAAATTTTCAAAGACCACCCTTTCAAAATAGTCAACCTAATTTCCAAAAACCAACCTTTCAAATGAGACCTTCAATGTTCCAAAATCAAAAAATTCCACAGCAAAGTACTGTAACAAAAAATACTTTTAAGCCCGAACCAATGGACACAACCACTTATGTAACTCAACAGAAAAAACCTTATCAAACTCGATTATTTAGCAATTTCATGGAATCATTCCCTACCGAAAACATAAACCAACCTAATGAACAAACTTATAACAACCCTTATGAACAAACTCCCGAAGAAGATACTTCTTTTGACATGAGCGAATTTTACAATAATTTAGACTATTTACAACCCGACACCCAAAACGAAGAAATTCAAAATTTTGAAACTAATATCCAGACTAATCCCGATATCCCTTTGGATTTTCCCAATACTGGACAGACCAACAATATGAAGTGATAGTTTTAAACAATCTTTCAATAAACCTTGTATATATATATATTTACCCGAACTCGATGCAAAATTTCTAATAGATACTGGTAGTACACGTTCATTTATTAATCAAAAATTAGCGCATACATATTTTCAAAATTACATTCAAAATGAGATATTTTTGGTGCAAACCGCACATGCTACTTCTTTTCATGATCAAATAGCAATTTTACCCTTATTTCCAACTTTCAACACTGAAGGATATCATAAATATTTTATTTTCGACTTTTCAGATAAATTTGACGGATTAATTGGACTAGACCTAATAAAACAATTAAATGCTGATATTCGATTTAGTCAAAAAGCTCTAGAATCACCAAACGCGAAAATACCGATATATTCGCAAATCACCGAAGAAAATTTACCACAACCGAACCCAATTTTAAAACCCACAACAGAAGTTATACCGCCAAGAACAATACAAAAAATTAAAATCCCTGTTAATATACAATCTGGCATAGGTATTCTAAATTACACACAATTAGATGAAATGGAAATTCCCCATTGTTTAGTAAATATAGAAGATAATTTTGCTCTAACTACAATTTTAAACCCTACGGATAACCCAATTCAACTTGATATTTTTGAACCCTTTGAAGTCGAACCTGTCAACGCTAACGAAGTAAATTTTATAGAAAATTCCGATTATGAATCTGATAGTTACCAAAATTTAGAAATACACTTGGAGAACAAATTAAAAGAAAATCTAAAAAACTTACGTCTACAACACTGCAATTCTGAAGAGCGCAACCAAATTCGAAAACTTTGCCTAGACTTCAAAGATATTTTTTATTGCGAGGACATTCCTTTAACTTTTACAAACCAAATTAAACACCATATAAATTTAACTAATGATTCTCCTATTTTTACAAAAAGTTATCGATACCCAGAAGTACATCGTGAGGAAGTTAAATCCCAAATTTCAAAACTATTAGCTCAAAATATTATTCGAGACTCAAACTCCCCGTGGTCATCACCAATCTGGATAGTTCCTAAAAAGCAAGACGCATCTGGAAAAACCAAATGGCGTATGGTTATTGATTATAGAAAATTAAATCAAAAAACAATTGACGATAAATACCCTCTCCCGAATATTACTGAAATTTTAGATAAACTAGGACGCAGTTGTTATTTTACTACACTTGATTTAGCGAATGGATTTCACCAAATCGAAATGAACCCTTCCGATATTCCAAAAACCGCATTTAGTACTGATACCGGGCACTATGAGTTTCTACGAATGCCTTTTGGTCTTAAAAATAGCCCTAGTACCTTCCAAAGAGTTATGAATAACATATTAAGAGGCTTACAAAATGAAATATGCTTTGTCTATTTAGACGATATTATTATTTTTAGTACATCCCTCCAAGAACACATCTCTAGACTCCGCGAAATTTTTACCAGACTTCGAAATGCAAGATTCAAAATCCAACTCGACAAATCAGAATTCCTACGAAAGGAAGTCCAATATTTAGGTCACCTGGTTACAACAGATGGTATTAAATCCGATCCAAGCAAAATAGCAGCAGTAAAAAATTTTCCCGTTCCACGAACGTGTAAAGAAATTAAATCCTTTCTCGGCTTACTCGGTTACTACAGACGCTTTATCAAAGACTTCGCTAAGATTACAAAACCCATGACTAAGTGTTTAAAGAAAGACGCGAAAATAGAGCACACACCTGAATTTATGCAAGCTTTTGAACACAGTAAGAATTTATTAATTAATCACCCTATATAAATTTACCCCGACTTTTCAAAACCTTTTATTTTGACTACAGACGCGAGTAATTACGCCCTAGGAGCCGTACTTTCTCAAGGACAAGTTCCCCATGATAATCCAATAGCTTATGCATCTAGGACCCTAAATGAATCCGAAATAAAATACTCGACTATTGAGAAAGAATTATTAAGTATAGTCTATGCATGTAAATATTTTCGGCCTTACCTATTCGGACGTAAATTTTATATCTATACCGATCACAGACCCCTCGTATGGCTTTTCAACCTAAAAGAACCCAATTCGAAATTAGTACGCTGGCGACTACGCTTAGAAGAATTTGACTTTGAAATCGTATATAAAAAAGGCTCTCAAAATTTAAACGCAGATGCACTATCGCGAATACAACTGAATATTTACGAAAATCAATCAACAATTAATAACCCTGGCGAAGTAAATAAAGAAATTTTTGACTATTTAAAAAATATTTGTGAAAATCCTGAACTAGACGAAGACAAACCACCTGAAAACCCTATTCCAGAGACTTCACGAAAAATAAAAATAATTTCTGACATCCAAATAAGACCTCCTAACATACAAAAATCTGATACTGTTCATACAACTAACACCGAAACTGAAAATGACGGAATCCCTATACTAGACGAAATGATTAATAATAAAACATATCAATATTTAATTAAAAAGAATCCCCTTGAAAGAATTAAAGTTACTTTTGAAAAATTTGAAAGTCATAATATAAATTATTGCGAAATTCCTAAAAATCCACAAATTATCTCAAATTTTATTAAAGAATATTTTTCAGGAAAACAACAAGCATATCTATATTTTTATGAAGAAGATTTATTTAATATATTCAATAACGTATATCTAAAAAATTTTAGAAAGTTAAAATTAATACGCTGTACAAAATTACTAAATAATATCCAGTGAAGAAGATAAAAAATTACTTTTACTACACCAACATGAAAGTAAAACAAACCATCGTGGTATTTCAGAAACTTATGAAAGAATAAAGTCAAATTATTATTGGCCCCATTTAAAGGATAATGTAACAAAATTTATTAATGACTGTGTAACGTGTCAAACTTTAAAATATAGTAGACAAAAATCGTATGTACCTCTAGTAAAAACAGAAACGCCTACAAAACCTTTTCAAATCCTACATATGGATACTTTTATTTTTGAGAATCAAAATTTTCTCACTATATTTGATAAATTTTCCAAATTTGGACAAGCTTTTCCTTACGACAAAAACGCTAAATCTGTATGCGATAAATTAATATTATTCTTTTCATTTTTCGGCTGTCCCGAAAATATAGTTACAGATAAAGGAACAGAATTTAATAACGATCTTTTAAAAGAGCTTCTAAAAACACAAAAAATTAATATCCACTTTACGACAACAGGTCACCATGAATCTAACTCTCCCGTAGAAAGGTTTCATTCTACTTTAATTGAATATTTGCGAATTCTAAGACAAAAGGAAAAATCAAAACCAATCTCAGAAATAATCCCATATGCAATAATTGCTTATAATAGCACTACTCATAACACAACCAAATTTTCTCCACATGAACTAATTTTAGGTCATACGAACTTCCGAGATCCTTTTGACTTAATATCTACAACTTTCTATACAGACTATGTCAGTTCCCATAAAGAAAAATTGGATACATTATATGAAACCGCTTTACAAAATACTGAAACACAAAAAATAAGAATGCTTGAGAAACATAATAAAAAAGGCGATGAAACCGAATTTAAACTCAATCAAACCGTCTATAAAAAGTTTTCTCCAAGTTCTAGAAACAAAAGTAAAAAGAAATTTTGTGGTCCCTATAAAATAATTGAAATGATAGAAAATAATAAAGTAAAAATCGAGAAAATAGGCGATCCCACTAAACATGAAATTATACATATAAAAGAACTTAAAAGGCCACTTATTACAGATGGACCTACTTCATCCTTGGATGCTCCACCCGAGTCGATTCCCAGTTCCACATCCTGAATGAAAATCCAGGTATACTACCCTACAAGTTAGGAAATGCTCAAAGAATTATAAATCATTGGACTTTTGTACAAATATTCAATATTAGTAGTATAATCAAGGAATTTAAAAATATATCCCTAAAATATAGAAATTTAATCGCTACATTACGGAACACCTCTGAATTGAATAATGAATACTATAATTCTTTTGTTTTAATAAATAATATAGAAGAAAAAATTGAACAACAAATATTTCAAATAACTCCTTCAATCTCATTAAATCATCGGAATAAACGCGGTTTAATAAATGGTTTAGGCAGCATAGTTAAAAGTATAACAGGAAACCTTGATCAAGAATACGCCGAAAGATATGACACAGAAATTTTAACGTTAAAACAAAATCAAAATAACTTGAAAATAGCCATGCAGAAACAATTAACTTTATTGTCCGACTCTATTAAAACCTTTCAAAGTATCTCCAAAAATATTTCTCATAACCAACAAATCCTGGAAACAAAAATAAATGAAATAATAAGTATAATGAGAGAATATCAGTTGGATGCGATTGATATGTCTTTTAAGATACAAACACACACTATTTTAACACAAATCTATTTAATGTATCAGAACATATACGATATCCTAGATGAAATTGAGGTTGCTATATCTTTTGCAAAATTAAATAACTTTCATAATGCTATTATTCACCCGAAATTATTAATAAAAGAAATCAAAAATGTTGCTTCGAAAATAAAAAATGAAAAACTGCCCTTTGAGCCTGTAGCAGAGAACACATTAATGTTTGAAGAAATTTTGGAAATTAAAAGTTATGTAAAATTTGAAGAAATCATATTTATAATCGAAGTACCTTTAGCTGAAAAGAAAGCCTATAGTTTATTCCATATGTTCCCTTTACCCACGCCATATGAAAACCTATTTAAAGTAATTTTTCCAACTTCTAACTACTTATTGTATAATGAAAAATCTTATGGATTCTCAACAAATCCTTGTAAGAAAATATTAAATAACGAATATTTATGTACTAATATAAATACAGAAAGTTTTTCTTCAAATTCCCCTTGCGAAATTGAATTGCTAAGATATAAACACAATAACACCTGTAATCAGATTCCTGTCAATATAACGGAAATTCAAGTTAAATATGTTGAAATCAATAAATGGATTATTATAGTTCCTAAAGAAACATTAGCTTTCAAAGAATGTGAAAATAACAAAAATAATATACTTATGAAAGGAACATATTTGGTAGAACTAGAAATGCAATGTTTATTAACCCTAGGCGATATAACTATAAAATCATATAAAAATCAAAGAAATAACTTTCAAATAATTCCATTACCAAAATTAAAATTTGGCAGTGAAAAAACGCTAAAGTTACGAAACATTCCACCAATAAGTTTAAATACCTTGCATACTGAAAAAATTAATAGCATTATAAAGGAAATTGAAAATCAGAAAATAGAAAATGAAAACTTATTATCAACCCCTGTATATTATCATAAAATTGGTGTCTGGACAATTTTAATTTATGTAATCATATCAGTTGTCATATTTTACCTTTTGTACAGGTATTTACGACCTATTATTCAAATAAAATATTTTAAACCAAAAAACATTATCAAAGAAAATGAAAACGAAATAATAATTTAGGTCGTGAAAACCTTTAGGGTTTTACGCCCTTCTAAGAGGGGAGGAGTTATAAGCTGTATATTGTTTAGGTAGCATAGAAACTTGTATATGCAGCATAAGATAAGGAAATACAACGTAAGCCCAGCAGAGGTATTATATACGGGCCATAGACTAAGAGCAAACACTTCCTACTTGTATTCAATAAAGATCAGTTCTTTTTAAAAACGACTTTGCGTCAACCCGCCTCGTAACTTGCTCAATAACCTAATGTTATATGGAAACATGGAGTAGATGATTTAAATTCATTATTAAATTTTATGAACTCGCAAGAACTTTCTGTTAAGTTTACCCTAGAAATTGAAGATAATAATGAATTAACCTTTCTTAGATGTTTCTATACTGAAATCATGAAATCAGATAGTATAGAAACTAGTGTCTATAGAAAAACAACACATACTTTTATAGAATACAATCATCATATTAGTGTAAAAAAGGAATACCTAATTAAAAGTTTGTATGACAGGGCTAAAACGATTTGTTCTAATAACACAACATTTGACGAGGAAAGTAAACATATAAAACATGTTTTTGAGAAGAATAGTTATTGAATTTGTTGAGCAAGATTTTCAAGATTTCCAACAAAATAACAATGCTAATAGAATCAGAGAAATAAATCTGTTGTACCGACCAGTAAATTTATATTCCTGGACTATCGGATAAGCTAAAATGCATAGCCAATCGTTTTAATGTCAGAACAGTATTTAAAACCAAAAATACCTTAAGATCGATGCTAGTTAAAATAAAACCATTTAATGAGGTACAAAGTTCAAAAAATTGCATTTATAAAATTCCTTGTGAATGTGGAAAGTTCTATGTTGTGGAGACTTGTAGGCCTTTTATTCTAGGAAATACGGACAACTGTGTTGTTGAATGTTCAGTGGAATTCAGGAAAATATTATTGCCAGTTATTCAAAGAGAAGTAAGTACCTATAGGTAATTAGATAGAACACAGGGTACATATCAGACAGGTGACTAGGCTATTGTTTCTGTTGTTATGGCATTTTAACTTGGACATTTATTAATCTATCATTTCACTTTGACGTGACATGATCTTTGAGAAAGAGGAAGATTTATTCTCCGAAAGCTCAGGAAACAAATTTATTGAAGTTATTTTTTTGAGTTAAACGTTCAAAGTTTTGTTCATTTACTGTCAACAATTTATGAATTTTCCAGGCAACTTGAAAAAGTTGTCTTTTAATCAGTTTGGTGGCGAAAAACCGAGTTAATTAAATCAGTCGGTTGCATTTTGAAAGGGAATAATTTTTGGTAGATTATTCATAGTGATTTTTTTCTTAGTTAGTATTGGAAGCTGCAAACTACTTATGATTATGTTTACTGCTATTCAGAACGTCTCAGGCTCGGTCTCAAGTTTTAATCGGGAAAATGTCATAGGCGATTAAAAAACTAAAACTCAATTTTCAAGATCAAACCATTTAAATGCATGGAAAAAAATAGAAGTGACTTAATATGAGCAAAAAATATTACGCTGGTAACTTTTTTCTTTGTGTTGTTCGTCGTTGTAGAAATTGTGCTGTTGTTAGAGGTTATCAATTCGAACAATTATTGTAATTTACTAAAAATATGTGTTTCCTTTTCATTTATTATTAAATTTTATATTAATGAAATTAAATTATTTCTTTCTTCAGGGTGGACTCATAAACAGATATATCTAATTTTCTTTTCGAAAAGTAAGCAAGATAGACGAAGAATGCAAGAGACGAAAAATTGCATTTTTAATTATCGAATCTTAAAATAATATTTAACTATAGGATGCCCCAACGCCTCCTCTGGAACAAATAAATTAAATCTAATGGCATCAAATTAAGCTCCTTACTTATTACTAGAATGTATTAAAAGATGAGGACCAATTTGATGTGGGGTTCGCGGCGTGATTCGAAGCGACGAGATACATCGATCGATCGAGTTACGGAAAAAATGCGCAGTTTTAAGCCAAGCCTACCGAATACCTTTTAAGAAGGATTTAATTTCGCATGTGTTACAATTTTGTGAGGGTGGGAGTTTTTGAAACTTTCCTCAAAATCGAGCCGAATGTGTATGCTGTAAATTCTTTAGGATCAGTCATTGCAAGCAGTGGCGTTCCTAGATGAGCGGCCGCCCGTCTGCAGAATATAGATAATAAAAAAAATTCTTTCAGGTTATAAAAATTTCAAAAATCTTGCATTTCTAGGGTTTTCCGTCTCTTGTAACTACCTTCGAGGTAATAACAAACATTATTATGTAGGTATAACAAAAATAATAATAGGCATTCTCAAAAATATACAGTGTCCTCCAAAAAGTTTGCACCATAGAGGGGAAATTTTTAATTAATGTTTTATTTTCAAATTTAATTTTGGGGTTACCTTTTGCTTGAAAAATGATGAAAAATGACCCACTCAAACGTGATCATGTGATTTCGGTATCTGTCAAAAATTACATTTAAAAAAATATCGCCGAAAATGGGTTTATTTGTTAAAATATCAAAAAGTTTTACTTGAAAAAGTTGTTTCTTTTTCAATTTTACGTAAGTGTACCAAATTTGAATGCTCTAACAAAAGATTTAGTTTTTTGTCAATTTTTAATATTTATGAAATTTCTGAATTCTAATAATAATAAGAGAACAGCAACTACAAGATGTACTGGGATCGTACAGTTCTGACAGATCAACGAGTTGCCCATAACAGACCGGACCTTATAATAGTTAGATAAAATTTCTAGGAAGACAACTCTGATTGATGTGGCCATCCCGAACAACAACAATCTGCGTGTGAAGCAAGTCGAGAAGATCGCGAAGTACAGAGACTTAGAAGAACGAATTAGAAGGCAATGGGAAATGGAAAACGTCAAGACGATTCCAATTATCGTGTCAACAACTGGTGTTATACCAAAAAGTTTTCTGAGAAACATAAAAGAGCTGGGTCTAACTGATAGTCTTTACAGGTCCATGCAGAAAGCGGTACTACTTGCGACAGCCCGAACCGTCAGGAAATTCATGGGGAATGCAGGAACGTCCGACAACATCAATGTCACCTAAGGCCCGATAAGGCCAGATCCTTATGGTATCCGGGATACCCGGGATCTGAGTGAATGTTCCCCGTAGAGGGAGTGCGAATGCCTTTTGGCTAAGTCGATAATAATAATAATCTACTGTGCCGCAACGGCAGTCACCACTGTAATGGGTGCCAAGATCCGAACGGCCCAAGAGTTGAATCGTGCAAGACCAGAACCACGAATGGCTCAATGGGAAATGCGACTAAATCAGAAGATCGAGAGTCTCCGTAAAGACATAGGACAAGTTACGGAATATATCAGAGGAGTTAGAACTAGAAGGATCCAGAGGGCGGTGCAGGCAATAATGAGCCGCACCCAAATGCATTCTCGGCATGACCCCGCGAACATCACTGCTCAACAATGTCTTGACACATTAAAACAAAAACTTTCTGTTTTCGCAGGGCGTCTGAGGAGATACAAGGCTAGTAACAACAGGAAACGAGACAACAAACTCTTTGAACGATCAGAAAAGGGTTTCTACCGTGCTTTTAATTCTAGCGCCGAGGCCACAAATGCGAGTTACCCTAGCAGAGAACAGGTCGACGGTTTCTGGAGAAATCAACTTGCCACACCAGGTCCATACAATGTCAGTGCAAGCTGGATCAGCGAAGGACGCGAGATGGGCCGGAACTCTAGCCAGATGGAACACGAGCAATTCACAACCGATGAGGTCTCCAATGTCATCAAGAATTCCCACAACTGGAAGGCACCAGGTCCAGATCATCTCCAAAATTATTGGATTAAGAAGTTGTGGTGCACGCATGCACAAATAACTACCTTAATTAATGAAGTCTTGCTCGATCCTCAGAAAATGCCATTGTTTCTGACACAGGGTGCCACCTACTTATTACCAAAAGACCAGCGGAATACGGATAACCCTGCCAAGTACCGCCCAATAACCTGCTTGCCTACGCTGTACAAGATAATCACATCTTGCCTTACGCAGCGAATATATGCTCACTGCGAGCGGAACAACATCATGGCAATGCAGCAGAAGGGCTGCGCGAAGGGCGCACTGGGATGCAAAGAGCAACTCATCATAGACTCTGTCCTCTGCAACCAGGCTCATTCCAAGCAACGAAACCTCTACATGGCTTATGTGGACTACAAAAAAGCATTTGATTCCGTACCTCACGACTGGCTCACAGGTATCTTAAAGCTGTATAAAAATATGGCTTCGCTATCAAAAGCAACAGCGCAGAAGCGTTCAAGTTGAATCGCCTGTTATACATGGATGATTTAAAACTGATGGCCGCAACCAAAAACCAACTAACGCAAATGCTTAAAATTGTAGAGGAGTTCTCCAGGGACATCGGAATGCAGTTTGGACTGGACAAGTGCCGCACCCTTAACATCGTCCGGGGAAAGCTCGAACAAGGCGCACACGAGATGCAGGATGGCCAGGAGATCGAAGCAATGAGCGTGGGAGATACATACAAGTACCTCGGGATGAAGCAAGCTCAAAGGATAGACCATCGAACAATGAAGACCGATTTAACTAATGAATTCATCAAGAGAGTAAGACAAGTAGTGCGAACTGATCTTAACAGCAGGAATTTGTTTAAGGCCCTAAACACGTATGCGTGCTCTGTACTCAGCTATTCCTTCGGAATAGTGAATTGGACCAACACGGACATCAACAACTTGCAACGAAAAGTTAGGACACTACTGACAAAAGCTCATAAGCATCATCCCCGTAGCGCCGTAGAAAAAACAACTCTGCCACGTCAACAAGGAGGCAGAGGATTGGCAGACCTCAGCAAGCAATTGGACCAACAAATATTAAATCTGCGATATTATTTCCACAGACAGGCCAACAGCTCCACACTACATAAAGCTATATGCGGAGCAGACGTCTCAACACCGCTACGTCTGACGGAACACGAGCATCAAAATCACCACCGAACCGCCGACAACGATAAACTACAGAGGTGGTTAGAGAAGCCGCTGCACGGGAGGCATCCTAATGAGGTTAACCAGGAACATGTCGACAAGTTAGCGTCGTACTATTGGCTGACCTCGGGACGAATGTTCCCCGAGACAGAAGGCTTTTTACTGGCCATACAAGATCAGGTTATACCAACTCGCAACTACCTAAAATTCATTGTAGGAGATGCATCGGTAGTGGATGACAGATGCAGATACGGGTGCCCAACTTCAGAAACAATCCAGCACATAACAGGAGGATGTCAGATGTTCGCATCAACGGAATATAAGGAACGACACGATTCGGTTGCCAAGATCTTGCACCAGGAACTGGCGGAAAAGCTGCTGCTTGTGCAGGCAGAGAGGGTCCCATATTACAACTACACACTTGAGCCTGTTCTTGAGAACAGCAACTACAAGATGTACTGGGATCGTACAGTTCTGACAGATCAACGAGTTGCCCATAACAGACCGGACCTTATAATAGTTGATAAAATTTCTAGGCAGACAACTCTGATTGATGTGGCCATCCCGAACAACAACAACCTGCGTGTGAAGCAAGTCGAGAAGATCGCGAAGTACAGATATTTAGAAGAACGAATTAGAAGGCAATGGGAAATGGAGAACGTCCAGACGATTCCAATCATCATGTCAACAACTGGTGTTATACCAAAAAGTTTGCTGAGAAACATCAAGGAGCTGGGTCTAACTGATAGTCTTTACAGGTCCATGCAGAAAGCGGTACTACTTGCGACAGCCCGAACCGTCAGGAAATTCATGGGGAGTGCAGGAACGTCCAACAACATCAATGTCACCTAAGGCCCGAGCCAGATCCTTATGGTATCCTGGATACCCGGGATCTGAGTGAATGTTCCCCAGAGAGGGAGTGCGAATGCCTTTTGGCTAAGTCGATATAATAATAGTAATAATAATAATAATTTTTATTTCAATAGACCATACTATGGTATAGAAAAAGTCAGGTACAAGCATGAGAAAAATAAAGCAAGTGAGGGACGGATACAGAAAACAAGATTTTCACTACTATTAAAAACAATTTACAAATTTTCAGCGGACAAAAAATCAGCTACACCATAAAATGCATTTCTAATTAAAATCTGTTTCACCTGGGATCTATATCTTTCAGCTGGAAGTACTCTTACTGAAGCAGGCAATTTATTAAATAGTTTTATGCCCACATAAACAGGCCCCTTTTCAAAAAGGGGCCTGCTATGTCCAGGTATGACAAGATCTCCTCCATGTCTCGTTTCATAATCATGAAAGTGGTTCGCTGTCGCAAATGTCGCTAGATTCGTTTTTACATATATGAGGATTATATTATCAGACATTGTATAAATGAATTAAAGTATATTAAAAAATTGTTTATTAGACCTCTGTTTAAAGAGTATAAACCATTAACCAGTGTTAACAAAAATAGTGCCTGCCTTGGACATCCAAACATCATGTTGTTTGTTTATAATCGAACAGATCAGTCGCGATTCTTCAAAACAGTAAACTCGTTCAAAATTAGTCGTTTTGTAAACAAAACAGACAAGGAATTATGAATAAAGAAGTTGAAAATAATAAATTCGAGACTACTAGAAAAAAATAACAATAAAAATAATAAAAATTCCAAGCCCTATTTTGAGCTCATTCGCACAAATTGGCCTCTTTGATTCTCGAGAGCAAAGCTCAAGTTATTTTATCCGATAGTAAAAGGATATACATATACATATTGAGAAAACATTTTTTCTCAATATGTTTTTTCACTACTAACTGTAACTTTTTTATTTGATGTTCAGCTGTTTTTCTGAATGCAGATTTTTGAGTTCAAATTTGTAAAATTTAGAAAAAATTACGTAGGAGTAATTTTTTGAGCAGTTCTAGCAACTGAGCAGTTCTAGCAACTGATAATGCAAAAAATAATGTTTTTTACATTAAAGAAACTATTGCAGAATTTTTCAAAAATTCAAACGACAAACCTTCTTAACTTAATAGGTATTTGTCATTCAGTGCTGGAAAAGTTTGGTTTGATTTAAAACATTTTATGATGCAGAGACATCATTTGGAACGTTAAACGACGTTACGTATTATTGGCATATTGGAGGCTAGAATTTAACAAAGGGATGTCGCAGGGTTATTAATCGTTTATGGATAAGATACCAAGAAACAGGAGACGTCAGAGAACGGCATACAGGCCGTACAAGGGTAACTACCCCAATTCCGGATACATTTCTAAGATTGCGAGAGCACAGTATCACTGCGTCGCAACTGGTTATTCAGCTGCACGATACACACAATGTACGGGTTAGTGACCAAACTGTATGAAACAGGCTCCACGAAGATCACATTAATGGCCGCCGGCCTGTGAGAGTTCCAGCATTATCACGAGGAAATCGCACAACCAGTTTACAGTGGGTTCAAGAACATTTAAATTGGCACCAGCAGGAATGGGCTCCAATTTTCTTTTCTGATGAGCCCCGATTTGGGCTATATTCAAGGAGGCATCGCGTGTAGAATTGTCCTGAAAATGCAGAACGCCTTACAGCTGTTCGAGCGGTTCACACTTCACACATTTCGAGGAGGTACTATCATAATATGTGGGGCGGTATCAACATCGGCGGAAGAACTAATCTCGTTTGGTTGGAGCGGTATCTGAATTTCAATAATTATTATATATTATATAATATCGGCCTATTGTTGTTACGTATGCTGAGAGAATTTGACAAAAATTTTAACTAATACACAACAATGCGCTGCGCGTCCCCATGCAGGAGGGAATTTCTGCAGGACAATGAAATTAATGTTGCCTTGGCCTTCTCTATCCTCTGACCTTAATCCCATCGAACACGTATGAGATATACTTGGACGAAGACTTTTGGTGCAAAATATTGTGTTGCAAACTGACCAACAACTATTCAAGAGCCTTTCAAATGAATCGAACGCCATCGAACAACATGACAATGAGAACCTAATTCTGAGTATGCCTCGTACAAGTAGAGCCGTTGTTAACAGTTTCATTAATGTTTAATGTTGATTTATTGTTGTTAACTATGTGTTGCAAAAACATGCATATTTTTTTCTGGAAGCTACGTAAATCTGAAGAATTTCCTAATTCTTTTGTGAATTTTGACACATATTATATAAGTCTATTTAGAGGACAGCTATAATATAAAAAAATGGCAGGGAATTGTGTTTTATTTCATAATTTTTATCCTTGCCCCTTAGATTCTTTTGATGTGTGTATTTTCGAAGCGTTTAAAGATACGTAAATGGAATTTTGCGTAACTATTAAACTTTTTATGCAAAATTAAAGTTAATGTCCAAAAATAATCAGGGGTGGGTCAAAAGGGGGTTTGTGGGGTCATGTTTTTTTGCTATTTTTCAATATTTTGATAACAAAAAGTTGAACATTGAGATGCGCAGTTTTCGAGTAAAATAATTTTTTAACATGTATTACATATTTTTATCTTTGACATTTTTATTAAAAAATATAGTAGGCCGTGAGAGCGGTTTAACGTATTTTTTTAATACAATTTAATGCATTCAAACTTCATTTGCGTATCTTTAAATGTTTTGAAAATATTAAAAGCAAACAATTTTTATAGTTCACCCGCAAATGGCAACGAAGACAAAATAAGAGTAATTGCCCCCCTCCCCCGCACAAGCATGTGGTTGCTTCTGGGGTACTCCTAGTTTGGAGTACGGTGAGGGTGAGAATTATTATTATTATTATAATTCCTGCACATCGATAACTAAGCATTTTAGGTCACATGTCTATATGAGGTTTTCTTCTTACAATCGCCTCGGCAATCCTACTTAAAATATCAAAATGTTGATTGGCTCGATCTGTATAATTCGGCGGTGAAAAAAAAAACGAATCACCCTGGGGCTGTAGATATGAGTTTAGTACGCAATACAAGATGTAGAAAATATTATTATTATTTTAAACAAAAAGTTTACTATAAACATGGGTATGAGAATGCATAATAAAAAAGTTACAGGGTGATAAATGTACAGTTTTAAAAATAGGTATTTTCGCAATAACTTCTAGAGAAGTTATGCAATTTAAATGAAACTTGAAACTTGAAACTAATTATATCGTGTAAAAACAATTTATTCCCATTGCCCAGAGGCGGAGGGGGTTTTATACTAATAACATTTTTAAGCGTATCTTTTTGGTGTTGCAGGTTCATCATTTTAGTGAATATTTTTATTTTGTAACAAAAGGGTACTTTTGCTCGATAACGATGAAATAAACCGTTTCCGTCGAAATCGGCAAAATGTGCCCCAAAACACCTGTTAACTTTAAAATTCGCAAAATAGTATTTTCAATTACCGCTTTCAAATTGTACATAATAATTATTGTACCAATCGAGTGACAAAAAATTCAAATTTTTTTAGCAATATGGAACGGATTGAACTCGACAAAATTTTGACACCCTGTTAAAAAAAAAACAATGCCCATTTGACATTTGTTTCTTAATTTTGAATGTTTAATTCATCTATAACATGAAAAATATGTTTTTCATTTCGAAAAATATGTTTTTAGTTTGAAAAATATCTTACTCAAACTGTGCCTTTATCATCCTGCATGTAACTTTCTTCTTGCATTTTCGGGTCCGTGTTTATAGGAAACTTTTTGTTCAAAATTACATTTTCTACCTGTAATATCAGGTTGGCTCCATAATTCAGAAAAACCCGTTGTAATAGCACAAAAATTTCACACTTTGTTGCGTAAATAACTAGGTATGTTATTAGGTACATTTTCCCCCTCCCGTAGCATAAAAATATTAAGAAGATATTTAATAAGTATTTGAGCTAGTAGCTACTTAATAAGCAGTAAACAAAATAAAAACAATCCGCCAGTAAGTAGGTAGGTACTAATAAGCTCCGTGCAGAGCGCAGTAAGTTCGCTTTCTTAATTAATCTATCCAGCCAAAATGCGGTAAAAATTCTCACTTCGTAAAAACATAGTTTGTTTATTAATGCGCCATGATCGTAAATGCAATATTTATTTTTATTCGATCGCATAAAAACAAACTTTAATATCAACAAACCATATAGCTACATTTTAGTACCTATTTGCTGGACGCCGATGAGGATGCGGTAGTAGCTAATTTTACTTGAGTGGAAGTGTTGATTGGACAAAAGTATAGACAGATATGCGAAAGTCAATTTTTAGTGGAGTCAATCTGGGGGTTAGGGTGTAACAAATTAGTAACAAACTGATTTCAGCAGGAATCTCTAGATAATAATCTCCTATTTAACCTCTCAAAAGTCCCATTCAGTCCCAGTGGGGGAAGGTCGAAAAAAATCGCCGCCATCTTGGATTTCTTCCTTTTTTTCAAATATCTCCATTTGCAACAGTTTTTTCAAAAAAACATAAGAGACCTTTTTTGTAGGGAAAATGATTATGAACATTTTATTTCTTTACACTTTTTCTCCAAGTTGAGTAATAAAAGAGACAGCACTAATTTTTAAACTGAGCCATCCCAACTCATTTATTTTAGCGGAGACATGATCATATTTTCTCAAATTACAAACCAGTCGACAAAGATATTTTGAACTTATTGTATTCTAGATTTGCTAGCAAGATCAAGTGAAGGCCAATAATAGAAGTTACAGTAATTGAAGTGAGACATTACAAGAGCCTCACACAGATTCTTTCGAATATTTTGCCTAAGAAAGTGTTCATTAGAATATAGAGTAGTAATTTTAGGGAGCAACATGATTTCTGTATAGCCTTTTTAACATGATCTTGATATCTAAAATCTTTGTCCATAATGATTCTCAAATTTCTGGTCGAGTCGACTTTTGGTAAAGTAGTACCCTCAATATTAATATTAAGGTTATCTGACAAATCCAGTCCAGATCTTTTTGAGCCAAATAATAAAACACAGCATTTGGAAGGATTCAGTTGGAGGTTCTGTTCAGAGGGACGGATACTATAGATACATATTATTTCATCAAATGATGGTGAGATATGTGAAAAATATGTTACTAAACTTGGAAATCCCTTGGAAGTCACATGAACTGTCTTTTCGCCATTGTCTTTCTCACAAATACTGCATAATATGTTTCTTAACAAAGCCATATATAGTTACTTTTGCACTTATACAGTTAGAAATCGTTCTAACACGTAAGTAATATTTGCATTTGACTAAAATATCGTCGTAATGTTCTCTGATGGTACTTCGTCGATCGTCGGTTTTTAGGAGGGTGGGGCGGACGCTCAAGTTTCCAATTTCGGTAAATTTTATGTAGAAATAGGTATGCTTAAAACTAGGGGATATATAAATATGGGGTAAGATACGCGGATGATTAATTATTACCCACTTATTATTTTCGTCGGATAAAGTTGTACATAATAATAGATATAAGTAATCTAAAATTTAATTATATTATTATTACACATTCGTTTAAATAAGTAGGTATTCATTTTTTGTGCAAAAATATGTTCAAAGTGGAAAATGTATACAACCGCCTCTAATTAATAGCTCTATCGCTGTTACCATTCACTTTAGAGAAAAATGTTAACTAGATGAAATTTTTAAAATTTTATTCTCTACAAAAAATGCCTCTTATGCTTTTTTGAAAAAACTGTTGCAAACGGAGATATTTGTAAAAAAGGAAAAAATCCAAGATGGCGGCGTTTTTTTTTCGAACTTCTCCCACTGGGACTGAATGGGACTTTTGAAGGATTAAATAGGAGGATGTTATCTAAAGATTCCCGCTTAGATCAGCTTGTTACTAATTTGTTGCACCCCCCACGTATAATACTCTGGTACGTTTACCGTACTATTTTGTTTATATATATATAATTATATTTATTACGATTACCCGTGTTTCGTTAGTTATTACAGAGGTTAATACTAAAAAAAATTAAGGGTTTTCTATGCCTATTGAAAACGTTCAGAACTTCAAACCGAGCTTCGTACATTTAAAATTCATAAGTTTAATCAAATAACGAAAACCTCAATATTTGTTTTTTTTATATGTTCGATTCTGGCCATCATCTAAAAACAACTTTGGTTTTATTTTATAGTTATATGATACCCATAAATGGTGGAACAGATTAAAAAAAAACTCCTGAAACGAAGAACGCTTCAATAGGTGAATCACACAATATTACATACATATCTTATTTCACACGAAAGGAAAATCCAGTTATTTTTCAGTTGTGTCTTTTTCTCCAAAAATCTCGTCTTATTTTCCCTCATTTTTATTTTTCTAAACTTGATTGCAGCAAGTATAAAGACAGATTGAGAAGATTAGCCTTGAAATGGTTTACTTAATATCTAGGTATTACAATTTAGCAAATTTAGCAAAGTATATTGTTTCATTCCTATCAGTTTTTAGAGCACGAAAGATGGAAACTTACCCAAAGGTTACGTTTTAGCACAATAATGTTTCCTCTGCTGTTTTAGTCTTTCTACATAAAATATAACTACTGCAAGAAAATATCGATAAATCAAATAATTCGATAAATATATCAATGCCCGACAAAAAGTTGGATCCATATGGGAATTTTTTTATTTTGGGCTACGATGAAACCACTCTGGGGCGATCATCTCTGCTTCCAAAAAAATTCAAAATGAGACAATTAAACGTCGTGACATCATTTGACACACCCGTAAAAAATTACATTTAATTAAATAAGAGGCCAAAATAGGCCGTATCTGTTATTTTCTTGAAAAATGTTGCTTGGAATTTGATATACAGAAGGAGTATTTTATGGGTGATAGGATCATCTTTAAAATGGAAACCACTTTTCTAAATTTGGTCGACGTTTCGCTAATTATAATATCTTCATCAAGACACTACAATTATGAGAATACCTTTATTTATGTATATAAACAAAACAACTAATAAACACACCCACTACCAAACACGGCGCTCCAATTAGCATAAATTACAATTATTAAAAATTAGAACAGGTACTTACGAGTACATTCAGAGGTAGTTTCCTTGTCCAAGCTCAAAATTAAAGTTGACTTATTACTTATTACGTACAAGGATATACAACACAACTTATTGGTAGTAAACAGTAAACTCTATTCAAACTAAACGCAAGTAAAACATAAACACAAGTTGTTGCATGGCTAGAGCGTGATACGCACGTGATCGGCTTGCTATTGGCTAGACGGCACTAAAGTTTTACCCGACGGGCGAGTGCAGCGAGTCGGTGATTCTTACAGAGGTGTATTGAGTTGCAAGTGGACCTTTATTTTTTTCCGATATAATTATTTCGCTGTTTATTAATCGTTGGAGCTACGATTACATTTTCAAGAAGTCTAGGTGTCCCATAAAAGTTTGTTTTTAAAGTTCTTATTACTGAGGCATATTATTTTAATATTTTATATTATAAAATTCCTAGAGATCGTGCGGCCCTGCCTCGTATTAGCCCTCAGAATAATTGTTCACGTGCTTCTATCGTGTAAATGTTTACGCGCCACTTGCATTTAGATTGAATAGAGTATTCGTTGTGCGGGAAGGATATAAATTGAGGTGAACCCTACTGTGTAAAAACAGACAAATTAAAAAAGGGAACAGCAAAAGAGCCACTGAGAAAAAATAGGAAGGAAGAGATTCACATGCCTGGGTAGAACACGAGCTGAGATCGTATCCGGTCAATAATATTGAAATCAGTTCTCTTATTAATAACACTATTATCTCTCTTGATACTTATCATCTCATGTAGTAACCGCTTTTTATAATTCTTTTGTGTACCTAAAATCGAAATGAAAATTGTGCTCCGTGTTTATTTTATGTTCCACTAAAGCCGTAGGATTTTTGTAATCAAATAATATTTACAATCATTTTTGTGTTCATACATTCGTTGTTTTAGATAGGTATCTACCTATTTGGCCAAGGTAACAGCGGATGCAGGAAAGACAGGGTACACTTGACAAAAATTCTGTTGGAGTTTTCGATTTTCATTTGCTAAAAAAATGGACAAATTTTTTATACAGGGTGAGTCACATCTAAAGGCAGAGCCGAAAACACAAGGTAGAACTCGCTAAAATAAGCACATATGCTTAATAAACATTAGCCCAAAAAAACTTGGTTCTCCATATACAGCGTGTTGAAAATTTTCCAAAAATAACATATTTTTTTAATTTCTTTCGATCCCATTTAGGAATTCCAACCAAATTTGGTACACATTATACATTGGACGGTTGCCATTTTGTGGAATAATTTGACCCCGTTCCGATCACCAGCGGCGTAGGTACAAATAGTTTCTGTAAATAATTGTAGAAAAAAAGTAGTACGGCCCTGTGAAAAACCAAAAATTTTACCTTTTTTGGATAGCCCATTTAATTTGGAACAAAAAGTGCCTCTTGGTATTTTTTTATTTCTGGTACAGTTTCTTCGTAATTTCGGATTTTTTAAACTAGTGTCAAGGTGATTATGCTGGCATTTAAAATAAAATTATTTGTATCTACGCCGCTGCTCATCTGAACAGAGCCAAATTATTGCACAAAATGACAACCCATAATATGTATAAAATAATTCCTAAACGGGCTAGAAAAAAATTAAAAAATATTTGGAAAAGTTTCAACACTCTGTATATGGAGAACCAAGCGTTTTTGAGCTAATGTTTATTAAGCATATGCGCTTATTTTAGCGAATTCTACCTTGTGTTTTCGGCTCTGCCTTTAGATGTGACTCACCCTGTATAAGGAATTTTAAAGTATTTTAGAGCGGTTGGTTGTTGGTCTTTTATTTGTAATTAAGTTTTTTATTGTTGTATGTGTTTTATATTATTATGTATAATTTTTTTGGTTAATGTGATTGG
Organism: Pseudeuparius sepicola; assembly: GCA_963920635.1. Classification (NCBI taxonomy): domain Eukaryota; kingdom Metazoa; phylum Arthropoda; class Insecta; order Coleoptera; family Anthribidae; genus Pseudeuparius; species Pseudeuparius sepicola. Next base: position 17,803,897 of record OY987305.1, read on the forward strand.
ATAATCATTTTTAGTTAGAATTTTTTCTATATATGTTAAAGTTTGTTCTATAAATTGTTTACTTGAAAGCGAAATGGCCCTGTTTACCAGATTCTGTACAATATTTAATCTTCGATTCATTGGAAGGTGTGAGTTAAAATTCAAAAACCCTCCTGAGAACGTTGGTTTATGATATATGATACCAATTTGTTAGGATAGTACCCTCATCATGTCTAATGATTAAGATGTCTAAAAAAGAAATGATCTTATCTTTCTCCTTTTTTATAGTGAACTGTAGCCGCGGGTGAAAACTGTTAATTAATTTGATTTTACCCCTATATGCAAATTTTCAGGCAAATATTCCGCCAATAATATATTTTTTTAAATCTGAAACTAATGTATTTATTGTTTCGGTGTGCCATAGATTGATTTTAGACTAAATTTTTTTTATCTTGCCAAACAAAAAAGTTGTAGGTATCTGTTCTGAGAAAACCGAGTGTGCCGTAGAAATTTTTTTTTTCGATAATTTTCCCCTCGGCATTTGGGGCCGATAAAAAAACCGGAAGTATCTATCTCTACTAATAAGAAAGTTATTCACCTCCGAAAGATCAGGATATGCCATGGAAAAAAAATTTTCGGCGCAGCGTCATTTTAACTCCTGCACCTAACGCACTTTGTCCCGTCTTTCTATCTTGACGCATAAAAAAGTTGTGTTTTCTGGCGAAATCGAGTAGGCCATGCAATTTTTTTCACATTTCCCAATCATTTCACCCTGGCAACCCAACAAAAGAAACCCGGATCTTCTATCTCTAAAGATAGGAAAGTTGCACTTGTTCTCTCAAAATCTAGGTAGCCATGAACAATTTTTGTCGTCCATTTTTCCTCCCTATCTGCTTACAATCAAAACAAACGGCAACTCCGGATCTCTAACGGCAGAGGAGTTACGGCCGCTTAAAGAATTTCGAGGTTATGTAATTTTGCAACTAAATTTCCCACTGCATCCTCCAGACAGGGACCCCCGGTATGCACTCCGAGTTTGAAAGCTCTCCATAACCTAAAAGTAATTTTTTGGCGGCAAAGTTTCCAAATTTCCTCATCGACCTCTGATAACGTCATTGGTTGGCTTTCGATGTGACACTAAAAATCGCCTAAAAATTGTTCGCAAGAAACCGCCCATTTCTGGCCGACGCCAAAAAATAGAAAAAATGGAACACCTCCGACTCCGGATCGAAACCGGGACCTTCGACTCGAAAGGCGATAACTTGTCTAGCATGCCACGGCCGGCTTCCTTTTTACATTCGCTCAGACGCAGCTCACCTCCAACGCGCAGGGACGCTGTGCAAATATTTAACAGGTGTGGCGTACCCACGCCGCGAATGCCCCGAAACCATCCTAGGAAATTGCGTGTTTTTTCTTATTTCCCGATTTTCTGGGGGCACCGCAGGCATCTGAACCTCACCTGAAGACATGTTGGAAGGTTAGAGGACGCTCGGAGCCCCGAGTCGAAATAACGTCGCTTAGGCTCGACAAAAAAGGTCAATTTCTGACAATCTCGCGACATTTTCGGAGTAATTTTTAGTTGCAGCACGACACATAAAAACGATCCGTCGGGAAAATAGCTTAATATCTCGCGCATTTAAAAATCTGAAAAAGTGTTAAATCTCTTCGTCGGGCCTTCCTCCTCCTTGCGATTTTCCCCGCGCCCCAACCCTATTTAAAGGTCTGATCATTGCGGAGGCTTCGCCTCCGCCGAAGTTCGGCCGCTTCGCAATGGATGGCCCTCTGCTTATTTTCAATTCAATTTCAATTTTGGTGTCTCGCTTCGCTCGTCGCATGGGATGCCACACTCTACCTTCGGCCTCTTGCGGCACCCTCTTGGCAACAGTAACAGTTTTTCAGAAAAATGAGAAAACGAACGCACTGAAAGAATTTTTTGCTGGGTAAGTAAAAATTCGCTAACCGTAGCAAAAAACCTGAATATAATAGGCTCCAAGTGAGCTGCTTTGTTGCAAAACAAAAACCGTTTTGCTAAGATGATCTCGCTTGCAGTAAGTAAAACGTTTTGCTACAAATTTCGTATTGTCACAAGTGAGCCAGCTCAAGTAAGCCCCCCACTAACTCTGAGCGAGCTCTAAAGTAATCAATACAAGCATATATTACTTGCAGTTAACGAGCCGACTAAGCAACTGTAAATTAGCTCTCGACTTTGCAAAACAAATACTTTTTTATGGCAGATATAGTTTTTACTTGGGGTAAGAGAGTTGTCTAGTTACCTTTAAAGGGACCACAAATGTCTACCAGCAAACAATTTGATATTACACGTAACTGTTTTTGCTGTAGCAACAAAATTTATTTTTGTCATAGGTAATTTTTTTTGCGGCAGCAGCAAAATTTTTTGTTGTTACAGGTAAATTTATTGCTATACAGGGTGTAAAGTTTATTTGAGGAAAAAATTCAGGTCAACATAGGACCGCAAACGCTTCCATTTAAAGATATACGCAGTTGTAGTTCTCTTTTTGAAATTAAATTATGGTAATATTTCTCAAAATAATCAAGCTGCTGAACTGAAATTTGGCACTGTGTTTTTGGAGACGGAGAATAAACTGAAAATGTCAACTTCGAAAAGCAACATCCAAAAATAGCGCAAGTGGCGCCCTCTGGTGAGATACGTAACAATTGACATTTTCAGTTTATTCTCCATTCTTAAAAACACTGCAGTGCCAAGTTTCAGTTCCGCAGCTTGATTATTTTGGAAGATGTTGTAATAATTCAATTTCAGAAAGAGAACTACAACGCGCCCTGTAACTTTAAAACGAAGCATTTAGGGACTTATGTTGACATGAAAATTTCCCCTTAAAATAAGGGGCTGCTTGGTTTGAAACTAATTTGTGACATAATAATTTTACTTTCGAAAAATCACCTTGGAAATTATGAAGAAACTAATTTTCCACATCAGTAAAGTGCCCTTTTTGTAGGTTTTACGGCAAAAGTTATTAAGAAAACTTGTTCAGAATGAAAAACTGAGTTTGTGAAATTTCGAAAGTCTAGGTTTTTGGTATTTTTCCGACTTTTTTTAGAAAAGTGCATTTTGTGTAGTTTCACATCAAAATGTTATTAAGAAAACTTGTTATCAATGAAAAACTGTATAGGTGTGAAAAATTCCAACAGCCTAGGTCTACTTTGATTTTTGTGCGTTTTATTTTTTTAGCAGAAAAAATCAAAGTCGACTTAGGCTTTTGAAAATTTTCACACCCATCCACTTTTTCCTTGTCAATAAGTTTTCTTAATAACATTTTGCCGTAAAACCTACAAAAAAGGCACTTTACTGAGGTGGAAAATTAGATTCTTCGTAATTTCCAAGGCATACGCAATTTTTCGAAAGTAAAATTATGTCACAAGTTTTGTTATGTGAAGTTTTATTGTTATACCTAGTAGGTACTTAAAAACCGCCTAAAGGAGTACATATCCAGGTATGCCCCCCCCCCCTTCGCAAATGGATATGACCGCGCCTGATATGGAGGGCCTTTCATGCAACATTTTTCAATTTAAGCTCTAGCTCATCGCATTTAGAAACAATTTCATCTATGACATTTTAATTTTTTTAAATGCAAATAGGAGAGAATAAATTGAAAAATGTTAGATAAAGGTTCGCTTATAAAGTAATTTTCAACGCCACAGCGTGTTCGATTTAAAATAATTATCAGTGGCGCACCCAGGGGGGGGGGGCAGGGGGCCTCGCCCCCCCCCCCAGACCTCTATATTTTAAAATTCTCGAGGGTGGTATCGTAGATGTACTGTCCTCTGAGCGACTCTCGGCAATTATTTTTCCAATCCGAGACCTGGCCTGGAAATTTCTTTTAATCATAAAATATTTTGTATGCAATACGTCAATCCTATTTTCTGGGTGCGCCACTGATAAGTATTATCGTATTCCAATAGAAGCAGAAGCAGTGATTATATATATAGTATAACTATGGTGGAAGTGTCATATTCTTCAAAATATTTGACCAAAATAGAGCGTATCAAAAATATTAAATTGCTAAATTGTCATAATTTTAATATTGATTATTTCTGATTTGAGTAGACAATCGTAATGTCCTCTTCGATACCCGAAACTGAATATCGGTATTGTAACGTCCCAACCCCCGGCCCCTCACGGTGCCGAAGAAAGGAAGCTATAATTGGCATGATAGTCTAGTTTAATTGGTTAGGACCTTGTTCTACGTTGTGTTTTGTTTATTTGTAACCTAAGTAATTTTTAAAGTATTGATTGCATATTTGTTAATCTAACTGCAGGGTATAGTCATAAACACTTGTTCACTGGTTATTTTATGATAGTATTAGGTAGGCGAGGCTACCGCAATAAAATTTGGTTTGACCTAGTTTGTATAGTCAGCTGTGAGGGAAAATAGTAAATAAGACGAAGATTTGTTCGTTGCATAATTAATAGGTCTCGTTTATTAATTATGTTGCGGTTTAGGACCCGACTTCGTATTACATGGTGTTGGTAGGGCATTAGCCCGGACACGGCGAGGAAAACCTAAATAAAACCCCGCCGGACTCCCAACGAAAACCTATACAAGGCAGCACATACACGACTTATACTCCTTCGCCCTGGGAAGGTTAAGCGTTTGGCTTATATTCACCACAAAAACTCGTGTGGGTAAATACTGGATCGTACGAGGTGTATATCGGCGGCCACACCGCCGATTGGTTCAGGTAACACCCGTAGGTAGATATATAGTTATGTAGGCACCTATAGAATCGTGGCCGTCGTTACCAGGTCACATTGGACCTTCGGCCTCTCTCGGACCAGGATAGCCAGCTGTAGCCACAGGGGTTCTCCTTTCTTCCGGTAACGACGGATCGCAGGGATTCAGGTGCGTGCAGGTAGGGGGAAACGAAACCCGTCCAGTCGGTGGACCGGGTTTGACATCCCTCGGTCGGGGAGTCTCCCCCGGGACCTTAACAGGTCGGGTTACGTTCGGTAACAAAGGTGTTAACTGACAACCAATCGGACAGGGCGTCCTCCAACATAGCACCACGCTTGGTCGAGTGTTTAACTACACGGCTGGTTTACTGAATTAATTAATTCTCACAAGAATAAATCATGTAGTACTGGAACATATTATTTAGGAATGGTGTAGTTCAGAAACAACTCCCTAATTTAAATTTAGGTGGGTGTCCTCTCGGCGAGAGCGACACGTACAGCGGAGAACAGCTAAATTTGAATATATAGTACACATATGTACAGGAGCATCTAAGAATGAGAGGTTATTGTTGTTTAGCCTGTCGCCTATGGTATTTACATTAACATTGTTATTGTATCCATGACCATGGGTCTCCCTGACGTTGGTAAGGCGTGTGTGTGTACAACACGCGGCGCGTGCGCCGTGCTAAACATGTAAATGAAAGGTTGAGTGAGTGATGGCGGAATACAGATCTCGTCGGTATTGAAAAAGTAAGAAAAAGCTTGTCTCGACAATGTTCTGCCATTTAGTTGACAGTTCGCTACTGGGCGAAGTGTTTTTAGTACCGCATATTGACTTCGGAACAAGTAATGTTTTCAGTGAGAATAAACAAGACAAAAATACGTGTACACAGACACTGTTACTGTAATGAAAGGTAATTTGTAGTCTTGTAAGTATCTGATTAAAAATATAATAGAGCATATTATAACATGGATTGCATGACAGCTGTGTGGCGCACTGCGGTCAAAGAACAAATGCAAATAGTTTGTTTACTCGACGAGATACATATTCCCGCAATAGATAGAATAAAAATATATCTCCCTACAAAACCCTTTTTATAAGAGACTACTCGTCCATGCTATGCATACATTAAAGGTGACGGAAATGAATTAAAGAAATCGTGAATAAATTAGAGATGCCGTGAATAAATTGGGCAAGCTGTAAACATATCAGAGAAGCCGGAAAAATAAAGGATGTCGTGGAGATTAAAATAGCGGCGCCTAAATTAGAGCTCCGTGAATAAATTAGAGGACGCCGTGAATATAAATTAAAGAAGCCGCGAGACTCAAAAGCGCCGTGGACAAATTAAAGATGCCGTGAATATATGAAAGATGCCGTGACCAGAGGACAGAAGCAAAATGGAAATTAGTGGTTTATACTCACCTAGTTCCCGGTTCAGGTTCTCGCGGTTGAAGTCGCGACTACACCGCGGGTCCGGCCCGACTTTCATTGCGATACACGCACTTATGCGACTGAATACGAGATCCACAAAGGCCAACCGCGATTAGGAAAAACAAGTATGAACGTAGCTGATACGAAAATCTCGCAACGCACTAGTACCTCCGGTCAATCGAGGTAGCGCTTATGCAGGTGGGTGAACACCTTACAACGCACTGGTACCTCTAATTAGTTGGAGGGAGCGCTTATGCGGGTAGGTAAACGTTGCAACGCACTGGTACCTCTGATAGAGGGAGCGCTTATGCAGTGTTGGCCCGTATATGGATCAGTGAAAACTGTCCCCCGAGGACTCCGCGCGGACGCTATTTATGGGAGTTCGAACAAAGCCGAGGAAAGGGCTCGGCGTCACCTGTTTTTGGGTGGTCTCCCAGAAGTGGCGACGGGACTCGCAAGTTCTTAGAAAAGGCTAGATGTGACCGGGCGTTATTCTATAGGCTAGATAACAGATGTGGGCATTGACGGACAAAAAACAGACTTCATTTAGCTTTCCCAAAAAGCGGCGAATTCTGAGGAGTGCCTTGACAATGGCGTAGGTCGAAAACAAAAGGGCTCTGGAGACTAGGTGCGAGTGTCGACCAGATGTGGCGTGGTTCTTTATAGGCGGCTATTGGAAATGCTGTTTATCTCGAAAGAAATATTTACAAAAAATATTTATAATTTGAAGAGGACAACATCGTAAATATAAAATAGGAATAAGAAAATATTACCAGAAAAAATCTACGAAACAGCGGCCCTGGGGCCGGGGTGTTTTACTATCCATACTGATGAATGTTGATATTATCGACACTATCAATTACAATTGTAACACCTGCGTTTATTTCTCAATACCTATTGAGAAATAAATCGAAATCATCCCCATAGTATCTATAGAGAATTGTGTTTTTGCTGGAATGCAAAATGTGATCATTAAAAAATAAAATTCCATAATGAGTTCATTATTCTTTTTTTCAAAAATGACACAAAATAAGCACCTTGTCCCTAGCTCCTTCTAAAAAATAAAATGTAGATAAATAAAAACCTAACCGAATTCCTTTAATACAAAAGCGTAGAAGGCACACATATTGCCCCGCCCCATTGTGGCGCAACTTCATTGTTCAAACTATTATGCAACTTTACTTGCATGAGAAAATGTCAGAAATGGCTGCCAACCTTATTTTGTTTTGGCAATTTTAATAACTTTATATTTTTTAAACGTCATGTTTAAACACCACATATTAACGAGTAGGTTATTAACGAACGTGGTTATATCACCACAAAATATCTACTATTTAACAAAAAAATGCAGGATAATGTTAAAAATTTATGTTGGTAAAACTAACGTTCCTAAAAAATCATCAGAATTTCGCCAAGAAATGCACGTTAATTAGAACAAGTTCTAATGCACGCACTTCGTTACGCAACAAAAAATGCCCAATGAAATGAATAGTACGCAGAAATGCATGCATTTTATTGCAGCAACAAGTGAGAACCCTACTTTACATTAATGTTACATTACGTTATATTGGCTTGCATGAACTCAGCTTATACTTTTCTGATTACATACCTAACCTATAAGCACAGCTTACCCTAGCTGTGCTATAAGGACACCGGAGAGCGGCAACACCTGTCCTTATTAGATGAGGACTTGGAACGTCGGTCTGTAAGAATACAGACGGCCGACGGAGGTGGGAACTCGGAACAATACAGGGTGAGTTTTTTTTATGATCAGTATGGAGATATCGGAAACTAGCGGAGATAGAAGGAAGGTTAAATGGGGAAAGAATATTGCAGTTTTGTAGGCCCAATTTAATGCACCTTGTTGGAAGTTGAAGGGAATTGTGTCCCCAATGCGGCTGCCATTTCCTACTTTCCGCGACAGCTGCCATTTTCGAGATATGACACAAACTTGTGTTTTTTTAAATGGAAACCATAGTTGGCCATGGTCTCTAAAAATCAGGCATTTTTAGATATTTCCAACGAAATAATACTCGATATGGTTATTCGGAAAAATAATTATTAATAATTTATTTTATTAAAATTTTCAACAGAGTTTGCCCAATGATCTGTGTACTTAGATGAATTGTAATCCATCTTGATATACAATAAAATATCAAAACAAATACAACACATTGCCCTGTAGTGGTGCACAGCTGACCAGTAAATATTTGGACCACCAGTGGAAAGTTCGGTTTCATCCAGTATTTCTGGCACCACACACGACGCACTTTAAGCGCTCCATCACTATTCACTATAATAGATTGATAGTTAAACAAATGTAAAGAGTTTATTAGCGTTTATAACCTCTACCCGACGCACTACAACAAGGCGTCCGCTGGACAAACCGTAAAGAAACAGCCGCTTGGCTCTGCCGCGTCGTTGCCAAATCTCTTGCTCTTCCCCCAGTTTTCCTTCTATGCAACCAGGCTTAGTACATAATTTAATATATTTTCAACATGTGTATTTTAATATTACCTATTATAATATTATATAATATTTATTATATAATTATATAATATTTATGGGGGTGGAACGGAAGGAAATTTTATTACTAGAATTAAAGAACATCTCAGCTGTCTCAGATTAAGCTCTCGCAAATCAAATTTCGCAGACCACTTGATAGAAACTGGACATTCCTTTAACGTAGATGCTGCTCTTAAGGTATTACATGTCTGTAACAAAGGACCGATATTAAACAATCTAGAGTCTTTGGAAATTTATCGTCACTCTCGAAATAACAATAATATTACACTTAATACACAACTGGATTTTGAAGCCTCTCAAACCTTTTCTTACCTTTTTAGAGGATTACATTTATGAATCTAGCCTACTTATTTCCACCACATTTATGGTCAAACATACGCCTCCTTTTTTGTTGTTTTTGCTTTCTTTGTGTGGTTTGAAAAAATTTATATATTTCTAAAAATTCCTTTACCTGCTCTTCAGACTCCACCACATAAACAATGTAATTTTAACAACAATTTTAAATATTTTAACTTTTTTAAATGTTTGTTGATGTTATTGTACGTATATGTTGTATGACAAGATTGTAATAATCGCGTAAGTACCTGTTTTCAACTAAAGTTGGACCTTTAACATCGTTCTTTTCTTGTTTTTAGTCTAGGCCTGATGATGTAATTATATTAAAGGTTACGAAACCGGTCGCCAAATAAAAATTAAGAGCTGTGAGAAATAAGACTTTCAAAATACCATTTTTATATAATAAAGAGATAAAATAATATTAACATAATTACTTCGATGACTTTGCTATATACAGGGTGTTTCATTAATATCGATATTTTTGATCCAACATTTATTAAACTACGTTATCTTTTGAACAAAAAAGTATTCTTGGCAAAAGTCGAAAAACCTTACCGTTTTCACAATAAGCCCGATTTTAACTATGGAAGTCAAAAATAAATCTCTTTTTGACGGACAAAAAAGTTATGCGTATTTTTAAATAATTCTAACAGAGTAAGTGGCGCCCTCTAGGGACTACATTAAAACTGATAAAATATTCTTGTTTGCCGTCCTAAAAAACCCTAATGTACCAATTTTTAAGCCGATATCATAAAAACTGTGGAAGTTATTAAGAAATTTGCAAATAAAATTTTAACTTTGAACGCCCGTATCTTTTTAACCATCAACATTTGTAAAAGCGATATTGCGCTGAATCGTCATATTTTGGTCCCCTCTACTCCCTGTTTCATTTTTTACCATATTAATGAAACACCCTGTATACATTGTAAGAAATAAATGCTTTCATTATTTGTCACATTAGGGAAGTTGCAACTCTGCAGAAAAGTTTGTAAATAAATACCAAAATGTTGAGGACGAAGTTGTGTATTGGATTATGGATCTAGGTATACAGATCATTGAGTTTGCCACTCTGCGAGAAAGTGCCCAGCGATTAAAACATTACTTACGGTTCACTCAATGCCGTAACTGGTTAGAATATTTTCATAACTATTTATTATAGAACTTTGCAAAATAAAAAAGTTTGACTAGTTCAGGTTTCCCATAACCTCAGGCCGCCGATATAAATGTAAATAATTATGGTTCCAAATATTTTCATTTGAAAAAGTAGGTACCTACCTAGTTTTACTACAAAGTTCCGGTGCGGTAGCAACTATTAAAATTATCATCAACTTTCTAGTTGAGTCCACAATTAATCATCCCCTTCAATTACTTATATTATAATTATACACATATTTAAAATTATACATAATTAGCTTAATTATTAGTTTAAAATATCTAGATTATAACTCGATGGGAGTTTCAAAAAAGTTTATAAGATAAGTCATAAGTGTTTGGGACGACACCTTCCCCAGATAGAAGAGGACCTAGTAATAGGTACATGTTTCCAGGTAACCCCGTGATAACATACTCGTAATGCCTAAAACTACGCAAAGGATGTTTCTTAATATAAACAGTGCCCGCCAAAAAGTTGGAACCATAAGGGATTTATTTTTATTTTTGGGCTAAGTTGAAACTACTTTGGGGCGATCATCTCTGCTTCCGAAAAGATTAGAAATGAGATCATTAAACGTCGTAAGGTCACTTGACATACCTGTCAAAAATGACATTTAAAGCAATAAGTGGCCAAAATACGCTTTATTTGTGATTTTATCGAAAAAAGTTATTCGAAAAAGTTGCTTGGAATTTTATTTACTTTATTCATTTATAAGACCTCTTTTTACCATTTTCACTTGTTTCCATAGCCACCTTGATAGCTGAACTCAAATTGAAATTTTGATTTTTTGTAATTGTGATGTAAAAGGTATAATTTGTTGGAATAATTTCTTGAAATTTGGAATCTGGGGGTTTTCAGGGGCGCTGATTAACGCCACGTTATCAGATTTCCGATAAAAAAATCGCTGATACCTTAACTCGAAAATTTGTGTCAATTTTTTTTTAATCCGGCCTTGGAATAATCGTATCGTCATTGAAAAGTGTTTGATAAGTACGTCTAGGAGGGCACTATATATATATATACAAAAAAAATTCGTTAAAATCCGTAAGCCAGTTCAAATTTTACAGGGGTGTTCCAGATCAAAATGAGACAACCTGTAGGTATTTTTAAAAAATTAAAATTTTATCATTGTCAGAATTTTTGTCTGAAAATTTGTACATAGGGTTAAAATAAAATTCCAAGCAACTTTTTCAAATCACTTTTTTCGATAAAATCACAAATAAAGCCTATTTTCGCAATTTATTTAATTAAATGTCATTTTTGACAGGTATGTCAAATGACGTCACGACGTTTAATGATCTCATTTCTAATCTTTTTGGAAGCAGAGATGATCGCCCCAGAGTAGTTTCATCTTAGCCCAAAAATAAAAAAAATCCCTTATGGTTCCAACTTTTTGGCGGGCACTGTACATTTCCGGTGTAAACAATGAGATCGTATTGTGTCAACTACGCGCGAAATTCGCTCTCGAAACTAATACACGCTTATTTCGACAGTAAGGCTGAGTTATACGATATCAGTAACTTGTACAAGTGACCAAAATCCAGTACTAAAAGCAAGTGCTTTAAAAGGTTGTTCTAGTTGACATGGTTCCAGTACTTGTTCAAGTAACTTAACCTAAAATAAGAGTCTTCCTGCTAGTGATGGGCAGAATCGAATATTTTTGAGAATTGAGTACTTAGTATGCGATTACTTTTAAGAATCGAATAAGTATCGATACAAGTACTCAAACTTTTTTAGAAGAAGAGGAACAATAAAACCAATACATGCGTGGATGCGCGTATCGTGACTCGACATTACCTAACCTAACTTTTGTGTTTTCTTACTCTTCTTAAGTTTTGTCTTTGTCGTCCTATATTGTGCGGAGAACCCGAGAGTGGCCGAGAGTCGAGTACAGGAAGACCAAACACTGGCAAACACCATAAAATAAACCCTAATAACGCTGAACCTCTATGTTTTGTGTTTTCGATACTGTATTCGTTGTTCAATAGCAATACTGGGTACTCGTACTCGGTACTCGTACATCAGTACTCGAATACTACGAGTACTTTAAAGAATCGAGTACTATCGATACTTTTACTCGATTCTGCCCATCACTACTTCCTGCGGACGCCGAAGCGTCAGGTCGTCGGTGATCGGTCCATCCGGCGAATGAATGGTGGTGCCACGTGGTGCCACCTATCGTTACCGTTTCCTCTGAGTCGGCGGGCGGAGGAGGGCTCCGGGGAGGGAAGGCAGGCGAGATTAAAGAAACAAAACTACAAGGGATTTAACTGGTACCAGGTGGGGAGGACACAGCGACATGTTTGACCCAACAAAGAGAAACGTGGATAACTTATTCACGACGTCTGAATAACAATATTTTTTGCTAATATTCCGCAAGAAGAGAAAATATTGAAAAAGGAAGAGCAAATTTGAAGAAGGAATAGCTGACACGAAAAAATCAAGGATAGAAAATAAGGTAATCAAATTGGGCGGACACAGCAAAAGCTGGACCTATCCGACCCAACTAAGAGGTGGCGAAGGCCCCGAGTGGCTAAATTGCTCGGAAGAACAGGGCCATAAAAAGATGAGACAAAGAAGAAGATTAACCTAAAATAGGCTACTAAATTTTTTTGTAGTGCTTAGCAGGACACAACAAATTTGTTCCTTGAAATTTTAAATGATGAATTTGAGGCAAAAATGTGTTTTACTTATGAAAAAATGCATGGTATTATGTCTATTTTACTAAATTACAAGCTGTGTATTCCAAAGGAATTCCTCATCCCTATTATTAAGCCCACAAATTTGACTGTTCTCCGTCAGTTTTAAAAATTTTATTTCAAATGTGACTAAAACGAAACGCTGGAATCACAACTAAAAAGGGCGTCAACACAGTTTTCTTAGCAGGATAGTGGAGTGAGAGTCAATACAGGTCATTAAAACTGACAACAATTCTGGCTCGAATATTAGGCCAGAGAATGCAGACTATTTTTCTGACAAAACTAAATAATATAGGTAAGCTCTCTAGAAACCTGGCTAAAAATTTTCATTCCTTACATATCAAAACTACCGTCCGAGCAAAAATCCCCTTTGTAATAAACCAGAGCCGACAATTTAAGACCTCCTGACATCAGTGGCGGATTAAGAAGTTTGCCGCCCCTAGACCTTTCAATAATTTCCACCCAAAACTTGGTAATACTTAATAATAATAACAATACCATTTACCTTTTAATTATTATGGGTTAGGTATAATTTATTGAACATTGGAAAATATAAATAGTTAATTCGTAAACAATAACAAGTTGGTAAAGCTACACAAACAAAAATAAATATTTGATTTGTTATTCAACATTTACCTTTTTCCTTTCTGGCTTCAGATTGTCAAAGTATTATTATTAGTCAGAAAATTCCAATGACTGCAGCAACTGGTGCACAATGGATAATATCGCAAGCGCATTTATTTTTTTTTAAACGAAAGTACTTCCAAATCTGGCGGGTTGCTTTAGCACAGCATTTTCCTTCTCTTTCTTTCCTCTTGCTAGGGGCCTATATTTAGCGCCACTTAGCTAAGTATAAAAATAAAGATGTGTAACTTCCACACGGTGGACACCGCACACACAGAAAGACAATAAAACAAATGGTGGGATCAAGTTTAAGCTTCAAGCTCCAAGTTGCGGGCGCTTTGCCATCAAACACCGAGTAAGCAAACGCCGCGGGTGGGGCGGTTGCCGCGCCGCGCCGCAAACACCAAATCAGTAATTCAAGATTCAAGCAAAGTTTAATGATTTGACGGACTGCACCAAATGCTTTTATAAATTCGAGTCTTCTTACATAAAAGATTAGGCGCACGGCGCACCAACAGATTTTGAAAATATATATAAAACCTCAGACAAATAATAAGTATAGACTCACCTAAAGGCTGCTTTGTAATCAGCCAACATAAAAATGCCTACTCAAAAGAAAAACAACAAATTTGACAGCTTGCATCATAATGATAACCAGAGGTTGCGTTTCCTATGCCACAAATCGAACACTTTACTCTTCCTATCGTTCTTAAAACTACACTAATTCACTAATTACTAACTTAAACTATATGTCTTTTGTCCAATAACACCAAAATCTCCTCAAAAAAAAACAAGAATAACGCAAGAGTAAAAGCTCGAAACACATCAACGTAAACCGGTGAAATCTCAGCTGTTGGGCATAATAAAGCAAATGCGCATCGTTCACAAAGAGCTCTTGCAACGTTGCAACGTTAGTCAGAATAAGCAATTTATTAAGGATATTATTTATAGACCAAGTATTATCAGTAAATTCACAAAATCAGTAAAATTTATTGTTAAATGATAACTGTCCAAATTTTTACTATACAGTGTGTCCCAATTTGATACTGGACACCTCAGAAATATATGAGGGACAAATGATTTATTTTTTAATGGTAGTACCAAGGGAGAGTATCTCGTAGGCGGTGGTATTTGGATAGGGTAATTATTTCATGGCCTGCTATGATTTTTTAAAATAGCAAATTTTCAAGAAACCCCATTAGAGATTTTTTTACGACAAAATGTTATTAAAGAAACCTGTTCAGAATGAAAAACTGAGTAGATTCGAAAAACTTCAAAAGGCTAGGCCTACTTTGATTTTTAGATTTATCTCCCACTTTTCTCTTAGAAAAGTGTCCTTTCTGAAGCTTTCACGTCAAAATTTTATTTTTTCACGATGATCAAGTTTCCTTAATAATATTTTGACGTGAAAGCTCCAGAAAGGACACATGTCTAAGAAAAAAGTCGGAGAAAAAGGCGAAAAAGCTAAAAATCAATGTAGGCCTAGACTTTTGAAATTTTGCAATTCTACTCAGTTTTTTGTTCTGAACAAGTTTTCTTAAAACATTTTGTCGTAAAAAAAACCCTAATAGGATTTTAAGAATCATAGCAGGCCATTACCCCATCCAAATACCACCGCCTATGAGATACTCTCCCTTGGGACTACCAATAAAAAATAGGGACCATTTGTTTTCCTTGCCATTCATACAGTTTTGAGGTGTCCAGTATCAAATTGGGCACACTGTATATAGATTGTAGATATCAACTAATTGTTCCAAATTGATATTTTTTAACGTTGACATTTATTTCCTAAGTACAAGATAAATTTATGAAGTAGTTTGGCAATGGTGCAATAATTGCATTGTTTTCTTTTTAATTTCTATTACTAACTCAGGCAAATAATGTTACTATAGGTACATTTTTTTATCTTGGCAGGATCTGTATTGTATTGAATTATTAGTCTATTTTTATTATTTGTCCGAGTACAAAACTGTGAAAGCTTAACAATAATGAAATATTATTTATTTAAGTAGTTTACTGGTTTACAAAAATAAAGGAAATATTGGCTATACCAGGTGGACACTTTTTAATTGCTCACCATAGGAATTTTATAAACTACATACAGTTTGATAAATTGCCGCTCTGTAAAGTTTGCCGCCCCAGGTCCGGGCCTAGAAAAACTCAGGGTCCAGTATTAAAGCAGTTATTTAGTTAAGTCAGGTCAAGGATAGCTTATCCATACCAAGTAAGAATCAATATCTCGATATTTAAGCAAATTCCATCAAACATACTTCGACCTCGACTTTAAGAAGCATGTTTATTTTATTGGGTTCAATTGTTTATATATGAATGGGTAATTATTATGTATGTTAGCGAAATTATTTAACTCTATTTGGCGCTTCTTGTAGATTAACATTATTTTCCATTTTATTTTTGTCCAATCACATTCCAGTAAAGTATTATTTAATCTTGTAGAAAAAGGGAAACCGGCCAGAATTTTGGCACTGGTCCAACAGTACCACAAGAACCACGCTCGCACGCGCATGGGTTCCATGTTTGTCCCTTTTTGTCCCAATATTAATATTATCGATTTCTTCTTATTTTGGGCAAAATTAGGTTGTTCAGCGTTGTCACTAATTGGCTAATGGTAATCGCTAATAGATCGAACCTTTGGTTTAAAGTACATATTGTTTTGTCTATCAAGTATACAGGGTAATTTTTAAATTAGTACACAAATTTGTAAAGTTGAACCCCCCTGCAGCACGCCTATGAAGTTTCTTAAAAAAAATCATCAATGAAACTTCCGTTCCGTCCACCGTCCTGCCACACATAATCTAATTTTTATGCGTTTTAAATTTTTTAGCAGAAAAAAATCAAAGTATACCTAGGCTTTTGAAATTCTTTCATACCTATCCAGTTTTTCATTGTGAACAAGTTTTCTTAATAACATTTTAATGTGAAAGCTACCCAAAGTGCACTTTTCTGAAGAAAAGTGGGAAAAAATACCAAAAAATTAAAGTAGGCCTAGACTTTCGAAATTTCGCAGACCTACTCAGTTCTTCATTCTGAACAAGTTTCCTTAATAACATTTTGTCGTAAAACCTACAGAAAGGGCACTTTGCTGATATGGAAAATTAGTTTTTTCAAAATTCCCAAGGCATACGTGATTTTTCGAAAGTAAAATTATGTCACAAATTAGTTTAAAACCAAGCAGGGCTGATCCCCAGAAGCTCAAATTTCAACTCGAAATTTTTTTGTCATTTACACTCTACGTGAACTCTATCCGTGGACACATTGTATGTGCGGAGAAATATACCAGAACCACTTTTGCGTTTTATCTTGATTTGTTTGAATATAAGTTTGAATTTTAGAATTGACGCGTACTAGTTGTACCTGGGGTTACACTTCAATTTTTATAAAAAAAAAGAGATATAAAGGCAAATATATTTTTTCCTATTTTTATAACTATTTAAAAAAAATAAGAGCTACGCCACTGCTTTGTAATCGTTAGCACCAGATCTGTCACCCGAACTGTAAACATTATTTTTTTATTATGGGAACAAACTTGCCAAAACAAAGCCAGTTCTACGTTTTTTATTTTTCTGAGACCATGAACTAGTGGACCTTTCGAACTGTGTTTTTTGTCTGATCACGATGGCCGGCGCGAAACCAGTGTCTGCTGCAGGACGCGTAAAATAAAACTCTTGTATACTGAACGCGCAAATGTGAACTTCAATGCGAGGATGTGAGGTGTAGTCGCGCGTTCTAACTAAAATTATTAGTTGAATACTTCCATAATTTCATTTCCTTAATATGAATGATTACATACTTGAATACTGTATAAACTAACAATAACAGTTTCCTTTAAGACAATGCCGTTATTATTTTAATTCTTGAAACTGTTTGATCCAAGAACTAGGTATACATATTTATTAATTCTATTTGAATATAATGTTATTCTCAAATTTGGATTATGGATAATTGAATATAACGCTATTCTCAAATTTAGATGTTGGATGTTATTCTTGAAGCTATGGGTATTCCAAAGTGTTATTAGAGAATTTATTCAAAATTAGTTCAGTGTACTTTCGAGTCAATCAAATTGATTCTTGAACTGAGAACATTCCGTGAAAATTTTATAATTTTTCAATGAGATGTCGTTTGCTATAGGTTGATATTATTAATTTTGAATTTAATATATATTTTTAAGAAAATTAAAATTTTTATTTTGGAAATAGATTTTTCTGTGTGTGGAAGTGGAACATTTTTTCTGCCAGTATTTTATTCGTTTTAGTATATGTTTTTTGTTCTAAGCTATGATGTTTGGAAGCAAATATCCCAATAACTTAAAACTATTATTTTTCGTACATCATCCATATAAAAAAGATTGTCCCAAATTTACTAATTTTTAGGAACGCCCTGGAAAAGTTTCTGCGCACCGCAGTGACATCTGTACGTCAACTCTGGCATGAAAAGTTAGTAGATCTTCGAAAGTGAAGCCGCATCAAAACTACTTCATTCTTTTAGAGTTCGCCGAGACCCCTCGATTTGTGTTCTTGGAGGGAGCATTTTTGACAGTATATGACCATTTCAAATGGAACAACCCTACTTGTAATTTTAAACCCTTTTCCATTGCGAATACACAGGTGCATCGGTTGAAAGTGTATGAAAACTGATTATATTCAACTTGATATAGTTGATTCAGTATAACCGATTCCCAAAAACGATGCACCAATGTATTCGCAATGGAACATTATAAACTTGGCTCGACTGTCAAAAATGCTCCCCTAAGAACAGAAATAGAAGGGTCTCGGCGAATTCTAAAATATTCTTCGGTTCTCTAATTATATGGGGGGTCATGTTTTCGTTGAAAGACCCTGTATAGGAAATGGGATAAGTTTATTTGATCATAAACATCAGAAACTGATTAATTGCGTATGCGTCAATAATTAATTATGGACCTTTATATTATCATATCTCGAGACACTCTCTTCCCAGCCTTTGAACCAAATTTGTATGGAATATACAGGGTGAGTTTTTTTCGATGACCACTATGGGGATCTCGGAAACTAGCAGAGCTAGAACAAAGGTTAAATGGGGAAAGAATTGCAGTTTTTAATGCTGAATCTAATGCCCCTTTTGGATTTTTAAAAAAGTTCATGGCTCACTAGATATTTTGAAAAGAGTGATTTTTTGCTATTTCATCAGATCTCTGTAGCTCCGTTATTTCTGAATATACAGAAAAACTGTAGAGGCAAAAATTTTTGGCTTAATAGGACAATCTATTTATGTCGTTTGTGATTTTTGAGATATGACATAAACTTGTGTTTTTTTAAATGTAAATCATAGTTGGCTGTGGCTTTATCAAATCGGCCATTTCTTGGGCTTTCCAAAGATATAATACTCGGCATAGTTATTATAAAAAATAAAAGAGCTATGGCTAATTTTTAGATCTTTTTAATTTTCACATAGTCAGCCATGGATTATTTTCATAATTACGTTCTATTTTATAATAAGACATACTTCAAACTTTCAAATATTTTATTTTTAGCTGGTAACAAAATGTAACAAAATAAAACAAAAATTATCATGATGGAGCTCCACAACATAATTATTTGCCCGTAAGAAATTACCTAGATCAGCTCTATCCAAATAGTTGGATAGGGAGAAATAGACCTATTTCCTAGCCGCCCCGATCCCCCGCTTTGTCTGTTTTGAATTTCTTTTTGTGGGGAACAGTACAAAATAAACTATGAGCAGGGGCGTGCGGTGACATTTTAAGTAAGGGAAGCAATGTTTAAAAACTTACCTATTTGTAATGTAATTCGACTCTTCGATCACTTTTTGCGAATTCGTCAATGACGTCATCATAAAAACATCGATGCTCTAACATGTTCGGGAGAAGTATATTCTCAATAGACAACAGCGATATCTGTGAAAGTCGTTCATTCATTTTTGTGGTTAAATTTTTCATAGGGGTTTTGCCCTTCAGTTATGAATTAATTGAAGCTTATCCGCAAAGTTTAATGTTGAAAATCCCTTTATTACACACTACACATTCACACACACTCTTACTTAATTGTTCAACTTTAACATTTTCAACGTCATTCCCGACAGCCGAAGTTGACGGTATTTGCATGTTCATGTCCGTATTGTATTGTCTTCCATATCTACCGAGATACGACGCGCGCGACGCACCAACGCAGATATCAAAACCAACTAAACTAAATAAAGAACCTACTGCAACGATAGCTTCCACGCACGCTTAAAACACGCGTTCTCATTCACGTCAGCCAGTGCGGTGGAGGTGGAAAGTTCGATAACCTCTCGACTCTCGAACGCTACAGAAAAGCTAGCGGCCGGCATAGCTTACATTGTACTGTCGCTCGGTAGGATGGGCGCAGTCGGAGTCAACGCCGCATTTGCTAGAGGCATAACATATTGTAGGTTTGATATATGATATATAAGATAATTTTTAGCGTTTTTGATATACCTAGGTAACTAAACTAATTGCTTCCTGTTTAAAAATTCAAAAATTACATTTTATCATTTTACATTGTATTGGTTTAGGGGAAGCACTGCTTCCCTTGCTTCCATGGACTGCACGCCCCTGACTATGAGACAATTGTTGAATTAAGAGCAGCTGTTTTAGAAGCAATTGTCAGTATTGACAGGCGCTCTCTAAGAAAGGCGAAAAATTCAGTTTTAAAAAGATGCAATATTTGCATAAATAATAATGGTGGATTGTATGAACACCTTTTAAAATAATAATAATTTGAATTTGAGTTTTTTAATTTTTGTTTTATTTTGTTACATTTTTTTTACCAGCTAAAAACAAAATATTAGAAAGTTTGAAGTATGTCTAATTATAAAACAGAACGTAATTATGAAAATAATCCATGGCTGACTATGTGAAAATTAAAAGAAAATCTAAAAATTAGCCAAGCTCTTTTATTTTTTATAATAACTATGCCGAGTATTATATCTTCGGAAAGCCCAAAAAATGGCCGATTTGATAAGGCCACAGCCAACTATGATTTACATTTAAAAAAAAACATAAGTTTATGTCATATCTCAAAAATCACAAACGACATAAAAAATTTGATTAGATTGTCCTATTAAGCCAAAAAATTTTGTCTCTACAGTTTTTCTGTATATTCAGAAATCCCGGAGCTACAGAGATCTGATGAAATAGCAAAAAAATCACTCTTTTCAAAATATCTATTGAGCCATGAACTTTTTTAAAAATCCAAAAAGGGCATTACATCGAGCATTCAAAACCGCAATTCTTTCCCCATTTAACCTTTGTTCTAGCTCTGCTAGTTTCCGAGATCCCCATAACGGTCATCGAAAAAAACTCACCCTGTATCTATACGCATTGATTTTGGGAATAAAAAATAAAAACAAAAAAATCGCTCCGCGGGAAGGGGGATGAAAACGTCTATTATTTATTTTTAGGGGGTCGCTTAGAGGGGGTGCACTGGGGTCAGTTTCAAAATATGCTGTTTGAGAAAGGTGATTGGGAATTTACAGAATATGAATGCTATCTTTTCCGACGAATTCCGTAAAATTCTATCAGTAAAGTTTTGCTACTTCCTGTGTACTTATATGAGGCAAAGTTATGTCAGGTACTTTATTATTTCTTAACAAATCAATGATTTTTTGTCACTCACTTGTACACTCCAACCGGAATCCCGGTTTTAGTGCATTTTTTTCAACTGATTATTTATATCCTTTACCTGGTATGCCACAAAAACATCCATCTTGATGGATAGTAATATTGCCGGAAATTTCTTTGTGGCGCAAATATATCCTTTTAATTTTTAGTGCGCGAGGTGACGAATCTCCTTAGCGTATGGTGAACTATTTATAATAACTAGGGATAGGTAGAAATAAAGGTGAACTCCTTTTGCTCATATTACCGTTAAACGGCATTTTTAAAATGTGTTTTTCTTAAAATGTAAAAATATTTCCACTGTGTTCAAGTTATGTGAAAGTAATAAAGTTCGGGCAAACAAGACGTTAATAAAACGCGCAAGGGGATATTACATTTTTGTTTTTTCGTTTCATACTTTACCTTTGTTCAATGTTTCGGGAGAATCAGATGTTTTTATACCCATCTGCAAATAACTCCATTCTATTTACCCAGTATAACTCATAATCCTTGCCGAAAAGACTGCTTTATATTTTGTACTCTAATATATAAGACCTATTTTTTTATGAAAACGACTTCAAGGATCAGATATATTTACACTTCATTTAATTACATATTTAGTGAACTTATGCCTTTTCAGAACATCATTATGACGAAATCGAAACAACAGTAACTAATTGTCCCCCTTCTGGCCCAAGGATTTTTGTGGATTTTCAAGGCAAGTTTAATCATTTAAATTTTTTGTTTTTTACATAATTGAGCACTTCCTTTTTTGTGTCTCAAGCTTGATGAAAAAATTTAATATAGGTATATTTTTTAAAAAATCTATAATTCAGCATATTTTAAAATAATTATTTGCCAATTTTAATCGAAATCTATTCATTGGTAAAGTTTTTACAGCAGGATGAGCAATTCCATTTTAACATTTTTATAAATTCTAGGGCACAGACAAATGAAGAAATAAATTACATTTCTTACATTGCACAATAATCCATTGTTTATACATCTTTCTATTCCGGTATAATTATTTCATTGTCGTGTGAAATAATTGCCTTCTTTAGGGGCCGTGGTGGCGATGTTCCTAGTGTCGCCAAACTATTTGGACCGCATGTTTTTCTCCCTTCGACCTTGGTCCGATTCGAGGTCGGGGCAGAGCACGCATGTACATGTCTTTATAGAAAAACACGGCTGATGACCAAGACCGCTGGGCAAAATAAATTCACGGTATTGATCCTTAGTACACGGAGAAAAAATATATTTAAAGAAAATATGTAAATAATAATTTGTAATATGCAACTTTTTAATACTATTTGGCACATCCAAACCACATTTTACAAAGTGAAATATGTTTATAATATCCGCTGTATTATAAGAGCAAATATACTGTTGTTTGGTTTAACCATTTGTATGCGTTTTAAATCTAAAAACTAAGATATCACATATATTATAATATTCATGTTTTTAATTTGACTAGTTTTTCAAAAATATTTTTTTCTATGGTGTGACTTATTATAAAATTTAATAAATATGTATTTGTTTATGTCCAAAAATGCAGATAAATGTGTGCATATTAGTAGTGAACATATTGTATTGTTTCTTTAAATATATTTTATAGTAATTAGTAATATTCATATAAAATTAGAGACTGTAGCGACATTATAATCCAAGTAATGTAGTGTGTGCTGTGTGGGCACCTTTATTAGTGCATGATTAAAACAGTAGGTATCTCCCGGAAAAATGAGTAAATTATCGTATATCTAGACAGAAACAAATCCACCTGACACCAAATGTAAGTCACTTATATGCATGCTTAACCTAAATTCGAAGTAGTAGTAAAACCTGCACGGATTTCAAGTAAAAATAAGCCATAATCTAAAAACGCAAATAAATCAAATCAGATCTGGTAAAAAATATTCTGATAAAAAAGGAAAATTAAGGTGACCATACACGAGAATGCCAGACTCCGAAACAAATGGTTGGGCTCAAGTTATAAGAGAGATACATAACCTTCAAGATGAAATAAGACATTGCAGACAAAAATTAAAAAATGCAATAGAAGCATCAGAAGCCAGAATATTGCTCACAGTTGAATCTTTAAGAAAAAAAGAAGCAAACTTGAAAAGGATAACGTACAACTTAAGAATCAACTGGAAACTGTTATAGATAGAAGTTGTAGAAAAAATAACCTAATTATTTTTGGCCTAGGAAGATTGGATCCTTTAGCTCATTCATATAAGCCAGGAATTGAATAGGCCGCTTGAGATAGATACCAGAGAAATCGACTGTAGCGACATCTACTACTTGGGGACTGCTGAAAACAGTCCTGTAAAGATAGAACTTATATAGCAGCAGACTAAATAGTTAATTCTAAAGAACTCTAACAAGTTACGAGGTAGTAAAATACAGGGTGTCCGGTAAGTTCGGGGAAATCTCTCGCCAGCGTGTTGGTGACGTCAAAATATACCTGGTGTTTCATATATTTTTTTCCCCTAAAGTACTCCGTAACAGAACTACAGGGTCCCAAAGGGGTACTCACTGCTTTACATTTTTTGATTTAACTTTTGAACGCCCTTGTATATTTTGATGAAATTTTGGAATTTTGCATAGACGGTAAAAACCAATTACCTCATATTTGAATCATGCTTGGACAATGCCGTGGAAGTCAGGAACGGACTTCACGCAATACCCATGGGCTCAAAATTTTGACTGGTATAAATTTAAAAAGCCGAAAACAATTTTTTTTAAAGCCTTGAACATTTCTCTTCAAAAAAGGTACTCTTTATTCGTTTCGAAAAAGTCAACCGTTTTCATGGAAAAATCGCTTTTTTGAAATCCGTAACTTAAGATGCAATAATGGAAACTACCAGAATTTAGTGTTTTCACCTGACGGATAACAACAATTACGTGTGACAAGATTTGTCAATAATTTTTATTAGCACACTGCAATTTTCAGGAGGCATTAATATCGAGAAAATGAAAAAAAACAATGAAACTGTTTAAAAATAGTTTAATAAAGTTTGGTTATAAAGAAAATGTTTCGTTTAGTCGGGCAAATGTTCAAAGTGAGCTCCTTCTACCCGAATACATTTTCTTATCCTGCGAATTTTTTCTTGCTGCACCCTAAACAGCATTTCAGGATCATTTCGAATTTGATCAGAATAGTGAAATATTCTTTCCAATAACTCTTCCCTGGTATTTACAGGAGTTGAATATACTAGTCCCTTGAGATGACCCCAGAAAAAAAAATCTAACGGATTGAGGTCAGGAGACCTAGGTGGCCACAAAACAGGTCCTCCTCGGCCTATCCAACGATTGTCAAAGTGCTGGGTTAAGTAGAGACGTACCTCCCGGGAATAATGTGGGGGAGCGCCATCGTGCATAAACCACATTTGATTCCTTATTTGTAAGGGCACATTTTCCAGTAAATCATTTAAATTATTTTGTAAAAAATGTAAATACAGAGCTCCATTCAAACGTTCATCCAAAACAAAAGGACCAATCAAATTATTCCCAATTATCCCTGCCCAAACATTAACCAGAAATCTTTGTTGGTGCTTGATCTGAACTATGGCGTGAGGGTTTTCGTCATGCCAAATGTGCAGATTTCGACTGTTGGTAATACCGTCTCTCGTGAAGCCAGCTTCGTCGCTAAATAAAACAATTTCTGTGAAACTCGGATCGCCTATAAATTGTTGCAAAAACCAGTTTGCATAGTTAAGCCGTGGACGATAATCATTCGGAGACATTGCATGCACTTTTTGGACGTGATAAGGATAAAGTAGCTGTTCTCGCAATGTTTCATGAACAACCCCCTTTGTGGTATTTAACTGAGCTGCAAGCTTACGAACGCTATTAGAAGGGTTTTCGGATATTTCATCCAATATGTGCTCTTCTAAGTTTTGATTTCTTGCTCTCCTTTGCGGCCCTTCCCCACCACGACGAGGTAAAAAACTACCTAATGTACATTTTAGGAGACTGATTTAAGACATTCTAAACTCGGTTTGTTTACTACCTGTTTCTCTTAAACGACGATCAACTCTCACAAATGTTTTTCGATTTGGCAAATTGCGATTTGGAAATCTTTGAGCATAAATTCTGCTTGCCTCCAGAGAATTGCAGTGTGCTTGTCCATAAATTAAATGCATGTCTGCATATTCGGCATAAGTATAAAAATGCTCCATTGCTAATAAAAATTATTGACAAATCTTGTCACACGTAATTGTTGTTATCCGTCAGGTGAAAACACTAAATTCTGGTAGTTTCCATTATTGCATCTTAAGTTACGGATTTCAAAAAAGCGATTTTTCCATGAAAACGGTTGACTTTTTCGAAACGAATAAAGAGTACCTTTTTTGAAGAGAAATGTTCAAGGCTTTAAAAAAAATTGTTTTCGGCTTTTTAAATTTATACCAGTCAAAATTTTGAGCCCATGGGTATTGCGTGAAGTCCGTTCCTGACTTCCACGGCATTGTCCAAGCATGATTCAAATATGAGGTAATTGGTTTTTACCGTCTATGCAAAATTCCAAAATTTCATCAAAATATACAAGGGCGTTCAAAAGTTAAATCAAAAAATGTAAAGCAGTGAGTACCCCTTTGGGACCCTGTAGTTCTGTTACGGAGTACTTTAGGGGAAAAAAATATATGAAACACCAGGTATATTTTGACGTCACCAACACGCTGGCGAGAGATTTCCCCGAACTTACCGGACACCCTGTATACATCACACATGATAGGACAAGGACACCACTACAGAGGGAACAGAACAGAAAACATAGAAACTACCTACTTAGGTATAGAGAATACAATACACCCTACACCCTAGAAAAATTGGAACAAGACAACGGAGATGTAGAGAACCAAAAACAGGGAAAAAAACAACAGTGCACCACCCACGTCGTCCGCTGCAACAGTGAACCTGCACGCCCAGAAACTAAAGAGGCAAACATACCAAAGGACACAAGTAAAATACAATCGTCGAAGTCAAAGGTATTTTATCATCACGGTCCCAAGGCATTAGACTCATCATACACTCCAAAAGGCACAGTCGTTTGTTCAAAACCAGGAATGGCTCTGCAAAAACGTTCTAAGAAGTAGGACATAAAACGACTCCATTCAGTTATTATTAGTATTTTATATGTATGCCTAACAAGCATTATAGTTGGATTTGATTTGATCGCCGTATTGGGTCGGTATATTATTAATTGTGTATTGTAAACCATTCTTTTCCGTATTATTCTATAATTGCTGATTTTACAAACATGGATAATTACCTGAGACATTTTAAGTTGAATAATATATTAATACTGCAAATGATCTGAGTGTAGACAAAATATTGGTATCACAATATTCCATATGAATATTCGAAGCTTAAAGAACAATCTAGTGAACTAAACGCCCTGTTACAGGAATTTCAATGTAGGACATTTCATATTATAGTATTGACAGAGACTTTTAAAACATACGACACAGACCTTTATAAAATCACAGGTTATGACTTGCTATATAATGAGGGTCAACACAATAGAAATGACGGGGTTGTTGTATACATAAGAAGTGATTTAAATTATGATCATAGTGTTGCAAACATTGGATATGA
The DNA here is from genome assembly GCA_963920635.1 of Pseudeuparius sepicola. Lineage (NCBI taxonomy): Eukaryota > Metazoa > Arthropoda > Insecta > Coleoptera > Anthribidae > Pseudeuparius > Pseudeuparius sepicola. Next base: position 17,830,588 of record OY987305.1, read on the forward strand.
CAAGGGTCTCCAAGTGACTGTGATGTTAAGTAATAAGAAATTACGAGTTATAGCTGTATACAGATCCCCGTCTCTACGATTTTCTTCAGTCCTGCCAACAGAGAAATAACACCGATGTACTCATTGGTGACTTGAATATCAACATTCTCGATAATAGCAAAGATTTATCTTTGGAATATCTGAACCTGCTTAGTGAGTTTAGGTTTGTCTCGGCAATAAACCAATGAATACTTTACTCCTGTGGTACTGAAGTCTTCAATTACCGATCATTACTCAACTAAAAACCAATAAATGATGGAATAATAATAATAATAATAATAGTTTACTTACAATTTTACATTTTGGTTACAAAAACAAAAAACAATAAAAATATTCATCGATTATAACAAGCTCAGCAACCTATTAGAAAATAAACATTGGCACAATGTCTACTCCCTTCAAGACGTAAATCAGGCAACTTAATTATTCATAAATCAATTATTGATAACATATATTGAACTGTATAGAGAAGTTGTGTCAAATCCCGACAATAGAACCCTCATAATTAAATTCAACAAATTTCGAAATAACTTAAATGAAAAAATTGCTGACGGCAAACGAGATTATTACAATAATTAACGGGCAATGATTCTACGGCTATGTGGCATCAAATTAATCGCATTCGTGGTAAAGATAATAGAGAAAACAATATCGGTAACTTAAAGATCACCAAGGGAGAACTTCTTATTACTGATAAAAAGGCAATAGCCACAAATTTTAATGAGTATTTTAGTATTATAGGCAAGAAACTAGCTGAGAGTATCGGTCTTCGAGAGGCAGCTAACTACAGGAGGAAAACTGTGAGGAACTCCTTTGTATTATGCCACACCGGGATGAGGTGAGAAAAACTATTCGAGAATTAAAAGGAAAAAAGCACCGGGACATGACAAGTTAAAAGCAACTTATATTGTACAACCAATAACATATTTAATAAATGAATTAATGGACAAAGAAATTTTTCCGAACTGTTTGAAGTATGCTGTTGTGAGGCCCTTGTTTAAGTCTGGAGATAAACAGGAGATGGGTAACTATCGTCCGATATCCCTTTTCTAGAATGTTCCCAAGATCTTCGAGAGGATACTGAATGTCAGAATGTGGTCATTTCTAAGGAGATTCGACGTTATATCTTCTGGACAGTATGGTTTTTACGAGGCGAGATCGACGGACGATGCGATTGCCCAACTAACAGCAAACATCTATGACGCAATGGATTCCTCCCACCCATCTATCTGCGTTTTTGTTGACCTGGCAAACGCATTTGACTCTGTTATATCCAAGTTACAGAGGCAGTGAATCAAAACATTAGCAACGACGTGGTCGCGATGTGGCCTATTCTCTTATTGATCTGGCCGCGTAAAATCTCAAATGTTTACACGGCGAGCAGAATGCAGGGCCGGCTCTTCCCTCAGTCGAGTTTCCTGCATAGGTGGGACCGCGAGCAGACTCGTTGCAGAATCTCATATATTAGTCCGACCCTGGTAATCGATCGCAAAGAGTACATGTGATTTTGTTTATATCTACTGCCGCTGTAACTAGGATAAAGGATTGGTTTCAGGGGAGGAGTCGACAGGTTATTGAGAAGTTAGCTGACACGAAAACTTAATCTGTAGAACTTGGAGAAGTCATGTCTGACTGAAGAAATTTGTTATGGGGTACCACAACGAATCGTATTAGGACCTATACTTTTCTCAATATATGTTAACGATATATTTGACCTCCCGGTTGACGGTGAAATAATAAGCTTCGCAGACGACACCGCAATTTTCTTCAAATGTGTAACAGGGAATACATTTTTTCAAAAGGTCAGCACAGGAATGGAGACCATACTAGGTTTCTTCAATAACAGATTATTAACAGTAAACCTTACAAAAACAAATTTCGTGCCATCCTCATTTTATGAAAATGCACTCCCTAATTTCGAAATTATAACAGTAAAATGCAAAGACACCACGATTTCACTTGCCTCGAAAAATACAATAAAAACCTAGGGGTCACATAGACTCACATTTGAAATGGGAGAAACATACCACATGTGTCACAAAAAATTAGATCACTGATACCAACCTTTAAACTATTTAAAGCTATTTTGGATATAGAAACATTAAAGAAAATGCATTACGCTATTACGCATTAATACAACCGCATATAGCATAGGTATAGTCGGATAGGGTGAAGTAATGACATCTCATCTAAAAAAATTGGAGGTGACTCAAAAATGGCTCCTAAAACTAATATATATATATGTAAAACATATACCTACATAGGTACCCTTCCGACCAACTTTACCTGGACAGTAACATTTACGATCCTAGACAAATATTTTTCCAAAAATTAGTTCAAATAACATTTAAGAAAAAATATGGTTTGAGAAAAATAGAATACACTTATGGAACTGAAATGAAAGAGGATTTATTATTTATTAACTTATTATTTATCGGTCAGAGATGTCACACATACATGGCACCAAGACTCCATAATAATCTGCCTACAGACATGTGAATTCTGTATCTTACCACCTGTTTTGCTCTAGAGTAAATAAACAACCCTGGTATTACATCCACCAACTAATAGACCTAAAAAAACAGTCAAATTATACTTTTGCTCACTGAACCACTTGGACGTGACATATAATTTACCTACTTACCCAACCATGACCAAATACTTGCCAAAAATATTGTCAGTTCTCAATAACCGTTGAATGTATGTTGTACCTGTCCTGTGTTGTCACCTCGGTTGTCACTTTATTGATGAGTGACTAATTAGCTCTAATTCCCTCGCACAAGGCTCGGCCTTTTGAGGGGTTTTAGATGTTTATTTTAAAATTATATATTGATTGAAATGAATTATATGTAAATATTTGAATTTTCGTTACAAATAAACATTATTGTTATTATTAAACATAAAAGCAATGCGCATCATCACCGAAACTGCAGTCCAAAAGGCTAACTCAATTCACCACATCTTCTCTAGAGTCCATAATAAATAAGTTAAGAGTAATGCCCATAACATTACGGAAAAACTTATTTTCAAATATTTTCCTGCTCGAAAATTGGGAGTCGGATATTTTGCTATTAGCAAAAATAAACGGCAATTTGTGATACCAAGGTGCCACTTGGTACAGTTGTTTCTTAGACCCATTTCGTCGATTTGGCCTGAGGAACACTCGACATTTTCCCTGTGGATAGATTTTGTTGGGAGGTGGGGAAAATTTAATATTAAATTTTTAAAAAATTAAAAATTGGCCAGAGATGCGAGCTGTGTATCGGTTCCGCATGATTTCGACGCGAGGAATCTAACCGTAGCCCCGGAAATGCGATCCGAGAACCGGAAATCAGTTAAAAGCCGCCATTTATAAAAATGGACTAATGTTCCTAACGCACACAGGGTCATGTGAGGTGTCGTAACTTATGTTTTTGAGGTCGGCGAGTTTATTTAAGTGTGACCGTCGGTCACCGGAAGTGGGCTCTAGGCACCGGAAGGTCGGCTCCAGGCACCGGCAGAAGTCCCCTTGTTGCACTTTCTGAAGAAGGCGGAGCCTCAGGAACACACAGTGTTACGCAGGATAATGACTGCGACATGTTTCAAGTAATTCGTAATGAATAATACGCTTAAATTGTTATTATTTATTTAATAAAGTTTCAATATGCAGGGTGTCTACTTTTAAAGATATACCTACAAATCCATAAAATCTTTATTTTTGGAGATAATCGCCTGAACTTTTATTCGTTTGAAAGGCCTCCAAAAACCGCTTCTTTTGACCATTTTTAAACTGAAAATTCAGGACCGGCTGCGACTGGATTATTGGATTATTGGACCTTTGTCAACAAAGTCACTGTCTAAGATGATACTTTTTCTGCGCCTTTCCTGTTATGGCATACCAAGATGTTCGTTCGAGTTACTGTCATTGAAAGTATGTAGTTTATTATTGTCCTCAATATAAGGCAAGAATTTCTTCTCTTTGGCTTTCTTTGAGATCTGGTGTCCCATGATAATTTGATAATTTCTATTTTGTTTTATCAAAAGCTCTTCTCTATCATTACTATCCACGAAGCAGATGATTTTTTGTTAAGTCGGTGCATCAATTTTGGAATGTGCTGTATGTACAGAGTTATTCATTTATAATTCCCGATTCTAGGCGCGATTCAAAAATATACAGGGTTAACTATCACTTAGTACAAAAAATTTTACCACGTGCGCAGGGTAGCTTAAGAAAACATAGAAACATATTTTTAGATTTTCTTACGATCTTAAAAAAGGTAAAAACCCCTATTTTCCCTGTAAATCTACGCCTATAATTACGTCATCCAATATGGCTTCCTAACATACTGTCAGCTTGAAGTTATTTTCGCGATGTTGCCGTTGTTTTAGGAAGGATGAAAATACCTTTTTACTCAAAGAAATAAAAAATACATAAATAACAATCGATTTGAATCTGTACAGCCGCAGCGCTGTTAGATTTATCCGAGGTTCTCCCGGATTCGCCTTGCCTTACTTTGAAATAACTAACCTAAATTCACCTGACCTCTTAAGCCCCAGGTAAAGGCGTAAACACCGTTTTGATAGTCCGTTCTTTTAGCGCGCAGTGCAGAACCCGAAACAACAGTTTATTTTCAATTAAAAGCTCCCCCAATGTCCGAGTCAATGTCCTTTCATATTGTGCAACGGCTACGGCTGCTTAGGGGTAGTCGACTTACTGTATGCACTCACCCACCATGCATCAACAACTGGTGCAGTTGGGCGATGCTCGAGGCTTCTCACTCTCACTACACTCCAGCTTCCCTTTTTCTCCGCCTTTTTAGTCCCAAAAACCACGGGACCCTCGAAAGCGAGCTGCTGCCCGTGTGCCGTTACTCAATGGAGTAATGGCAGTAGGAGAGGACAGTAATGACTGTCCTCCCCTCTTGGCTCTCCCGCGCAAGTCACGACGCGCGGCGATGTTGACCAACCCGCAAACTGAAGTACAGGTATTACCATATTTGGCCACTTGCACGCTTAACTCCGCGAACTTCCTCTATCGCCTAAATTAAATCAAAGGTTTCCCAGTGCGTTCACCTGAATTTCAAAATCAGCACTATACCCATACATCTTATTGGAATACTGTCGCTTAAAACTAACAATACAACTAATAACTAATTAAATGGGAAAGTTAGGGCCTGGCACACCAGACTTGAATCCAATGGATTTTGGTATTTGGGGATACATGAAGGCGATTGTGTACGAACAGGGAATCGACAATGAGCAGCAGTTACGTGAACGAATTGAAGGTGCAGCTGATCAAATCCGGAATAATCATGGCCTTTTTGCACGTATCCGGACCTCTTTAATTAACCGAGTGAATTTTTGCATCGAGGTGCTTTGCATGTGCTAGTGCAGTTGTGTTTTTTGGTTGCCCTTTGGGGTTTCCCTGGTGGAGGGTATCCACCTCGTCGTGGTCGCCAGGCTGAGTACCTCGCTTCAAACAAAAGGAATGGCTGAGGGGAACCAAGAGGTTCCCAACAGATTTTGAAAATGTGAATGTTGTGTTGTGTAGTGCTGTGTGACTTTTAATGTAAAAAAGCAAGAAAACAGAAAATGGTGCAATCAATATGCAATCCTGGAAATGTCAGTAAGGTAGGTGTTTCATAGGCATTCTACATGTTCCTTAGAAAGTAATCGTTTCCAACAGGAAATCGAAATTTCGTGGTGAATCCTCGGATAAATTGATAGACGTAGCAACGCCGCGCTATTTCACTACCTGTCGCTACCATTGACATAGGCGAAATTTTAAGACACGTCACGGCGGGCGTCCATAGGCGGCATTTTTTGAGGGGTTTTAAACAATTTGATAAAAAAATTTTTGGGCATAAGACCAAAATGTTAGAAAATTTTTGAAAATTTATTTTGGCAAGTATAATTTTTCTTTTCTAGCATAAAAATTTTTGAACTAAGTGATAGGTAACCCTGTATAGAATAAAATATATTCGAAAATTTAAATGTTAGGTTGTATGCAAAATTTTCTCAAGTTTTTGATGGTACTGTTCAAATTTGCATATTCGACATAATATACAGGGTGTGACACAAACTTGTATTTTTTAATGGAACAGCTGGTATATTTTTACATATTTAGAAAGGCCTTGAAAAATGCTTTCCAAAAATGTATAGATATTTGTTGGTACTTCCATCGACCGGTTTTGACAATATTAACGATTTTTTTTAAATCGCGTAAGTGTGCCCTGGAAAGAAAACAAGATATTGCTGGCTGCTGTCACTTGAAACTAATAACTAATACTGTAAACATCAATCAGTTTGCCAGCAAAATGAGATATACGGTGGAAGAAAGAAATTATATTTATGCAGCTGGCATAATAATCATTCTGCAATTAGATATTATCAAAGAAGATTTCCTCGACGAAGATGTCCCGATGTAACATATTTAATTAAAGTAGCTAACAAAGTTCGAGAAACAGGATCGATCGGTTGGAAATAGGAAGAAAGTAAGAAGAGCGCGAGAAGAGGATAAAGAAACAGTAGTATTATATTTTCAATAAGATGGAGAAAGGTCGATAAAATAAGCTGTAAGGGATTTACATTTTAACGTTAAAAGAATATAATACAGATCATTTAAATTTAGAAAATCCATAAAATTTACAATTCCGATCTACAAAAGAGAGTACAATTTTAGAAAACTTAAACAATAACAGAAATTATTTAAAACAATTTTTTTACCGACGAAGCGAGTTTTTATACGTCTGGAGTTTACAATAGACAAAATACACGTTTTTGGTCTAGTGAAAATCCAAGAAAAGAAAACCATCAAAGAAGTAAAACGATTGGAGTCTGGTGCGGAATACTTAATAGTAAAATTTTAGAGGGTGGGCTTACCTCCAGAAAATATAAACAACTGTTGGAAACCGAAATTAGCCATTTAATTTCCGACTTATCTGGGGATGTTGCTCTTTGTATTATATGGCAACATAGGACGGTGCACCATGTCATTCGACAAAAGAAGTGAGAAATTACTTGAATGAAATATATCCTGTGTGGACTGGGCGCAATGGGTGCTTGGCCCCCCGCAGCCCAGATTTGACATCCCTCGATTTTTTATGGGGTACCCTAAAAAATGAAATTTACAAACACAGACCGCTTACAGAAGACATAAATACAACAGGCAATCGACAACATTATTAACAATCGAACTTGTTTTCAAAAGATTTGGTTCAATTTAGAGAAAATAATTAATAAACGTATCGAGACAGACGGGGAGTTATTTGAACATCTAATTTAATTTAACCTTGCCTAGATGCCGACTAATTATTATATATCATTCAGCTTGAATTAGCTGTGCCTAGTGTTTAAATTTTCACATAGGTACCTAATTACATTGAAATGAAATATAAATAATTAACCACTATCTTGTTAACAAACGCCTACCGGCCCTGCTGGACCTATTATAGGCACTTGTTGTTTAATTTGGTATTGGCATCACCATAGTATTTTCTAAAAAATTGTAGATATTGTCAAAACGGATCGATAAACATACCAACAAAAATACATTTTTGGAAAGCATTTTTCAAGGCCTTTCTAAATATGTAAATAAAAATATACCGGGTGTTCCATAAAGAAAAATACAAGTTTGTGTCATGCCCTGTATATTATGTTGAATATGTAGATTTGAACAGTACCATCAAAAACGTGAGAACATTTGGCATATAGAACCGAATAATTAAATTTCCGAATATATTTTCCTATATATTTTTAAATCGCGCCCAGAATCGGGAATTATAAATGAATAACTCTGTACACTGTGAATGAGGGTAAAAAAATAATCACGTGGCTCGGTTTACAAACCAATCCGAGGAGTTCATATGAATTTATAAAAAGTAAAGCAGTGGGAGGGGGCGGCGGTGTACGAGTGGGTCATTTGGTAGTACCCACGCTTTGGCATCGTACGTCGTGGGTTCGATTCCCACCACGCAAATGCCCTGGGTGTTGTGTGTTTGTCTTTAGATTTAAGTTAGGATAGGCTCAGGTTAAGAAAAATATTGAAATTTGCTAAGTTGGTAGGGGGATGGTTTAGATCCAGACAAATCCCCTCCAACAATCAAAGGGGGATGATATAAGCCCCGGAACTGGGTAAAATGGCCGTCGTAGCTAAGCCCATAAAAAAAAGCAGCGGGAGCCGGTTACAACTTGGAGGGTGGCTGGCGACATAGTTGAGCATCTGTTTTGAACAAATTTAAAAAATGGAAGATAATAACACATAACTTTCATTCAAATTCAAATGTTAAGTAAAATAAGAAATACCCATATTCTCTCTAGTAGTTCAAGTACGGCAAATACGAAGTTTACACATATAATTATTTGCTGGAAGATGAAGCGCGCCGAACAAAAAGAAAAAGTCCGGAAGTGAAAGTTGGCAAGGGGAGCTACCGCGCTTTGTTTCATTAATTATTAGGACACTTTCCAAAACCCGCGAGCCGAAGCTCGAGGTCGCCTCTCATCTGACAGTAATTCAGATTGCATCTTCCACTGGGAAACAACTAGAATCTGAGCTGCCCCCGTAAGCTTCGTCCGTTGCCTGGCAACGCGATCACGCGCTAATCTGTTGCGTGGCGCCACGGAGCTAAGAACTTGCAAATTAGAAGTTAGGTATCCAACCATTTTGACATAAAATACTTCAATGCCATAAGTTGGAAATATTCAAGCTTGTTAACACCTTGAACTTGAAGATTATCTTGGATTTGATATTGTTTTACCGTGGTCTTAACTAGCATAACTGTCGCTAGAACAGAAATTGACCAAAAAATTCCCTTCTCCCTTCTCACCGTATACCATTTATTTTTTTATTTATGTGATAAGATGATGACTTGGATCAATAACTCTTGCCGCTCTGACATTTACCAGGTAACTTTGCCAGCAAAACAGTCCCATAATACATACTTACTTGTATTGCAATTCCAGATCGTGAGTTGTCGAAATAATCTTAACTGTGTTTTCAAATTCGTGCCCCAAGTAAGTTTGAATAACGGACTTCCATATATCTTAATTTTCTCGATCTATCGTTTGTTCATTTTCTTCAATCTTCAAGATTGGACTCTAGACTTATAACAAATTAGAAAGCAATGTTTTAGTGGCATAGCAGATGGAATTGTCTTTATTCCGGATTCTGGAAAGCTAAAGCTAAAAAAAAATGTTTCTACTACGTGCTTAACATCTTGTTTATAAAAAATTTCAAAACCATGAGTTTTATCATTTTTATCGAAATACTCATACGTTTCTCCAATGGGGTATCAGATAAGACATGGTATCACCGAAGCGGCTCTGTTTTATATACAGGGTGTCCAAGAATTATTCCTACTGTCTGTATTTTTAATGATAACAATTGCACCAAAAAGGATTTAGATATAGGACAGAAATGCCTTCTGGGGAGATATCTACTCGTATACCCGCACCACTCTTTAGATGGAAGCATCCCTTAGGAATCACTCCCAATTTTTAGATTTTAAATAACGCTCTTCTGTTTTTCTTGAGCGTTGAAATGTAGATACTCTTCATGCTGAATACAATGAGGTCTGTAACATTTGACGTTATAAAAATAGTAGTGAATTTTAAGCGATTTCCTCCTTCTTTAAAAGTCGGACAACTACCTACTATTTTAGGCGTCATCTCCAACAAAAATAGTAGGTATTGCTAAAGTCATATTATCAACGTCTCAATTTTTTACCCTATGTTTTTTTCAAAAAATCTTATACTTAAACGTTGATAATATGACTGTAGCCACTAAATTTTGCTAAGATTAACACTAAAAATAGTAGTTTTTGTTCGACTTTTAAATATATAGCAAATCACTAAAAATTCACTACTATACTGGTAAAATGTCAAGTGTTAAACATCATTGTGTTCAGAATAAAATGTACATATCAACGCTCAAGAAAAAATAGATTCCTAAGGGATGCTTCCATTTGAAGAGTGCGTGTATCACCCCAGAAAGGCGTTTCTGTCTTATGCAGGTAAAACCTGTTTTGGTTCAATTTGTTATCTTTAAAAAAACGGATTGTTGGATTAATTCTGGGACACCCTGTATACAGTGATGGCATGCTTTAAATAATCGAGAGGGCTATTCTTAAGGGAGAAGAGGCTGAGCTGTGGAAATATCGCGTATTCGAGCATTTTCTAAAAATAAACTGATTGGAAGGTGTCGTGTAATTCCCATATTATTCATATTTTCGATTTCCAATGATGTAGGTATCTCACATGGTATTAATAGTCTTATTTTAAAAAATCGAGAGGTGGCTCTGCTGGGATAAAGCGGGTGAGATATATAGATAACCAAGGATAGAGGAAGAATAAAAGAAAGAATAAACAATCTGAGGAGAGAGCAAAAGCATCGGAATGAACATACATTTGTAGTCAACCAACATCTATAACGAAAATTTATCGAAAGAAACAAACATTGCTGTCCGATCCAAAACAGATGCCAGTGGCGTGCCTAAAAATTTGCAATATTTTACATGCCTACTTAAATGTGATTATACGGTGTGGCTCTGGATTATCGTAACTACTGTTTATAATAATTTTTTCTTGAAATCGGCATTAAAATGTCCCAAAATCGTCATTAAAAGCACAGAAATCGTACAATAATGTAGCCCATTATTGTACGATTTTTTCAATAAGTAGGCCGTGGCGAGATGTAAACATCAAACGTCAGACGCGGAGAAATCGCCCGTCAAAAGGGAACAAATATTCAAAACCCGGCCGATAAAGGCTTAACTTTTCGTACACATTGCGAAATTGTTTCCTATAGAAGCGCAATCCTTCAGTATACATATTTTAGTAAATTTGAAAATCAATAGATTTGTTGTGTAGGCTGCACAAGAAGCAGCAGTTTGGTTTTTCTGTCAGAAGGTGCCGTACATCATTATACTTGTCCTAGGTAGAGCGATCGGGAAAGTCAAGCAACGCCGCGCGTAGTCGGTTCGTGGACGGGTGATCCCTTATTATTATTTTCTTGCCTAATAAAACATTTTTTTTTCCGATTTCAAGAAAAATATAATATGTACCTCGGCACTGAAGTTCTTTTTATGACTCATGTGGTTTATTTGCCTCGGCCAGAGGCCTCAGCAACTAAACTCCACATGAGTCATAACAAGTTGAACTTCAGTGCCTTGGTACATAAATAACTATTATTACCAATTAAGTTATTATTTTAAAAAAATACTTGTGTCTTGATACTTAAAAAATAATGTTAAAATTCGAAAATGCATACACAATGTCTCTAGAAAATTGGAAAATAAAAGAGATATTTCGTATCTAAAAACAGGAATGACAAAACATTGGTGCTAGGAAACGGCCTTAGTTACTGAGTTGCGATTTATAGTAAAAAATACAAAAAATAGCATGCTCAATTACTAGATTGGCAGACTGGAAAAAACGAAAATAACTTTATTACTTCAAAAAAGCTGGACAAAATGCTATTTGCATGTCTCTAGAGTAGACAAAGAGCATTTTGATTATCGCTAAATAAAAACTTGTTTTCAATAAACAGCACCTTTATTTATATTTTTATAAATTTTAAATAAAATTAACTTCTTCCATGTTACATTCACATTCAATTCCAACTCCGGATCATTGTTCCAGTTTTCTCCAGATAAAGATTCCACTAATTTCTTCAAATTGTCAATTTTTTCTTTATCTTATAACGCAAAGGTAGACCCGGTAACTCTGATAGAACCGTGCGCGTGGTTTTAGTAGCGATTGGAAATTTTTTGTCTCATCTAAAGTGCGATATAGTACTTCACTTTTTACCAAAATATTGTTGTTGTTGGTAAAAATTTTTTAACAAAGAAACAATGTGTTTAAGGCTGGACTAAACGCAGTTTGTTTGTCTTGCGGACAAACTGATTTTCGTTTGTTTAAAGTGGATGGACTTAATGCATTTTGCACGTCTATGTGGTTTTCACAGTAACGATAAATGTTAGAGATTCAACTGAATATTGGAACGCCACCTGTATTTAAAAAAATTAAAATTTGGGTAAACTGGGTTTTGCAAGTCTGCTCCTCATTTATCCAGCTAATTTTAAAAAAATATGCATCTTGGTAAAATCTAAATATTCATAGAAAAAAAATTGTATAATGTCATCGGAATGGGCGTGGCTACATCAGTATTACGTTGACACCAGCCACCTATACTAAAATCGAGCAACTCTTACGCCTGGCGTAAACAAGAGCACGTGCGTTGAAATATCTGCCATAGCCGCACGGAGGTACGACCTTTATTTAATTTTAGTCTTACAATTGTGTACATCAAAATATTTCAGGCAAGAATTATTGGCTTAATTAAAATGGTTCAAAATATCGATAAAATTATTTGTGGCAGTGTCTAAATAGCTGAAAACAACAAGATAAAACCAAATATCTACATTTTTGCGATCGAGCACATCCCTGTTGCCGAGTCGGGTGAAATTTTATAGTCTACCGACCAATCGCGGATCGTCATTGAACACGTGGTTTTATTGACGCCAGGCGTACGGATTACTCGATTTTTACTATAGAAGAAAAATTTATCAGGGAAAATGCTATTTTCTCGTAAACGGCTGAAGGAAAAGTCGTTCTTTAAAAAAGTATGTTATTTTGGAACACCTTCACTCAAATATACAGGGTGTCCAACTTTAAAACTGTACAAATCCGTAAAATCTTCATTTTTGGAGATAATCGCTTAAACTTTTTTTTGTTTGAAAGGCCTTCAAAAACCGCTTCTTCTGGCCTTCCTGCCATTTTCAAAATGCAAATCCAGGGCCGGCTGCGATTTTTTTTACACCCGATTTTCACAAAAACCATTTAGCGATATCTTTATTTAAAATCTGACCCCACAGCATTAATCAGAACACCCCAAAACCCCAATATACCAAATTTGAACAAAACATATACAGGGAGTTCCATTCTGTAGGGTGTCAAAGTTGAGCAAAATAGGAATTTTAAAGACATTTGGCGAACCAAGTGTGCCATAGAATCCCTTCAAAACAGTTAAATGGTCAACAGGACCACTCAAAATGTTGGTGTGAAAAGATTTACTACAAAAATATACAGGTTATTTTTCTCTGAGCCATGTCAAAATTCTGAATTTTTATTAAACTTTATACTGGTCAGGAGTGCTTTGGAATCATTGAAAAAATATTAATACACACAAAAGTAATTTATTTCTTTAGAAAATGCCAACCAGCAAATAAAAACAATTTAAATTATTGGACCTTCCTCAACAAAGTCACTGTTTAATAAGATGATACATTTTCTGTGCGTTTCCTGTTGTGGCACACCAGCCACCTTAACTGATATGGACTTACTAACCCCGCAGGCTTCTGTATTTGTTAGATTTAGTTCGTTTATAGTGTGTTTCACTCGATTTTTGACCCGTATAGAGTTCCAAAAATTCGGTAATTTGAGTTGGCACAGATAAGATCACTCTGTATGTTTTCTATTGGACCTTTGCACACCAATACCTTGAGTGGCCCTATTGACCATTCAACTGTTTTGAAGCGATTCCATGGCACACTTGACTTGGCAGATTCCTTTAAAATTTCTATTTTGCTCAACTTTGACACCCTGCAGAATGAAACTCCCTGTATATTTTTTATTAAAATTTCGTATATAAGGGTTTTGGGGTGTTCTTATTAACGCTGTGGGGTCATATTTTAAATAAAAGAAGCGCTAAATGGTTTTCGTGAAAATCGGGGGTATAAAAAAATCGTAGCCGGCCCTGTATTTGCATTTTAAAGATGGCGGAAAGATCAAAAGAAGCGGTTTTTGAAGGCCTTTCAAACAAAAAAAAGTTTAGCCGATTATTTCCAAAAATGAAGATTTTACGGATTTGTACAGTTTTAAAGTTGGACACCCTGTAGAGTAGAGATTTATCAAAATATGAAGAAGACGCTAGGCGGCACGACGCGCGACGCCTCGAATTTTTTTCTCAGAACCATAACTTTTTATTGTAATTTGTGGAAAAATAATTTGTGAAAAGTAGCTTAGAATATTTTAGTAATAGCAAAAAGTATAGTTAAGATTAAATATTTAGCAGCCTTTTAAAAATGCTAAGAAAAAAGGTATAAGGAATATTTTGTGGCATATCATGTAAAGGATAATCAGTTGAAACAATGCACTCCAGTCGGGATTATCCTTTACCTGATATGTCACAAAAAGATTGCCCTTTATTTATAATTTGAGGTACAACAATTCATCATTGTTTGTGAATAAAAAGGTAAGGTCCTGACAAAAAAATTTCAGTGAAGGTGTGTGAAAATATAATATTTTTCACAAAACGAATTTTGCATCGGCCGTTTATCAGAAAATCGCATTTCCTATGATAAATGAATCATACTCTGTAGATATTTCTGAAGAACAAATTTAATAAAAAATAGCATATTTTAATCGGAGTGAAAGTAACTTTTAGTGGCAAGCCTGTTAAACGACAATTATTGACAAAAATGAAACCAAAACCCAATTTTTAGGATTCAAAGGTCTCTTTTTAACGGAGGCATTTCTTGGAATATAGGTACATGTGGTTAAATCGCCATATTTTGACGTCAAGAACCTACGATTAATGGGTTGGCCTTCTTTTCTGGGACACCCTGTATAATTACTGCGCAGTTTAGTTTAATTTCAAATTGTCATGCCGGGTATTTCATTAAGGGTGATCAAGTACTATAAATATATCGGGAACTAATAGTCTAGGAGCTTGTGGAAAAAATCCTGTTGAGGAAAGTGGCCAAGACAAATTGCTGGAAATATTCTTAAGTTATCAAAAAATGTATTCGATACATTGATAATTTCCATAAGGTCTATAATGTTTTTTGGCTTTATCGAATTTGACAAACTCGATCTCGCTAAGTAATTAAGGTTTGTTAATTAAAACGAAGTAATATCCGAGTAATATCAGAATGATTTTCCCGGCCCTTGCTAAAGGGCGTTATTTGTAAAATACTCTTTTTCAATTATCGATTTTTATATAATAATCGAAAAGAGATTAAAGTTGTAAGAAAAAACGTGAAAGATTCATTAGTTTCAGAGTTATCGCGAATAGAATATGCGGTACCTCATCACTATTATTACCCTTAATGAAACACAGGGTGATTCAATTTTTATCTGGGAAACTTCAACGTGTGATATATTTTTCTTGTTTTAATGAAAATAATAATAATAATTAAATTTTGTCGCCTCAAAAACTTACTTAAAAAAATCGAAAATAAAATTTCAATTTCGACACCCTGCATCTCAAAAACCAAACATCTGCGGACCCATGTTCATATGAACTTTTCGTCATATTTTCCATTTTTCTTTTTAATTTTTCAAGTTGGTGCCTTTATTTATGGACACCCTGTATTTATTTATTTTAGAAAATATGTTTTTGTTCTGTTTTTATTCATTAGAATTATCGACAGAGTTTCGTTACTTATGAGGGATTGCCCCCCCCCCCCCAGACGTTAATCCTGGATACGCCACTGGTCACGTCGAAGAGTTTCCAAGTCCCTTTCCCCAGGCGCCCTCTAATCTCGCGCCTACTACCTCTGTGGTGAGCCTCGAGTCGACGGCGGCGTCGGCGGCATCGGCGGCGTCGGCGCCGACCGGCGCTTAGTCGACGACGCCAAACGGTGGAGAAAGGTGTGGCAGGCCGGGCGGAAGATGTGACTCGGAGATGGGTTCCAGCAGCGACCGAAGCGGGTTGCGACTGCGGCTCGAGGGCTGCTCAACAGGTGATGGCGCGATCGGGATGGCATCAGCCTCCGACCGTCAGCCCGACCCAGCACCAGGCCCCTCCGACGAAGCAGAACTCGCCGCCCTATCATCGGTATCGTTGCTGTCGCTTTTGGTGTTCCATGTTCCACGGTATCCGGTCGCGGCTTGCTTCGTTCTCATTCATGTTTCCGTTGCTTTCGATGTTCTTTGTTGTAGTGGGTAGATAAGACCAGGTGATGACACTGACACGTGCCTTCGACGTATTTTACCACAAATCGAATATCGTGTAATTGTATTTTGCGTGGATTTACGGCTCCCCCAATTATTAGAACGGCCCACTCATCCGAAGCCAGCTCATTCATACATCAATGTTTTTAATGTTCGGTGTTATAGTATATAGTAATCTGATATAGCCCATAGCCCAAGATAAGGCAAGCAAAAGCGTAGGGGGTGAAAATAAGCCACTGGCGTCTGCATATATTTTTTATATTCTTATAAATAGATTTTGTGGAAACCGGAAAAACCGTGTTAAAAATAATAAGTTGTAAAACAATAAGCACATTCTAGGTTGTGTAAATTTCTATTGAATAATTAGATATTCCTACGTACCTATATACTTGGGTGCTATGGCTTTATTTATTTCTTTCATTTCTACATTCTTAGTTATTAAAAAAACTTCAGGAAGAGTACAGGGTATTTTTGAAGATTGCTCACCCCTTAACATTAGCAATTTAAAAAATATATAAAATGATAGATATTGTAGTTGTAGGAAATTTACTTACGATCTCAATACACTTTAGAAAAACAATTGAACTTTTCAATATTATTGGATATTTGAAATAAACAAAAAATTGCAAATTTGACCTTTGTATACATATAACCTTTATCTGTTGACCGATTTTGATAGACAATCTTTTTTTTGTTAACCAAATGTTCAAAATGCGCATTCTACAATGTGGGTAACTTTTACGGATGCACCGAATATTCGACAGGCCGAATATTCAGCCATTTTTTGTGCATTGCCGAATATTAGGCAAGGCCGTATAATACTTTTAAATAAAATAAAATATTCGGCTAATTATTCGGCGAGTAAATAGCAAGATTTACATTTTTTTGCAAACATGTAATTTACTCAAAATATAAAGAAAGAATTAAAAATTTAAAAACAACTAATTAACCAACTTAAATGTCAGGTGCATCTCCAGCCAGCTTAAACCATTATTAGGTCCAAGGAATGGCCGAATATTCGGCCAATTATCCGGTCTGCTCTAAGCATTCCTCTTTCTTTACTTGTCTAAGGGTCATTTGTTATATTTATGTGTGGGCTTAGTGTCCAGTTATCACCACAGAGGCTCTTAAAAACGTTTTTGTTAGAAATACTATAAATTAGATTCGAAATTTTGAACTATGCGGCTTAATAGTTTGCCGAATGTTGCTTGGTCAAATATTCTGTATTCGGCCAATGCCACATTTCACTATTCGGTGCACTCCTAGTAACTTTGCTTTTGGCCTGTAATCATAGACAATCACGGCCATTTTTATGGGCTCAAATTTCAAAACGGATTTTTTTTTAGAACCACATAATTCTTTTCTAATTCTGACATAATATGATCGAATTTTTAGATCTTTATGACAATTATTTTGTGGCCAACCATTTTTCACAACTTTAAATATTCTCTTTAAATTTCGACATGGCATGATCAACGCTTTAAAACGAAAGTACTTAATTATTATATTTTTAAAAATATAACAATGAAATTATTGATCTCTATATACGCCGACATCTTCCAAAGAATTAGCTTCTAAAGATTGTGGAAGATAAACTATCGGCGCTATTTTTCTCTGATTCTACCCACAAAAACTCGTGCCTACTGTAGTAGTACCGTTTTCTGCATGGACCTGTAAAGATTATCAGTAAGACCCAACTCTTTGATATTTTTCAGCAAAGTTTTTGGTCTGACACCAGTTGTTGACACGATGATTGGAACCGTCTGAACGTTCTCCATTTCCCATTGCGTTCTAATTCGTTCTTCTAAGTATCTGTACTTCGCGATCTTCTCGGCCTGCTTTACACGCAGGTTGTTGTTGTTTGGGATGGCCACATCAATCAGAATTGTCTTTCTAGAAATGTAATAAACTATTATAAGGGCCGGCCTGTTATGGGAAACTCGTTGGTCTGTCAGAACTGTACGATCCCAGTACATCTTGTAGTTGTTGTTTTCAAGAACAGGCTCCGGTGTGTAGCTGTAATATGGGACCCTCTCTGCCTGCACAAGCAGCAGTTTTTCCGCCAGTTGCTGGTGCTAGATCTTGGCAACCGAATCGTGTCGTTCCTTATATTCCGTTGATGCTTACATCTGACATCCTCCTGTTATGTGCTGGATTGTTTCTGAAGTTTGGCACCCGTATCTGCATCTGTCATCCACTACCGATGCATCTCCTACAATGAATTTTAGGTAGTTGCGAGTTGGTATAACCTGATCTTGTATGGCCAGTAAGAAGCCTTCCGTCTCGGGGAACATTCGTTCCGAGGTCAGCCAATAGCTCGACGCTAACCTGTCGACATGTTCCTGTTTAACCTCATTAGGATGCCTCCCGTGCAGCGGCATCTTGGAGCGGCGGCCATTATTTAGAAACAAGTTGTAAATATGAGTTGTAAATTTGAGAATGTTCTTGCAATTTCAGATATGTATACAGAAGACCATACCTAATAATAATATGTTTTTGTCGATTACAGTGCGGGTAAAACCCACAAATTAAATTAAAGTGAAATAAATTTAGCATAAAATTTTAAAATGAAATATTTCAAAAACAACAAAATATATCTAACGATATAAAGTAGATTTCAAAAATACAGTGTTCCGTTTGAAACTTGGGCTGTCCCGGTTTTGTGCAACACCCTGTATAAAATTTGGTATCAACGTAAAAAACTACAGTTCGGTACCTAAAATTTTTATATGAGACATTTTTTTCTGGGGTAAAAAATAACGACGTTAATGCAGGGAGCTAAATTCTACCGTGAAGATTCGTTACATCTCACCGCCAGACTAATGCCCAATAAGTACAAATACGGCCAATCTATCGCTTCTAATTTGGAAGGTGCCTGGGAAACTCATCCCCTCACCACTCCCCATATCCACCCATAATAACAAGGTAATTTCCTCACAAACCCCCAATAACAAGGTAATTTCCTCCAAAACCCCAATAACAAGGTAAGAGTGGTCCCTGGTACCTTCCCTTTTTTAAAAATTAAGAGAAAATAATTATCAATTTTGTATTTGACCATCTCGGTGACCATAAAGCAATTTTGACCGAACTAGATTTATTTTACTTAATATCATTTAATTCATTAGATTTTCTGCGAAAATTTCAGGACAGTTTTTTTACTTCATGGCGCTAATTAAATATTAATTTTAATTTAAAAAAATGTTATACAGGGTGTTCTAAATTGACACATTTTTGGGAACTGAGAACAGATGGAATTTTGGGAACAGATGTACTTAAAAAACACTTTCTGTTTCTCATTTAAACTTTATTTATGTCTTTAGGACTTATAAAGTGAGATACAGGGTGTTAAATTTAGTATAAAAATATTGAACTGTTTTTATATATTCCAGGCCAATTTTCAAGTTAAAGGGTAATAATTACCGATTTCTTGAGAAAAATATAGACAAGACTGAAACTAATTGCATTTTTACAAGCTTTTATTACAAGCTATTATTTTTTAACTTGACCTGTTAGTATATGTTATGTATGTATGTATATGTGTGGGTCGAATCTTGCAAGCTGAATTAGAACCACTTCTCGACATCCGATTGAGCTGAAATCTTGCATACACCTTTAGTTCTGGTGACAATACAATATGCAAGACTCAGTATTGTAATACATTCAAAATGACCGCCGCTCAAAAACGGCGGTTGATGTTTTTTTTTTCAACCCTCTTAATATGATAAAACGATAAAGTTAGAAACGTCACACTAAATTCAATATAGCCGCCGCTCCAAGATTCGGATTACATTTTATTTTCAACCCCCTTAATATGGGTATCAAATGAAAGGGCTTGAAGAGTAGAAAACGATAAAGTTAGTGACATCACACTAAATTTAATATGGCCGCAGCTTCAAGATGGCGGATTACATTTTTTTATTTTCAACCCTCTTAATATGGGTGTCAAATGAAAGGGTTTGAAGAGTAGAAAACGATAAAGTTAGAAACGTCACACTAAATTCAATATAGCCGCCGCTCCAAGATTCGGATTACATTTTCTTTTCAACTCTCTTAATATGGGTATCAAATGAAAGGGCTTGAAGAGTAGAAAACGATAAAGTTAGTGACATCACACTAAATTTAATATGGCCGCCGCTTCAAGATGGCGGATTACATTTTTTTATTTTCAACTCTCTTAATATGGGTGTCAAATGAAAGGGTTTGAAGAGTAGAAAACGATAAAGTTAGAAACGTCACACTAAATTCAATATAGCCGCCGCTCCAAGATTCGGATTACATTTTATTTTCAACCCCCTTAATATGGGTATCAAATGAAAGGGCTTGAAGAGTAGAAAACGATAAAGTTAGTGACATCACACTAAATTTAATATGGCCGCAGCTTCAAGATGGCGGATTAAATTTTTTTATTTTCAACTCTCTTAATATGGGTGTCAAATGAAAGGGTTTGAAGAGTAGAAAACGATAAAGTTAGAAACGTCACACTAAATTCAATATAGCCGCCGCTCCAAGATTCGGATTACATTTTATTTTCAACCCCCTTAATATGGGTATCAAATGAAAGGGCTTGAAGAGTAGAAAACGATAAAGTTAGTGACATCACACTAAATTTAATATGGCCGCCGCTTCAAGATGGCGGATTACATTTTTTTATTTTCAACTCTCTTAATATGGGTGTCAAATGAAAGGGTTTGAAGAGTAGAAAACGATAAAGTTAGAAACGTCACACTAAATTCAATATAGCCGCCGCTCCAAGATTCGGATTACATTTTATTTTCAACCCCCTTAATATGGGTATCAAATGAAAGGGCTTGAAGAGTAGAAAACGATAAAGTTAGTGACATCACACTAAATTTAATATGGCCGCAGCTTCAAGATGGCGGATTAAATTTTTTTATTTTCAACTCTCTTAATATGGGTGTCAAATGAAAGGGTTTGAAGAGTAGAAAACGATAAAGTTAGAAACGTCACACTAAATTCAATATAGCCGCCGCTCCAAGATTCGGATTACATTTTCTTTTCAACTCTCTTAATATGGGTATCAAATGAAAGGGCTTGAAGAGCAGAAAACGATAAAGTTAGTGACATCACACTAAATTCAATATGGCCACCGTTCTAAGATGGCGATTACATTTTCTTTTCAAACCCCTTAATATGGGTATCAAATGAAAGGGCTTGAAGAGTAGAAAGCGATAAAGTAAGTAACATCACACTAAATTCAATATGGCCGCCGCTTCAAGATGGCGATTACATTTTCTTTTCAAACCCCTTAATATGGGTATCAAATAAAAGGGCTTGACGAGTAGAAAACGATAAAGTTAGTGACATCACACTAAAGTCAATATGACCGCCGCTACAAGATGGCGGATTACTTTTTTTTTCAACCCCTTTAATATGGGTATCAAATGAAAGGGTTTAAAAGTATAAAACGATAAAGTTAGTGGCATCACACTAAAATTAATATGGCCGCCGCTCGAAGATGGCGGATTAAAATTTATTTTCAAACCCCTTAATATGGGTATCAAGCCAAGCTACGAGTATATGTATAGGTCTGTGGTCAGGGTATTAACTTAAGTGATAAATATAATTTTATCATACGTATTTTGGGAATCTTCGAGGGTTTTAAGGGCTTTCATAAGAAAATAGTATAAATGTGTAAAAATATAAAAAATATTTTTACACACTTGTACTATTTTCTTATGAACTTGATTTTTTAAATACCTAGTGCTTATACACTATAAAATTGCTAATAAATAGTTATTTGTGTATCAAGGCAGTGAAGTCTATTAGGTAAAATAATTTAAACGTTAAAAAATGATACTTTATTTGCAGAGTTTTGAATATCTGGCCACGTTTGGTTTTCAAATGTTGATAAGGCCTACTTATTGAAAAATTGTACTGTTGTGACTGTTTTGAGGCTTTTTAATGCCGATTTGAAAAAATATGTTACCTATAAGCTAAGCTAAGCTCTAACTAAAAATTATTAGGTAAGTAATTTATCTTTACGGTTCTTAGTTGATTTTTCAGACGAAATAGAAGTATTCAAATTTGCGGTAACGCAAAAACCACAGTCCAAAACGTATAGTTTTATTTATTAAATTTTGTATATAATTACAGTAATTTGCACCAATTAGTGTCTGAAGACGAATTTCATGTACCTACGTAGGTTTATTAAAATATTTAATTTAAGTCCAATCTGGGTAACAAACAATCCATCTATACCAAACGATCATCTATTTCTTTATTCACTGGAGCTACTTAAAAAACAAAATATCCTTAAACCTGAACTTAAGCCCCAAGTTATCAAGTGACTGAAAGGTACTTGCACATGCACAAGTTAATACTCATGAAGTATTCAATAATGTGTTTAATTTATACCCTGTTCCTGGGGGATTTATACCCCCGCCCTATATGACACCGTGTTTCTTTCCAAAATTCTGTTGGTGTTGGGAGCCGAATTTGAGTTTCTTTACGCGACTGTTGGTGACCTTTTCCCACTAATATTTTATTAGCTACGTGCAAAATCACTATTATATCTAGCTCACAACCCTCCCTTGCATATAATCTTTAGTCATTCACTAGTAATAAATGTTTCCTACCTATAAATAACCATCCCGGTTATTGGTTAGTTTTTCAAGGAGGCTTCCAGCCGGATTTTGTTACCGTCGCGAGATATTATTTAGAACTGTGACAAAGATGATATACAATGGCTTGGAAATTTCAAATTAGGCGTTATATTAAGAAATTTGCAAAATCAGATTATGTTTCATAATTATAATAATATTCCCAAATAAACTGAATAAAAATTGTTCTGCTGGATCGTTCAGCGTTCAGTCATTCGAATTTATCGAATATATCTTGGATACAGGGTGACTAAACTTTTTATTCTTCGATTACCCAAAACTGTTGTATTTTGTTTTGGCGTGATTGTGATTTTTTGTGATAATTGAAGACATAGGTGGATGAAGTCCCACGTAACAAACTAATAGTTTTGAGATAATTATCGACTTTGAAGTTTTTTGTTCGGCAGTTTTTTTGGGATCACATTAGATATAGCTATTGAAGCTATATAAAAAATTAATGTCTCCTGACTATTGACTTTTTACTATATAATTTAGGTTACTACCTGCTGGATGGAAATTTAAAACTAAATACCTAAAAAAATAAAAAACCTTACATAGTCCTTCTATCCCAGAACAAAATATTTGTCAAAAACATTAAAATATTTGGAATGATTATACCTACTTCTATATTATACTAGTTTTTAGTTTCTGTTTTGGTGACTCGCTTCACCATCATTAATTTCAAACAGAATACTTACCTAATATTTGTAAAAATACTTGAATTCGTATTCTATAATCTTTTCCTTTTTAACATACGCAATTTTGGACGCAATCCGTTTCATTAGATTACCTAAATTTCTTCAATAGAAACATTTTTTTTTGTTTTTAATGACCTAGAAAGAAGTGCATATAATAATATTAATACAAAATGCAGGAGCTGTGTGAAGCTGTTTGGAAGAGCCTTAAACAGCTTCTATGAACAACTTTGAACATGTCTCTGAAAAGCTTTAAAAAGGTCTCTGAATGGATTTAAAAAGGCACTTGAACAGCTTTGAATAAGTCTGAACAGGTCTGTAAACGGCCTTGAACAGTACAGATCCTGCTTAAACTGATAACGTCAAATCCTGTAAATCCTGCGCCAGTCTCCCCACGAAAAATGAGCTAGAAATTCAAGAGATCATCTTATATAATAATAATAATAATTCTCACCCTCACAATACTCCAAACTAGGAGTATTGTGTAGGATATAACATGGAATTTGTTAGGCAGAACTCGTATCTTTAGACCTGTTCCACTCGTATCAGGTGTTTAAAACTCCAATGCGCCGAAAAGGCATTTTCTAAAAAAATGTTATTTATTCAATTACTTATATCTTCAATTAGGGTGAATGCAGCAGGAGAGATGCCGCATTGGTGATAATGTTGATATTATCAACTAGATGGCGCAAGTGCAGACTCATAGGCTTTCAGAGTTGTCTAATGGCGCGTTAGGTCTGTGGTTATATGCGTTGCAACTGTGATCGGTCGGTATTTTAATGTTTTTTTTTGTGTTTTTATGAAGGTAAGACTAATACGAATTGTCCAGAATGTTATAAGTGTGATTTATTTATAGTAACATCGAGCAATCCGGACGCCTGGCGTAAATAAAACCACGTGTTCAATGAAGATCCGCGATTGGTCGGTAGGCTATAAAATTTCACTCGACTCGGCAACAGGGACGTGCTCGATCGCAAAAGTGTAGATATTCGGTTTTATCTTGTTGTTTTCAGCTATTTAAGACATTGCCACAAATAATTTTATCGATGTTTTGAACCATTTTAATTAAGCCAATAATTCTTGTCTGAAATATTTTGAGGTACACAATTGTAAGACTAAAATTAAATAAAGGTCGTACCTTGCGGCTATGGCAGATATTTCAACGCACGTGCTCTTGTTTACGCCAGGCGTAAGAGTTGCTCGATTTTAGTATAGGTTATATATAATACATGGCATTGTAGTGTTTTTGTATTTTCGGCAATCAGAGCAGTTTATAACCAACCAATCTTGCCAGCAAGTTGTGTTCATCTTGGCGTTCGTTGATATAGCCAAAGAAAATGGTACTACGCCATTTTCTTTGATATAGCTTAGGTATACATTATACAGAGATGCCGCGTAGTTGTATCGCTGTATACAAAAGACGTAGGTACCTATCGGGTCTGAAGAAATGTATTAATGGA
Organism: Pseudeuparius sepicola; assembly: GCA_963920635.1. NCBI lineage: Eukaryota > Metazoa > Arthropoda > Insecta > Coleoptera > Anthribidae > Pseudeuparius > Pseudeuparius sepicola. Next base: position 17,855,335 of record OY987305.1, read on the forward strand.
TACTTTTTAGAGTAGTTTCATTGCCATGCCGCGCAAATACATCCGTAATTTACTCCTACTAAATTATTGCCTGAGGTTTCTCCAGTGCCAAAATTTTCCATCTCATTCAATAAGAGATTAGTCGATTTTAGGCGAATAACCATTAGTAACCGGTAAATACCAAACACGTTTACGAGATTCGGTTATTGTTGGTTATAGCTCTTTGACGTCACAAAGAAGCCCTTCATACGTCATCGTTATACCCGACAATAACCGCGGTATTTACTCAACTCAGGAGCAGGGTAATTACCCCGGTTATTGAAACACAAATGTCATTGGCTAGATTTGCCAATTGGTTGCTAGTTTGAATTTTTCAAAACTTAAAAATATATTTGCTGATATATAGGCATGGGTAGTGATTTCATATTTTCATCTAGATCCATAATTTAAAAAAATGAATAGGAGCAAAAATGTCTCTTTTGTGTAAACGTTGAAGGCTGAAGGTGAAGAGTGTGAAGATGTCTAGATTCCAGGTTGAAGTCGGAGATATTTTATTACATGCTTTTATTCATTTTTTGTAACAAATTTAAACAAAACCCAACATACACAAATATAAGTGTGGTTATAGAATAACAATAAAAAAGGGGGTAGTGACAGGAAGGAGCCTAAGTTAAAATCGGCTATAAATAAAAGGGACAGAAGAAGCCAGAAGCAGAAGAGGCAAAATTGTGATGAAGAACCACTAGCAACATTTTCAAAAGAGGCAGATTGTCGCTGTGCGGAGTGCTTTGCGAAATAGAGACGACTGACTTCATACATTGTAGACAATGGTTTCACGAAAGCTATTCTATGTATGGGAGCACATCTAACGTATGTAGACGAGAACATCTTCGAAAAAATCAAATGAGGTTACTCCTTTATTAAGGGGGGCGCGGGCGCAAACGCACGCGGTGGCGGGCGTGGTGACGGTGGCGGTCAGGCAGATCAGGTGCGGTGCGCAAACCAACGCGGTGGGCGGTCATTGTATAGAACTCAGTTCTTGGAAATTCTTAGCAGAATGTATTTTTTAGTTATTTTTTATGCGAAGACTACAATGGATAGAGCACACGAGGTAGAGGAGGAAGCAGTATTATACTAGCTTTACTGCTAGATGAGGAAGAAGAAATAGAGAACCTGCCCTTGATGCGTTTGAAAACTACCTACTTTCCTAATAATAGAAGTGTGCATATTTTTTCCAAAAATTTTGTCTTTTTTTCTTTATATTCTTATATTCGTGATGAGGTACAGAATTGGGTACATCCGTACCAGTTCTAGTTATTCAAGAAAATGTATGAAAAAGTCGGATGTCAGACACTATATGAAAACATACCACGCAGAAGTCTTGATGTTTCACATACTTTCTAGTAAAAAGCGTATTCAACTGCAAACTATAAAAATGTTTGGAACATATTATACAGGGTGCTCCATAGATAGTGACTTGTTTGAAATTTTTCAACAAACAATTAATTACTCCAGGTTTTCAAATGGAGCACCCTATTTTTTAACATCTCAGAGTATAGTAGGTACATATACTTTTCGAATACTACAACGTTTATATATATATATATATATACTATATTTTAATTTACCAGCGTGTTCTACGACCTAAAGAAATGAAAAAAGTTCCTATAAACATGGCCTTAAAAATGCCCCCTAATGGGGCTATAGCCCCCGAAAGGGCAGTTTCACAAACGGGTTTCTATATTTGCAGAACGAACAAAGATAAAATTCTGAAATTTGGTATGAGATGTACCTGTGAGATTTGACATTTACCGAGGTAGCGAGAGTTAAACATTCTTAATCATAGGCGTTCCAAATGGGGGGGTTCAGGAGTTAAAATTACCCCAAAATTTTTTTGTATACTTTTTTTTCCAGATTTCTTGCAAAATTATGAAAGTTGAAGGTATTTTACGAAGAAAAGGTGCTCTTGTTGAACTTCGATAGCATGCATGGTTTTCGAGTAAACTCGTTTTGAAAATTTTTTGCAGAGTGCCATGATAATGCCTATTAGAAATTAGCCTGCCATAATTTGCCACCACCTTTTTTGGTACAAAAAAATGAAAAAAGTTCCTATAAACATGGCCCCAAAAAAGTCCCCTAAGGGGGCTATAGCCCCCGAAATAGACACTTTAGCAAACGGTTTTTTCTAAATATTTCCAGAACGAACAACGATCAAATTATGAAATTTGGTGTGTGATATACCTGTGAGATTTGACGTTTACCGAGGTAGAGATAGTTTGACATTCTTCATCATAGGCGTCCAAAATAAGAAGGGTCAAGGGGTTAAAAATATCCAAAAAAAATTTTGTGCGGTTTTTTCATGATTTATTGTCCCATGTATGTCACACACCAAATTTCAGAATTTTATCTTTGCTCGTTCTGGAAATATTTAGAAAAAACCGTTTGCCAAAGTGTCCATTCCGGAAGCTATAGGCCTCTTAGGGGGCATTTTTGAGGCCATGTTTATAGGAACTTTTTCATTTTTTTTGGGTCGCAGAACGCAGAACACGCTGGTAAAATATTGCTGGCTAATTTCTAATACGCATTTTCATGGCCCTCTGCAAAAAAAATTCAATACTATTTTACTCGAAAAAGGTGCACGCTATCAAAGTTCAACAAGAGCACAATTTTTTCGTAGAATACCCTGAAATTTTATAATTTCGCAATAAATTTAGGGAAAAAGCACACGCAAAAAAATTAGGACATTTTTAACCCTTTAACCCCCCCATTTAGGACACCTATGATTAAAAATTTCTAACTATCGCTATCTCGGCCAATGTCAAATCTCACAGGAGCATCACATACCAAATTTCATAATTTTATCTTTGTTCGTTCTGGAAATATTTATAGAAACCCGTTTGTGAAACTGCCCCTTTCGGGGGCTATAGCCCCATTAGGGGGCATTTTTGAGGCCATGTTTATAGGAACTTTTTTCATTTTTTAGGTCGTAGAATACGCTGGTAAATTATGGCAGGCTAATTTCGGGACACCCTGTATATAGAAATATTTTAAAAATATGGCACTTTGGTTGCCTTACGACATTCAAAAAAGAGTTTTCCAAAAACATTTGTTTGTAAAGAGATTTACCAATATTTCAAAATTCAATATCAAATTTTCTTAGACTTTGCAAAAACCTTCGATAGAGTAGTTTATCTACGTTAATAGATAAGCTCAATTATTCCATTGTGCGTGGCAGATGTAATGATCTGATAAGCGATTATTTGTCTGGAAAGCAACAAGTAGGGGTCCATGTGTGCTGTGAAAGCGTGATGAGTTTTTTTAGATGGCAAAATGAACCTGCGATCAGGATTGGGAATGTAGGTGTTTCTAGCTTTTATAGAAGGCGGTATAGATGGGTTTTGAATGAGCACAAAGACCGCCAAAGCTATATGTATTTCCTAATTGCCTTTTCAGATTTTCTTCTAATTTATACAAGAATATTATCAGCATGGACTGTTGATGGAATATGCGTATAGAGATGCAAAATGCTCGAGCATTTATATTTTGAGCATTTTCAGCAATGACTAACGAGAATAAACAAGAATAACGGCATAAATATATAGATGTTTCATTATAGCAAATGATCAGCTCTATTCAGAGGTTAATAAATATGCTGTAAAATGTCTTTTTCTGAAAATTCTGATTTTTCTGAAAATTCTTGAGCAAGTTCTTAAAATTATCAAGAATATTCCCAAAGTCTATCTATGATTTCGGCGGTGCGAGATAGCCCCGTAACGTTTCTCTTCCAACAGTCGCGGCGCGCGCCGACGTACTCTCTCTACTCTACTTACGCCTATTGAGCCGGTTACACATAGCACTCGTCTGCGATCCCAATGACTGTTTGGTGGGCGTGGTTACGCTGCCAAGCGAATATCGATGTGATCGGAGTACACTGTTATCGCAGATACTGTTATAACTAGAAATATTTCTAATTTTCAGATGAAAAAATGTTTTATATAATCGATTTATATCGATACAATGAATGTTTATGGACATTTAAAGTCAACTCTATATATTTTTCGTATGGGAGACATTCAAAATTTTGGAAACCTCCGTCTACTGCTAATATAATTCAGTCAAAACGTGGTCTGCTTAATAAAGGCGTTTTCACCCAATACCTTTTCTTCTTATATTATAATATTTAACATTAACTTTTTTAATAAAAAGGCACATGATAGCATACATATACATTTATCTTTTATTCGGCGCCATTTTGTAACTACTACTGTCAACACACTTTTGCAAATATTGTGAAACATCCCATAACAGTTCTGCTATAGCAGTATAAGCCTCCCCCACCGAAGAGTTGAAATGGTCGGCCGTCGACGATTTCGTCATCTACTTGTCTCTTTTCGGCTTCACAGCGGGCGCGTATCTTTTTTTATCTGTCTCTTACATTACAATGCATTTATCCTCGTGGATTTCCATAATAACCCGTGAGGTCAATTTAAAATACGGCCAGGCGGCTGCGGATAGGAATGAATTATTATTAGACAGTAGTAATCTTTGACTCCATTACATTAGCAATCTTGGTGTAATGGAAAAACGTAGGTACGTGTGTATCACTTTTTCTGCCTCTTCATTATTTTTGTACTAAATCCTAGCCGGGCAACTTGGGCATGGAACTAAACACATGTACAGGGTGTTCATTTGAAAACTTCCCACCCCCAATATCTCACAAAATACAAAAAAGTAAAAAATCCCCCTGACCCGTCGATTTTTGTTTGGAGGGGGACCTTCATTGATGCAAATATGATATTGATAATGCCACCCCTGTGTGGGCCACTAACCCCAACTTTAAGATTTCAAATGGAACTACCCAACTTGTGATACATCATTTGAAAGGGATTTTTTTGCGAATTCACTAATCACTCGTTTTTTACAATCATTTAAAATTTACAAAAGTTATAAGCAAAAACCTAGTTTTGATGGATGCTCCAAGTAAGTAGCTATTTAAGTAAATAATAGTCATTGAATTATTGAGGTCTTTAATTTATCAAATGTTCAAAATGACCGCCGTCATTGGCTAAGCAGTAATAAAGCCGAAATTCGAATTCTTGTCTAACCTTTAACAATATTTCTGAAGTAATACGGCGGCATTCTTGTGTTTTTTTAAAGTTGGGGTTGGTGACCCGCACAGGGGTGGCTTTATCAACATCACATTTGCATCAATGAAGGTCCCCCTCCGAACAAAAATCGACGGCCACGGCGATTTTTTTTTACTTTTTTGTATTTTGTGATATATTGGGGATGGAAAGTTTTCAAATGAACACCCTGTATTGTATAGACTTATCATTCGTTAATTAACTAGTTTGGGGGGCAGTAGTCGTTATTCGGACCTATTTGTTATTATAGCGTTTAAATAAAGTGTTTGATAACTTTTCTAATGCTATTATTTTTTACAGGACACCCGAACTCACGTTCTAATCGAGCTTTATGAGAACGAAAAAACCTACGTGGAATCACTAGAAATCATCTCCACAGTAAGTTGTATGTTGTGGTAGACATAGTAGGTATGCGATAAACATAAGTATCTTATTAACGGTTTATTAACTAACACTTATTACTAAAGCAACCGAACTTATTATGACAAGATAATTTTGAGATCGGCGAAAATTAAAAAAAAAATCCTTCTTATTTACCTTACTTATTTTTGATTCTTTTATTATTAGGTATTATGTTGCTGAATATCTTATAATTACATGGAAATTTACCCGTATTAATTTCTTCAGAAAACCACATAATATTTTAATGAATAAATAAGTTGTAAGAAATCAATCAATTGGGTTCGTTGTGCGTAATTTTCGATTATTGTATATTAATGGCTTGGTACAAAATTGACAAAATTCGCGCAACTTCAACAGATATTGTCTGTAACATATACAAGGTGACATTGAAAAAAGTACAATGTATAATGCATAGTAGATACCATACGCTAGAGCAGTCTAAAAAATGAAAAAAGTATTATTACTTTTGTTTGGCTGTCATCAGGTGCGTTAGTAATTCAATTATTACAGATTACTTATACGGGCAGGCAGTGCCGGATAGATGGCGATGGCTCCACTCATTTCGGAAAGTAGGAGGGTTGTTTTTGTGAATAGTTATTTAACCGCAGCTAATTCATATCAGTAAAATTATTTCAAGGTATTCTTAAAAAAGTAGTCACGATTCGTTATAGTCCTACGTTAAGGCCGGTCCACACGTAACGATGTATTATACGATTTGCATGCGCAAGTAAATCGTTACAGATAAATCGTTACAAATTCAGTGCGTCCACATTATAACAACTTATCGTAGTAAAGCTGCAATTTTCGCTTGATACAATAATCATGGAGGAAGTATTTTTGAAGTATTTTGACGTTTTGTTTAAATGTTAAAAAGAAAAGAGAAATCAGGAAACGTTTAAATAGAACTAGATGGTCTAGAGCATGGTTATTAAAACGAAGTGTATTTTCTCATTGAATTCTATTATAAAATTATGCGAAATGGTCGACATATTTTTTAACAAATTTAAAATAAATCAGTTTTTGTCTTAGTTTTAACTAATTTAATTATTTTTGGACTAAAAATAGGTAGGAGTCAGCTACTGTCGCACCTAAAAACTGTACAAATCTCGGATAAGCGTACACACGTTACGACTTGTATGCGCAAATCTCCCAGATCTATGCTTTTCGGCTCAGACTTTCAACTCCGACGTCCAACTTTGCACAGTTCTAAATTTTGTTCAAATCTGCTGTCCACACGCAACGATTTATCTGTAACGATTTACTTGCGCATGCAAATCGTACGATACATCGTTGCGTGTGGACCGGCCTTTAGTTTCGTTGGTGTGAACTAACTGCGGTTGAATAAATATTCCCAGCGGTTCGTGGCAGTAGCATACGGTAGGAAGGAACAGTACCGACTGTAGCGCTCTGTAGCGACTAGACGACTCAGTCTTGTCAATATCTTGAGTACGGGTGTGTGGACCGTGGCGTGTAGAAAGTTCCACGATTCGCGAGGCCATGAGCTTTTAACTGTTGAAGTTGAAAGTAAACGGTTATAGAGTGTTTTAATTTTGTTGCATATCTGCACATTTTGTGCTTAGTTTTGGTCTGCTACTGCAGTCTCTGCAAACAACGTGCATTCGTTGTGGGAAACTAAGAGCTCCCTATTATACTCCTACACACCCACTAATTACTGTTGATTGACTTTTCAACTCAAAAAGGCAACAAATTCACTAAGACTATGTATAGATATTTTGGGAAAAGGTACGAAAAAAAAAGAAAATTTACGATATGTTGCGTAACTGGCAACTCCGCGCCCCGGGGTTAACAGCTGATCTGGTGAACGCCGGGGATTTAATACACTTCTTAAAATATTTTTTCTTATTTTTGGTTGACTTTTGATTTTTTTAAATATAGAATTCGTATTAAGCTATTTTTCCTACCTGTGGTTAAAATTGTTTACACCATGACTGAATCACCCTGTTTACATCATATGTTAATGTAAATCATATGTAAATCTCGCTAAATGCCGCTTTCTGAGCTTTTAATTGCTCTGTTTTGAGGCTTTTTAGTGCAGATTTAAAAAACATGTTTAGTCATCGTTAAATCTTCTTTGGTCAACAATTTTCGCGTGTATTACTTCGATATCACCGCGTGAGTGGAAGTATTGTTGCGGCAAAAAAAAATTAAAAAGGATCTTAAAACCATTAAAAAATACAGTGTGTCCGCTATTGCTTGTGAACACTCTAGGAACCTATGAAGGGCCGAGTAAAATTCAGCACTTACATATTTCTTTTTAGATTGACCTAAGGGAAGATATCTCACAGAAACTACATTTCGATTGCGCGATTATTCACTGGCAAGCTATCATTTTTTTAAATGACCAATTTTCAGAATACCATATTAGGCATTCTTTTAGGAATAAAATGGATGGTGCCATCGAATTGGCCATAGCACAAAACTCTTTGTACAAAATATCAGTAGGTACTTTAAGTGTCAAAGTGAAGCCAAAAAATTGCATTTTCCGGATATATCTTGTAAATCGATTAAGCTTTGCCTAAGGTATTATTGTACCAAATACCAAGTACCAGTCTAGCTCATACACGGTGTCCAATTATTAAAAAAATATCCAATGGAAAAATCTGGATTTTACATTAGTCCCCTAGGTAACTGCCAAATATGTAGACGCTATCGTTTTTGCTTTTAAGGTATTCATAGCACATATGATTTGATTGATATGTTCAAATGTGATGAAAAAAGCACAATTAATTAAGGATGGAGGATGATGCCTCCAGTTGTAAGGAAAGGATAAAATAAACTAAGTTTTCTTGAAATCGGCAATAAAGTGTCCCAAAATCGTCATTAAAGGCTCTGAAATCGGCACTAAAGTAACCCATTATTGTACGATTTTTTCAATAAGTAGGCCTTGGCGAGATGTAAACATCAAACGTCAGACGCGGAGCCATCGCCCGTCAAAAGTGACCAAATATTCAAAACCCGGCCACAGAAGGCCCATTTAACTTTTCGTATACATTGCGAAATTGTTACCTATAGCAGGGCAATCTATCAGTGTAAATATTTTAGTAGGTTTGAATATCAATAGATTTACTATGGAGGCTGCACAACAAGCAGCAGTTTGGTTTTTCTTTTCGAAGCCGCCGTGTCTTTGTCATACTTGACCTAGGTAGAACGATCGTCAAAGTCAAGCAACGCCGCGCGTAGTCGGTTTATGGACGGGTGATCCCTTATTATTATTTTCTTGCCTAATAAAACATTTTTTTCCGATTTCAAAAAAAATATAATATGTACCTCGGCACTAAAGTTCTTTTTATGACTCATGTGGTTTTTGCAATATTGTACATGCCTACTTAAATGTGATTATACGGTGTGGCTCCGGATTATCGTAACTAGTGTTTATAATAATTTTTTCTTGAAATCGGCATTAAAATGTCCCAAAATCGTCATTAAAAGCACAGAAATCGTACAATAATGTAGCCCATTATTGTACGATTTTTTCAATAAGTAGGCCTTGGCGAGATGTAAACATCAAACGTCAGACGCGGAGAAATCGCCCGTCAAAAGTGACCAAATATTCAAAACCCGGCCGATAAAGGCTCATTTAACTTTTCGTACACATTGCGAAATTGTTTCCTATAGAAACGCAATCCTTCAGTATACATATTTTAGTAAATTTGAATATCAATAGATTTGTTGTGTAGGCTGCACAAGAAGCAGCAGTTTGGTTTTTCTCTCATAAGGTGCCGTGTCTCATCATACTTGTCCTAGGTAGAGCGATCGTCAAAGTCAAGCAACGCCGCGCGTAGTCGGTTCATGGACGGGTGATCCCTTAATATTATTTTCTTGCCTAATAAAACATTTTTTTTTCCGATTTCAAAAAATATATAATATGTACCTCGGCACTGAAGTTCTTTTTATGACTCATGTGGTTTATTTGCCTCGGCCAGAGACCTCAGCAACTAAACTCCACATGAGTCATAAAAAGTTGAACTTCAGTGCCTTGGTACATAAATAACTATTTTCCACGGAATACATTGGAAACTGTCTTTAAATATATTTTTTAAATACACGATTTTCCGAACACCCTGTATGAGCCAGACTGGCTATACTACGTACACGTAATTGATTTGCAAATAAAGATCATCATACTGTGTCCCGTGAGTTACAGGAGCTAATATTGCCTAGAAAGCACGAGACTATTTTGCCGACTCAACACCAACCGAGGTTATATATTCTCGCGCTGGCCCGCCTTAAGGCAGTCTTGACATTTTTATTGTATCGTAATTATCTTACAACCCTTATAAATTTTGTTAGGTTTTATCGAATAAAATCTGTTTTTAAAAACGGGTTGTTTCGGCCACAGATCCTAACTCGTGGTTTATACATAGAGTACCTATAGTCCTCCTTACGGCAGAATGCGTGCGACGTAAGGGGGAAGAACTCGCAAATATTATAGAATTAGTCACAGTTCAGGGGCGTAGCTCAATTTAATGTAACTCGCTGACTTAATTTTCATATAATTGTTATTTAATTTATTGTTCTTAACAGTGATGCCTTAGATTATGGAGGAAGGCAAACCTTTATAACATTGGCAATTATTTCTCGTGCTTGAGAATGCAACGTTCTTCCCTGTTTACTCATTTTGTACATGTTAACTCCCGAACATACGAAACGCCACTGAGCTCTCTGAGCCGGCGGAAAAAACTTGCCAGCGGCCTAAAAAATGAGGTCTGTATGGTAGCCCAAATACGCAGTTAATTTTACGTACTATAGAAACAGGCACAAAATGCGTTGGCTAACTGATTTTGTCAGCCGACTCCTTCGCAGAAGTGCTGTGTTGCCGTATTTCAAAGGCGATGGTAGACGCGACGATGTTGAAAAAAATATAATAGGTGTTTTATCACACCGCGTTAAAAATAAATGATAAACAAAAATGGGTAAGTGGTCCCGTGATGCGAGCTTGATTTTTTCGGTATAACAGAATTCAGAAATTCGGCTTCAATATGATAAAACTTGTATTCGCCAATAAATAACGACTACTCGTATAGGAAATCTCGCAACGCTGCCCGCATTCTTTAGAAAGGTTGTCTTTCGTGTTTTGGACTATACTTCGAAATATACAATTTTTTTGGGGATTTGACTTAGAGGATTGATATTCTGTACAAAAGGTTCATTTTATTCTTATAAGAATGCCTAATTTAGGGCGAGTTTTTAAAGTCAACTCAAATATTATGTGATGGAATTCCATCACATATTTGTGTTGAATTTGAGCTTTTTTCCGGGGTGGGGACGTCTTTTTTGTATAGAATAGGCGTATTTTTAAAGTCTCGAAAATTTTCCTTGCTTAAATACGACTCGAAACACGATGGGAAGTTTCGGTCCTCGAGGGGTGCGGTAAAGAGGCAAAGATGTTTTCGCGTGGTACAGTGGCCCCTGGCCCCTGAAATCTGTCTCTGCAGAGACCGCGACGAAAAAATCCTTAAATAGGGTCGCGGGGCGACGGAAATCGCAATGGGAAGCAATAGGAAGGTCCGCTTAAGAAATTGAACACTTCTTCGTGTTTTTTTGGAGAGGTAAATGTAAGAGATATTAATCTTTTTTCCGAGAGAAATCGGATCGTTTTTATGTGTCGTTAAAAATTAGTCCCAAAATGTCTAGAGATTGTGAGAGATTGCCCTTTTTTGTCGAGCTGCAGCTACGTTATTTCGGCTCGGGGCTGTAAGGTAGGAATTTTTAAAGCTTCCCCCAAGTCTTCAGGTGAGGTTTGGAGTTTGGATGCTTCCGGTGCCCCCGAAAAATCGAGAAATAAGAGAAAACTCGCCATTTCTTTCCTTTCCTTCTGCAGCCGTCCCGTTTCTCGGAAGAAGAAAATCGGGAGTCGGGAAATTTGCTTAGATATCGGATTTTCCAGGTTTTTTTCGGTAGGTATCGGAGGAAAGTACAAGGCCCAATTGAGAGATTTGCCACCACCTTCGATTTTTAAAACGGCTCTATTCGAGGTTGTCGAAAGACCTTTGCGACTAAAATGGCCAATGTTCCTGGGACGGGTTAGACACTATAAGACAGGCAACCTAACGGCGCCAGTTGTTTCGGCAACGCCCTCTGGCGACTTTGACTGACCGTGCGCGCAAGAGGTTAGATTCGCCGTCACTTCCTCCTTTGAGGTTACGGCGGGCCTTCAAACCGCGACTGCGCATAGGTACCGGGTGTCCACCTATGGCTTTTTCGACGGCCGAAGAACTCACACATGTTGAATATTTGCAATTTCGAACTGGACGGATACAGGGGTGATAATTTGAGGTTACAGAACCGAGGGCATGCACACCTGTGCATGCGAAGCGGTCGACGCGGACGGTGGGAACTGTTGCCTCCAGAAAGAAAGTCTTTTAGGTTATGGAGAGCTTTCAAGCTCAGAATGCTTACCGGGTGCCGGGTGTCTCTTTTGGGAAAATGTGATGGTAAATTTAGTTGTAAATTTACAATACAAAATAACGTCGAAATTTTTTGGCGGCCGTAACTCCTCTGCCGTTAGAGATACAGGGTTTCCGTTTGTTTTGATTATAAGCAGATAGGAAGGGGAAGAAATGGACGACTAATTTTTTTTATGGCTACCTCAATTTTCTCATAAGTGCTACTTTTTTGTCTTTAGAGATAGAAGATCAGGTTTCTTTTGTTGTTGAGTTGCCAGGTTAAAATGATTGGGAAATGAGAAGAAACAAATTCCATGGCCTACTCGATTTCGCCGGAAAACAACTTTTCTATGCGTCAAGATAGAAAGATGAGACAAAGTGCGTTAGGTATGCAGGAGGTAAAGTGACGCTGCACCGAAATTTCTTTTCCATAGCCTAGCCTGATCATTCGGAGGTGAATAACTTTCTTATTAATAGAGATAGATACTTCCGGTTTTTTGATCGGCCCCAAATGCCAAGGGGAAAATTATATAGAAAAGAAAATTTTTTCACAGCATACACGGTTTTCCTAGAACAGATACAACTCTTTTGTTCGTCGACATAAAAATTTCGTTTCTGCGGCGTTAGAATGGATGGGGGGAAAGGAAAGAAAACGACGCGAAAAAAAACTTCCCGCCTACTTGATTTTAGAGAAATATTTGGAAAAGTGCACGCTCACTTTATCGAGACACCCTGTATATTTTACCTGAAAAACATTTTTGGTCCACCTACTGGACTTTCGAGAAAATGGTTGTAACATTTTCGTTTCCAAAGATAGAAACTTGATTCCGTCGGAAAAGTAAAGGGCAGGCGAAAGTAAATAAAAGTTACTTGAAACAATTTTTTCCGGCCTACTTGATTTTCAAGAAAAACGTTAAAACATATCCCTGGCCGTATTTTGAGAGGATTTTTTTTCGGAACCCTCAGCTATAAGACTTTTACACTTTCAAACGTTAAAAATGATGGCTAACCTACTTTCAGGTTAAGTTCTTATGTCAGGGGTGTTGCCTGCAAGGGAAATGATCGAGTGGTTGGGATTAGACGTCACTATGCGACATGGTCCGGCCTGTTATGGGCAACTCGTTGATCTGTCAGAACTGTACGATCCCAGTACATCCTGTAGTTGTTGTTTTCAAGAACAGGCTCCGGTGTGTAGCTGTAATATGGGACCCTATCTGCCTGCACAAGCAGCAGTTTTTCCGCCAGTTCCTGGTGCAAGATCTTGGCAACCGAATCGTGTCGTTCCTTATATTCCGTTGATGCGAACATCTGACATCCTCCTGTTATGTGCTGGATTGTTTCTGAAGTTGGGCACCCGTATCTGCATCTATCATCCACTACCGATGCATCTCCTACAATGAATTTTAGGTAGTTGCGAGTTGGTATAACCTGATCTTGTATGGCCAGTAGGAAGCCTTCCGTCTCGGGGAACATTCGTCCCGAGGTCAGCCAATAGTTCGACGCTAACTTGTCGACATGTTCCTGGTTAACCTCATTAGGGTGCCTCCCGTGCAGCGGCTTCCCCAACCACCTCTGTAGTTTATCGTTGTCGGTTCGGTGGTGAGTTTGACGCTCGTGTTCCGTCAGACGTAGCGGTGTTGAAACGTCTGCTCCGCATATAGCCCTATGTAGTGTGGAGCTGTTGGCCTGCCTGTAGAAATAATTACGCAGATTTAATATTTGTTGGTCCAATTGCTTGCTGAGATCTGCCAATCCTCTTCCTCCTAGTTGGCGTGGCAGAGTTGTTCTTTCTACGGCGCTACGGGGATGATGTTTATGAGCTTTTGTCAGTAGTGTCCTAACTTTTCGTTGCAGGTTGTTGATGTCCGTGTTGGTCCAATTCACTATTCCGAACGAATAGCTGAGTACAGAGCACGCATACGTGTTCAGGGCCTTAAACAAATTCCTGCTGTTAAGATCAGTTCGCACTACTTGTCTTACTCTCTTGATGAATTCATTCGTTAAATCAGTCTTCATTGTTCGATGGTCTATCCTTTGAGCTTGTTTCATCCCGAGGTACTTGTATGTATCTCCCATGCTCATTGCTTCGATCTCCTGGCCGTCCTGCATCTCGTGTGCGCTTTGTTCGAGCTTTCCCCTTATGATATTAAGGGTGCGGCACTTGTCCAGTCCAAACAGCATTCCGATGCCCCTGGAGAACTCCTCTACAATTTTAAGCATTTGCGTTAGTTGGTTTTTGGTTGCGGCGATCAGTTTTAAATCATCCATATATAATAGGTGATTCAACTTGATCGCTTCTGCGTTGTTGCTTTTGATAGCAAAGCCATATTTTGTAGAGTTCAACCGATGTGATAGAGGGTTCATCGCGATGCAGAACCACAGTGGACTGAGTGAATCTCCTTGGAAAATCCCTCTTCGGATGTTGATTGTGTCGGTCTCGATGTTACTGTTTGCGGTTCTGAGTTGTATCTTAGTGCGCCAGGTTGTCATAACGTGTTCTTATTATTATTATTATCTCGACTTAGCCAAAAGGCATTCGCACTCCCTCTACGGGGAACATTCACTCAGATCCCGGGTATCCCGGATACCAAAAGGATCTGGCTCGGACGAGACCCTTGCCATGTTATCGGGCCTTAGGTGACATTGATGTTGTTGGATGATCCTGCATTCCCATGAATTTCCTGACGGTTCGGGCTGTCGCAAGTAGTACCGCTTTCTGCATGGACCTGTAAAGACTATCAGTTAGACCCAGCTCCTTGATGTTTCTCAGCAAACTTTTTGGTATAACACCAGTTGTTGACATGATGATTGGAATCGTCTGGGCGTTCTCCATTTCCCATTGCCTTCTAATTCGTTCTTCTAAATCTCTGTACTTCGCGATCTTCTCGACTTGCTTCACACGCAGGTTGTTGTTGTTCGGGATGGCCACATCAATCAGAGTTGTCTGCCTAGAAATTTTATCAACTATTATAAGGTCCGGTCTGTTATGGGCAACTCGTTGATCTGTCAGAACTGTACGATCCCAGTACATCTTGTAGTTGCTGTTCTCAAGAACAGGCTCAGGTGTGTAGTTGTAATATGGGACCCTCTCTGCCTGCACAAGCAGCAGCTTTTCCGCCAGTTCCTGGTGCAAGATCTTGGCAACCGAATCGTGTCGTTCCTTATATTCCGTTGATGCGAACATCTGACATCCTCCTGTTATGTGCTGGATTGTTTCTGAAGTTGGGCACCCGTATCTGCATCTGTCATCCACTACCGATGCATCTCCTACAATGAATTTTAGGTAGTTGCGAGTTGGTATAACCTGATCTTGTATGGCCAGTAGGAAGCCTTCCGTCTCGGGGAACATTCGTCCCGAGGTCAGCCAATAGTTCGACGCTAACTTGTCGACATGTTCCTGGTTAACCTCATTAGGATGCCTCCCGTGCAGCGGCTTCCCCAACCACCTCTGTAGTTTATCGTTGTCGGTTCGGTGGTGATTTTGACGCTCGTGTTCCGTCAGACGTAGCGGTGTTGAGACGTCTGCTCCGCATATAGCCCTATGTAGTGTGGATCTGTTGGCCTGCCTGTAGAAATAATTACGCAGATTTAATATTTGTTGGTCCAATTGCTTGCTGAGATCTGCCAATCCTCTTCCTCCTAGTTGACGTGGCAGAGTTGTTCTTTCTACGGCGCTACGGGGATGATGTTTATGAGCTTTTGTCAGTAGTGTCCTAACTTTTCGTTGCAGGTTGTTGATGTCCGTGTTGGTCCAATTCACTATTCCGAACGAATAGCTGAGTACAGAGCACGCATACGTGTTCAGGGCCTTAACCAAATTCCTGCTGTTAAGATCAGTTCGCACTACTTGTCTTACTCTCTTGATGAATTCATTCGTTAAATCAGTCTTCATTGTTCGATGGTCTATCCTTTGAGCTTGTTTCATCCCGAGATACTTGTATGTATCTCCCTTGCTCATTGCTTCGATCTCCTGGCCGTCCTGCATCTCGTGTGCGCTTTGTTCGAGATTTCCCCGGATGATATTAAGGGTGCGGCACTTGTCCAGTCTAAACAGCATTCCGATGTCCCTGGAGAACTCCTCTACAATTTTAAGCATTTGCGTTAGTTGGTTTTTGGTTGCTGCGATCAGTTTTAAATCATCCATATACAATAGGTGATTCAACTTGATCGCTTCTGCGTTGTTGCTTTTGATAGCGAAGCCATATTTTATTATTATTATTATTATCTCGACTTAGCCAAAAGGCATTCGCACTCCCTCTACGGGGAACATTCACTCAGATCCCGGGTATCCCGGATACCAAAAGGATCTGGCTCGGACGAGACCCTTGCCATGTTATCGGGCCTTAGGTGACATTGATGTTGTTGGACGTTCCTGCACTCCCCATGAATTTCCTGACGGTTCGGGCTGTCGCAAGTAGTACCGCTTTCTGCATGGACCTGTAAAGACTATCAGTTAGACCCAGCTCCTTGATGTTTCTCAGCAAACTTTTTGGTATAACACCAGTTGTTGACATGATGATTGGAATCGTCTGGATGTTCTCCATTTCCCATTGCCTTCTAATTCGTTCTTCTAAATCTCTGTACTTCGCGATCTTCTCGACTTGCTTCACACGAAGGTTGTTGTTGTTCGGGATGGCCACATCAATCAGAGTTGTCTGCCTAGAAATTTTATCAACTATTATAAGGTCCGGTCTGTTATGGGCAACTCGTTGATCTGTCAGAACTGTACGATCCCAGTACATCTTGTAGTTGCTGTTCTCAAGAACAGGCTCAGGTGTGTAGTTGTAATATGGGACCCTCTCTGCCTGCACAAGCAGCAGCCTTTCCGCCAGTTCCTGGTGCAAGATCTTGGCAACCGAATCGTGTCGTTCCTTATATTCCGTTGATGCGAACATCTGACATCCTCCTGTTATGTGCTGGATTGTTTCTGACGGTAGAAACCCTTTTCTGATCGTTCAAAGAGTTTGTTGTCTCGTTTCCTGTTGTTACTAGCCTTGTATCTCCTCAGACGCCCTGCGAAAACAGAAAGTTTTTGTTTTAATGTGTCAAGACATTGTTGAGCAGTGATGTTCGCGGGGTCATGCCGAGAATGCATTTGGGTGCGGCTCATTATTGCCTGCACCGCCCTCTGGATCCTTCTAGTTCTAACTCCTCTGATATATTCCGTCACTTGTCCTATGTCTTTACTTAACGTCGAAATTTTTTGGCGGCCGTAACTCCTCTGCCGTTAGAGATACAGGGTTTCCGTTTGTTTTGATTATAAGCAGATAGGAAGGGGAAGAAATGGACGACTAATTTTTTTTATGGCTACCTCAATTTTCTCATAAGTGCTACTTTTTTGTCTTTAGAGATAGAAGATCAGGTTTCTTTTGTTGTTGAGTTGCCAGGTTAAAATGATTGGGAAATGAGAAGAAACAAATTCCATGGCCTACTCGATTTCGCCGGAAAACAACTTTTCTATGCGTCAAGATAGAAAGATGAGACAAAGTGCGTTAGGTATGCAGGAGGTAAAGTGACGCTGCACCGAAATTTCTTTTCCATAGCCTAGCCTGATCATTCGGAGGTGAATAACTTTCTTATTAATAGAGATAGATACTTCCGGTTTTTTGATCGGCCCCAAATGCCAAGGGGAAAATTATATAGAAAAGAAAATTTTTTCACAGCATACACGGTTTTCCTAGAACAGATACAACTCTTTTGTTCGTCGACATAAAAATTTCGTTTCTGCGGCGTTAGAATGGATGGGGGGAAAGGAAAGAAAACGACGCGAAAAAAAACTTCCCGCCTACTTGATTTTAGAGAAATATTTGGAAAAGTGCACGCTCACTTTATCGAGACACCCTGTATATTTTACCTGAAAAACATTTTTGGTCCACCTACTGGACTTTCGAGAAAATGGTTGTAACATTTTCGTTTCCAAAGATAGAAACTTGATTCCGTCGGAAAAGTAAAGGGCAGGCGAAAGTAAATAAAAGTTACTTGAAACAATTTTTTCCGGCCTACTTGATTTTCAAGAAAAACGTTAAAACATATCCCTGGCCGTATTTTGAGAGGATTTTTTTTCGGAACCCTCAGCTATAAGACTTTTACACTTTCAAACGTTAAAAATGATGGCTAACCTACTTTCAGGTTAAGTTCTTATGTCAGGGGTGTTGCCTGCAAGGGAAATGATCGAGTGGTTGGGATTAGACGTCACTATGCGACATGGTCCGGCCTGTTATGGGCAACTCGTTGATCTGTCAGAACTGTACGATCCCAGTACATCCTGTAGTTGTTGTTTTCAAGAACAGGCTCCGGTGTGTAGCTGTAATATGGGACCCTATCTGCCTGCACAAGCAGCAGTTTTTCCGCCAGTTCCTGGTGCAAGATCTTGGCAACCGAATCGTGTCGTTCCTTATATTCCGTTGATGCGAACATCTGACATCCTCCTGTTATGTGCTGGATTGTTTCTGAAGTTGGGCACCCGTATCTGCATCTATCATCCACTACCGATGCATCTCCTACAATGAATTTTAGGTAGTTGCGAGTTGGTATAACCTGATCTTGTATGGCCAGTAGGAAGCCTTCCGTCTCGGGGAACATTCGTCCCGAGGTCAGCCAATAGTTCGACGCTAACTTGTCGACATGTTCCTGGTTAACCTCATTAGGGTGCCTCCCGTGCAGCGGCTTCCCCAACCACCTCTGTAGTTTATCGTTGTCGGTTCGGTGGTGAGTTTGACGCTCGTGTTCCGTCAGACGTAGCGGTGTTGAAACGTCTGCTCCGCATATAGCCCTATGTAGTGTGGAGCTGTTGGCCTGCCTGTAGAAATAATTACGCAGATTTAATATTTGTTGGTCCAATTGCTTGCTGAGATCTGCCAATCCTCTTCCTCCTAGTTGGCGTGGCAGAGTTGTTCTTTCTACGGCGCTACGGGGATGATGTTTATGAGCTTTTGTCAGTAGTGTCCTAACTTTTCGTTGCAGGTTGTTGATGTCCGTGTTGGTCCAATTCACTATTCCGAACGAATAGCTGAGTACAGAGCACGCATACGTGTTCAGGGCCTTAAACAAATTCCTGCTGTTAAGATCAGTTCGCACTACTTGTCTTACTCTCTTGATGAATTCATTCGTTAAATCAGTCTTCATTGTTCGATGGTCTATCCTTTGAGCTTGTTTCATCCCGAGGTACTTGTATGTATCTCCCATGCTCATTGCTTCGATCTCCTGGCCGTCCTGCATCTCGTGTGCGCTTTGTTCGAGCTTTCCCCTTATGATATTAAGGGTGCGGCACTTGTCCAGTCCAAACAGCATTCCGATGCCCCTGGAGAACTCCTCTACAATTTTAAGCATTTGCGTTAGTTGGTTTTTGGTTGCGGCGATCAGTTTTAAATCATCCATATATAATAGGTGATTCAACTTGATCGCTTCTGCGTTGTTGCTTTTGATAGCAAAGCCATATTTTGTAGAGTTCAACCGATGTGATAGAGGGTTCATCGCGATGCAGAACCACAGTGGACTGAGTGAATCTCCTTGGAAAATCCCTCTTCGGATGTTGATTGTGTCGGTCTCGATGTTACTGTTTGCGGTTCTGAGTTGTATCTTAGTGCGCCAGGTTGTCATAACGTGTTCTTATTATTATTATTATCTCGACTTAGCCAAAAGGCATTCGCACTCCCTCTACGGGGAACATTCACTCAGATCCCGGGTATCCCGGATACCAAAAGGATCTGGCTCGGACGAGACCCTTGCCATGTTATCGGGCCTTAGGTGACATTGATGTTGTTGGATGATCCTGCATTCCCATGAATTTCCTGACGGTTCGGGCTGTCGCAAGTAGTACCGCTTTCTGCATGGACCTGTAAAGACTATCAGTTAGACCCAGCTCCTTGATGTTTCTCAGCAAACTTTTTGGTATAACACCAGTTGTTGACATGATGATTGGAATCGTCTGGGCGTTCTCCATTTCCCATTGCCTTCTAATTCGTTCTTCTAAATCTCTGTACTTCGCGATCTTCTCGACTTGCTTCACACGCAGGTTGTTGTTGTTCGGGATGGCCACATCAATCAGAGTTGTCTGCCTAGAAATTTTATCAACTATTATAAGGTCCGGTCTGTTATGGGCAACTCGTTGATCTGTCAGAACTGTACGATCCCAGTACATCTTGTAGTTGCTGTTCTCAAGAACAGGCTCAGGTGTGTAGTTGTAATATGGGACCCTCTCTGCCTGCACAAGCAGCAGCTTTTCCGCCAGTTCCTGGTGCAAGATCTTGGCAACCGAATCGTGTCGTTCCTTATATTCCGTTGATGCGAACATCTGACATCCTCCTGTTATGTGCTGGATTGTTTCTGAAGTTGGCACCCGTATCTGCATCTGTCATCCACTACCGATGCATCTCCTACAATGAATTTTAGGTAGTTGTGAGTTGGTATAACCTGATCTTGTATGGCCAGTAGGAAGCCTTCCGTCTCGGGGAACATTCGTCCCGAGGTCAGCCAATAGTTCGACGCTAACTTGTCGACATGTTCCTGGTTAACCTCATTAGGATGCCTCCCGTGCAGCGGCTTCCCCAACCACCTCTGTAGTTTATCGTTGTCGGTTCGGTGGTGATTTTGACGCTCGTGTTCCGTCAGACGTAGCGGTGTTGAGACGTCTGCTCCGCATATAGCCCTATGTAGTGTGGATCTGTTGGCCTGCCTGTAGAAATAATTACGCAGATTTAATATTTGTTGGTCCAATTGCTTGCTGAGATCTGCCAATCCTCTTCCTCCTAGTTGACGTGGCAGAGTTGTTCTTTCTACGGCGCTACGGGGATGATGTTTATGAGCTTTTGTCAGTAGTGTCCTAACTTTTCGTTGCAGGTTGTTGATGTCCGTGTTGGTCCAATTCACTATTCCGAACGAATAGCTGAGTACAGAGCACGCATACGTGTTCAGGGCCTTAACCAAATTCCTGCTGTTAAGATCAGTTCGCACTACTTGTCTTACTCTCTTGATGAATTCATTCGTTAAATCAGTCTTCATTGTTCGATGGTCTATCCTTTGAGCTTGTTTCATCCCGAGATACTTGTATGTATCTCCCTTGCTCATTGCTTCGATCTCCTGGCCGTCCTGCATCTCGTGTGCGCTTTGTTCGAGATTTCCCCGGATGATATTAAGGGTGCGGCACTTGTCCAGTCTAAACAGCATTCCGATGTCCCTGGAGAACTCCTCTACAATTTTAAGCATTTGCGTTAGTTGGTTTTTGGTTGCTGCGATCAGTTTTAAATCATCCATATATAATAGGTGATTCAACTTGATCGCTTCTGCGTTGTTGCTTTTGATAGCGAAGCCATATTTTATTATTATTATTATTATCTCGACTTAGCCAAAAGGCATTCGCACTCCCTCTACGGGGAACATTCACTCAGATCCCGGGTATCCCGGATACCAAAAGGATCTGGCTCGGACGAGACCCTTGCCATGTTATCGGGCCTTAGGTGACATTGATGTTGTTGGACGTTCCTGCACTCCCCATGAATTTCCTGACGGTTCGGGCTGTCGCAAGTAGTACCGCTTTCTGCATGGACCTGTAAAGACTATCAGTTAGACCCAGCTCCTTGATGTTTCTCAGCAAACTTTTTGGTATAACACCAGTTGTTGACATGATGATTGGAATCGTCTGGATGTTCTCCATTTCCCATTGCCTTCTAATTCGTTCTTCTAAATCTCTGTACTTCGCGATCTTCTCGACTTGCTTCACACGAAGGTTGTTGTTGTTCGGGATGGCCACATCAATCAGAGTTGTCTGCCTAGAAATTTTATCAACTATTATAAGGTCCGGTCTGTTATGGGCAACTCGTTGATCTGTCAGAACTGTACGATCCCAGTACATCTTGTAGTTGCTGTTCTCAAGAACAGGCTCAGGTGTGTAGTTGTAATATGGGACCCTCTCTGCCTGCACAAGCAGCAGCCTTTCCGCCAGTTCCTGGTGCAAGATCTTGGCAACCGAATCGTGTCGTTCCTTATATTCCGTTGATGCGAACATCTGACATCCTCCTGTTATGTGCTGGATTGTTTCTGAAGTTGGGCACCCGTATCTGCATCTGTCATCCACTACCGATGCATCTCCTACAATGAATTTTAGGTAGTTGCGAGTTGGTATAACCTGATCTTGTATGGCCAGTAGGAAGCCTTCCGTCTCGGGGAACATTCGTCCCGAGGTCAGCCAATAGTTCGACGCTAACTTGTCGACATGTTCGTGGTTAACCTCATTAGGATGCCTCCCGTGCAGCGGCTTCCCCAACCACCTCTGTAGTTTATCGTTGTCGGTTCGGTGGTGATTTTGATGCTCGTGTTCCGTCAGACGTAGCGGTGTTGAGACGTCTGCTCCGCATATAGCCCTATGTAGTGTGGAGCTGTTGGCCTGCCTGTAGAAATAATTACGCAGATTTAATATTTGTTGGTCCAATTGCTTGCTGAGATCTGCCAATCCTCTTCCTCCTAGTTGACGTGGCAGAGTTGTTCTTTCTACGGCGCTACGGGGATGATGTTTATGAGCTTTTGTCAGTAGTGTCCTAACTTTTCGTTGCAGGTTGTTGATGTCCGTGTTGGTCCAATTCACTATTCCGAACGAATAGCTGAGTACAGAGCACGCATACGTGTTCAGGGCCTTAAACAAATTCCTGCTGTTAAGATCAGTTCGCACTACTTGTCTTACTCTCTTGATGAATTCATTCGTTAAATCAGTCTTCATTGTTCGATGGTCTATTCTTTGAGCTTGTTTCATCCCGAGATACTTGTATGTATCTCCCTTGCTCATTGCTTCGATCTCCTGGCCGTCCTGCATCTCGTGTGCGCTTTGTTCGAGCTTTCCCCGGATGATATTAAGGGTGCGGCACTTGTCCAGTCCAAACAGCATTCGGATGTCCCTGGAGAACTCCTCTACAATTTTAAGCATTTTCGTTAGTTGGTTTTTGGTTGCGGCGATCAGTTTTAAATCATCCATATATAATAGGTGATTCAACTTGATCGCTTCTGCGTTGTTGCTTTTGATAGCGAAGCCGTATTTTGTAGAGTTCAACCGATGTGATAGAGGGTTCATCGCCATGCAGAACCACAGTGGACTGAGTGAATCTCCTTGGAAAATCCCTCTTCGGATGTTGATTGTGTCGGTCTCGATGTTACTGTCTGCGGTTCTGAGTTGTATCTTAGTGCGCCAGGTTGTCATAACGTGTTCTAAAAAGGAAACTGTATGATGATCTATTTTATACAGCTTTAAGATACCTCTGAGCCAGTCGTGAGGTACGGAATCAAATGCTTTTTTGTAGTCCACATAAGCCATGTGGAGGTTTCGTTGCTTGGAATGAGCCTGGTTGCAGATGACCATTGCGCCCTTCGAGCAGCCCTTCTGCTGCATTGCAATGATGTTGTTCCGCTCGCAGTGAGCATATATTCGCTGCGTAAGGCAAGATGTGATTATCTTGTACAGCGTAGGCAAGCAGGTTATTGGGCGGTACTTGGCAGGGTTATCCGTATTCCGCTGGTCTTTTGGTAACAGGTAGGTTGCACCCTGTGTAAGAAACAATGGCATTTTCAGAGGATCGAGCAAGACTTCATTAATTAAGGTAGTTATCTGTTCATGCGTGCACCACAACTTCTTAATCCAATAATTTTGGAGATGATCTGGACCTGGTGCCTTCCAGTTGTGGGAATTCTTGATGACATCGGAGACCTCAGCGGTTGTGAATTGCTCGTGTTGCATCTGGCTATAGTTCCGGCCCATCTCGCGCTCTTCGCTGATCCAGCCTGCACTGACATTGTATGGACCTGGTGTGGCAAGTTGATTTCTCCAGAAACCGTCGACCTGTTCTCTGCTAGGGTAACTCGCATTTGTGACATCGGCGCTAGAATTAAAAGCACGGTAGAAACCCTTTTCTGATCGTTCAAAGAGTTTGTTGTCTCGTTTCCTGTTGTTACTAGCCTTGTATCTCCTCAGACGCCCTGCGAAAACAGAAAGTTTTTGTTTTAATGTGTCAAGACATTGTTGAGCAGTGATGTTCGCGGGGTCATGCCGAGAATGCATTTGGGTGCGGCTCATTATTGCCTGCACCGCCCTCTGGATCCTTCTAGTTCTAACTCCTCTGATATATTCCGTCACTTGTCCTATGTCTTTACGGAGACTCTCGATCTTCCGATTCAGTCGCATTTCCCATTGAGCCATTCGTGGTTCTGGTCTTGCACGATTCAACTCTTGGGCCGTTCGGATCTTGGCACCCATTACAGTGGTCACTGCCGTTGCGGCACAGTAGATTAACATGTGCATACGTTCTAATGTTGGTGTCACTGAAACATAGTTTGGTAAAATTCGTGTGTTCATAAGATCGAGCACGATCGCAAGTTTCCTGGAAGAATTTAATCTTGGTAGCGGTGGCCTGCTCAGTGGGTCTGTGCCTTCGTATCGCAATACTGCCTGTCTCATATGTGCGTTTAAGCCTTCAAAATGTTCTTCGTTAACCGATTCCAGACTCTCGGTTGTTTGTTCTACCGTTTCGGCTTCTAGTTGTTGTCCAGGCGCTTGAAGTTCCCCATTGTTGTTGTTGTCATCTATGTCTATGTGTTCGCCGTGGATCTCTAGCTCAACTTCCCGTTTGATAGCGTTAAGTCGCGTTTCTGGAATTCGGTTATTTCTTAGAATAGTTCGATACTGATCTGACACTCTTTGTTCAGACACTTGCATGTGTGGAAACTCCCTGCAGAACTCGGCATGCAGTTGTTGTCGGTAGCCGATCATCTCTTGTCCTAAGTTTGTCACCCTGTAAAAAATACGCATAATTGATTCATTCATGGACACAGTCCATTTCATGCGTCGTCGTTGTAATCCCGCCTCTGTGAACGCTGGCTGAAGTTCCCGCGCACCACCTTCGGTGGGTGGAACCCTAGTTCTCGTTTGGCTCCCATGTTGTAGATGTTCGTGTAGTTTTGTAATTATTATTATTATTATATCGACTTAGCCAAAAGGCATTCGCACTCCCTCTACGGGGAACATTCACTCAGATCCCGGGCATCCCGGATACCAAAAGGATCTGGCTCGGACGAGACCCTTGCCATGTTATCGGGCCCTAGGTGACATTGATGTTCTTGGACGATCCTGCATTCCCCATGAATTTCCTGACGGTTCGGGCTGTCGCAAGTAGTACCGCTTTCTGCATGGACCTGTAAAGACTATCAGTTAGATTCAGCTCCTTGATGTTTCTCAGCAAACTTTTTGGTATAACACCAGTTGTTGACATGATGATTGGAATCGTCTGGACGTTCTCCATTTCCCATTGCCTTCTAATTCGTTCTTCTAAGTCTCTGTACTTCGCGATCTTCTCGACTTGCTTCACACGCAGGTTGTTGTTGTTCGGGATGGCTACATCAATCAGAGTTGTCTTCCTAGAAATTTTATCAACTATTATAAGGTCCGGTCTGTTATGGGCAACTCGTTGATCAGTCAGAACTGTACGATCCCAGTACATCTTGTAGTTGCTGTTCTCAAGAACAGGCTCAGGTGTGTAGTTGTAATATGGGACCCTTTCTGTCTGCACAAGCAGCAGCTTTTCCGCCAGTTCCCGGTGCAAGATCTTGGCAACCGAATCGTGTCGTTCCTTATATTCCGTTGATGCGAACATCTGACATCCTCCTGTTATGTGCTGGATTGTTTCTGAAGTTGGGCACCCGTATCTGCATCTGTCATCCACTACCGATGCATCTCCTACAATGAATTTTAGGTAGTTGCGAGTTGGTATAACCTGATCTTGTATGGCCAGTAGGAAGCCTTCCGTCTCGGGGAACATTCGTCCCGAGGTCAGCCAATAGTTCGACGCTAACTTGTCGACATGTTCCTGGTTAACCTCATTAGGATGTCTCCCGTGCAGCGGCTTCCCCAACCACCTCTGTAGTTTATCGTTGTCGGTTCGGTGGTGATTTTGACGCTCGTGTTCCGTCAGACGTAGCGGTGTTGAGACGTCTGCTCCGCATATAGCCCTATGTAGTGTGGAGCTGTTGGCCTGCCTGTAGAAATAATTACGCAGATTTAATATTTGTTGGTCCAATTGCTTGCTGAGATCTGCCAATCCTCTTCCTCCTAGTTGACGTGGCAGAGTTGTTCTTTCTACGGAGCTACGGAGATGATGTTTATGAGCTTTTGTCAGTAGTGTCCTAACTTTTCGTTGCAGGTTGTTGATGTCCGTGTTGGTCCAATTCACTATTCCGAACGAATAGCTGAGTACAGAGCACGCATACGTGTTCAGGGCCTTAAACAAATTCCTGCTGTTAAGATCAGTTCGCACTACTTGTCTTACTCTCTTGATGAATTCATTCGTTAAATCAGTCTTCATTGTTCGATGGTCTATCCTTTGAGCTTGTTTCATCCCGAGATACTTGTATGTATCTCCCTTGCTCATTGCTTCGATCTCCTGGCCGTCCTGCATCTCGTGTGCGCTTTGTTCGAGTTTTCCCCGGATGATATTAAGGGTGCGGCACTTGTCCAGTCCAAACAGCATTCCGATGTCCCTGGAGAACTCCTCTACAACTTTAAGCATTTGCGTTAGTTGGTTTTTGGTTGCGGCGATCAGTTTTAAATCATCCATATATAATAGGTGATTCAACTTGATCGCTTCTGCGTTGTTGCTTTTGATAGCGAAGCCATATTTTGTAGAGTTCAACCGATGTGATAGAGGGTTCATCGCCATGCAGAACCACAGTGGACTGAGTGAATCTCCTTGGAAAATCCCTCTTCGGATGTTGATTGTGTCGGTCTCGATGTTACTGTCTGCGGTTCTGAGTTGTATCTTAGTGCGCCAGGTTGTCATAACGTGTTCTAAAAAGGAAACTGTATGATGATCTATTTTATACAGCTTTAAGATACCTGTGAGCCAGTCGTGAGGTACGGAATCAAATGCTTTTTTGTAGTCCACATAAGCCATGTGGAGGTTTCGTTGCTTGGAATGAGCCTGGTTGCCTGGTTATTATTATTATTATTATTATTATCACGACTTAGCCAAAAGGCATTCGCACTCCCTCTACGGGGAACATTCACTCAGATCCCGGGTATCCCGGATACCAAAAGGATCTGGCTCGGACGAGACCCTTGCCATGTTATCGGGCCTTAGGTGACATTGATGTTGTTGGACGTTCCTGCACTCCCCATGAATTTCCTGACGGTTCGGGTTGTCACAAGTAGTACCGCTTTCTGCATGGACCTGTAAAGATTATCAGTTAGATTCAGCTCCTTGATGTTTCTCAGCAAACTTTTTGGTATTACACCCGTTGTTGACACGATGATTGGAATCGTCTGAACGTTGTCCATTTCCCATTGCCTTCTAATTCGTTCTTCTAAGTCTCTGTACTTCGCGATCTTCTCGATTTGCTTCACACGCAGGTTGTTGTTGTTCGGGATGGCCACATCAATCAGAGTTGTCTTCCTAGAAATTTTATCAACTATTATAAGGTCCGGTCTGTATAATTAATATTAATTAATATTATTATTATTATTATTATCTCGACTTAGCCAAAAGGCATTCGCACTCCCTCTACGGGGAACATTCACTCAGATTCCGGGTATCCCGGATACCAAAAGGATCTGGCTCGGACGAGACCCTTGCCATGTTATCGGGCCTTAGGTGACATTGATGTTGTTGGACGTTCCTGCACTCCCCATGAATTTCCTGACGGTTCGGGCTGTCGCAAGTAGTACCGCTTTCTGCATGGACCTGTAAAGACTATCAGTTAGACCCAGCTCCTTGATGTTTCTCAGCAAACTTTTTGGTATAACACCAGTTGTTGACATTATGATTGGAATCGTCTGGACGTTCTCCATTTCCCATTGCCTTCTAATTCGTTCTTCTAAATCTCTGTACTTCGCGATCTTCTCGACTTGCTTCACACGCAGGTTGTTGTTGTTCGGGATGGCCACATCAATCAGAGTTGTCTGCCTAGAAATTTTATCAACTATTATAAGGTCCGGTCTGTTATGGGCAACTCGTTGATCTGTCAGAACTGTACGATCCCAGTACATCTTGTAGTTGCTGTTCTCAAGAACAGGCTCAGGTGTGTAGTTGTAATATGGGACCCTCTCTGCCTGCACAAGCAGCAGCTTTTCCGCCAGTTCCTGGTGCAAGATCTTGGCAACCGAATCGTGTCGTTCCTTATATTCCGTTGATGCGAACATCTGACATCCTCCTGTTATGTGCTGGATTGTTTCTGAAGTTGGGCACCCGTATCTGCATCTGTCATCCACTACCGATGCATCTCCTACAATGAATTTTAGGTAGTTGCGAGTTGGTATAACCTGATCTTGTATGGCCAGTAGGAAGCCTTCAGTCTCGGGGAACATTCGTCCCGAGGTCAGCCAATAGTTCGACGCTAACTTGTCGACATGTTCCTGGTTAACCTCGTTAGGGTGCCTCCCGTGCAGCGGCTTCCCCAACCACCTCTGTAGTTTATCGTTGTCGGTTCGGTGGTGATTTTGACGCTCGTGTTCCGTCAGACGTAGCGGTGTTGAGACGTCTGCTCCGCATATAGCCCTATGTAGTGTGGAGCTGTTGGCCTGCCTGTAGAAATAATTACGCAGATTTAATATTTGTTGGTCCAATTGCTTGCTGAGATCTGCCAATCCTCTTCCTCCTAGTTGACGTGGCAGAGTTGTTCTTTCTACGGCGCTACGGGGATGATGTTTATGAGCTTTTGTCAGTAGTGTCCTAACTTTTCGTTGCAGGTTGTTGATGTCCGTGTTGGTCCAATTCACTATTCCGAACGAATAGCTGAGTACAGAGCACGCATACGTGTTCAGGGCCTTAAACAAATTCCTGCTGTTAAGATCAGTTCGCACTACTTGTCTTACTCTCTTGATGAATTCATTCGTTAAATTAGTCTTCATTGTTCGATGGTCTATCCTTTGAGCTTGTTTCATCCCGAGATACTTGTATGTATCTCCCTTGCTCATTGCTTCGATCTCCTGGCCGTCCTGCATCTCGTGTGCGCTTTGTTCGAGCTTTCCCCGGATGATATTAAGGGTGCGGCACTTGTCCAGTCCAAACAGCATTCCGATGTCCCTGGAGAACTCCTCTACAATTTTAAGCATTTGCGTTAGTTGGTTTTTGGTTGCGGCGATCAGTTTTAAATCATCCATATATAATAGGTGATTCAACTTGATCGCTTCTGCGTTGTTGCTTTTGATAGCGAAGCCGCACCTTGTAGAGTTCAACCGATGTGATAGAGGGTTCATCGCCATGCAGAACCACAGTGGACTGAGTGAATCTCCTTGGAAAATCCCTCTTCGGATGTTGATTGTGTCGGTCTCGATGTTACTGTCTGCGGTTCTGAGTTGTATCTTAGTGCGCCAAGTTGTCATAACGTGTTCTAAAAAGGAAACTGTATGATGATCTATTTTATACAGCTTTAAGATACCTGTGAGCCAGTCGTGAGGTACGGAATCAAATGCTTTTTTGTAGTCCACATAAGCCATGTGGAGGTTTCGTTGCTTGGAATGAGCCTGGTTGCAGATGACAGAGTCTATGATGAGTTGCTCTTTGCATCCCATTGCGCCCTTCGAGCAGCCCTTCTGCTGCATTGCAATGATGTTGTTCCGCTCGCAGTGAGCATATATTCGCTGCGTAAGGCAAGATGTGATTATCTTGTACAGCGTAGGCAAGCAGGTTATTGGGCGGTACTTGGCAGGGTTATCCGTATTCCGCTGGTCTTTTGGTAACAGGTAGGTTGCACCCTGTGTAAGAAACAATGGCATTTTCAGAGGATCGAGCAAGACTTCATTAATTAAGGTAGTTATCTGTTCATGCGTGCACCAGAACTTCTTAATCCAATAATTTTGGAGATGATCTGGACCTGGTGCCTTCTAGTTGTGGGAATTCTTGATGACATCGGAGACCTCAGGGTTATTATTATTATCATTGTGATTATCATTATTATTATTCTACATGCCGTTGCACTTAAAAACTTTTGGGTTAATCACTTTTATCACTGGTAATGTCGAACTTGGCAGTTTGAGATAAACGAAACAAAAATAAAGAAATGTTGTGGCCTACGTGGTTAATATCTTATCCCTATAATACTCCCGTTAGGATGTATTAGTTTCTTGATTTGCTATCCTGAACGATATACTTCTAGCTATTTAATATTAGATTAGGCGAAATAATAAGGAAGCCGAGAAGTGACAAAATGTGGCAATGGGGTTAAACTATGCAACGGAGGATTTCATATTCAATGTTGGCATCTAGAAATTTATCTCAAATCTAATCTTCTTAGGATACCTTTATGACCTCTAATAAAAATGTGTGAATTATCAACACTCCAATAGCGGCAGTTATGTTTATTAATGTTAGCGTTGAAATAGAGAGCACACATTAATCGCTAAAACTATTTTTGAATGGTAGAAGTTTCAGTAATACGTTTGGTCGACTTAACTTCACAAAATTCTAAACGCCTGATGGAATTTGTGAATACTCAATAGCTTTTTCACTTGAAAGTCTTACTACCTAGTGAATCGCCACACCTTTATAACATCCATCCTATAGTTCTGAGTTGGAAAAATCAAAGATTTTAGGGACAGCGTTGTATTCTACTAGTTCGGATAAATTTTAGAAAGGCTTCAAGCTTTTCTCTTCAATATATAAAATTTGAACTGATATATGATTCAGAATCACAAGGCCCGATCAGCAGTTAGCCAATTAGAGGCTATTATTTTCACTAAAATTTTAGAACGTCTAACTAAACCATTAGGTATTGTAGTAAGAAGTTTTGACTATGATCATTGATCATCTTTATTATAATGTGTTACAGAGCACATCGGCCATGTGAAGATAACTTGATTCCAATGAAATCCCGATGAAATTATCTTATTCGTTGGCTTCACTGTGGAAGTTTTATCGCATTTCTCCAAAATATTATGGGAATATGATCTTTATTAAATGCTAGTGTAGCAACTTACCTATGTAATTGTATATATGAGTTTTACGGTCATACATTTTATTGGTTTTTAACAAAACAACCTGTTTATTACCAACTTGTAAATTAATTCACTTATCATTAAATTCCGATAATCGGCTGTTCTCGCGCCACCTCAAGAAGTAATTAAATTCTGTCTCACACATGTATATTTAGTTTCCTAACCCCTATTCTTGTAGCATTAATTTCCATCCCTAAAAAATTCGTTTATTTAGCAACTACCACCACAAAATATTGTCTGTTAACCGTTGTTTCTGGCGCTCTGGTGGTTTTTTACGCAACAGAAAAATTGGTAAAAAGTCTCTTCGCAACCATTTTGTCACTCCATTATTTCTTCACTGCTTAACTCTAGTACCAAAATTCAATTCCCTTCTCTAAAATAAAAGTAGAATACATATCGCTCGCTTATTTTGAAATTGGTCCTATTCAATGACTTCCAAACCAAAAGCTCGTTGGTCCTATTGCACCCTCTCTTAACCACTCTGACTCTGTACCTACTAACAGTTGTGTACAAGTATTATTCGCTAAACGCAAAGTAATATTAGATGCATTACATTATATAGTAGTAAGGTACTACACTACTACTTACTTTTTACCGTACCGATTACTATTTCATAAAATTGTCGATAGTTCTTGCCATGGACTGAGCGTAGTTGTAGCTTGTAGCCATGGCTACTCTGCCCACAACTGCCTGTCGTCTAGATAGCGCTAGTAATATGTATGAAAATAGGGTATTCCACCCAGACAAATACTTTATCACACGTGATGCTCCTTCTCCTTAGTAAAATAAAGAAAACCCCACTCTGGCTAACCGGTGGATTCGAACTAGAACATAACTATCAGCGCCACGTAGTGCAGGTATTTTATTGAGGGCCTAGTATAAATAAATGTAATGATAATTTATTAACGACGAACTGCGAAGTATACTACATATTATATAACTATATCGGTTTTTACAAGTTATTTAATTTATAAGATTGGCAGTTTACATAAGAAGTACGTAATAAATGTTATAACATGATTTTAAATAAGTAAACGAATGCCAAACATGCCAGAACAATAGTTTAAATAAAAACAGTGAATTAAATATTAACAATAGATTGAAACATTGGAATAGGTAAGTTAAATAATAATATATCTAGAAAATTGAATATTGACGAGTTGCGTGAATGGACAATGTAAAAAAATATATACAACAGTTCGTTAGTTGACATAGTTGACCTTAGCCAGCTCTGCGATTGTACCTCAGACTGCCCGGATACAACTGAAGATGTCCGTCTTTGAACAGATATTTCCTGGCCAGGGGAAAGAAGGTGAAAAGGAGATTTAGAACTTTCAATTTACTTTATAAAATAACTCCTTTTGACGCCAGTAAATTGCCATATTCTTAGGTAATCAGGCAAAAATATTAACGCAAATAAACTGAGTGAAATTACTTGAAAATAAACAGTGTGAAATTATTGTCCACTCCCCCATATTAAAAGTGATTCAAATAATCTGGTAAAAATTATGAAGGTTCTTTAGTCGCAGAAAGACATACTAATGATAAAAAAAATTGAATCGATGAATCAGAAAAAGTTGTTGGAATATATAAAAAAAAAAATCCGAGAGAAGTGATCAAAATTATACTAATTACCCATTTCTACGCCACTGGTTGTTCAAGATGTTTGATATTAACAGGTTTTATGCTAACCCATGCCGTTATAACGTGTACCAAATATGACTTAAATATCTCAACTAGTTTGTAAAATATTCAATAAATTCCACATATTTCTTGCAACTTTAACACCCTGTAACTTTTTTTATAAGGCCTTAAAATGATATATAAAATTTCTTGTTTTTCTTTCCTGGTCGTTTTTGTAGTATTATAGTTTTCTTTTGGTTACTGGGTTGGCGACCATTAATTACGCATTTTTAAAAAAATTTTTTGTCATTTAATGAACAATTATAAAAAAAAATTTTTTCCATTACACAACACGTGTTTCGGCATAGGGCCATCATCAGGTATATCAAACTAAAAAACAACATGTTTCCTACTATAACAACCTTGTTGATCATGCCGTTTGTCTCTCGAACCCTATATACAGACCAAACAACCTCAGAAAAATAAAAAATACATTAAACGATAATAATTATCCAACAAAATTTTACAACCCATTAATTAAAAAACGTATACACAATCTTTATAATAAATCACAAAAAACTAAAAATACTAACCTACCTGAAAAATATTTCTCAATGCCATATATACATGGAGCATCAGAACAAATATCTAAAATTTTCAAAACACATAATATAAATATGGGACATAAAACTATCAACAGTACCAAAAAAATTTTTACAAACCCCAAACCTACTGTAAACAAAGATATGCAATCAAATTTAATCTATAAAGTTTCTTGTTTAGACTGCCAATCAATATATATAGGCCAAACTAAACAATATTTACACAAACGTATTTATAAACATAAATATGATATTAAAACTAATAATAAAAATGCCACCGCATTATGCAAACATGCCTTAGAAAATGTTCATAGTTTCGATTTTAACAACACCGAAATATTATGTAAAGAAAATGATTACTCAAAAAGAAATGTGTTAGAAATGTTAAATATTAAAAAACATAATAACACCATAAATTTCAGAACAGACACCGAAAACCTATCACACATATATTTAAATCTAATAAATTAATATAGATTTTTTTTTCAAAAATACATATTCATAAAATAACTAGAAATCCGTTCTTGCATTTTACTTTTACTATTTATAGAAAGATTTATCTAAAAATAATTCTACTACGCCTATTAAATTAAATATTTTCACTTTATATAAAAAACTCGCATTCTTTTTTACTACAACCATGCTATTTTTGTACCGCCTGCCGTATTGAAATTCATATACCTGCAGACGTCCATACGATACACTTAAAAATTTTGATATATTCTTCCATGTCTGCCTAACTTATTAATAAATTTTTAAAAAATAAAAAGAAAAAATCCGTAAATGTTAACAAACACTACGTAAGTACTTACCTTTATAATTTTTAATTTCAGTCTGATGTTTTTTCCTGTTTCGTTAATCTATTTTTTGAAAAAAAATTTTTTTAAAGAGATTTTTAATAAAATTTTTTTTTAAATGTTTGGAATTGTTTAGCAATACTGTATAAATATAAAAGAAAATTGTTATAATTGAAGGAAAAAAAATAATTTTTGTTGATACCGTTTTGAATGTACACATTGTTATGGTAGGAAACATGTTGTTTTTTAGTTTGATATACCTGATGATGGCCCTATGCCGAAACACGTGTTGTGTAATGGAAAAAAATTTTTTTTTTATAATTGTTTATTAAATGACAAAATTTTTTTTTAAAAATGCGTAATTAATGGTCTCCAACCCAGTAACCAAAAGAAAACTATAATATTAAAATGATATAGTTTATAGAAGAAAGTGCGGTTATTTTTTGGTTTTCTATCACCTGTTGAAGTGTTGCAGATTAAAACTGAATCACCCTGTATATACATCATTGAAATTGTGATAATACGCAGATTTTATAAACAAGTACACCTCCTTTGCCTCCTTTTAATGCCTTCTTTTAAAAAATAATAACCTTTATGAGCCCAACACGAAATAAATTTCTATAAGTAACCTATATAGGCCAGGGTAGAGAATTTTTTAGACACCCTGACACTCATTGGAAAAGGAAGAAAATATAGCAAAAATAACAGAAAAATAATTTACGGGCGATTTGAGGTACGGTGGTCGAAAACACCAACGTCAAAAAAAGCTGCTTTTTAAAAAAATCTGTGCGCTTTTTGTTCGTTGAAACCTCTACTTTCTGTTGGTGTAAAAAATATACATCACTATGGAAAATTTTCTCAAAAATGCGAAAAACGAAAAAACCCGATTTTGAAAAAAAATCATTGCTTAAATTTTGCGCTATTTATTGAAATTTAGGTACACTTTAATCACTTGAAAAATGTAAGATTCCATATTGCATTGATACACCAAGAAATTGCAAATCCATGAAACATAGAGTTTGCAAAAAACATGCGAAAATAGTGATTTAATAAAAAAAATTTAACTGCTGCAATTTTTTTCCATAAAAGAGTTGATTTATGAAATTCTAGTTAACATTTATAGAATAGAAAAAATATTTTTTTGGCATTTCAATTTAAAAAATAATATTTACAATCTAACGATGAAGAAATGCCATCAAAGAGGCAAAAATTAATGGATAATTGATTAGAATTCCAGATAGTGTGATAAATGTGTATCAACATATTATAATCAATAACTTCATAATTATTTCATTTGAATAGTATCTACAATTTTAAGCATTAATTATTTAAATTGAAATGCCAAAAAATATATTTTTGTATTATAAGATTTTTTTATTCCATAAATGTTAACTATAATTTAATAAATCAACTCTTTTATGAGAAAAAAATTGCAGCAGTCACATTTTTTTGATTAAATCCCCTTTAAATCCCATCTTTAATATTTAGTAAACGAACTATTTTCTCATGTTTTTTGCAAACTCTGTGTCATAGATTTGTAATTTCTTAGTGTATCAATGCAACATGGAATCTTAAAATTTTTCAAGTAATTAAAGTGTAAATTTCAATAAATGCGCAAAATTTTAACAATGATTAAAAAAAAATCGAAATCGAGTTTTTTTGTATTTTCATAGAAAATTTTCCACAGTGATGTATATTTTTTACACCATCAGAAAGTAGAGGTTTCAACGAACAAAAAGCGCACCGACTTTCATTAAAAAGCAGCTTTTTTGACGTGGGTATTTTCGATTGAAAAGAGGTTAATTTTTCGGTTTAAAATCAAAATAGGGAGTAAAAATCAATATTTTGATTCTAAAAAATTACAGCGTGTTTGGGACATGAAAAGGTAAGTTCCCACCCAATTTCGTGAATTTTTTTTTATGGGAAACAAAAATTAAAGAAAAACGGTTATTGTTGTTCTTTGCGGATATTTTGAGGTTATCTGAAAAAAGTGTAAATACAAAAGTTGTAGATTTTTTATTACCTACAACTTTGCCATTTAACTTTTTTCGATAGGAGTAGTTTTGCCCCTTCCACCCCCGTACCTCAAATCGCCCGTAATTTATTTTTCTTGTTATTTTTTTGCTATATTTTCTTCTTTTTCCAATGAGTGTTATGCTGTTCTAGATTTTTTTCACTTTTTGCCATTTTCGAAGGCTTCGGCCCTGGCCTAATATTTATAGGCACTGCAGATATTAAACAAATCATTATGAAAAGTATTTCAATCAAACATCATTTCTTTCATCTCCAATGATTTATTTGGTGTTGAAATGATGTTTATCCTGCAATAAATCATTTTTGAAAAGATTTATGAACTTAAAAATGATTCAAATCATTAAGAATGAACACTAACATAATCATTAAAAATGATTTAAATTCATGAAAAAGATTTAAATAACTGAAAATGATTTACGTTTGTAATAAAGACTTCAATCTAAATAATTTAAAAGCATTATTATTATAATGAAAAGAAATAATGTATAATCATTTATAATGACTTAAATCACACACAGACAAAAGATTTAAGACATTTTTTAAAAATTTGATTTTGAAGTATTTAAATCCTTTGTGCATTATTTAAATCTTTTGAAAATATTTAAATCTTTCAGTAAATCAAAAATCCATCTATAAGATTAAATGATTTAAATACTTGGATTGCTTGCAGCTCTGGACACTAACTTATGTTTTTACTTCCACATCACTTCCAGGGAGTTCCGAGTTCCGAGCCTGTCTGTCTTTTCTGTAAAAGAATTTATACTTCTTTTAGTTACTGCAGTGAACAGTTAACAAAGAATTATAACCAGTTGACTTAAGTAATATGTTTTGCTAATATTAGGTTACTAGAATTTGTATTTGTTCGTTTAAACTGTTTGATCTTGAAAAATAACTTTCATTTTTGTTTAAATCGACAACGCCTATACACGGCCTTGTTTGATGTCAACAATGTTTGAAAGCAACCATTAAGAATACAGGTTCCGTCTCGAGATGGATTTTCACCAAATGAACAAAACAGGAACAAAAGAAGATACTCCTATCGATCACCTTGTCACACACTTTTATATGCTCGGGTTGTTGTTATTATTTTGTTTTCAAAGTTTCAGCCAAAAGAGAAAATGCCTCAAAAGGTTTTTACGTGTTTACGAACACATTCGCTTTAGTGCAAATAATATTTAGTTATTTTTCTGTTGTGCGGAAACATATCGGTCCATCGAACATGTATTTTGTGTCAATTATTTATAGATACGGGAGCTTCAAATACGAAAATAAGTTGAAGTTATCTTAAATTTGCCTTGAAAACATCGAATGGAAAGATTAGACAGCAGAAGAAGTTAACCATCTATTCGAACATCAAACAAGCAACTTTATGACACCCAAACAATTTTCCTCCGATTGTTCAGAGAATGCAGAATAATCCAACCACAAGTGACAAAAAAAACATTATCTTCATGTTTCCATCGTGGAAACGAGTTAAAATAAGTACAGACTTTGGAGCGCCACCAACTTGAGGAGTGCCCAGTTGTGTCCGTGCTGAAACCACAGCAGGCTTACAAGCGCCTATACGCAATACTCCACTTATTAAAGTCTGTTTTACAAATAACAATTTTCGTCCAAGAAATCCCCCAATAAACCTTACAATTAGTACTTTATTTGAAATAAATGATGGCTTTGTTGATAGGGTAACTTTGTGTAACATTTGAGATCCATCCAAAACTAATTGCTTTAAGCCTACTTTATCAGAATTTAAAACAAAGCCGCGGTTTAATGGGTGCTCTCTTAGCACGCACCGAAAATTGTGCCCATTTTATTGTAGCGAGCCGTGGCCTCGAATCCTTACCTTCATGTTTTAGGTATTTTTTCCCAACATACTACATTGGAAATCTTGGAAATTTCTTGCAAAGTATCGGTATCTTGCATTTTTTCACATTTTTAAAATTTTCTAGTATGCATGACAGCTATAAATAAAACAAAAATTTAAGTGTTAAGAGAGCACACAACAATCTATGGTATTTTTCCAAATTCTGATAAAGTAGGTTTAAAGCAATCAGTTTTGCCCACAAATTTAATTAATAAATTTTTTCGGTAACTCTTGAAACAAAAAAGTTACATGCCGAAGAAATTTCGGCGATTTCCGGGATTTTGAAAAATATCACGGAAAGTAGGCCATGAATCACAAGTGTGTTTTTACGCAAAGTTAGCTCATCAAAAAAGCAATTTTTTTCAAACAAAGTTCTCAAGAAAATGCATATTTGTCAAGATTTTCTCGAGTGGCCCTTCTTAAATAGACACCCTGTATTTTTGTCCGTAACTTTTCGAGAACACCCTGTATATCAATACTGAAGCTAGATTCGGATTCTCCAGAGAAAACTGCATCATCCTGGTTTTAAGCTAGTCTTTTTGTTTAAAAAACTAAGGATATAATCGGACTTTATTTGAGACACCTAATCAGAGCTAGAACAAAGGTTAAATGGGGAAAGAATTGCAGTTTTGAATGCTCAATCTAATGCCCCTTTTGGATTTTTAAAAAAGTTCATGGCTCACTAGATATTTTGAAAAGAGTGATTTTTTGCTATTTCATCAGATCTCTGTAGCTCCGTTATTTCTGATTATACAGAAAAACTGTAGAGACAAAAATTGTAGATAATTTTGGGCTTAATAAGATAATCTGACCCAATTTTTTATGTTGTTTGTGATTTTTGAGATATGACATAAACTTTTGTTTTTTTAAACGTAAATCATAGTTGGCTATGTCCTTATCAAATCGGCCATTTTTTAGCTTTCCAAAGATATAATATTAAGCATAGTTATTATAAAAAATAAAAGAGCCATGGCTAATTTTCTGATTTTTTTTTTAATTTTCACATAGTCGGCCATGGAATATTTTCATAATTATGGTCTATTTTATAAATAGACATACTTCAAACTTTCTAATATTTTGTTTTTAGCTGGTAACAAAATGTAACAAAATAAAACAAAAATTAAAAAACTCAAATTCAAATTATTATTATTGTAAAAGCTCACCTTTTAAAATAAAAAAGGTGTTCAAACAATCCACCATTAGAATTTATGCAAATATTGCATCTTTTTAAAACTGAATTTGTCGCCTTTCTTATAGAGCGCCTGTCAATACTGGCAATTGCTTCTAAAACAGCTGCTCTTAATTCAGAAATTATCTCATACTTTATTTTGTACTGTTCCCCACAAAAAGAAATCCAAAACAGACAAATCGGGGGATCGGGGCTGCCAGGAAATAGGTCCATTTCTCCCTATCCAACTATTTGGATTTTACGGGCAAGTAATTATGTGGTGGAGCTCCATCATGATAATTTTTGTTTCATTTTGTTACATTTTGTTACCAGCTAAAAATAAAATATTTGAAAGTTTGAAGTATGTCTTATTATAAAATAGAACATAATTATGAAAATATTCCATGGCTGACTATGTGAAAATTAAAAAAAAAACAGAAAATTAGCCATAGCTCTTTTATTTTTTATAATAACTATGCCGAGTATTATATCTTGGAAAAACTCAAAAAAAATGGCCGATTTGATAAGGCCACAGCTATGATTTACATTTAAAAAAACACAAGTTTATGTCATATCTCAAAAATCACAAACAACATAAAAACTTGGATTAGATTATCTTATTAAGTCCAAAATTATCTACAATTTTTGTCTCTACAGTTTTTTTTGTATAATCAGAAATAACGGAGCTACAAAGATCTAATAAAATAACAAAAAATCACTCTTTTCAAAATATCTAGTGAGCCATGAACTTTTTTAAAAATCCAAAAGGGGCATTAGATTGAGCATTCAAAACTGCAATTTTTTCCCCATTTAACTTTTGTTCTAGCTCTGCTAGTTTCCGAGATCCCCATAGTGGGCATCGAAAAAAACTCACCCTGTATATAGTAAGACACGTTAGAGAATGGGACAGCGCGTGACGTTCGATGCGATACTAAACACATCCAATGCACACTTAACACTTTGCATTTGCAACTGAACGAATATAACGAGATGGCCGGCCCATATAAACCGCTGGAGCCGTGCGGTTGCTAAGATACGAGGGACGCTTCGTCACGCGCTGTCCCATTCTTTAATGTGCTAGCCTTTACCCTGAAAAAGTTTATCTTTTTGCAATGCGAAAAACACAATTCTATTATACTTATTATATTTGTTATTTGTGTAACTAGTGCAAAAAGTGCATATTTGTTGCACGAGGAATGAAGTTTTCAGCTCGAGACGCATTCGAGATAACTGATGGACAAACTTCATTTCCAGTAATTTTTTGATTTTGTTTTCTTCACTGCCTGTGAAGGTCTCAGGTTCTTCACCTAAAACACTTTTTCGAATTGTTGCAAAGTTTCCGGTACTGGTACTTGGTTCACTTTCCAGAATTTGAGCAGCTATTTCAGTTTTTTTACAAATTGACTCCTCAATGTAGCCCTCAACTATACAGTTGAAGATTTCCATCCTCCATGGCGTTTTAATGGCTAATGTTAACAGGTCTGCCCCAGATTCCACAAGCAATGTTTCAGAAGATCTGCGAAAACAGTGTCCTGGGTTTTCAATCTTTAAGTATTTGGCAATATCACTTATTTTTACTAAAAGTATTTTTTACACCAACAGGTTGAACGGAGCATGTTCCGATATAATATCTTATAAAAAATCTAGTACACCAGTAAGTAGGTTAAAGTTCTTAAAGTTAAAAATTTGCCAAGTGCGAGTCGAACTCGCACACGAAGGGTTCCGTACCACCGTACAATATTTAACACTACATATTTTTAAAAAATACTCTGGTAAAAAATAAAAAAAGAAATAAAAAAACTTGTCCCAGAGCGTGGTTTTGAACCACGGATCTCTGGGTTTTGAGCCCAGCACGCTTCCACTGCGCCACTTCGCTGTTCGATTCTAGTTAGTTGTTAGCCGTCTCATCATTGTTAACGAAAATTAAAAATATTTCAATAATTTTATTTTACTTTTATTGTTTGTTGTTATATCGGCCATAGTGCTACACACTCTGTGAAAATTTTTCTACCTATTAACATTCAAAAGATACAGCCCTATAAGGGATAGATGGTCGATGGTCTCTCCTGGCGTTTTCTAAAATATTCTTCGAGATTTTACATAAAAATACAGCGCGCCCGTACCTGAAAAGTCACCCGCGGAATAACAGATGGGCCTCTGAGCCGCCAAAGTCTCAAATCGCTACGAAATTTATCGAAAACTGCGTCCTGTAGACGAGATCATAGGTACACGTATTACTACACAGGAGCGGAGGCCATAACGCCCATAACAAGGCCTATGGTCCGGCAGGGCCGGTAGGCGCTTGTTAACAAGACCTGTGGCTGAAACATCGTGTGTTTGGTTGGAATACAGTTTCCCGTTGGATTCGTTTCCGTTTTGTTTACTTTGTCGGTGTTTCCACATTCGGGAACAAAGCACATACTCGGTTGAAATCCGTTTTAAGGCTAGTTGGGTTGACTTCATATCGCGAGTGCTATAATAACATGTAGGTATTTAGGAATTTTTTATATATTTCATGAATCGACAATACCATTCCTAACTTCAGATAATAGTCATTAAAATACCACCGTGTTGGTTTACACATATCTACGTTTGAAGAAATAAATAGATATGTTTTGTGCAAATGGAATCAATTCCATTAATGTTAAATTGAGCTGTCAATAATATCACGGTCAGACGAATTTTATATTTTATCAGATAAATGAAACCTACCGTTTTCTAATTTGCCTATTTTACGATTATTAAAGAAAATCTTGCTTTATCCTTAGTCCACCTTTAAAGTACGTTTTAATTTGTTGGGAATGGAAATTTAGATTTAGGTGTTTAAGGAAATATTTATCTATTTAATGTTTAAGCATACCTACATGCCATAAAATATGATTTATTTATCAATCGAAATATATTTTTTGAGCATAAAGCGACCTATTAGCATACATGTAGCGTGTATATTTTCCTTGACGCATCTGTGTCTCTGAAATTCTTAAGGAGATATTTTCCAATTTGATAGAGATTTAGAAGCCTTTTTGCATTCTTCATTTACATATCTCTCTAGCGGCGTAAATTTGGAGGCAGGAAAGGGTCTTTTTCGAGAAAATACATTAGGATCAATTTTAAACCTTCAGACACTCCCAGGTATTGTTTTGGATAGAGTTATCTGATTTAGAATTGTTTTGTTGGTACTTTTTTTATTTGATTTTGAACAAAATATATATTGTATTTAGGTGATATTTAGAAAACAAAAAGCATAATGGTACCTGGATTTTGTCAATATTCAATAGTCCATATATTTATAAAAATCAAACATTTTTTCATCCCTCTTTGAGCTGGAATAACTTGTAGGGGAGGCTTAAATCCAAAAAATTTACACAAAAGACACCCCTTGAAACTACCTGTATAACACTTTCCAAATATTTCCACATCGTTACGGTATACCTACCTCAATTTATATGAACTTTTTTTGACTTGCCCTATCCTTTCCGAAGTACACATATTAGCTATAAGCTGACTTCTGTGAAACTTATAATTTCTTCTCGAACGAATGAAGCGCCTGTAAGTACAGGGTGTTCCAATTTAAATGCGCACTCCCTGTTATTTTTGAGCTAAAAATAAAATTCTAAAAATACACTGGGTCTTTTTAAAATGTTATCTCCGAATATAAACTTTTGACCGACAATTTTTTTTGTTACCCCTTGTATATTCATTACACATTCCGTGATCAGATTTGTCCTAAACTTTTTCCGAAAAATTGTTTTTTCTTTAAATGTCTCTTTGGCGATCCCCGGTATAAAAACCTGAATTAATATTCGGATTCTTCATTATTTATAGCCCAAAAATAATGAAAATAACAGCTCGTGCGCATTTAAATTGGACTATCCTGAACATACTTCCTTTTTTGTTACAGAATTTATTGGTAATGTTTTGGTTAGCAAATTAGAATCTAGTCATTGCCTCGATATTTTCTCTCATATTTATACTTTACATATTTCTTGGAGGAAGACAAACATGATATTTTGAAATATCAAGTCTTGAAATGTCACTAATATTCAGTGATTAAAAAGGGTGTCCGCGGTTCTTGTAGACAAAAAGTCCGTTTAGAAGAAAAAGTTCCTGTAAACATGGGTGTAAAACCCTTACTTTTCGAAATACAGACAGTTTAAGAAAATATTTTTTTATATTATTTTATCTCTGGAACGAAAAGAAATATCGAGTTCAAATTCGGTATGTAGTAACTACTAGCAAAGTCTAGACTACTAGGTCTTCAAGGCCCAGAGGTAGGCGGAAGAATAGCTCATTTAGATTCACCAGTGGCGTGCATGAAGAAAAGAAGAAAAACGGTAAACAGACCATCTACCAACTCCGATATATGAAAAAGATTTTTCCAAATTTCTCAAAAAGTAACTCAACCACCAAAATGTTACATCTTTTCCTTAGAAATAAGTATTAGATGTTAAACGATTAACCGAAGTTTTCAAAAGCCATTGGCGTAGAAATTATGTTTAACGCCACTGGTGAATCCAAATGAGCGCAGTTCTTCAGCATAAGTTTGAAACTTGAAGACTTATTACTGTATACGAAGTTTGAAGTCGACATATCTTTTCGTTACAGAGATAAAAAAAAATACTAGTAGCTTAGTTGGTTAAGTGCCTACGGCCACAGTAGGAGTCCCGGGTTCGAGTCCCGGCTGGAGTGCATTTTTTTCAATTGATTATCGTTCACCTGATATGCCACAAAACATCCTTCTTTATTTATTATAGGTGCAAAAATCCATCTTTCTTTGTTAATATTCTTGGCTTGACATTGTAGGTTGGAATTTCCACGTTCGATACTTGCATTAAATCGCTATATGTCGAATTTTGGGGGTAGAAGAACAAATAGGAAGTTCACACAACCAACAATAGTGAATGACTACCCTCCACCTTCTAACCCCTTCTAGTAGTTATAGAAGGCGCCGAAGTCTTCTACATCTCACCGCTACTAACTATATATCAATTGGAATAAATAACACCTAGCCGATGGAACCCGTATGCTCCGGTAGCTTAGTTGGTTAAGTGCCTACGGCCACAGTAGGAGTCCCGGGTTCGAGTCCCGGCTGGAGTGCATTTTTTTCAATTGATTATCGTTCACCTGATATGCCACAAAACATCCTTCTTTATTTATTATAGGTGCAAAAATCCATCTTTCTTTGTTAATATTCTTGGCTTGACATTGTAGGTTGGAATTTCCACGTTCGATACTTGCATTAAATCGCTATATGTCGAATTTTGGGGGTAGAAGAACAAATAGGAAGTTCACACAACCAACAATAGTGAATGACTACCCTCCACCTTCTAACCCCTTCTAGTAGTTATAGAAGGCGCCGAAGTCTTCTACATCTCACCACTACTTACTAATAATCAATTGGAATAAATAACACCTAGCCGATGGAACCCGTATGCTCCGGTAGCTTAGTTGGTTAAGTGCCTACGGCCACAGTAGGAGTCCCGGGTTCGAGTCCCGGCTGGAGTGCATTTTTTTTTCAATTGATTATCGTTCACCTGATATGCCACAAAACATCCTTCTTTAAAAACAAAAAGTTGACAATCCACTGTACACAAATGCCCGCTACTAATAAGTTTTTTATCTACTACACACGACCAAATTACCTATAGTTTTTATTGACGTATCGATCAGTTTACAAAAAAGTCACAAATGAAAAAGCTTAAGCAACACAAAAAAAGTTCATACGAATATGTAACAAAAGTC
Organism: Pseudeuparius sepicola; assembly: GCA_963920635.1. Lineage (NCBI taxonomy): Eukaryota > Metazoa > Arthropoda > Insecta > Coleoptera > Anthribidae > Pseudeuparius > Pseudeuparius sepicola. The sequence goes on from OY987305.1 coordinate 17,900,055, forward strand.
ACTATCACAAAAAAAATCCCGTTTTTTTGCTTGAAACCACGAAATCGTTAGTTTCAGCCTACAATTGAAAGTGGAAACGTATTTTCGAAATGGTTTATTCTTATTCTATCGAGGAAAAGGGTATTTATTCTATAGCGGAAATTGTAGAAATTTTTGCAATTTGTTATCGAAATCATGATTGTGCTAAAGCTACAGCACGAATTGCAACAATTTCTAACCTTTCCGCGATAGAATAAACCATTTCAAAAACACGTTTACATTTTCAATAGCAGGCTGAAACTAACGGTTTCGTAGATACAAGCAAAAAAACGGGGACTTTTTTGTGACAGTGACTTGTTATTTTAAAAAGATATAAGATTTGAATTCCGAACTTTTTTGTTTTGCTTCAGCTTTTTCATTTGTGTAATAAATTACTACGCGTACAGTGGATTGTCAACTTTCCGTTTTTAGCCAATAATTCTGTTAAATCTGAACAGATTTCTAAAAACGATGCATCACTGTATTCGCAATTAAAAGAGCTTTCAAATGATGCGCCACAAGTGGGGAAGTTCCATTTGGAAATTTAAAGTTGGGGTTGCTAGGGATAGGGGGAAGAACAGATCGAGTTGGCTTGACTGTAAAAAACGCTCTCGCCAAGAACAAAAATTGACAGGTCTCAGCGAATTTTCAAATAATTTTCGGTTTTCTAATTTAAAGTTTTCGTTGGGAAATCCTGTATACAATCTATGCCATTTTCTAATATTTATGGAATTTCTGAAAATTTAAAAAACTTGTAACTTCTTAAAATTCTGTCATGTTTGATGTAATAAAGTTGTTTAAATTTTCCGGCACTAAATTGATGCCAAAATAATAATAAATTCAAATATTATCAAACTATTTCATATATCTAACGAAAATTCAGGACTTTTTACACAACAATTTACTTTCATCTTAAGTTGTGATTTTTAGACATACAAAGTGGCGGATTTTGGTTAAATACGTGAAATATGTATTTTGATATTATTTTATTTCTTTATTATTTTGACATTAATCTAGAACTGGAAAATTTAATGCAAAGAAATTTATATTTTAAACTTTGCATAAAACAAAACAGAATTTTAAAGCGTTAACCGATAACATAATTTTCTTTTTAAAAAGACATATTCTGATCGATGTGCGATAAAGTAAAAAGAATGATAAAGATAGTGACAAAGTAGTAGTATTAGAAATTTTCAGAAATTTCATAATTACATATTAAAAATGGCAAAACTAAACTAAAGTTTTCAGAAAGCTTTGACACTTATATAAAATTTGAAAAGAAACAACATTTACAAGTAGAACTTTTTGAAATTTTATTCAACGAGCGGGTTATGAGTCATTACTTGTTCGGGAAAATTGCGACCCGAGCCAGCAGGGCATGGGGACTAATCCGAACGAGTAATTATATTATATTATATTATATTATATTATATTATATTATATTATATTATATTATATTATATTATATTATATTATATTATATTATATTATATTATATTATATTATATTATATTATATTATATTATATTATATTATATTATATTATATTATATTATATTATATTATATTATATTATATTATATTATATTATATTATATTATATTATATTATATTATATTATATTAAAGTACAGTCTGAACCTATCCTGCTACTGCCTCACTCATAAATATTCTGATTCCTGTACCTGTTTTTGGGTATATTTGCTTTTCTCATCTCCAACATTTTGGGAGGCGTACAAATATCCTCATTTTCACTATTATCTAAAATCATTTGGAATATTCTGAATTCCTTTTCCTACAGTTAAATCATAAATTGACAGATTGTTTTGTTTGTACTGTCTCGAACATCGAACCGTCTCGGTCGCCAATAGCAACCACAGCCGATAGCCCACTTTTCGTAAGGAATATTTAGTTTGAACTGAACAATGTGGATTTTTGTACCTATAATTATAAACAAAGATGGATACACTTCAGCCGAGTGCATTTTTTTTTTCAACTGAAAAAACATCCCTCTTTAGTTTGAATTCTTAAATTATGAAAATGCAGGTTCGTCATTGGCCAAAAGGTTTGTGGTTATAAGTTCATAACTACACACTTATCGCTCCTAATTATTGTTTATCAGTTTGCATATGCATGTATGCCGAGTGTATTTTTCAATATACCTAAGCATATTATTTGCACATGGCGTAAAGAATCTGAAGAGGATTTGGCAGAACTTACGACATATAGGTACAATGACCGACAGAAAGTTGGACACAAAAATTTAATATTTTTAAACGCTGATTTCGATTAATTTAAATTTCTAGCTGCTAATCGAACAAAATTAAACTCTAGTAGCAAATTCATGTGTTTTCTGATGATAAGTTGCGCTTGCGGTATTTTGGTTTTTTTAATACACAGGGTGGTCGAAAAAAATACAAAAAAGTTAAATTTCTTTTTTTACTAGGGGGCTGTGACTTTAAATCTGACATCCACCTTTGATTCCAAACAACTTTTGTAAGTAATTTTTACCGTATTTTAAAAAATAAGGGTACTTTACTCTTGGGTTATTTTGACATATATGCGTTTTGAGTTCGAAATGATGCACCAACTTTTATCTAGAATAAAATTTTCTGAGAAATTAATAATAAAAAAGTTTTCCATTTGTGTCCAACTTTCTTCCGGTCACCGTATGATGGAGGTACGGAACAATAAAAATATAAAAAGTACGCCTGCTAATGTAAATAATATAAATAGTGATTTTGCAAATATTTCAAGAAATGTTTCGGCACATCGCTTCATTGTCCAATACAGGAAAATGTCAATTAATGATTTTAATTTTAACGTGATATGAGTCTGAAATAACTGGCATCCTTTTTTTTGGGTAAGAGAGATGGTCATTCTGAACAACTTTTCTTAATATTTTTTTTTCCTATCGCCGAAATTTTTTTCTAATTTTTTTAAAATTTACCAACATTTATTTCATACACAGCGGATAGAATCAAAATACTATACTAGTTGATGATTTACCATTTTCTACTTGGTTGTTGGCAGGGCGCCAGTGCCGTGTTTTCATAGAGGGGGGATTTCGAGAGGACGAATTATAGAAAAATCTCGGCGCTAGGAAAAAAATTATTAAGAAAAGTGGTTCAGAATGACCATCTCTATTACCCAAAAAAAGGATGCCAGTTATTTCAGACTCACCCTGTAGAAGGAGGCTCATTATGGAAGGAAGCTGGGTTCCCTCGGTTTTTTGTAGTGTTGCTGAAAAAGTCCTTTTACTACAAAAAGTTCCTATAAATACTCGCGTATACACCCTTGTTTTAGAGATACAGAGCGATTAAAAAAGTAATTATTTTCATATTTTATTTTTTTATCTCTGGAAAGAAAAGGGATATCGACTTCAAACTCAGTACCTATGTGGTAAGATGTCTTCAATGCCCACAGGTACCAGGAAGAACGATCAATATGGATTACCAGTAGTGCAATGCGGCTAAGGGCACTTTCATCAAACAAGAAAGTAAAAATTACATTTCTGCAGTAGCTGGGAAACAAAAATTTTAGTTGTATCAGATAGCTACGTCATCAGCGTAGGTCTGTAAGAAATATAAACTCCATTCTTTCTGTAGTATGAGCACGATAGTGACTTTTGTGTGGGAAAATAGAAAATTTCTCAAAAATCACAAAATTAAAATAAACTAAAAGTTCAGTTAACCCTGTATAGGGCCCAAGGGCTTGCTACTGACGTCCCCTATTCACAGGTTTCTTTTAGTCTATTGTCTCTGGGACACTCTGTATATTTATATTCTGAAACCATAATATAATATCAAATTATTTTTTTTTGCTGAAAATTGTTTAGTATTTACTAGTCATTGTTAATGAAAATAAACCGCTGCCAATGTAATCATCACTTCCATTTTTTTAAATCCATTATCAATATTAAATTCCAATATTGCCCTGAAATCATACAATTACAATATGCGGACATATTTTCAATTTTTTACACATTCATCCCTTCATAACCCTATATTATCATTTACTTTGTATCTGAAAAATAATGCCAAAATTGAATTCCATTCCTTGACCCCAAAAACAGAAAACCACATATCACTCGCTTTTTTCAAATTCACTCCATCGCGCCCCCGCTCAAAAGTGCTCTCTAGTAACTATTAGAAAACTACTAGAAAACTATTACCTCTATTACTAAAAGCTTAAGAATATCGGACAGAACGGACGCAACAAATGGAATTTCTTGCCTCCGTTCTGCCGGTCACTGTATATTTTCATTCCCCCCTTTCCACCCCTTCGAGTGGAGCAATTGTACTCAAACCGAGACTCAAACGCAATCCGAACCGCCCTATTGTAGGAAAGTTTACGTAGGCATGCCAAATTTCAATAACAGATATCTTTAATTCATTCGAAAGTTATCATGGGAACACACAATTGTTTGCCCAAACTTTGGTTTTTCAGGTTTTAGAACATTTATACCATCAAATTGCAGGAGGTTTCTTAAAAAGTTTACAGGATCTTACTTCATTAAATAACAACTTACCGAGATATTTCAAGAATTTTCTTTCGAATAAAGAAGAGCAATTCACAATTATCATATTTCCACATTAAATAAACTTTTAAAGAGAGGTTTTTTTAATATACCTACCGACTCCTCGAAAACTTTCGTTTGTCGGTTTTAGGCAACTTTTAAATTGTAAATTAATTGAAAAGTTTTAAATGAAAGTAAGATACACCTATATTATACTGTAGGGGGGGAATCCATATATATTAAAAGGTTGCCGATTTTTGACTCCCCCCGACGTCCCACAACCAGTTTAATTGGAAATACGAAATCACCCTTGACATAAAAAAGAAACACATGTTTGTCTCAATAAAAAAATGATGGTGCTGTGATGGAATACCCTAACGTCTATTCTAAACAACTTTTTTTATTTCCCTTCCCAAGAATTAATGTTCTTTACTCTTGGTGCAATTTTAAGTTTTCTTACATTTAAGCTACTCTTTGATATCCATATTCTGTTTGAATCTAACGTTTTAGAACATGCATAACTATTTATAAAGAATTATGTGTTCCCGATAATAAAAACTAAAATGTCCGATATTCCCATACTAAACATTCTGAATTAAACCAAATTTAAGTTCGCGAAATAGAACCTTTATCTTTATAGGTATAACATTCCATGCTAACTATTTTTGAGTGTTGTCAGGAAATTTATAAATAAGGAAGTTGGGAGAGAAAACAAATACATCTAGCCTATCTTTATGGGACTAGTCACATTCTGGTGCAATTAGTACCTACCCCTTACAAGGAGCTATTATAGATACTCGTACATACTTAACTATTGCGCCCTATATATCACGTTTATAAGCAAGTTGCTCACAGGTTCCCCTCCATATTCCTGGAATACGTGTACGACAAACAAACTAATTTGGAATACCTAGAACAAACAGGTAAGGGTGTCTCCGAATTGACTGCAATTATACACAGTGTGTTTCATCTTAACACCCTCGTAAAATTTATGTGTTGGAGATATTCGAGTGCTTCTTTCTGCGTCATGATGGGGATGGGAGGATGCTCTCTGAGAGAATTCCACTTCCCACAAATCTCTCACACAGGGCCTACTAGACAGGACCAAATATTAAGGAAGGCCCATATATTTTTTTATCAGGGCTTCATTTCGGGTGTCCACAGAAATAAAACGGGGCGAGTGTATTTTTGGTGTTGATTTTTGAGATAAGCTCTCAAAATACGCGCGAATAAAGCTCTTGAGCGCTTGAGAATAAATGTATCAAGAAATATTTTTGGCACGCATGGTATTTATTGACAATATTTCAAGAATACGATTCCTTTATTAATTTATTATATATTTATACATCCAAAACTAAGTTAACCGCAAACTGCAAACAAACAACATGGTGCTTGGATGTCAAGGCAGGTGCAATTTGTCTTCTTTTTAACACTGGTTTAATTTTTGAATGTGTGTCATAAATTTAAAGATAGGTCTAATTACTACAATCATGTTTATACCCCTAAAATTGCAAAAATATTATTAGCGATTTTTTTATAGAAAATCTGGCACCAGAAAAGGCAAAGGTCTATAATTATACACATACGTCGTGTTGAAAATTTAACGAAAGTATTCTAGTCGGCCGAGGAAACATGAAATGATTCACATTCAAGACATTGCAAATGGGGCAATTATTTGTTACATTTTTTTAGATTGCAATTTAACTTCACTGCCTTGTGAAATTATTTACTTATGTCGAGAATCAATACTAACCGTTAGTTAATAATAATAATAACAATAGTAATAAGGGTCTTTTATCGAAAATAAAACGTATACAGGGTGTTCCAGCGGAAACGTAACAGGCTCTATAACGGCCGGGAAATTTTCCTGGCCGTTACAAAGCCTGTTACAGTTCTGCTGGAACACCCTGTATAAACTTACATAATTATTAACATAAAGGCGAGGTTCAGTGCAATCCTGTACAAAACAGAAATTGACTGTTCTTACACCTAAGCAAAGTTCTAGTAGATGAATCAGAGGTGATGTAATATTTAATAAGAAATTGATTCAAAATACGAAATCTTATTTAATACTAAATAACTTTCTACCAAATCTCTTTCTAACCTTAAATATTTTTCAATTCTTTTTCTATTGTTTTTCGTTAGGTAGGTACCTATCCTTTGCAAACCCTCTTGGCTGATTTGATTGCAAGCCATCATTTCTATGTGGTCTTTGGTCGTAAACTTTTATTTTTCTTTTATTTATATAGAGTCACATCTGACTTATCTACTTGAACTTGATTAATTAAGGGATGGCATCGATTATCGACTTAACAGAAAGTAAGCAATTTATTTCACAGGACTGACGTATATCACAATGTAAAACTTTTAATAAGAATGAAGAAGTGGCACATTTGCCATGTCATGAACGTCATTTGTTTCAGGTTTCCTCTCCCAACTATACTCTAGTAAAATTTTCAAAACGTCGTAGGTAGGTATATGCCAGTAAAATTAGTCAAAGTGCATGTTGTAACTCGATTTAGGATGCCATATGGAAAAATCCATATATTTAATTGATAACATAATTAACATTTCAAGGGATCAAATTTTGAAGTGGCGCAACATTGTTAAAGCAATGGTTTAATGTGAAAAAATTGTGAAAGAATCGTTTTTTTTTTTTAGGTAGTTCAGAGACTGTTGCCGATGGGTTACACTACGAGACCACTGGTAGTCGGTTAATTTGAGACCCGGTAAGTTGAAATCGGCCAATATATTTTTTTAAATAATTGCAAAAAAATGATCAAATTTTCAAAATTTTCATGTATTTTCATTTTATGGAAAAAGCATCTGTGCACTTGAAACATTCAGGACATAAACCCTCTATGATCCTTAAGTTATCCTGAAAATTTTGTTAAAAAATATTAATTACTTTACGAGAAATTTAATTTGTTTATTAAAAAAGGTATATTGTTTATTAACAATTGACCCAGTTGCCGTCACCCTATAGAAGGGTCATCTTGGGCACATTTTTTGTCGAGACTTATATTTTATGTATCTGTTTAAGGCAGATCAAATTTTCATTATTTTCACCTTCAAAATGGCGGCTGAAAAAGTGGGCCTTTTTGGGTTATGTTTTTGATAATATCTTTGCAACAAATAAAGATATCGCTATGCCACTTCGATATTCTAATACTGGTACTTTCACACGAACTTAAAAATACATTGCTCTACCTCAAACAGGAGCTGAGATAAGTATAGTACATACATACTCGTATATATTAATTCGTATTTTGTTTATTTATTTATAAATATTACAAGTTGAAATCGTTATCATAGTTCAATATTTGAAGTTTTTCATGTTATTGAGTTTGACAAAATGACAGTGTTTTTAAGTGTCAAAATTGATGTCAAATTGACAGTAGTCGCTGAGCGGCGAGGAGAGATAGATAGAGGGAGAGAGAGAGAGAGAGGAGTCATCATTGCTGCGCGTCCAGAAAGTCAATCTTGCCTACCTCAAATTTAATCTCAATGAAAAATTCGCTGTTTCTCTGTTAATTTGGGGCCAATTTCGACGTAATTTTTTTAAGACTTAAGACGGGGTTGCATGATGAAATAAACTTTTTTGTCAATATTATAAATTAATTTGTTATAAACAATTATTGTTGCAAATAAAACATTGCATTAGGTATATCAAAAAACAAGTGAGTTTTCCAAAGATAAACAATTTTTATTCTAAAATTTTTACTGTAAAATCGGTATTAAACTTGAAAATTTCCTATAAATAAAAGAAAGTGTTTTATGATTTTTATTTAATTTTAAAAACAAAAATAAGTTGTAAACAAATATTTAATTACATTGCTTTATTGATTACATTTTATAATTTTTGTCTTTTATTAACAGGTTAATTGATAATATTAATTGATATTAATGATCTAAAAACGTGCACGCCACTTTAAAAAGTACTTCGAAATTGGCGCATAATTAACGGGGAAACATCGAATTTTTCATCGAGAGGAAATTTGTAGTAGCCAAGATCAACGTTCTGGACGTGCAGCAGTGATGATTCATCTCTCTCTCTCTCCTCGCCGCTTAACTACTACTGTCAGTTTTATCATCAACTTTGACACTTAAAAAGCACTGTCTTTTCTGAACCTTAATGACATTGTAGGTATCTCAGCTCCTGTTTGAAGTAGACCAATGTATTTTTTTTTAGTTCGTGTAAAAATACCAGTTATTAGAATGACGAAGTGGCATAGCAATATTTTTATTTGTTGAAAAGATATTAACAAAAAACATAACCCAAAACGTCCCACTTTTTCAGCAGCCATTTTGAAGGTGAAAGTAATGAAAATTTGATCTGCTCTAAACAGATTCATAAAATATAAGTCTTGACAAAAAAATGAGCCCATGGTGGCCCTTCTAAGATGACGGCAACTGGGTCAATTGTTAATAAACATTATCCATTTTTTAGTAAACAAATTAAATTTATCGTAAACTAATTAATATTATATAACGAAATTTTCAGGATAATTTAAGAGTCATAGAGGGCTTATGTCCTGAACGTTTCAAGTGCACAGATGCTTTTCCCATAGTATGAGAAATACATGAAAATTTTGAAAATTTGATCGGTTTTTTGCAATTATTTAAATAAATTTTTGGCCGATTCCAACTTACCAGGTCTCAAGTTAACCGCCTTTCAGTGTTCTAACAGTGTAAAAAATTTGAAACACCCATCGGCAATAGTCTCTGAACTACCTCAAAAAGAAAACTGTTTTTTCAGGATTTTTTCACATTAAACCATTGTTTAAACAATGCTGCGTCACTTGAAAATTGTATCGATCGATTTTTCCATATGGCATCCTGAATCGAATTAAGTACAACAACTTTTCGACGATTTTTGTCTAATTTTACTGGCCTAGTATTTGTAAAATTGAGCTGGTTGTAAAAACTTTATCGCTGCGTGTCGCGAACGGCAGTAATAACGTGTCACTCGCTCTAGCCATTTTATAGTCGAGCCAAATACGCTGTTTATATTTTGCATTTATTTCAGTAAGAATTTTATTTAAAGAGCTTTTATGATTGATACATACAGGGTGTCTCAGAAATAGGTGCTACCCTATACATAGCCGTAATAAGCACAAAAAATTAAGAGACTCGTGTTTTTTGTTTTGCTCAAAGCTCAAGTCTCAGCTCAGGGGCCCTTAAAAAGGTCCCATAAAAATTTAGTTTTATAATAAAAAAAAATAAATGTTGCTTTTCCGAAAAAACTTTAAACATTCTTTTATAAACAGTAAATACATAATTCAATTCTACATAAAAATGTATTCTTAGGTTTCTTTCGTGTAGGGAACTGTTTTAGAGAAAATTTGAAAAAAATTAACAGTTCATATGACCAATTTATTTTAGATAAGTACCATAAATAAGTTTCACCGGATACTGTGCGATTCGGTTTTAAATGCACAAACTCCTAGGATAGGTAAAATACCGAAATATATTGCCAGTTAGTTCTATAAACTTTTTTATTTTGAGGCCTTATAAGAAAGATACAGAGTGTTAAAGTTTTAGAAACTTTTAAAAAATGCAACAAGTATATAGTAACCCCCATATTTCCCAGAGTTCCAGAAGTTGTTGGTTGTTTTGCTACTGAAATGAGTACCTACTACTATGCAGCCAACGTCTCATATGCGGAAATAAAATGTTTAGACTACCTTTTGTCTAAAGGAAGTCCCATTAAGAAATTTAATTTTGGATAGCACGCCATCGCTCACTGTCAAATGTTTAGTCGACCATATTTGGTACTCTTACAGAAATTGACATTTACGAGAATGCCGCGTTATGTTCTTGAGAAACTTTATTAATTGTTATACCTGGTGTTCACGTATGAAATATAACTGCTATATAATTTTCTTATTTTGTGCGATATAAAAAAAGGTTTAGATGAAAGTTGTAGAGAATTTTATATGCAGTTTTCTGGGATAGTAAGAAATTGTATACAGGGTGTTTCGCAAAGACGTGGCAAACTAACTAACTTACCTATATTTTTTAAAATGGAACATCCTATATATTTTTGCCTTTTGAAACTTGATGGGCAAGACAATGAAAATGATATAAAACTTTGTATAATTATTTTTTCCATTTTTAAAATATTCCGTTTTCAAACTTTATACCTACTAAATTTATTTGACTTGGATTAATTGGAAATTAATTGTAACGCGCACGTCAAATATGGTCGACTAAACCTTTGACAGTTAGCCAAGGCAAGCTATTCAAAATTAAAGTTCTAAATGGGACACCCATTACATCATTATACATGGATGACGATTTCTTATTTCGGAATATATTTGGGCAAAAAATTCTACCAATGCTTGCCAGTCTTTTCATTCTAAATGATATACTTTTTTATCTGCGTCGTCCCAGCGTTTTTACATTTATCCATATCTTACTAGATTTTCAAATAGATTCGTACATTAGACAAAAACGCTGTAATTTTGGAAACAGTATTTATGACCAATTTATTTTAGATAAACAGTGTTACCATGTCACAATTTGTTAAAAACATATCTTTTAGAATTAGAGACAGCATGTATCAAACAATAATTATAATAGGTAGTATGTATATTAAAATATGCAACATGTTCTATCAATGTCTTTTTTAAGCACTAGCGGAGCGGGTGCCTAATACTCGTTCTATTAAACACAACGTGTGCCACACTATACTTTTTCTACGAGTAGTCAAATTAAACTCAAGAACCTTATTTTACTTGACAACTAATAATTAGCAAGCATATAACACTAAAGACTAAAGGTAGGTAGGAGAGATTAGTAGAAAAGAGATTAGATTAATCTGTCATTTCACTTTGACGTGACATGATCTTTGAGAAAGGAGGAAGATTTATTCTCCGAAAGCTCAGGAAACAAATTTGTTGAAGAGATTTTTTGAGTTACAAGTTCAAAGTTTAGTTCATTTGCTGTTAAGAATTTATTAATTTTCCAGGCAACTTGAAAAAGTTGTCTTTTAACCAGTTTAGTGGCGAAAAACCCAATTAAAATTCAATGGATCTGTTTACGCCACAAATAAATTTTAGAAAATATAAAAGAGATTAGGTTAGCCGAAAAAGAATTTAAATTTTAAATCTAGAGCTATGACGTTATTCACACAGAGACATTTTATTTTGCCGCTTTGCTATCAAGTGTATTATTCAAAAGATAGAACCAACAGAAACAACTACTCCGAGGGCTAATACCCCTACCGGCATTGAACTACACCATTGCCTGCAGCATGTCAGGACATGTCCCAACAAAGATAGCAGTATCTTTGACGTTACGTTGGTAAAGGAGAAAACTTTGATCTATGCAATGTTTATTCCCAACGAAAATCGAGAATCAATGGTGTAGTTCAATGCCGGTAGGGGTATTAGCCCTCGGAGTAGTTGTTTCTGTTGGTTCTATCTTTTGAATCCATCTGCACTCCGGATTTTGCCTACGTCCATCTGATGATTCCCAAAGAGGATGAAACCGGTAATGGGCTGGCTGGGATCATTGTGTCTGCAGCATGTCAGGACATGTCCCAACAAAGATAGCAGTATCTTTGACGTTACGTTGGTAAAGGAGAAAACTTTGATCTATGCAAGTGTATTATTGTTTGCGATATCGATTCTATTTCCCTATAAGCCTTAGGTAAAAATCACATAACTGTGATTACTGACTATTAAATAAAAATCTGTTGCCAACTTCAGCCCGTGGATTCAGGGGCTTTTTACCCACGGATTGAAGCTGCCGACTTTGAAGCGTGTTCATAAGGACATTATTTAGCGCCATGAAATTGCCGTAGAAAAAGGTAATTATTTAATAGATGGTTTCATTTCATAACATAGAATTAACCAGGTGTCACCCACATCAACCTACCTACTCTTCGTTATCTGAGAATGCAACTAGCAGAGAATTTACTTATAACTTTTTTTAGCTGCAACTTAAAATTATCTGCTCGGAACAAATCGGTTGCGCCTGCTAAATGGTCCCTGCTATAGGGAAGAGTTTTGGTAAAAATAATGAAAATTGGTTGTATATTCCCTGATCATACAGTGTGTTTCATTTTTCTTGTTAACACCGTAAATATCTAAGTAGGCTCCGGGAATTGAACGCGGGACAATTGTTTTATAGATACTATGTCCCCGAAAGGTCATCGTTTGCGAAGTATTGGTTTGGCATCGCCACGAAAGCCTAGGCTTCTGCGATTTTTTAAAGTGGTGCGTTTTTCGGTATATCTATTAGGCATTTTTTAATGGTAGAAATAACTCCGTAGGATTATTCGGCATTCCTTAAAATAGTCATGTAGCAATTTTGGTGATAAAATATCTATTCGTTACTTTTCAGTGTGGTGCCAGACTTTGAAAGTGAATAATTCAAATTTTTGGTATGAATCTAGGGTCTATGAAATCAAAAACAAATAAAGAGTGATGTTTTATGGCCTACAGGTAGACACACTGTATTTTTTCGTTCTCATAGGTAGCTTGTTCGGTTCCATAGAGCTTTTAATAAACACATTTTCTCATATTTTGTTTAGTTTAAAAAATATAGGTACAGGGGTATTATTTAAAGATTGCCCACCCCTTAATTTTTTAAATTTTGGACCTAGAAAAAAATTACAAACACAAAAGTTGTAGGAAATTTTCTTGCGATAATGCACTTATCAGAAAAACAATTGAACGTGACATTTTTCAGATATAGACAAATATATGTTTTTTTAATGTACCACCCTGTATATTATTGGATAGTTGAAACCTACATGAAATTGCGAGTATAATAAGTGTTATATATGTCCAGTTTACAGCCATATTTACGATTTTTTGTTTAAAATCAAGATTGATAAGAACGGCATAAGATCACTTTTGTTTGCAGTTTACGACCCTCTAAAAATCCAAATGACACACTGAGAACAAAAGTTTTAATAATACCTAATTATTATTATAAGTTATACGATAACATTACGTTTTTATAAGAGATGCTCTATAATACCCCCATTTTGTTCAACGCCCAAGGCGTACCTTTTCAACAAACTACGTTTCATGTTTTTCAGTTCGCCACATTCATTTATTAAACTTATTTCTCGGGTAATTTTTTCTTTTAATTCATCAACATTGTGGTTTCTTTCTCGGTATACTCGATCTTTCAATGTTCCCCATAAAAAGAAGTCTAAAGGGGTAAGGTCTGGACTTCGCGCAGGCCATATAAGATCGTACCGTTTTGCCCAATCCATTCTGGATAATTATCATTCAAGAAATTTTTGACTACAATGGTTTTATGTGCAGGAGCACCATCTTGCTGCCAACTTATATCTGGAACATTTAAATTATGAACTAAATGAAAAATCTCGCCCTGTAACAAGTCCAAATATTTTGTTCCTTTTAAAACACGGTCAAAAAATACTGGTTTGACAATGCACCATACATTTACTGAAGTTCCGCTCTGCATTTGAACTGGATAGAACTTTTTGGGATTTTCGGAAGCCCAATAGTGTGTATTGTGCCTATTAAAAATGCCACTTGTTGTAAAACTAGCCTCATCAGTCCATAAAATACTATCTGTAATAAAATAATAATAACTGAGTCAGTGGCGCACACAGAAAAATATCTTTGGGGGGGGGGGGGGCGAAGTCAAATATAGTTCTGGAAATATCCAGTGCCGTAGCGAGACTTTGTCAATGAGGGGGGAGGATTAACAAAATATAAAAACGTTGAAATGCAATTATTGTGGTCTAAAATGTTTAATGTTAAACAGTTTAATGAAGCAAAAAAATAACCTAATGATCATCTAAAGAATAAATCACAAATCACACAAATCCATGTAAAAACAACAAAGATATTGAAAAAATAAATAAGTTTATGTAGAGTACCTAATATGAATAACCCAAAAAACTTCATATTCATTGAGTCTGTTTAAAATTGTTTGTCAGTATTCCAGCCTTTTATTGCTCTCATTTCCATAGATAATTTGGACTGGCCTGTATGCGTACGCTCTATATTTGTTGTGTTTCAGTATATTTTGGACTGTACTCTAGGAAATCTCCAAATTTCGGGGGGAATTTTTGATATAATGTCCTGGGTTTGCTTCGAAATATAAACGGACGTTTTCCTGCACATTTTCATTTAGTTTTCGGGGCATATTGCTTCTTCTCGGAGCAGTTAGTAAACTCCCAGTCCCTCTAAATTTGTTATTGAGATACCTAACGTAGGATTCTTTAGGGACGTGACTTTCGGGATACCTACGCGCATATTCCCGACAAGCGCGTCGCGAGTCTTTTTCCGATATCATATAGCACTTTTAATGTCACTTTTTTCTTGGATAGTATAGTTATAGTAAACCATTTTAAATTACTTCTACTGTTATACTCACTTTTTAATGAATAAAGTGCGAAATAAACTCAAAACTGTCAAATTGTAGGGAACAATAGCGAAACAAGTTATGCGCCGTTAATGGCAATCTTGATTTTAAACAAAAAATCGTAAATATGGCTATGAACTGGCAAACGATTCGAGTGGACATATAACACATATACAGCGTGTCCCAGGATAAGTGAAACGAGAGGTCTAAAAGACCAAAAATTTTCGAGTTCGAATTTGGCCATTTGGGGTCCAGGCCTGCTTGCCTAGAAAATAATTTTTACCATATTTTTAATTTTGAAAAATAAAGTAGGCCCTGACAGGGACGACTTAATTATTTTCTGTGTAAGTTAAGTGCCCTTTCTCGACAAGATATCGAAAAATTTCATTAGAAGAAGTTGCTGAGAATTGAAAATTATGTCCCTATGCCAATTTTCAAAATAATTGGCCTACTTTGATTTTTGTCCACTTTATTTCCTATAAGTAGGTTAACTATCCTTGTCGTTTAAAATATCGAAAAATTTCATTAGAAGAAGTTATTCAGAATAAAAAGGTATGCAAGAATGCGAAATTTGGACTCAATCGGCCTACTATGATTAGTTTGAAATAATGTCTTTAAGAAAAAGAAAATCAAAGTAGGCCAATTATTTTGAAAATTAACACAGGGCCATAGCTTTCAATTCTAAGCAACTTTTTCTAATGAAATTTTTCCATATTTTAAACGACAAGGATAGTTCACCAACCTATGGGAAATAAAATGGACGAAAATCAAAGTAGGCCAATTATTTTAAAAATTGGCACAGGGACATAATTTTCAATTCTCAGCAACCTTTTCCAATGAAATTTTTCGATATCTTGTCGAGAAAGGGCACTTAACCTACACAGAAAATAAATAAATCGTTCCTGTCAAGGCCTACTTTATTTTTCAAAATTAAAAATATGGTGAAAATTATTTTCTAGGCAAGCAGGCCTGGACCCCAAATGGCCAAATTTGCACTCGACAATTTTTGGCCTTTTACACCTCTCGTTTCACTGATCCTGGGACACACTGTATATCATCGGACTTGCAATTTCATGTAGGTTACAAATATACAATAATATACAGAGTGATCCATGAAAAAACATATGTTTTGTCTATATATCTATGAATAATGTGACTTTCAATAATTATTTTTCTGATGAGTGCTTTGAGATCGAAAATTTCCTACAACTTTCGTGTTTATCACATTTTTATAGGTGCAAAATTTAAAAAAATTAAGGGGTGGGCAATCTTTAAATAATACCCCTGTACAGGGTGGGCCAAATTGGACACTTTTAAAGGGAAACTCCTATTTTTAACGGAGATAGACGAAAACTGATATCGGTGTCTGAGGCTCATTTTGCATGAGAAACTTAACGGCGAAAACGGCAAATCGATATCTGTCACAGTATGACTCGTCCTGTATAATATAGTATATAACATATTAGTATTAGTATAATTATTTTATGTAAGTTTTTATTTTTATTATCTTACGTGTAGAGGGTTTACTTGTAGACATTAATATGAGAAGTAATGAAAGGAGACCCCCTAGTCGTTTTGACATATATTATTTAGTCAGTATATTAGTATGTATATGTACTATAAATTAAAATGTCACACACAAGTGTAGCGCTTCTGTGGCACCTATTTATTGTCATTTTCATTTTTGGTAAATAAATAAACAAATATAGCCTTCACTAAAACTTGGTTACTTCTAGCACAGCTCTGTATATCCACCAAAATGGTTGGTGACTTGCATGACCTTAGAAAATTTTGAAAAAGGGAATCTTTATTTAAAAGATTATTTGAAAGTATTTATTTTACCGGTTTGTATACACATACGTTGGACTTCATTAGCCATGGCTGGAAAATTGACTTTATCAAATGCTTATCGGTGCACGTGATTTCGCCATGTAAGAAACTTTACTTTTATTAGAACTGCAATTTCAAGCAAACTCAAGCAAGAAACTAGATATTTTAAAACGTGTTATTTTTTATGTCCCTCTCTATATATATATTTTTTTACTTCTGCGAAGTCTTGTTAAATTAAGTTAAAGCTTTTCTCAAATTGATGAAAACCATTTTTGGCCCGAAAAACAATATATTATATCCGATATGTGTAAAAATTACAAACAGGTTTCTTCCTGATTTTATAATATAAATATAAGACATCGCATAAGATAGTGATTGTAAAACACTTCTAGTATCCGCTTACATGGAATAAGTTTCCTCTTTTTATATCAAAAGCGGCCATGCAACCATATATAATATAATAATTTTCTACGATTAATACGAAACCCTATTAATATAGAGAATTCAAACTTCTTATTTCTTTGCAGAATTACTGGGAACCGTTAAAAAAGCCTGAAAATTCAGCCCTGCTAGACAGTTGTTCGGTTGAAGAGATATTCGCTCAGGTGAGAAGTATAAAATAAACGGCATCTCTTATAACGTTGCCATATTACCTACTTCAATCAATTCTCTTTTCTTCCTTGCCTCCAATCATTATTTCCTTTATATATATAAGGCATTTTCCTCATCAATTATTTGCGATATGAGTGAAGTCAGTGAAGCGCAATTGTTAGACTGTAAAGCTCTCCAACAACCAATTTCCAGACATCGAAACAAAAAGCATTTCCGCTTATTTTTTCTCTTCGAGAATTCCTTAAGAGGTAGAAGATAACGAACATTCTAAAAATATCATATAATATGTTGGTATAAACTAACATTAACTGCTTGTTTCCTCAGATTCCATTTCTGCTTGCACATCACAGAGAATTGCTCCAACAACTAAAAACCAGGTTAGATCAGTGGGATTCGAAACAGACAGTTGGCGATATATTTTTGGAAATGGTAAAACAATACATTTTACATATTGTTTGATAGCTTATATATTTGTTCAAAATATTATAGTTTTCCCAAGAAGATGTGATAGAAAACTATACGAATTATGTAAATAATTGGAAAAGGTCTAGAGATATACTTAAGAATGCCCAACAGTCTAAACCTGCGTTCGGGAGATTCTTAGAGGTAAGTTAATCTTAACCGGTCGTCGGGATTCTTCCTGTAGATTTTGTAAAAGCTAATATTTTAACTCTTTTTAAAAACTAACCCGAATAAGTAGCTGCTAACTGCTTTTAAATTACCAGAATGGAACAACAGTTCAAGAATATAAAGAGGAAAATATATCTTTCAAAAATTATGAGCCAGTAAGTTTTTCAAGTACACGTAACGCCAGTTTTGAATTTAAAGAATATAAAGGGTGTTCCAGAAATGCTATCGTATATACAAAGTTGACTACTTTCAAACATATACAAATCCATAAAATCTTTATTTTTTGGAGATAATCGCCTGCATTGACAACGAAGACAAAATAATAGTAATTGCCCCCCCACAAGCATGTGGTTGCTTCTGGGATACTCCTAGTTTGGAGTATTGTGAGGGTAAGAATTATTATTATTATTATTATTTTTATTTGAAAGGCCTTCAAAAGCCGCTTTTTTGGCCTTTCTACCAATGTCAAAATGCAAATCCAGAGCCTGCTGCGATTTTTTTATACCCCCGATTTCGCGAAAACCATTTAGTGATTTTTTTATTTAAAATCTGCGTTAATCAGGACACCCCAAAACCTTCATACACCAAATTTGATCAAAAAATGTACAGGAAGTTCCATTCTGCAGAAATCTGGCAAATTAAGTGTGCCATAGAATCGCCTCAAAACAGTTGAATAGTCAACAAGACCACTCAAAGTGTTGGTGTTTGCACACCAATACAATATTATACATGATGTTTGTATCTGGGTCATCTCAAAGTGCAGAATTTTTTAAACTTTATCGGGGTCCAGAGCATCCTGGAATTATTGAAAAACTACTAATAAACTAAACATTAATTTATTACTTTTTTACAATCAACCAACATGTAAAAAAAAGATTTTACATTTTTCGACCTTTCTCGACAAATCCACCCTCTAAGATGATAAATTTTTTATGTGTTTCCTGTTATGGAACATTACCCGTCTTAACTCATCTCGACTTACTGACCAGAAGATTTCTGTAATTTTTAGGCGTAGTTCGTGTATATTTCTGGGGCGGTTGGGATATACCTACCCGATTTTTTATCGCACCCCAAAAATAAAAGTCCATCGGGGACAAGTATGACGATCTTGGCGGCCATCTAAAAGAAGACATTAAAACGACATAAAACGAATGGAAACTTATAAGTTTAACAATACCTGTTGGAAAAATTAGCGTTTAGCCACTCAACGACTGGCCGAGTTGCGTGGATGTGCATTTTGGAACTCCCTTCTTAAGAACTATTTAATGATCTGTTAAAAAAGAAAGGCTCTTTGGCAGGTTATTCCACAGAATACATGTATTCTATGTGAGAACTAACTCTTGGAGTGCACAACAAAATTAAGGTTGCCATCTGCCCAGTGAAGTGTGTTTTGAGATAAAACTATACCATTTGTAGTAAAAGTGGCTTCATCCGTAAATAATATTTTTTTGAGAAACCGTCATCGTTTAAATATTTCCTTGTGCCCACAAACAATATTCTAATCATTCATACATATCACTTTATTCTAATGTGTGCAAAAACTTTGCTTTAAATGGCTTTATTTTATTTGCTTTTAAACATTTGCAGACGGTAGACTTTTTCTGGTGTAAATCTTTGCGTCATTTAAATAATTTTTGGAGTTATTCCGGAAATATTCCAAAATTTGTTTAGATCTTTGGTTAACGTTGCGTGGTGTGGGTTTCGTCTTAAATACATTTCCTACAAAATATTGCAGTTTATAGAACATTACACAGTTTCCAAACCTTTTAAAGCGTATTCCACCTTTTTCATCAAATTTCCTGTTTATTATTGTCAAATGTATGTTACGTTCATGACGCGCATTAAATATTTAATTTTTTTCTCTCAAAGTAAATGATCATTGTGTTACAGAGTCAGTCAAACAAAAAAATTTTAATGTAGGTGTAAAATTAATTATTGTTTCAATTTCCATGGCAGATATGATTTTTCCAACTAGACACAGATAATTCAACACAATGAAACTGTACTGTAAAAATATTAAATTCCAAAAATTCTTTTTTATTTACTGATTGACTGATTTACTTTAAAGAAGTTAAATGTATAAAAAGAAATAAACTTTTCACCGACACCAAATCGAAGAGTATTATTTATTTATTATCATCTTAGAGGGTGCCTTTGTTGAGAAGGGTCCAATAATGTAAAATCGTTTTTTACATGTTGATTGATATTTTGTAAAATAAAAATAAATTACTTTTGTGTTTATAAGCAGTTTTTCGATAATTCCAGGATGCTCTGGACCCTGGACCCCGATAAAAGTTAAAAAAATTCTGCATTTCGAGATGACCCAGAGACAAACATCACAACATTGTATTGGATCTTTGCACACCAACATTTTTAGTGGTCCTGTTGACTATTCAACTGTTTTGAGGAAATTCCATGGAACCCTTTATTTGCGAGATGCGTTTAAAATTCCCATTTTTCCTAACTTTGACACTTTGTAGAATGGAACTCCCTGATATTTGTTGTTCAAATTTGCTATATGGCGGTTTTGGAGTGTCCTGATTAACTCTGTAGAAAATAAAAATCGGATCTGGATTTGTATTTCGAAAATGGTATAGGAAGGTCAAAAGAAGCGGCTTTTGAAGACCTTTCAAACAAAAAAGTTCAGGTTTTCAAAAATAAAGATTTTATGGATTTGCATATGTTTGAATGGAAAAGTTTTTGTATATTTTGCATATGTATCTAGATATGCAAAACTTTTTATACCCGGAACTCTAATATCAGTATTTTAGTTCAGGATACTTATTGTAAATAGTGTGATGTATATTTTACACTAGTCTATTTTATTTCGATCAATTATTTATATTTTCGCATAGCAACTTAAAAATAACACTTAATTTTCCAGTAAAAACTGCAGTTTTTTCATATTTGTAAGCTAATTACTGCATTTATAACAATCAGACCAGTGTCATTTTGTAGCTATTTTCATTGTGTATACAAACTGCATTCCGGACATTTTTAGCATAGGAAGTCCCTGATGAGTTATTTAAGAAAATGTAGCGAAATATATCTGGAAAAGGGCTATTCTTAACCTTAAATTGTTAATAACTTTTTTAGAGGCGCGTAGATTTAGTACGTATTCACAAAATATGTTGCTCTACACATTATTCTGAACAGATTGCAACATAATCCAGATTTTATAACGACAATGCACTTTCGATATCTCCACCGACTGGCCTAGTAAGAGTTTGTAGCAACTGTAGTGAATATTTTCATGGGCTGTTTAAACCTGAAGTTAGATGTCGATACCTAAATGTGTTGTTTAATTCAAAAACAGGAAAATACAGGGTGATTCACCAGCAATGGGAAATCCCGAAACTGGTTGTAGGGGAGACCAAAATATTGCGATTGAGCCCAACATTGCTTAAACAAATGTTGTTTGTTTGAGAGATACAGTGCGTTCAAGTTCTTCTTTTTTAGATTGAATTATGGCTATATCTACCAAAACAATCAAGCTGCTGAACTGAAATTTGGCACTGCTATGTTTTTGGGGATGGAGAATAAGCTGAAAATGTCAATTTCACCGTATCTCACAGAGGGCGCCACTTGCGCAGTTTTTTGATCACGCTTTTACGCGTAACTTTTTTGAGGTTATCTTTTTGGTCCTGCAGGTCCATCATTTTAGTGCATCTTTTCATTCTGCAAGAAAAAGGTACTCTTGTTTCATAATGAATAAATCAACCGTTTGCGTTGAAATTGGCAAAATGTTCTCCAAAACACCTGTTGACTTCAATATGCAAAGATGCACTAAAATGATGGACCTGCAGGACCAAAAAGATAACCTCAAAAAAGTTACGAGTAAAAGCACGATCCAAAAACAGCGCATGTGGCGCCCTCTGTGAGATACGTAGAAATTGACATTTTCAGCTTATTCTCCATCCCCAAAAACAAAGCAGTGCCAAATTTTAGTTCAGCAGCTTGATTATTTTGATAGATATAGCCATAATTCAATTTAAAAATAAGAACTTGAATGCACTGTATCTCTCAAACAAACAACATTTGTTTAAGCAATGTTGGGCTCAATCGCCATATTTTGGTCTCCCCTACTCCCAGTTTCGGGATTTCCCATTGTTGGTGAATCACCCTGTATATCAAAGAACAGAAATTTTTCGCATCATTTTCGCAGACAATATGGGTGAGTCATTAGTAATGGCATATATTTTGGGCCAAAATATTACGATTGAGGCTAATATGCCTTATAGAAATGTTGTTTGTTTAAGAGATACAGGGCGTTTAAGTTCATTTTTTGAAACAGAATTATGGCTACATCTCCCAAACTAATCAAGCTGCTGAACTGAAATTTGGCACTGCTATGTGTTTTTGGGGATGGAGAATAAGCTGAAAATGTCAATTTCTCCCTATCTCACAGAGGGCGCCACTTGCGTTGTTTTTGGATCGCGCTTTTACTCTTAACTTTTTTGAGGTTATCTTTTTGGTCCTGCAGGTCCATCATTTCATTGCATCTTTTCATTCTGCAACAAAAAGGTACTCTTGTTTCATAACGATCAAATCAACCGTTTGCCTTGAAATTGCCAAAACGTGCCCCAAAGCACCTGTTGACTTCAATATTCGAAAAATAAAATTTTGCGCTAAAATCACGGACCTGCAGGGCCAAAAAGATAACCTCAAGAAGTTAGGAGTAAAAGCACGATCCAAAAAGAGCGCAAGTGGCGACCTCTGTAAGATACGGCGTAATTGACATTTTCAGCTTATTCTGAATCCCCAAAAACACAGCAGTGCCAAATTTCAGTTCAACAGCTTGATTAGTTTGGGAGATGTAGCCATAATTCTATTTTAAAAAATGAACTTCACCGGCCCTGTATCTCTTAAACAAACATCATTTCTATAAGACATATTAGCCTCAATCGTAATATTTTGGCCCAAAATATATGCGGTTACACTATGTGCCATTACTAAGGACTCACCCTGTATATGGCAGCGATCCAAAAGATACAATTATTTAACAGTTCATTTAGTAATGTGTTTTAACATTGTTTGCGTTTGTAAAATAGGGGATTTTACGCAAGTTAGATCAAAACATCCCTCATCCTTCCCAGCAAAAAAATCGAAACTGTTGAAAGGTAAGAAAGCAGATGTTACAGATAACCGCGAGACAGCACTCCCGCAAACTCGCTCTGGACTCCCTACTGATTAAACCTATTCAAAAATTCCCCAAATATGAGCTCCTGCTCCAGCGGCTTATCAAGCACACCGCTGACACTCACCCGGACTACGAACTTCTTCACCAAGCTCAGAAACTAATCCACGAGCAGCTGCTGAAGATCAACTGCACCGAAAGGGAAGCGCTTGATATGGAGCAGCTAAGGGAGATAGAAAATTTGATTGAAGGCGTCGGGGTTGATCTGGCTTCACCGGACAGGCAGTATATTCGACATGATATGGTGGTGATGTCGAACGGAGGCTCTCCGAGGAAAGAGAGGGCTTTGTTTCTATTTAACGATCTCTTACTCATCACGGGGATCAAAAGAAGAAGCGGCACCATCAACAAGAAAACCACGTCGGGGCCAGCAGTCCCCAGCAATTTGGATGCAAACAAGTACAAGCTCATGATGAAGGTGAGTGGTAGCTTGGTAGAAGTGCGGCGCAAATTATGGGTAAGTGCCAAGACACGTTCTTATTTATTGCCATCCTAGGAGGCATTACATATTAATAGATTTGCTTGTGCAAATATTATTATTAGTCCCATAAAAATCAACGTAGCAGTAGTAATTTATAACGCGAGCTTGAAAATATTAAGATTCGTGTTAGTTGAGGTTTTTGAAGGAATTAATCTACAAAGTTATCTAGATTGTCACTCGTGCTAAGATATGCATGAAAAATTCATAGCTTTAGCGTAGGTAAGGACGAAGTAAATATTTAAAATGTATATATGTATTACTATATTTTACTCCTTTTTACAATCCGAGTGGCTAGAAAAAGTTTTTTCTCCTTTTGATTTCACCGTTTTCCGTGGAGCATACCCAAAAGCAATACAAACCGTCCTATCGTAAACTGATTTAATGCATGGTCTGTATCATGGGTGATGTGGAAAAAATAACAGTGTGTTTCGTTTTTCGTGTTAACACCCCTAAAATTCTAAGTAGGCAATTGAACGAGAAATTCTTTTTATAGATATGACCCAGAAAAAGGTCATCATTTGTGAAGTATTTGTTTGTAATTGCCTCGAAAACTTGGGCTACTGGGATTTTTTTAAAGGAGTGCGTTTTTCGAAAACCATTTTAGGCATTTTTTATTTAAAATCTGACACCTCTTGAGTTAATCAGGACAAGAAAATCCCCCCTAATTTTTGAATACAGGGAGTTCTATTCTGCAGGCAGGGTGTTAAGGGTGAGCATAATAGGAATTTTGAAGGCATCTGGCGAGTCAAGTGTGGCATCGAATTACTTCGAAACAGTTGAATGGTCAACAGTGTTGGTATGCAAAGATCCAATAAAAAATGCCTAATGTTGTTTTCGAAAAACGCACCCATTTAAAAAATCACAGTATGCCAGGTTTTCGCGGCAATGCCAAACCGATACTTCGCAAATGATGACTTTTCAGGGATATATCGATAAAAAAAATACTCCATTCAATTCCCGCTGCCTACTTAGATTTCTGCGCTTGTTAACATCAAAAACGAGAAATAATGTTGGTTCTAAACACTTCATATTAAAATATTTTTTGGAAAAAATAATTTGATTAGTTTTAAAATGTTTTATTACGAATTAATGAATGAAATTATACATATAAAACAAGGTAAGAGACAGTTTTGGTTCAGAATTAAATTTCGCCTTTAATAGAGTTAATAGAGTTCAGTTATAATTTTATACAAGACCTTATCATCTTTTTTGTTGAATTAATATCTATAAACTCCGTACCTCGGCCACTGGTTACATGGAAATAACGAAATTAACACATAATGTTGCTATATCTAGATGGACATACTTTCATATCATAATTAATTTCAATACCTATTTGTTTGGAAGATATAAAAAATATTCACAAGATATATTTTTTTTATTTTAACGCCCTGTGTTCAATACAATATTGACATGAAATTTTTGTGTAAAACGTCACTTATTTAAAAGGTCCTGCTACAGAAAACTGACTCACTCTGTATAACAATCCAAGATAACTACTATAACATCGTTCGCCTACTGTAGATAGTTGCTATATAGTGTAGCTCCCTTTGAATAAAAATACGTCGCTTCTGTCAAAGAGGTGACTTTATTTAGTGTAAAGATGGATAGGGACAAAAACTGCACAAAATTGCATTTCTCCGTTTTCTCTTTGCTATTCTTATCTACCTACCTACCTCTATTTCATTATCCCACCGTTCTTCAAAGACTCTGAGAGCTACTGGTTGTGTTCAAGTATATTAATTTACATAATAGTGAGGAAATATTGTTCTATAAAAATACCTATTTGACTTCTCAGACCTTTTGATACCTACTCCCTGTGCCACTTTTCCAGAACAAAATATCATAAAAATTAAGAATTGTATCTTTTGGCTTTAGAAAAAGAATATTTTTTATGTATAATTTTGACTGCTACACACCTACAGGGCGTCCAATTTTAAACATATATAAATTTATAAAATTTTTATTTTTGGAGAGAATCGCCTGACTTTTTTTGTTTGAAAGGTCTGCAAAAGCCGCTTCTTTAGACTTCCCTACGATTTTTTATACCCCCGATTGGCTGTCAAATTTGAACAAAATAGCAGTTTTAAAGGCATCTGGCGAGTCAAGTTTGCCATAGAATCCCAAACAGTTGAATGGACCACCCAAAGTGTTGGGTGCGCAAAGATTCAATACAAAAATGTACAGGGTATTTTTCTCTGAGCCATCTCAAAATGCTGGATTTTTACGAAACTTTATACTGATCAAGAGTGCTCTGGAATTATTGAAAAAATATATTTTGTCTTTAAAGAAAAACACCGCTATGGCCAAGAGCACTGGACAAATGTGGGTTTACGGTATTGCTCCTAAATAGCTTACCCGTGTGATTCACTAATTGTCCTACACTCACTGGGATTACTACGGTTTTCTAGGGTTTTCCGTAATACTTGAGCGAATGCTATCCTAGGTCTATCGGGAAAAAAGTCGGCCCTAGCCGCAAATGGCAACCAAGACAAAATAATATTAATTGTCCCCCTCCCCCGCACAAGCATGTGGTTGCTTCTGGGGTACTCCTAGTTTGGAGTATTGTGAGGGTGAGAATTATTATTATTATTATTATTACATAAAATTATTTTTTTTAAAAAATGCCAACCAACAACTAAAACAACAAATTTAAATTACTGGACGTTCCTCAACAAAGTCACTGTCTAAGGTAATACATTTTCTGTGCAAGCTTCTGTATTTTTTAGAATTAGTTTGTTTATAGTGTCTGGAGCGGTTTTGCTACACTCGATTTTTGACCCAAAAGTATTGGAAGCAGTAAATTGGGAAAGACATCCTGTATATTTTGTATTGGATCTTCGCACACCAACACCTTAAGTGGTGCTGTTGACCATTCAACTGTTTTGAGGGGATTTCACGGCACACTTGACTTGCCAGATACCTTTAAAATTCCTATTTTGTTCAACTTTGGCACTCTGTAGAATTGAACTCCCTGTATATTTTATGTTCAAATTTGGTAAATGGGGGTTCTTGGGTGTCATGATTAACGCTGTGGTGTCAGATTTTAAATAAAAAAATCGCCAAATGGTTTTCGTGAAAATCGGGACTATAAAAAAATTAAAATGGTAGGAAGGTCAAAAGAAGCAGTTTTTAAAGACCTTTCAAACAAAAAAAGTCAGGCGATTATCTCCAAAAATAAAGATTTTATGGATTTGTATAATATGTTCAGAAGTAGACACCTTATATGTCTGTTTTCAGAGATCCGTTTAAAAAAGTGTGCCTACCATCAGTTAATACATTTGTTTATAATTTTTATGATAAAGCAATTAAAGGCAAATACATGATTTTATGGGCAATCATAGACATACAAAATAAAAGGTAAAAAGAAACATTTCAAAAACAAACTTTTATTTAAGCCATGCACTAAAACGAATAAAATAAAATAAGTCTAGCTTTTCGTTAAGATAATTCAATGCCAAATTGCGACAAGTTTTTGTAAACCAAAAAGCTTGTCGCGCGAAATGTTCATAAAGTAGGTATCAGTTAATGCTATTGGACAGTGATTGGTTGGTATAAGCAAGTACCTACTGGCCAACGTATGTATTTTCTTTACAATTCGCGCGACAAGCTTTTTGATTTACAAAAACTTGTCGCATTGAATTACCTTAACGTCGCATTGAATTATCTTAACGAAAACCTAGACTTATTTTATTATATTCGTTTTTTATCTTTATTTTTTTTATTTTATTCTTTTTAGTACATGGCTTAAATAAAAGCTTGTTTTTAAAAAGGTTTTTTTACCTTCTATTTTATTTTGCCCTTTTTAGTACCTAAACTTGTTTTATTCGCTTTAGTACATGACTTAAATAAAAGCTTGTTTTTAAAAAAGTTTTTTCTATTGTTTATTTTATTTTGTGATTTTTAGTACCTATGAGATTCCCATGTCAGGAGGGTGGTAAAGAAATTTAGTCCGCCATCTTGGGGCATCGACTATATTGGATTTAGTATGACGTCACTTACCTTATTATTTTGTACCCGTCAAACCCTTTCATTTGATACCCATATCAAGTACGTTGTGCAGAAATAGGTAATCCGCCATCTTCAGGCGGCCGCCATATCATATTTAGTGTGATGTCACTATCTTTATCATTTTCTACTCCTCAAGCCCTTTTATTTGATACCTACCCATATTAAAGGTTTGAAAAAAAATGTATTCCACCATCTTGGAGCAGCGGCCATATTGAATTTAGTGTGATGTCACTAACTTTATCGTTTTATACTCTTTAAACCCTTTCATTTGATACCCATATTAAGGGGGTTGAAAAAAAAAGTAATCCGCCATCTTGTAGCGGCGGTCATATTGAATTTAGTGTGATGTCACTAACTTTATCGTTTCATTTAATACCCATATTAAGAAGGTGAAAAGAAAATGTAATCTGTCATCTTGGAGAGGCGGCCATATTGAATTTAGTGTGGTGTCACTAACTAGATCGTTTTCTTCTACCCTTCAAGCTCTTTCATTTGATACCCATATCAAGAGGGTTGAAAAGAAAATGTAATCTGCCATCTTGGAGCGGCGGCCTTATTGCATTTAGTGTGATGTCACTAACTTTATCGTTTTCTGCTCTTCAAGCCCTTTCATTTGATACCCATATTAAGGGGGTTGAAAAGAAAATATAATCCACCATCTTGGAGCTGCCGCCATATTGAATTTAGTGTGATCTCACTAACTTTATCGTTTTCTACTCTTTAAGCCCTTTCATTTGATACCTATGTGACAAAAATACATCATCCGCCATCTTGTGGAGACGGCGATTTTGAAAGCATTACAGTATTGAGTATTGCATATTGTATTGTCACCAGAACTAAAGGTGTATGCAAAATTTCAGCTCAATCGGATGTCAAGTAGTGGCTCTAATTCAGTTTGCAAGGACCCACACATACATACATACATGCATGCATACATACATACATGCATGCATACATACATACATACATACATACATACAAACAGTTCAAGTTAAATGAAAGCTTATAAAAAGTTTGTAATAATAAAAAACACTGTATTTCTAATGCGTGCAGGAAGGCCCAGTTTGCTCACTGGATGTTGTTTTCGTTATTTTTGAGCTAAAATTAAAATTAAAAACCTAAAATAAAGAATTTTTCAAGGAATTCGTATATAAAGTCTTAGTCAATCTAAAGGGTGTTGTTCAAAAGTTATCACGGAATATACACTTTTCCATAAAATTTTGTAGTTGAGAAATTTAGCCCGGAATTTTAGTAGTTAGTAGACGGACTTCCGGTTAGATCGGACGTGAGCATTACAATACAATACGTTTTCGAGATACAGGGTGTTAAAATTAATAAATAGATATATATTTTTGCGATGGTGGAATTGTTTTGATTGTTGAAATTGCTGATTAGGGATTATCAAAAATGTAATGTTTATTTGAAAAAAAAAATTATTGCCTTTTTATTAATGCAACTATTATTTACTAAATTTATTTCTTCTTGATAGACAAAAAATAGAAGGGAGACAAAAACTGCATTATTTTTAATTGTTTAATCTTGAAATGATATAAAACTTGTAAAAAAAGCAATGTTGTGCTTAATTTTTTTACATCTAGCTAGCATGCCCCAGCGCCGTTCCTGGAACAAATAAATTACATCGAATTGCATTAAAATATGTTCCTTAATTATTACAAAAAACTTGCAAAGTTTCATCAAATTCGACCTAGTTGTTTTTTTTGAGACTTTTGAAAAATACGTTTTCTTAATTTTAATACCCTGTATCTTGAGTAGAAAGCTTTGAAACAGACAAGTTCATATGTACTTTTGAACAAATAAACTGATATAAATTAAATATACTTAAATTTGTTGCTCTGTATATAACTTTACAAAACTTTACATCGTCTGAATCGAACAAAAGGGATCCAGAGACCGAAAATATATAAGATGTCTAAAAAACTTACCAGGTGATGCTCACTTCCGGTCAAACTGGAAGTCAGAAATGAGAACCGTCAGTTTTTTGTTAATCCAGGTATACTCATTATTAAAATTCCTTGTTAAAATACAACACATTTTATGCGAAAGTGAATATTTTGAAGTAACTTTTTATCAACACCTTGTATATTAACTTGGAC
This sequence comes from Pseudeuparius sepicola, assembly GCA_963920635.1. Classification (NCBI taxonomy): domain Eukaryota; kingdom Metazoa; phylum Arthropoda; class Insecta; order Coleoptera; family Anthribidae; genus Pseudeuparius; species Pseudeuparius sepicola. Next base: position 17,929,825 of record OY987305.1, read on the forward strand.
GTTTATTTATATTTATATATTTATAAAAGTTAAATTCTATTCTAATTCTAGTTTTTGAACTTTACTTTTAGCTCAAAAATAACGACGATAACAGTCAGTGCGCATTAAAATTGGACACCACCTTGTACCATAGTGGATTTTGGCATTTTTTATTTTGTTTGAAACAATAACACAAACTCGTTTCCATAGTAAAAAAATCAAGTGGACTTTTGCTCAAGTTTAAAAAAAACACTTTTCCGATCCTTGTTTGGCTTTGTGTTTTTTGCCGATAGAAAGTGCATACTATTTTCTGGTCAATCGTAAAAAACCTTGTTCTTTTAGGTAATGTTTTATCCAAAATTGGTGCTCTACTGGTTTGTATTATCTGCGTGTTATTTATGTGTTTATAAAATAATAATTAATAATTATTAATGTTGCTTCAAATGTCCGTGGTTCCTTTAAATGACCTGACAAAGCTTTGAGTTTACTTAGACCAAGTAGGTAATTTAAAAACGCATTAGACGTGCTTTTCTTTACGGGTACGAATCGGACGATCCTACGATAGTAAATCGATAATATTTTGTATAGAAATGGAGTAAAGAATGCATTCGGTCCTCGTTATCCTGATAACGTTTTATAACACATGCAAAATGCGGAATTCGCAGGGAAACATTATTTATTTGCAAAAGCACCGAGACACGTGGGGACATTTCCTAGCTTAATGAGTCGCCATTCATTTTCGGTAGGTATAGAAATAATGCTAGTTACTCAAAGTCTTTGTAAATCTTCATGATCCACAAAACTGTGAAAATTTGGGCACCCAATAACAAAGGTCTCTGGCAAAAATCTTATATAAATCCTTACTTTCAGTAAAATATCTTTTTGCGTTTTGGGCCTCATTTTCGGTCATGTTACTCGCACATCTTTATTTGTGTATGGGAGAACTTCACATTAAATTTGCTGATTGTTTTTACTACGCTCTTCCCAACTTTCAAACGCGTTTCAAAAGGGTCGAATATAGTATGCACAACGTATTTTCTCGACCTCCACATTGTCCTGCAAAATATCGATGAAGTAATACGCATTTCACGCGACGCAAAATTTCCCGTTGAATTTCAGGTTCCGCTGGAAGATGTAGAAATAATAAGATCGAAAGACGAGAACTTGCGTCAGATGCAAATTGAGATAGACAACTTAAATGAGGACATTGCCGTCCTGAATCAGATAACGGAACTGAGTTGGACGCTGCACTGCAGCCATGTGCAGCTTGACGAGATCCTGAAAGACATGCTGGCCACGCTGAACAAACAACTCACCGAGCAGCACAACAGCGACTTGAAGCTCTCGGTTCTGGATCTCACTGTATTGACGCAGTAAGTTTACTTTTTACACGCCCTTCTAGAGCATAGAGGATGTACGAGGGAAGTTTGGTTGCTGCTTACCAAATAATTAGACGATCAAAAGAACTTACCTGAGAAGTTCTATCGTAATTACATGAGGCGTGTAATCCGATGACATAATTTTTCAGACCATGTGCTTTTTGTGCGGAGTAGCAAGGAACAGCACGTACCACATGGTGTTCATGATATCTGGGATTGCACGCTGAAATATAATCATGTATTTCAGCCCTTTCTTTTTCTAGTAATATACAGGGTGTTCCGTAAATACGAGCAAATATTTGGAGAAGGTGTTCTACGGCTATACTATATCCAAGTTGCAGAGGCAGTGAATCAAAACATTAGCAACCACGTGGTCGCGATGTGACCTATTCTCTTATTGGTCTGGCCGTCGTAAAATCTCAAGTGTTTACGCGGTGAGCAGAATGCAGGGCCGGCTCTTCCTTCAGTAGAGTTTCCTGCATTAGTCCGACCCTGGCAATCGATCGCAACGAGTCCATGTGATTTTGTTTATATCTACTGCCGCTGTAACTGGGACAGACTATAGTTTTAATACACGAATTGTTTTAAAACATATTGTTACAAGTTAAAATGCATGTACAGTCTTTTGGTACCTCCTTCGTAATTCCCTTGGATTCATTTGAAATTTTTCGTTGTGAAGCATTTAAATTAGATGTTTTCCTATTGAAATAAATATAGAGTAACTTTAGTGGTACTATTTCAGTAAAAAGAGAAACCTCATTAAGCATAAACTTGTAATTTACACTTCATCCGATTTTGTTTCAGAAAGGCTCAGACTCTTCCTGATGCTTTAATTGTTTACTCAACCTGGACAAATGTTATTACAGTTTTATTATTTGTTTAAAAATAATATAACTGCGAAACTTTTACATACCTCTTTTTATTCCAGGAATGGTATTGAGAACGTTTCTATTGTTTTTCCGAAAGCAGAAACAAGAACTTCGTGGGAGGAATCGCTAACAGACGCCAAAGCCAAATTAAGTAGGTAACTCTTATTTATGAAAATTATATATAGATGAAGTATTTAGCATAATAATTGCTTTTAATAAGTCTAAGTTTGAATTATATTAAAGGCGTCTTTAATAAAAAATTCCCTTTCGACGAAAAAAATTAAGTAAGTTCAATTTATTTCTGTACTAATTGGACAAACAGACACTAGTTCTTTATGATTCCGAGCGTGTCTTTTAGAACTAAAAACAAATTAAGTGCTTTTGTCTTTACTTGGCCACTAACCAAAGTAAACACAATGTGTTGCCTATTATTGCCAATTTACTTAACATAGTGAAATGTTCAAATGCTGACAGTACAGACGACTCCATTTTCATTATACGGCTTTTCTAAAAATTGTACATCTATGTCATACTTTTCATTAAGACAAAAACTGTAACTATCAATTTTATGAAAATCAAATGCCTGAATAGAATTTTTCAGAAAATGTGACCTTGTTGTTCATTTTTATATTCACTTTACACCAACTTTCCTGATAGAGCCGCCGAATTATCAAAAATAGCACTTCAAATGAAATATACGAAAAACGACCGATATTTTAATTGTTAGAAAATAAAACAAAATTATTATTTTAGCTCTTTATCAAAATAAATGTAGTTTTAGTACAATACTTGCATGCCAAACAAAATAAAATAATGATAAAAGTTTTAGACAAACGCATTCTTAGGGTTCTCCAGATTACATTACCCTATAGTACAGTCCATTTTAGTTCCGACATGTTTATGTGTATGATAAATTCAAAACTTCCCAGATATTCTGAATTTATCTTAATATTCTAGAGAAATAACGATTTTTAACTTATCGTAAAAAATACTATTAAGGTACAATTATAACTTTATCTGCTAAAGCGTCTTCCATGGTACAACTCGAATTTGCACCTTATTGTCTATGTAGTCAAAATTGATGACATTTACATTTAGGTATATTCTCTTTTTAGTAAATAAAAAAATTAATCAATATAAATTTACACCAGCTCTACTAATAATCTGTTCCAAAATAATGGGGTATCGGTCAACTTTTTGAGAAAACTTTAAGAACATTAAAGAGAACTAACTGACGGACATGCGTTTTGGTATTACGAGGTGACTTGGCTTCTAACCAAGATAAATAAAATATAGTGCATAGTCTCACGCCAAATAGTAAGGTAAGGTAATAAAATAAAAGGATACGGCTCTTTTGCTAAAAAAATGAAAATCCGATTATTGATAAGATATAAATGCAACAAAACTGTCATACATTTCACTTTTGTCATGCAAATTGGATTCTATCCAGAATTAGGGAGATATTACCCATATGCATGCCAAGTTTAATACGCGGTTACAGTAAAAAGTAAAATATAATGTATGTTTGAAGTTTAATACCTACATATTATTTTGCTTTTGCAACAGCACTAAAAATATCAATAAATTTCCACATTTTCTCTGACTAATGTCGCAGTAATAATCATTTTTGAAATTGAGACTACCATCTATAGCACTATAGCCTTGCAAATATTTACATTTTTTTCATTTGTTATCTTTATTTAAAAATTATATTGTTATATTATTTGCGTTACACCAATGCATGTTGATTGAAAACTGAAATGTAAGTGCATTTCATCAATGTTGTCATCAAATAATTCAAATAAGACAATTTTTTTACATATGAACATGCACAACGTCAAGAAAAATAACCAAAAACTGTGATGCATTTCAGTATTATCAGGTGACAGAAAACCAGTTCCAGAAATGATCGCCACAGTTCCAATCAGGAAAACTAGAGCTGGACTGCAGTTTACTTGTGCAGCTCCCACACTGAGCGAGAACGGCAGGGATGTTTGGGTTTGTAACAGCGATGGATATGTTGGCCAAGTTTGTGTTTTAACCCTTAACGAAAAACCAGAACCAACGGTTACTTCCTGCAATGGTGTCTGCAGTGCAAGGATCCTTTGTATCGCCTCTGTCCCTGGACCAGGTCTGCCCACCAGGTTAGTTTGGATGACTATACTGCCCAAAAATGGCAAAAGGCAGTAAGTGACAAATGTTAAAAATTACATTTTTAATTATTTGGATAGGGCAGTAAGTGAAGCATCTCTTGAATTAATCTCCTTTAAAAAAATCATACGTGTGTCCAAATAAAATGGGATGGCAAACAGCAGTATGTGCTTTTATTTTAAACAACTGGAAGGCACAAGGCAGTAAATGGATGAACTTCAGTTACTGCGGTATACCTTAGTATGACACTCGCGTTTTCAAAATATTGTACTTTGTCAAACAGAAGTATGTGCTGGAATTGGGACCTCTGATGCCAGAAAACCGGAAACTTTTCTGGATCAATTTAAGAGAAACTAATGTTGATGACTTAACTACTGCAGATGAGTAAAAATTAATCATTCAATAAATGTTTTTAAAAGCCAATCTTCCTAATTGTTTCACTTACTGCTAATTGTCTTAACTAAATGATTTCAAAATACTGATGCAGAAGGCGAAGGCAGTAAGTGATTTTTTCTTAAATTTGACAGGGAAATGTTCCATGAACATTACAGAAGAAAACTACATTGTTTTAATTTATATTTTCACCCCAGTTTCGTTTCTTAAAGCTATTATTACCAAAAAGCAATGAAATTTCATTAAAGTGCGATTTATTCAAATTCGATGTTTTGTCACTTACTGCCATTTGCCTTTTTTGGGCAGTATATTTTAAACCACCTTCGAATACTTTATCGCCAACTTTAGTTGTGGCTTGAAGGTTATTGTAGATTATTATTGGGAATCTCTATTGTCGGACTTGACGGACTTGTGAATTATTTAGGCATCATGATTAATTGGCATAATCTGAATTTTCGTGTAATAATCGTATGGCAAATGGAATCAGTAACATCTTATATTCTTGTAACGTTGCATCATACACATAGGTAGTTAATTTATCATCAATAAAATTGTTAATTTTTAAATTTTTGAGGTTAGAAAAAAATATATATACCAAAGTTCTAGATATTTATCTGAAGTTTTTTATGGCTATATCAATCTTTATACGGGGTGTTCCATAAAACCGTGGCATACGAAGCTTATGATTTGATTCTTTTAACCAGAACACCCTGTATATTTTTGCATTTTTAAAATCTAATAATTTTTCCGATTCCATCGATATAACTATTATAGGTTTGGTCTAGCCGTATTCGACAGTATACGACCTTAAAACTTTCATTTTTTCTCTTTTTTGTCCCCATAAAATGAAACCTTTGCGGGAATACATATAATTATCATTCGCTTTTAAAATATGGTTGGTAACGTAGTTATTACGCCATATATATAATTTTTTGTTTACGTCTTTGATGGTTCGGCAATTACTTTTTTCGTTACAATTTGACGCTTTCACGGGAATAGAAAGATGTTAGTGTATGGAGGTTGAGTGCCTCTCTTTTGTTCTTAAGATTGCTCAGGCGCCAGTTTTTTTTTGTTAATAGTGGTATGCTCCATTTGTCTTTTCTCGAAAAGTTCAGTGAAGAAAATAATTCCAAGCGTTCGTTTTAGCTATTTTATTTTGTTTTGTTTGTTCCTTTGGGATTGGGGAGTAAATAACCCAATAGCCAAGTTTTTACAATTTGCCAATACTTAATAAAACCATTCGCTACAACTAAAGTTGAACTGTGCCACAACGGAAAAAAATGTACTTAGCAAGCGAAACCTCCCAATTTATTGGGAAGGCCAAAGTAAAATATATATACACCATACACCAATAATATATTCGGTAGCCTGTGAACAAATATTATTAATTAAGTTATTGGTGGCAACGGAAAGTCTAATCTGTGAGAAGGTAGTAAGCGTAACGTATGTCCTAAAAGTTTTGGCACAACATTCAACAACTTTAATTAAAAGTAAAAATAAAATAATATCAAGTTGCCTTTGGAAACAAAACATTGCTTACGTTGTTGACTTTGAGATGACAGTTAATTTTTGTCAAGTTGGGGCGTTACAATTTCGTAGAAATTGGAAGTCCGAAAAACTATCTATAAATTGGTTGGGCGGGTGCCCCAAACTGAAATATTCCGGATCTTGGAGAACGAACATGGTATTCCCTGCAGGCACTCGGCTATTGTGCGATAAATCGTCCTACGTGAAATATCTTCGTTCTCCAAGATCCGGAATATTTCTGTATTGGGCACCCGCGCAACCAATTTACAGATACTTTTTCGAATTTCCAATTTATACGACATTGTAACGCCACAACTTGACAAAAATTAACTGTCATCTCAAAGGTCAACAAAGTAAGCAATGTTTTGTTTCCATAGGCAACTTGATATTATTTTATTTTTACTTTTATTTAAAGTCGTTGGATGTTGTGCCAAAACTTTTAGGACATATATTATGTGCGACCGCAACAACAAAATAATCTAACTAGCATGGCAACGGTGGTATAACAACACGGCCGGCGCGCAATTATGAAATGGTCGATAGTAAGAGAAAATTTAAAAAATGTGAAATCTACGGCTGTAAGCAAGTAACTCTCTTGGTATCGGACAATGTGGCACACAACACACAATATTTTACTATAGGCTTCAGGTGATGGTGTCAGATCTTAGTCTGAAAAGAGGAATAGATAAAACGGATCCGGTGTTGCCCACTGACAGGCCCGGTTTATTATTTCTTAATTCCCATGGTTTCTAGAAGGACCAGGCCTCTTGAATAGTAGCACCAAATGTTGGCGCTCAATAAACAATGCCGGCAGCTAGACCTGCGATTAAGTGGAAAAGTAACTTGTAATCGACTTTCAGGTTTACGTAACGGTCCAGGCCGCTTGCCTAGCAGTACCAAGGGTTGGTACCCTACTCAAAAAGCAATGGCTGGCAACTAGTATACTTACCTGGAATTGACCGGAAAATAGTTTACGTTTGATTTCTGGCTTTGTAAAGGTCCTAGCCTCTTGTCTAGTAGCACCAAATGTTAGCGCTCAATAAACAATGGCCGGCAATTATACCTGACATCAAGTACCTACAAACCATTTATCTTTGATCTTGGGTTTCGCAACGGTCCAAAGATTGGTACTCAACAAGCAACGGCCGTTACTCCCGATATAACTTTTTATAAATAATAAAGTTCTGTTGAAAGAAAGTACCTTCGGCGCTACTGTAAAATTAAATGGTTACCATACAAGAGTTTCTTAGGTACCTATACTGCTGAATCGGCGTTCGATCAAAATCTGATAAATTCGTATTTTTCGGTTCCCCTTTATACCCGATTCCGGCCGGGCTGGTGGGGTCGACAAAAAGAGCCCGGTTGCTACGCCGGCATGGAAGATTCGTGCGGTCCGAAATACAAAATAAAAACAAGAAAAATCTCATACAACAATAGTCAGCGGTGTGACGCAGCTTCCGGTACCAAAACTAAATAGTACAAATAATAATAACATCATTCGGTTTTCCAACAAGAAACGCGTCTCTAGCCCTAGAAATAACGATTATTTTCTACTAAATATCTTTTTAAAAAATATAGCCCGCCTAAAATCAATAGCGTTCCTTTCTAATAAAAAAGACAAACTTCGTTATAGGTAGCACTTATCCCATATTCCAAATTTAATATACAACCTGTTAATTTAGTAAAGAAATTACATCAAATGCTACACGAAATCTGCAGCGTCAGAATAAGGGGTACCTCTTTGGCAAACCCAGCCCTGGCATCCTTATTTTTTCAAATAAGCGAACCCTAATAATCTAAGCCAAGGCCGTATTAATAGTTCTCCATAAAGCGAGAACCAAAGAACTCGATTTAAAAAAGTACCGCGGTAGCAACTATTAAAATTATCATCAACTCTCTAGTGATACATTAAAGTGATGAATGTTTGGTTTACTTGAAATATAATCGGAAGACTCAACACAGGTCATTAAACCTGGTAACAATTCTGGTTCGAATTTTAGGCCGGAGACTCTTTTGCTAAAAAAATTAGATAATATAAGGTCTCTAGAAACCTGTCTAAAAATTTTGATTCCTTACCATATCAAAACTACCGCTCCGAGCAAAAACCCTCAAACTCTGTGTAGTAAACCAGAGGCGACAATTTAAGACCACCACATTGTCACATGCTTACTGACTCATAGAGAAACTCAAGGTCCGGTATTAAAGCAGTCATTTAGTTAAGTCATGTGAAAGATAGCTTATCCAAGTAAGAATCAATATCTCGATATTTAAGCAGATTCCATCAAACATATACTTCGTCCTCGACTTTATGAATACTAGACGGATGAATCCATAGCATCCCAAAGATTTAGAATAGGCGAATCAAGGATAATGTTATAGTGATTACCAGCCCAAATTATTACACTACGAGGTAGACATCATATTAAATAAGAATTTTTTCGTTTTGGTTGGCGACAAAACCTTTGTTTTCAGACTTAAGTCGCCGCAACTTAAATTCAACACTACGCTTCGATTAGCTAAAATACCTGATAGTTCCCGAAAACGTACACTTACAATATAATATACAGGGTATCCCAACGAAAACTTGACCCCCCCCCCAAAAAATTCGAAAACCGAACAATATTTGAAAATTCGCGGAGACCCGTCGATTTTTGTTTTTGGGGGGAGCTTTTTCTAGGGTTTTCCGTAGTACTTGAGCGAATGCTATCCTAGTTCTATCGGGAAAAAAGTCGGCCCTAGCCGCAAATGGCAACGAAGACAAAATAATAGTAATTGCCCCCCTCCCCCGCACAAGCATGTGGTTGCTTCTGGGGTACTCCTACTTTGGAGTATTGTGAGGGTGAGAATTATTATAATTATTATCCCCCTAATCCCTAGCAACCCCAACTTTAAAATTTCAAATGGAACTACCCCCCCTTGTGGCGCATCATTTTAAAGCCCTTTTTATTGCGAATACAGTGATGTATCGTTTTTAGAATTCTGTTGAGATTTGACAGAATTATTGGCTAAAAACGGAAAGTTGACAATCCACTGTACGCGTAGTAATTTCTACACAAATGCCCGCCACTATTAAGTTTTTTTATCTACTACCCCAGAAAAAGAGAAAATACGTAGTATATTTTCTGTGCTATTACACACGACGAAATTACATAGTTTTTATTGACGTCTCGATCAGTTTACAAAAAGTCACAAATGAAAAAGCAGAAGCAAAACAAAAAAAGTTCATACGAATTCAAACCTTATATATTTTTAAAATATGTAACAAAAAGTCACTATCGCCTTACAAGATGAGGTACTGATAGCTTTTAGAACTGCAAGGCATCAGAGTGGATCTTACGTTGATCATTTTTTATACTGGATAAATCAGGTGCGACATATATAACCCCTACTTTAATAACAAGTTTCACTTTACGCACTAAAGTGCGTTTGGATAAAGCCAGACATTATCAACCGGCTGTAGCATGTGCTTTGTATGGCTGCAAAGATATTTTTGAGGCACTTGAGAGGGTTCGCGAAGCAGAATAACAAAAATAAAAATCTTTACACTTTTACATCTCTTTTCAAATTGGTTTTCCTCGGGTGTTCTCGTCACTTTTTAGAGGGAGGCGGATGCAACGCAAAATTTATAATAAAACCACCCAAAATAGGCCGGATTTCGATTTTAATTCTAAAGGTTCCGATAGATGGCGCGCATCCACGTCATGGCTAAAAATCCGGTTATTTATTATTTGCTCAGCTTCACAAGGGTTTTTTCAAAAAGCATATTAGGCTGAAAATTGTGACAAGAAAGTATTTTGAATGTACTGGGATATGAGAAACAAGTACATACCTCGGAGCGCCACCAACTTGAGGAGTGCCCAGTTGTGACCGTGCTGAAACCACGGCAAATCCCTCAATAAATCTTACAATTTATTTTTCTGAGAACTTTATTTGAAATAAATGATTACTTTTTTGATAGGGTATCTTTGTCGAGATATTTTTAAAAAACAAGAAAACTGCCGAAATTTCTTCTGTTTGTAAAGAGAGCCGTGGCCTCGAATCTTGTACTTTCATGTTTTAGGTATTTTCCCCCCAAACTACTACATTGGAAATTTTCTGCGAGGTATCGGTATCTTGCACATTTTTCACATTTTTTAAATTTTCTAGTATGCATGACAGCTATAAATAAAACACAAATTTAAGTGTTAAGAGAGCACACAACAATCGATGGTATTTTTCCAAATTGTGATAAACTAGGTTTAAAGCAATCAGTTTTGCCCACAAAATTGTTTCGGTAACTCTTGGAAGAAAAAAGTTACATGCCAAAGAAATTTCGGCGATTTTCGGGATTTTGAGAAAGTAGGCCCTGGATCTCAAGTGTGTTTTTACGCAAAGTTAGCTCATCAAAAAAGCTTTTCTCAGAAAAATGCATATTTGTCAAGATTTTCTCGAGTGGTCTTTCTTAAATAGACCCTGTATTTTTGTCCGTAACTTTTATTTTCTGAAGCTAGATTCGAATTTAGAGAAAACTGCATCATCCTGGTTTTAATCTGTTTTTTTTATTTAAAAACTAAGGATATAATCGGACTTTATTTGAGATACCTAATATACCTACCCTGAAAAAGTTTCTCTTTTTGCAATGCGAAAAACACAATTCCATTATACTTATTATATTTGTTATTTGTGTAACTAGTGCAAAAAGTGCATATTTGTTGCACGAGGCATGAAGTTTCCAGCTCGAGACGCAGTCGAGGTAACTGATGGACAAACTTCATTTCCAGTAATTTTTTTAATTTTGTTTTCTTCATTACCTGTGAAGGTCTCAGGTTCTTCATTTAAAACTCTTTTTCGAATTGTTGTGAAGTTTCCGGTACTGGTACTTGGTTCAACTTCCAGAATTTGAGCAGCTATTTCAGTTTTTTACAAATTGACTCCTCAATGTAGCCCTCAGCTATACAGTTGAAGATTTCCATCCTCCATGACGTTTTAATGGCGAATGTTAACAGGTCTGCCCCAGATTCCACAAGCAATGTTGCAGAAGATCTGCGAAAACATTGTCCTGTGTATTGCAATGGGTTTTCAATCTTTAATTATTTTGCAATATCACTTGGAAGTAACAAGTTGAACGGAGCATTTTCCGTTATAATATCTTATAAAAAATCTAGTGTGACTGGTAGACTGGGAACAAAGGGATGCATTTATATATATCATTACAAATAAAGTTCGAGGTTTGTTTGTCTTGCTATCGGGAATTTTCACAGTTATGACAGAATCCGTGTCGTTAACATCATTTAATGGTAATTTCTGAACTCGTCTCTGCGGCATGCTCCTGCAATGCCAAATACTGCAACTATCTATAACAATACATAAGTAAGTAGGTATAAAGTTAAAAATCGGCCAAGTGCGAGTCGAACTCGCACACGAAGGGTTCAGTACCACCGTACAATATTTAACACTACATATTCTTTAAAAATACTTTAGTAAAAAATAAAAAATAAATAAAAAGTTTGTCCCAGAGCGTGGTTTTGAACCCCGGACCTCTGAGTTATGAGCCCAGCACGCTTCCACTGCGCCACTTCGCTGTTTTAGAAATGTTCGATACTAGTTAGTTAGCCCCTCGGTTAGCGCGTAGCCGTGTCAACATTGTTAACGATATGAAACATTAACTTTATTTTACTTTTATTATTTGTTGTTATAGCGGCCATATTGGTACACACTTTAAGAAAATTTGTCTATCTATTACGATTCAAAAGATACAGCCCTATAAAGGATAGCAGGTATCCCGTGGTGTTTTCTAAAATATTCTACGAGATTTTACATAAAAATACAGCGCACCCGTACCTGAAAAAGTCCCCCACTGAATAACAGATGGGCCTCTGAGCCCCCAAAGTCTCAAATCGCTACGAAATTTGAAAATTCTTCATACCAAAACAAACCCAAATGTCAGTCGATGTTTACGAAAAAGTATCGGGCGTGCCGGGCGTGCGCCTCGGCCACGATGTTGTACAGTATGATCCCGGGGACCTCGCCAAATCGCTTAAAAAAAGCGGCCCAAACGGCCGAACGGCTTTTTGGATCGGGATGCCCTCTCGCAGGCGAGAGGCCCATATCCGTCGGCGGCCCCACGCGAAAATTGAACTCGACCGTCGCTCTTAACAGTTGTCGCCTAAATGATAATTATGAAAAAAAGCCAAATTGTAAAATTAAGTGCCTAATACGAGACAGTTTCATAATCAGGTTTAACAAAAACACTAAAATAATTCTTTAGTTACATAACACTTGAGAATATGAGATCTCATATTAGGAATACCGGGGAATCCGATGTACACGCGCGGCCTCATAAATGTTTCTACTAGGCACGAGAAATGAGCAAGAAATCAAGAATCTCGGGTAAGTGCGGCAACGTTGCGCCAATCAACAGCTTCCCCTATATTCCCTCGTACCACCCCTCTCCTCCCCGTAAAAAATAAAAATTGCGTTGACTGACGTATTAACATTAACACACTAGTCAACGAAAATAGGTTAAATAGCTGCATTACTATTATAATAATTTATAAGTGGATTTAAAGTTTTTCACTGTTCTTTGATTTTTTGAGATTCACGTAACGTGAAATTACGCTGATTTCTTTGATTGTCAAAGTGGTATTAGTTAAATAAGGTATAATATCTAAGTTAATTGTGTTATTATAGAAGAATCTCGTAGTGTTTTTTTTACATTGGTTTATTACACTTCTTTATCTTAACGGAGAACCAAAACCTTGATTTATTTCAATTTTGGAGTCTTCGGCTGAGGTTCTGATGCTTCCCGGGCCTCCGAAAAGTCGAGAAATAAGAAAAAACACGCAATTTCCAAGAGTGGTTTCAGAGGATTTTCCGTCGGTTTCTTTGATTCTACAGCCGTCCCGTTTCTCCAAAGTGGTTAATCGTGAATCGGAAAATTCTTTTAGATATCGGATTTTCGATTTCGAGGGGTTTTTTGGTACCGGAGGAAAGTACGGCTCTATTTGAGGTTGTCGAAAAACTTTTGCGACAAAAGCCGCCAATACCCGTGGGCAGTCTTGTAAGATTTTCCACTATTATTCAGGCAATCTAAGGCCAATCTAACAGCGCCGAATTTACTGTTTTTCGCACTGTAACTGGCAATGCCACGTAGGGCAATGTCGGGAATAAGATCTTAAATTTGCCGTCACTTACGCCTTTGAGATTATGGCTGGCTTTCAAACCGTGAGAGATGGAGGCGGCAATTGCAACGTTGTCAGTTGAACGTCTTTGCGACCGTTAACAAGTGTTATTAAATGCGTCATATAACTACCCTAATTATAAAATAACTTTTATTCAACACAAGCTACAAAAATATATTAAACACTTACCTCGTTATTGAGAATTACACGGTAACCGAAGCCCTTTAAAAGTTTGTGCACGTGATTTTTTTTGGCTATACAACGGAGGTAATATACCCATTTCCGGGGACCACGCCGACGTTACGCTTTTAATAAGCGCCCCCTTCATTTTCCTGGCAGGAGATTGTCTTACTCGAGACCAACTCCAGATACCAGGAGATCCTTTTCATGTGTACCCTATCCTAACTTAAAAGTAAAGACAAACACAAACACCCAGGGCACTTGCCGTGGTGGGAATCGAACCCACGACGTACGATGCCAAAGCGAGGGTTGAACCGCCGTCCCCTTTGTGCACGTACTGTTGAAGTAAGCAACTGCACTAATACCATTAGTGAGTGTTTGAGAAATATGGTAAAACCGCCTCGCGTAAACGACAGGTTTTGGATAAACCTAAAAATACTCTTTAAATTATTAAACACTAAAACAAAAATCAAGAACGCAAAGAAACATGGTGACAAAGTCACGAAGACTAAGCGACTGTAACGAAACTTGGTTTGTTCATTTCGGTCTAAAACTATAATAGAGTAGTCCCGTGCATGCGCTGTCAAACACTCAAGTTGCAAATGCGGATGTCTATTTATATTATTATTATTATTGTTTCAAATTCGGCAACGATGTTCGACGCATCCTATGCATTATTATTATAAAAAAAACGTAGTCCAGCACCCAGCACTATGCATTATTATTACAAAAAACGTAGTCCAGCACTTTACCTATTGTACAATTATCTGGAAGGACAGGTTTGTATCGCACGCACACCAAACTGTGTCCTCCACTGCGCGACACACGGCTTGACCGACACATTCGTGTGCTGCGCTGCGGTTCAATATGCGGACGTGCATCTAAAAATACCACGTCACAAAATCGTGTGCTGCCTTGTCTTGTGTAGGCAGTCGCTTGTGTCAGGTGGACACCACACAGAGCGGCTTATTTACGTTTATTTAATCTTGGGATAAAGCGGAAGACCGACAATAGAGTCATCCTGAATAAAATGGAAGTTGGTTTTAGAGATTCGTTCAAATAAAAAAAAGGTTGGTTACAATACTAATGATGTTCCGTCTTTTGCAGCAAGACTAACACGTTTGGTGGTGGTTTAAAGGAGGTGCTTTTTAACCCAAGTTTTTGCTTTGCTCCTTCAAATTCGAGGAAGCAACCTATGTAAATTTACTAACACTACAGAATATTTGTGGCCTTTTAATAACCAGGTTTTCTTTTCAGAGTATCTACTGGATCCACATCAAGTAGAAAAGAAAAATTGCAGACCCAAAAGGCCATGCAGTTCGATAGTAGTTCTTCTAGTGATGACGACGACAATGACGATGAGCCTTGTCGTAATGCTGACCCCGAATTGATTAGTGCCAGTAACGAAGAGCCTGACAAGCTATCAACTATGTGGCTTGGTACAGAAGATGGTTCAATACATATTTACAATTCCAACGATAACATACGAATTAAGAAAAATAAAATAAAATTGCAACTAGGATCGCCTGTTTTGTGTATAATGTAAGTCTTTGGTCTTTTCACATTATAAATACTTAATATTAGTAAAACTGACTCCTTGGTTTTACTTTTAGATACTTAGAGAATAAAGTCTTCTGTGCGCAGGCTAATGGGAACATAATGATTTATGAAAGAGATAGCAGTAAGTATTTTTTAAATTACATTGTATATTAACTATGCAACATGATAGATTCAAGGGCGCCCATAGAAAATATTTTAGGGGGGGGGGCAAAATTATCTCATCTAACCTTGTTATTTTTAGAACTACCTAGCTCTGAATCGATAATTGGTTTATGTGATTGTGGCCCAGTTAAATTTTGTATAAAATATTTCAGGGGTTTGTTTTATATAGGGTGTCCCGAAATTAGCCTGCCATAATTTACCAGCGTGTTCTACGACCTAAAAAAATTAAAAAAGTTCCTATAAACATGGCCTCAAAAATACCCCTTAATGTGGCTATAGCCCCCGAAAGGGGCAGTTTCACGAACGGATTTCTATAAATATTTCCAGAACGAACAAAGATAAAATTCTGAAATTTGGTATGTGATGCTCCTGTGAGATTTGACATTTACCGAGGTAGCGATAGTTAGATATTCTTAATCATAGGCGTCCCAAATGGGGGAGTTCAGGATTTAAAATTACCCCAAATATTTTTTGTATACTTTTTCCAGATTTCTTGCAAAATTATGAAAGTTGAAGGTATTCTATGAAGAAAAGGTGCTCTTGTTGAACTTCGATAGCATGCATCGTTTTCGAGTAAACTCGTTTTGAAAATTTTTTGCAGAGTGCCATGAAAATGCCTATTAGACATTAGCCTGCCATAATCTACCACCACGTTTTTTGATACAAAAAAATGAAAAAGGTTCCTATAAACATGGCCTCAAAAAAGTCCCCTGAGAGGGCTATAGCCCCTGAAATGGACACTTTGGCAAACGGTTTTTTCTAAATATTTCCAGAACGAACAAAGATAAAATTATGAAATTTGGTGTGTGATAGATCTGTGAGATTTGACGTTTACCGAGGTAGAGAGAGTTTGACATTCTTCATCATAGGCGTCCCAAATGAGGTGGGTCAAGGGGTTAAAAATATCCCAAAATTTTTTCTGCGCTTTTTTCATGGTTTATTCTCCCAGGTATGTCACATACTAAATTTCAGAATTTTATCTTTGCTCGTTCTGGAAATATTTAGAAAAACCGTATGCCAAAGTGTCCATTTCGGGAGCTATAGTCCTCTTAGGGGGCACTTTTGAGGCCATGTTTATTGGAACTTTTCCATTTTTTTGGGTCACAGAACACGGTGGTAAAATATGGCCAAAGTCTAGAGGTATTCTCTAGACTTTGATATGGCAGGCTAATTTCTAATACGCATTTTCATGGCCCTCTGCAAAAAAATACGATTTTACTCGCTATCAAAGTTCAACAAGAGCACCATTTTTTCCTAGAATACCCTGAAATTTTATAATTTCGCAATAAATTTGGGGAAGAAGCACACACAAAATTTTTAGGGTATTTTTAACCCCTTAACCCCCTATTTAGGACGCCTATGATTAAGAATGTCTAATTATCGCTACCCCGGCAAATGTCAAATCTCACAGGTACATCACATACCAAATTTCAGAATGTTATCTTTGTTCGTTCTGGAAAAATTTGGAAAAAACCGTTTGTGAATCTGCCCCTTTTCGGGCATTTTTAAGGCCATGTTTATAGGAACTTTTTCATTTTTTTAGGTCGTAGAACACGCTGGTAAATTATGGCAGGCTAATTTCGGGACACCCTGTATACCTGGAAGGATATGAAAATAATCTTTTCCTCAACTATAATAATATAAAATATTGTTATGGTTTTCAAAATATTTTTTACCTAATACAGATCAGAATAAATTTTTATTTACTTCTATTTTGTTCAGAATTAATACAAATATTTAGGAATCATGCTATTTTGTTGTAAAAACAAGGAAAATAATAAATTGTCCCTGGTTTCGCTTATGTGTATTTCATATACAGGGTTGTCCATAACTTACTGCCATAGCCGAACGAGTACCTAAACACTGTTACTGCCGTCCATTATAGGGTGATATCCTACTCATGGAATTATGGGACCTGCGTTTTTCCTTTTCGCGCACAGTTCACAGTTATTACAATTTGGTTTGACCAATTTAGCTCAAATTTATTTTGACCGTTAGAGGGCGTCCTCTGCAGGCGTCCTATCGCGTGACCCATTTTTTGAAGTAATTTTTTATACAAGTATCTTCAGAATTTTTTCCACACGTTTCTTATCTACAACTGAATGATTAATAATAAATGTCTTTATTGACTTGTGGGTCTCTTGAGGACCACTCAAGCTTGCTTTTGGGCCAAAAAGATAGTTTTTAGGAATTTGGGAAATATAGGTTATGACGTCATCAAATATATTTTTCCCAGGACCACTCTTTATATTTGCAAAGAGCACGTTTTTTCTGATAAACTTTCGTAAATATTTTTTTGATATCTTGGTTCATTAAAAAGTTATATGCTTATTATTTGTAAGAATAAGCCATGAATAGAATATGCCATGGTATTATTTTTAATGAAAATCGAGTTAGCCATGACTTGTGAAGGTATATTTTCGACAGAAACAATTATTATTGACAGATGCTTGGACAGATGTATGATGGAAGAAGTATTAAAATTGTATTATTAGTTATAAAAATATAACTGTATGAACGCCTTTTTTAAGAAAAACTGTTATTGGTGTTATTTTTTCTATTAAATAGTCAATTTCCGGGATGGAATTTTGTAAACAAGGTTTTCTAGAAATTTTTATAAATATAACCTAATAGAGTTAGGTCTGGCGACTTTTCTGGCGATTTTGTGAGACCATTTATCCCAATCCATTTGTTTCCAAACCCATTATTTAGAAATTCTTTTACAATGTTGGCTTTGTGTGGTGGAGCTCCGTCGTGTTGAAACGACATGGATCTTCTTAAATGCAATGGCACATTTTCCACGACAACTAGCTACTGTTATTGCAAAAATTAGAAATTATATTCGTGCAATACAAAGTATATATCCTGAATCAAATTAGCCTTGGCTTGATCGGGTATCCATGGAAAACAATTGACAGTTGATAATTTATTATACTTACCTGTCATAATTGAAATACCTTCTCTTGAGATTTTATAATAATTGTATCCAGTCATTGAACGTATCATAAAACTTCAATAATGGTAACACACAATGAAAAAGTTGAGGAGCCGTTAGAATTAATAGGGAGAAATATCCTGAACACAAAATGTTTATTCGATTAGAAAAAAACTTAAGGGAGAACCAAAATGGATTTTCTACCCGCAAAGGCAAATCAATTAGAAGAATAGTTCGCAACAATGATGCAACAGTCCAAGTGTTACAGTATTTTGAAGATTACCCTGGAAACTCAATTAGACAAGCTAGTAGATAATTAAATTTGAAGAAGTCTTCCATACAACGAATTATGAAAGAAAATAAATATCATGATTTTAAATTACATTACCTAGAAGATTTGGGAGAGCCAAATAAAGAAAAAAGGCTTGATAATATTGCTGAAATCATGGTGGTGACCGAGATTGTTGACAAGCTTATTTTCAGATATATTCTTTGGACAGACGAAAGTCGTTTTGTTAGTAATGGCTTACCTAACCGTAAAAACGCACATTATTGGTCCACTGAAAATCCTTATATTATCAATCCAATTCGGAATCAGGGACACTTCGGCATTAATGTATGGTGTGGCATAATTGGTCATCATTTAGTTGGGCCATATTTTTACGAAGAAGTTTTTGCAACATCTGCCAGTTCTCATGGAAAATGTGCCATTGCAGTTAAGAAAAACCATATGGTTTCAACACGACGGAGCTCCAGCACACAAGGCCAACATTGTAAAAGAATTTCTAAATGATGAGTATGTAAACGAATGAATTGGAATAAATGGTCCATAAAATGGCCAGGAAAGTCGCCAGATTTAACACTATTAGATTTCCATTTATGGGGATTTCTGAAAAACATTGTTTACAAAACTCTATCTCGGGATATTGATGATTTAATAGAAGAAATAGAAGATGCCTGTCGGCAAATAACACCAGATGTACCTATTAAGAAAGGTCACTAAGACAGAAGTTAGACGCCGCGCCGTCTAGACTTATGTTTATTAAAAGATGGTATATAGTCACATTGAACATTATTTATAAGTAAGAACCTACCTAGCATTTATTTTTATATTGTTGGTTTTTGTTTTTCGCTAAAATTGTTAGGTTTTTAAATATAATACATAAGTGTTTATAATAACAGTTTTTCGTTAAAAAGGCGTTCATACAGTTATATTTTTGTAACTAATAATACAATTTTATTACTTTTTCCATAATACATCTGTCCGAGCAATTGTCAGTTGTTTCTGTCAAAAATATACCTTCATAAGTCATAGCTAACTCGATTTTCATTAAAAAATACCATGGCATATTTTTCATATTTTTACAAATATAACTTTTTAATGAAACAAGATACATATAGGGAGAAACAGATATGGTCCTGGGAAAAATTTAACTTGAGGTTGTTGTCAGATGCATATTTTGAGATATTATCCAAGTCACTATTGATTCGATATTGTGCAGATAGCACATCTTCCGGCAAAAAAGGCAAAAGCAATTGAGAATTGTCTGCATAAGCCAGCACCTTGGTACCTATGCTCCGCACTATCAAAAATTGCAGTCCCGCTAAAAACAATATGGGATCCCTGTGGGACTCTTGATGCGACATTGGACTAACGAGAATAGCCGTTGTTTATATAGACCATTTGATGCCCATTTAAAAAAGTTCTCTTGTCACTTTTTTGTATCTGTCACAGTTTCATGTTTTATTCACTTTAGTTTTCTTATGAAAAATCAAATAAGAATATCATAAAAGACGGCTAAAAGTAGAAAAAATGCGTTCCCTAGTCAACACAAGGTTTGGACAAGGGAATAACTTTTTCTAATAAATTTATTTCGTCAATCGTCACAGCATATTATAGTTTTTAAGATACCGAATGTGAACTTAATTTTGTCTTTATTAGTCGTTTCAAGCCATTTACCTATAAAGCCTTCAAGATATAACTTCAATAGGAAAAGTTATTTTATTTGGAAACCACAGGAACGCATTTTTTATACTTTTGACTGTCGGACAAAAGTTAATTTTACATAAGCACGCAAAAGTAAATACAAAAAAATTCCTACTGTTAAGCCGTGACCGATAGAAGTACCTAGCCAAGATAACTTTTTTATTTAGAATTAAATTTTACGCGTGATGATAAAAATAATAATAATTCTCACCCCCACAATACTCCAAACGAGGAGTACAACAAAAGCAACCAAATGCGTGTGCGGGGGATAGTTATTGTGAGAAAACTTCGTATGGTAGATATGTGTCCACAAAAAGTTATGTACAAAAACTAAATTCGATGGCGTTCCCTGACGGTGAAAACAAGTTTCACTCTAGCGAAGCCAACCATGCATTAATTACAGGCGAACAATTAAAATTTAGGCCCAACTTTAAGAGCCTTATATCTCCGCCTATGATCTGTGAGCAAAAAGAAAAAACGCGGGACCCATAATTTATGAGTGGTATATCGCCGTATGTACTTAGGTAGGACCATTTTTTAAAGGCTTACTTAGAAAAGTTTGAATCCTTTCAACACAATTTCCAAAAATGGAAACAAAACAAGTGTCCGTTTTAACGCTTCTGCTTTTGTTTCGTAATTTTTAGAGGGTGGCTGGAACACAAGCAATCCAAAATCCATAAACGTTGCCAGCAGCACGACGCCAATATCAAAGATGGTAGTATGTAACTCCAAGATCCTGTGTGCCTGCGGAAACACCATATCAGTATTCAACCCCCAAACCCTCTCCGAGGAAACATCATTCTCAGTGTCGAGTGACACTACCAAACCCATATCATGCATGCTTGTAAGTGGCAATGCCCTCTGGTTGTCTTCACAGAATTCGGCCGTCATCAAGTGCTACCATGTGCACTCGTTCGAGTTCCTCAACGAAACCAATGTCGCTCCAGCTGTCACTAAAATGCTAACAAGTAAGTACACTCTATAACTGTCGATTTTTCTGGCTAAAGTATATTACTTTAAAGCTCTTCATATGACCCATCCAACACCATTTGAAAATTTGAATTGAATTAAACAATGTATAAAAATAAATTTAAACTGAAACAATGAGAAATCACCTGAACACGTTTTTTTGGAAGAAACCAAAAATGGAAGGGCAATAGTTGGATGAAAAATTAAGAATGGCCAACAAGTTTATTAATAATTTTCCCATAGGTAATAATCTGTAATTAATCAATCTAATATAAAAAAATAAGTAGGAAGCCGCCTGGCTGAGACAAAGAATCTGCAAACGCCCTAATACTTTGTGATACTGTAGAGTGACGTCAGGACAAGTCTTGCTTGCTGCGTTTCGACTGACGGCGACGGCCCGGCAAACTAAAACCGCCGGGCCGCATTACGGGCAAGCGGCGTGCAAATGCTTATGTTGGTTTCACCTGGGAAATAAATATACTCTAGTAAGAAAAAACACTAAAACTTTATTGCTGCACCAGGTGACGCTAGTAGTAAATAGACTATATATTTATGTTACTTTCAGTTATTATAATTATTAAATTTTCTGTATTGAACCAATTGAAAATTAAGAAGCTGGGAAAAACAGGGCCTAAAAACCATTGGAAATTATTGTATTTCAAAATAAAAAGAATCATAAGTCATAAGTTTCTTTAGTAGGTATGTTTCGCTCATCGTATGCAAATATCGGGGAGGCTAGTTTTCAAATGAACACCGTTTGCTTGTTCTTAAAATAAGATTTGCATATAAATAATCAACATTTATTGTACGGGGGGTTAAAAAAAACTAAAATGGAACTAGAGTAAACTGACTTTATTTGTGAGGATATGGAAAAAAGTTATTAGGAAAAGTTGTTCAAAATTAAAAGGTAGTCCATAATTAGTATTAGAAAAAAATAGTGTTTTTTTATCAATTACTGGGAGTACCTTTTTTTATCGTTTATTTTATATCCTAAACCGTTTTTCTAACCTTGTATATTTTTCAGGTTGCGACGATATTATAAGACAGCACAAAGCAGCTTGTCTACGTGTGACTGCATTGGTGCAGAGCAAAGATCTCCTTTGGATTGGGACGTCAGCAGGAGTCCTGCTAACAATGCCCTTGCCCCATGTTGCCCCATCCACAGCAAAACTCACCAACATGCCGACCATAACTGGCGTGCCCCATGGACATACCGGTCACGTGAGGATATTGACGTCAGTGGAAATGCCTCCAATGCAGTCAAAAAAAGGAACCCCATCCAAGAAGTCGTCTAAAGGTAAAATCCAGGAACAACCTAAATCCATGAAGTATCTGGTTATATCAGGAGGGGATGGGTACGAAGACTTCCGCACTTCCAACCTATCGGAAGTGGCGGGAAGGGAAGACTCTACCAATCATTTGTTGTTGTGGAACATTTGATTTTCGAGGCGACCAAAACCAGTTTTTCCTTCCTCTTTCGTGAAAGAGACCTTGATTTAGATCACCCCAAGAGTTTACTGAAATAACTCTATTTTTTACTGGGTGAATATTTATATGAAGGGTATAGAACAAATCGCGACAATAAGAGCTCGATTGGAACATTAGAGCTTTATATGAACTAGTTCCCTTGCTGCAACAAGATATCTCCGCTACTCATCATGCAGGCTCAAGAAAAATAATATATCAGTATGGTTATATCATAAGCATATTTTTCAAACAATGTCTACAATGATTGTAGGCACAATATCGTACTGAATAGCACAAATCGATTTCTGGTGATATATTTTTTGGGTCTTCAGAATCGAATGGTGCTTCAGTTTTATTTTCTATAGTAGATGTTTTAAACGATTTTTCTTACAATATAAAGGAGTATGATTGATACTGAAAATTTCAGCATGGTTGTCTCTAACCTATTGGGTTAGGAGGAAAATCAAAATGTAAAATATAGAATTGCCAATAATATATAAGTCACTGTTAGGCGTCGTTTCTGCGCAAAACCATTTAAGGAAGCTGCAGCTTGATAAATGGTTAAAACATCGTCTTATTTTTATAAATTTACAAAAAGTTTCAAAATCCAAGTGCTTCTAAATAAAAATAACTCATTTCATTATTAAATTATATATTGAGAAACAAGGACAGAAAATATAATAAAATATTTGTAGTAAAAATATATATTTTTGCAAATAAAAGTGGATTTACAGAGATTTTAAGGCAGAAAATGTAACAGGAAATAGATTATATTTTAATACGTAGGTACAAGGCCGCATCAATTTGTATAGAGAGCCTGAGACTTTGGGAAAGACTGTTAGCTAAGTGTACCATTTGACAGGCTGTAGCTTGACTATCTACCTTTCTAGAAAAACAAGATCAGTTCTGCAATGTTTCAGAAGGCAGAAATACAAAGACTTAAAATGTTTTAGATTAATAATAAAATTATTGGAAAATGGTAATACATAATATGAAAGTTGGCAACGAATGAAAACAATAGATTTCAGTGAAATTAGATACTGGACATGTTAAAATCAAAATCAATTATATCAAAATTTGCATTACGGGTACTAAATTGTTCTTAAAAGTAATTACTTTTTTAATTGAATATGCTATCAAACACAGGAGGTCCTATTAGGTAGGTACTAGTGTTGGCTCACTTATTCATCCAACGGTTATTAGTTTAAAATATAACATTTCTCATAAATCCACCTAAATCAAAAGTCAAGTGTTTCTTTGACATACTTAGTAGATAATTCGAATTATTTTGTATGGAACAATACTTGTTACCTCCGGTCAAAGATTTAAAATAGAATAGAGAATCTATCGAAATCATATTAAATTTGCGTGGACATTTTGTTTTCAATTTTCTGGCATTTTCAATTGAGGTGCAAAAGCACAACGAAAAGGCAACAAATTGGCCGCCCAACCCCCTTATGTTGAGTGATAATTGCATTTCTTTAAAATGTGTGATAGTATTTATAGGCATATGTATAAAGTTATGGATTGTATTTAATGTTGGTGATAGTGCTAATTTTTATTTTGTGCCTAAATTAATTATTCCTAATATACTGCTGCTATATTTTTGACAGAATTCACGACACAAATAAGTGTTTCCACATATATGTCTTAAATTAGTAATTGCAATTTACGTTTCCTCAAATATAGTTTAATGTTTTTTTATAATTCTTGATTGAATTTTTAAATTGGTAATTTTGTATATTTTTTGATAAGTATCCTGTTAATTTTGTATAGAAATTATCTTTATATTGCTCAAAATTCAAAAAATATATATTATTAATATCTTTTATCAAATTATTAGTAATCGTTATAACGAAATATATTTATTTATTCAGTATTTTTATTTTATTTATCCTTCCTTTTTGTATTTGCAAGCACTAATTTACACAATCACTTCTAGAATTTTTCTAAAGAGTATATAATAATAATGGCCACGCTGCGCTTGCTTATAAAAAAAAAGCGGTGGGGACAGTTTAATAACATGTCACCATTGACTAAAAGAATATATTTTTATTTTGACAGGATAAGAGAATTTATCCAGTTGGAGTACCTACGTGCACCCGTGCATAGATCTTGTCACGTAAAATTCACCAAAATTGCTAGGTAAAGTGTATAAAGAATAATACATGTGTCGTAGTCTAAGTTGGAGTGGAGGGGTTAAAATTGGTCGAAAACGACAACGTTGAAAAATTAACATGGGTTTGTGATCCAGAACTCTCATACCCTATCTACGCGCAGCGGGGCTGTCCAGTCCATAAAGACGACATAACAACGACATAACAAGATATTTGCTGCGTTGACTGGTCAGGTTTTACTCCAATTTTTTCCTGTTTACTTTCCTTTTTTGTAAGTAAAAATTCCTGTAGAAACACGGGTTAAAATTTTATCTTAGAAATGATAGTAAAGCCTTGTCCTCTGTATGAAATTTTGTGTTTCTTTATGCGCATGCTCCGACAGTAATAAATAAATCATATTTCTGTGGCCGCTAACCGTTGTATCGTTTTGTCGATGGCGAAACCTATGATATTTTAGCGATTCATTATCTTACCCTATTAAAACATATTATTATTATATTATCTTACTCAAGATGTCACTTATGTAAAGTATTAAGTATTTCTCTATGCAAGTGGACTGTTGTTTCATTTATAGGGTTCCCGAATTTCCTGTTTAGAAGCTATTCAAGGAAAACTAATAATTTTAATTTTCGTTTTAATTTTTTAAACGAAAACCAAATATGTTGCACAGCAAGTCCCCATGTGCTCTGTACATAAAAATGTATTAGTTTGAATATATTTTGACGCGGACAACAATGGTGTAAATTTGAAATGTAATAAATGTAAATTTAATAAATTTCGCTCAATAATTTCCGTTTTCAATTTCAGTTCGAACTCAAATATTATTAGGACAATTTCTCACAAGGAATTCAGTAGTGCCATCGTCTTTTTCAATAAAGCCGTCATAAACAAAGATTCGGATATTTTTTCGTGCTGTATTTTTGCATTTTCAAATAGAAGATTTTTTCTGATTAATATTACGGATCAATATGGTTGGCGCATACAGGAACGACACTCAACTATGTTTCCTTATGGGCCCCATATTGAATTTAGCATTTTTTGATAAAGGTTTTTTTCTGATTAAATTCATATATCTTAATGTCTAATTATTTTTAATTTTTACATAGTGTGATTTGGAAACAAATCGGCCAAAATGTTGAGTAATTAATTTGAATTGGAAACAAAATGGCCCGAAATTAAAATTATTCATTTTGCAGGTGCTCCCTGAAAATAAAACCGCTAAATGATATGTGAACCAAAGTTTGATGGTTCAGTAAAATCATGGTTATCCTATTTTAATATTTTTTTCGCTGTGTGGAAAAATCAACAAAATACCTATTTTTTGGTTGTTAGAATTTAGGTCGATTTGTTTCCACTACTCAATTCCTTGTAAAAAATTGTCCTAATATTTGAGCTCGAACTGCGCATCAAGTATTAAATTCCAGTAAAAAAGACAAATGTTCTAATAATGTTTAACTTACAAATATACAGCATCCTTGGTTTTCATTTAAAAAAGTACAAACAAAAATTAACTAACCAAATTCCACAACTTTGCCATAATTTATTGGGCTCGAATTTGGGCACCCTGTATACAGGGTCCGCCACTTAAAACTCCCCAGGCTCGTGAGACTCGTAACTTCTTCCTTTCTGAGCACTGTTATGGCCTTGGCGCCAAAATAAAGCTCTTTGAAAGCGCTTATCGAGCTTGCAAATTCTGAAATCGGCTCGCAAGTTATTTTGTGAGCCTTTCATTTTAATTTTTTCGTTAATATTTCTGTCCGAGATATCGAAAAGTTTTATTAAAGAAATTCTTATTACGCTTAAATCCACATTAAAGATTAAAAATCATCTCCTGATGATACTAACTTGGTTAGCGAAAGGCGCGTTGAGTGCAAAAACAACGTTATTGGTAAATAAGAATAGTGTATCGTCAATAGGATCCAAATTCTCAACTTAGTTTTTATTAGAGAAGGTTGTCAGGAAATTAAAATTACACCAAAATCAATAAAATTGGTAAACAATTTTAAAGTTGGAGGCATGGGAAATTTTAAATGGTGTACCCTCTATATTAGGTATGTATATGTTACAGGCCATATATGAAAATAGACCGTATGGTCTAGGTCGTATCTAGACGGCCTAAATGGCTCAGACCATACGTAATGACATGGTATTTCATATACGGGCTAGACCGTTAACATACGGACGGACTATTGACATTCAGACTGTATGTGCAATCGCAGTGAATTACCCTTATTTTTTATATAGGCCCATTAAAGAAGGATATGCCTTCTTTTTAGTACGTAGTTTGCAGGGAAAAAAAACTAGGGTACCTATACACTATGCTAAATAATTACATTTTTTCCTTCAAAATACTATGTACCAGCAAGAAGTAATATCCTTTTTTATATAAAAGGAAGGGTAATTCAGAAATGGGGACTTCGCAACACCCCGGAAAAGATTTCACATACCTACATTATGTGTTTGTTTAAGTCTCTCTGTGATGTAATATGGTCCAGTTGCAGGTAGACCGTATATAAATGGACTAGTCCTTTTGCAAACCGACTAGACCGTTTGTTGACGGACTAGCTTCTTATACATATGAACTATCTTTAGTCCGTTTATACATGAACTAGTCCTTTTGTATACGGCCAGTTTTACATACAGTGAGCTCGTAAAGGTTGGAATAAATTCAGTAAAATGTTGTACTGAGATTAAAAAAACACGCTTGATCAAGTCCAACATAATTTTGAAAGGCCAAGCTGTGACGTCATCTACATTTTTTTAAATCGCAACCACTATTTTTGATAGCGCCATTTAAAAGAACGCACTTTCTTGTATCGGTACGCAAATAATAATAATAATATATCACATAAAAAAAATTTTTAATAAATTTTAAATTTAACATAAATTATTATTAAGTTTTTAGACATTTCTTTATTAGACGACTGTACCTACATTGCAGTGCTTATTTTTTGCTCAGTTCCATTTTTAAGCAGGCTTAATTTTTAATCGAACAGTACAACATTTAACGAATTTATTCCAACCTTTACGTGCTCGCTGTATACGGTCTGTAACATATACAATAATATAACATAGATGAAATAAAAATCATCTTATTGCTGGTCTTTCACATTCATATTATTATCACAGACATATATAGCTAGCGAAGCTATATATGTCTGTGTTATTATGTACCCATTTTAACTTAGCAAATCTTCATTAATAAATCATATATGGCAAATATCTCCGGCTTTATGTACGTTTATTTAAAGATATGGTTTATGTACTAAGTTGGGAATTAAGTTAGAAATAAACATCTAAATCTACAAAGCTTTGGAAAATTTAAAAAATTTAAATATATTTAACAATACTGAGGCACATGTTTAATTTCACATTTTTTTCTGGGGTTTCTGAGGAATTGCAATTCTGTGTGATATTACCTATACTCCATATGTAAGTACCTATATTAATTCATTATGTAATTTTATTGTATTTTAACATATCATTATTTAAATAAAATTACAATGTGGGATAATAGTAAATATAAAAGCATTTCTATGGCTAATAGGCAGTGTTTGGAACTGAAGTAAAATTTTACTAGTCCGGAAAATTGATAATGATGTGTGATCCTTCTGTGAGGCCCTTACCAATTAAAAATCACCACCTATTTGTGGTAGATACAGCTTTGCAGGTTTAACTTGTGTACTTCAATCTGAGCTACGCTATGCATAATTGAAGAAATTACCTATGTTGGACGAATTTAATGGTATCTAGGTATATTATATTAGATATTAGAACCAAGTGGTTCATGCAAATTCAGCTTTAAGAATTAAATATGAAAATGATTTTGATTAATTGGTTCAGTGGAAGGCAATTAGAAGGAAAAATATTCCAAAATTTCCAATGAACTATTGAATTGTTGGAAGATTAAGGTAACATAGACTATGTTCAAATAGAGTGCAATAGTACTCTTAAAATAAATTGGAACAAGGAGAAACTTTGCTGGGATTAGATTAGGTATCCAATAATTCCAAATTTTAGTTAGGAAATCAAATTAGAAATCGAAAAATTAATTTTCCTGTCATTTGTGAGGACTACTGTTATTTGCATAGCAGTAGAAATCAGGGAGCGTTTTGATGACCTGAAGAGCTGTGCCATGATTTTCCAAAATGTTCTGTAACTTGCGTTTGTTCCAGAGAGGCTTCAACTATTTACATACCTAGAATTTAAGAGTGCGCATCATTTCTCCAGTGAATGAAGAAGTCTCTGGGAAGTACGGTACCACTGACATAATAGTCAAAAATATTCTTGTCAATATTTCCTTCCCAAGAATTTGCATATCATCCACTACCTTTTTTTGTCTGCGGATCATTATCTGGCCACTTAACTTTTACTTTTTGTGCGCTTACCGACATTTGTTGTTTTATCTGATCTGGTGTCTTATTTCTTCTTCATTATATTGTCAGCGTCATCTTTTCCTTGAATCATAAGTACAATGCAGATTATCAAAATTATAGTTATTCATGATTATATTTCGCTTCATTCTTCCGCTGGTCCATCAGTTTAGACGAATCTACCTAATATTTTTTACCTACCCATATTTTCATTCCCTGCCATTTGTACAAAAATTTCTCAAATGTTAAATTAGTACACTTTCCACCGATGCAAATAAAATACCGCTGTCAATGGAATCACTACGACCCTTTATGTAATAAAAAATTTCAATATTTCATACAAATTATGATACAATGTGTCCCGGATAATAATGAACAGCATGAGGATCTTGCAAACGGTGAGATATAGAACAACGGTTAAATGGGGAAAAAGTTGCGCAATTTTAGGGTCAATAACATGGTACAAACGGATTTCTAATATATTTTTTCATTTTTGAGTTATTTTGAATAAAGTAAAATTTTGCGTTTTCGATTTTATTTTTTTCTAAAGTTGTTATCACAGATAGAAAAAAAAAAGAGAAACACTTTCTTGTAGCACTTTTTAACGGGCATTAAGATGGCATTTTTAGATTTATTCTACATCATTCCGTTTTTGAGAAATCATCTTCAATTTTATTTTTTTGAATACGTACCTGGATTTTTTTTGCAGATTTTGAAAGCACTTTTCATTGCAAATACCATGATGTATGACACGAAATATTTCTTAAATGTTTTGAGACAATTATACTGAAAATTCCTTTTTCCATTCATTTTTTTTTATTGCGTCCCGAAATTTAATAATAAGAAGTCTAAATATTATTCATCAGTATTGTCAACAATTTAACTTACAGTTTATTTTTACTTCGAAAACTTAATATTTTAAAATACGGCCCTATCTGGTAAGTGTTTTCCTCTGTTGTTGTAGAGCAAACAGTATGGCATTTGTAAAAGAACACTTCTTGCAAATAAAGATATCCTGCTTCTGATGTATTTTTTCTGCATGATTTCTAATGTAAGTCTTGCAAAAAGTGTAATAGGAACAATGTGGGCATTTGAAGGGCTCTACCTCTTTGACATTATGTTTCTCATAGAGGTGTGCCCTGAACGATGGTCGGTTATTGGTAGTATACCCGCAGAATTGACAATTGTACAATGGCCATTGTGTTTTGGAGTAAATTCTTCGCTTTTTCTAATTGTGGCCAATGAAACCAATCACGTTTGCCATTTATTAATTGCAACAATACATTCGTTCGGCCTCTGCACTATTTCTGTGACACAATAAGATATACTTAACATGCTAGCACGTTAAATTTGTCGTCATTTGAAAAATCACCCTCCATTTCTAATAATACAAATTATTAACTAAATGATACAGTGGGAGTTATGACAAATGACAAGGGGTTGGTTTCGTTGTTTCAAAGCCTTCCAGGGGATTTTTATTTATTTTTAATTATCGTATGTGACTGTTATTAGTCTTTGCTGTCCTTTTTTTGGTTATCCGATTGAGAGATAAGTTGTAGGTTAAATTGTTGACAGTACTGATTAATATTTAGACTTCTTATTATTAAATACAGGTCCGCATTAGAAAAAAAAATGAAAAAAAAGGAATTTTCAGTATAATTGTCTCAAAACATTTCAAAAATATTTCGTGTCATACATCATGGTATTTGCAATGAAAAGTGCTTTCAAAATCGGAAAAAAATCCAGGTCCGTATTTAAAAAAAATAAAGTTGAAGATGGTTTCTCAAAAACGAAATGTTGCAGAACAAATCTAAAAACGCAATCTTAAAGCCCGTTAAAAAGTGCTGTAAGAAAGTGTTTCTTTTTCTATCTGTGATAACAACTTCAGAAAAAATAAAAACTTACACGCAAAATTTTCCTTTTTTCCAAAATAACTCAAAAACGAAAAAAGATATTAAAAAATCTGTTTCTACCATTTTTTTACCATAAAATTGCGCAACTTTTTCCCCATTTAACCGTTGTTCTATCTCTCACCGTTTGCAAGATCCCCATGCTGTTCATTCTTATCCGGGACACATTGTATAAACCCACATATCGACAATATTTTGGAATTTAATCACCTCGTAACCATTCTCAGTAAGTTTTTTCTTCAATAAAATGACAAAATTTGCCCAAACAATTCTTCCGCTCACGTTTCTACCTTTGGGGTTTCCAGAAGGTCTAAATACCTATATATATTGTATTGCGATTTTTGTCAACAATTATTATTATTATTTATTTATGTAAATGGTATAGGCAACGCCACGAGCGTTAGTCCTGCTACCGTCCGCTAGATGAACATAGATTGAAAAGTTCCATTCTATTCCATACTATTTATTCGACACTTAAATATTAGGTGTGTACTTTGTACTAACCAAAATCGGAAAAAGGTTATATACTTAATAATTATAAATGTTGATGTGTACAGATATTTTATGAATAAATATATCTATATTGTAACCAAATTAACATCTGTTAAAAATTTATAGTAGGTATACCGCACAGGAATCATTATGGAATTGAAATAATTATGTGTGATAAATGTTAAATGTTCGTCCAAAATAGTTATACACTTAAAACATACCTAAAAATGCTTTACTTTACATATAGTACCAGTACCTATATTGAATTGCTGACAGAGGATAATAAAAAAATAGGTGGCCATGATCATTGCGATCATTTAGTGTTAAACTGTCACAAATATTTATCAGATAAGTACATGGTATGTATCACGATAAACTTACCCACGGTATGTCATTGCGCATCTTGTGACGCGTCAGTTGCGAGTCAGAATTTAAATTGCTCCATATGTCTTGTCTGCGGCATGCAGCAATCGATTTTTTGGCAAGATAATTGTCCTTGGGAAATCTATAGTACTTAATTTCCGTTCCCTTACTGTTTCTGTTATTATTTGGACAAACGCTGACTGCACATCCCGGCATTTCTGGCCTATTTTAAAGCACTGTCGAGCTGGACTGGCAGTTGCTTTTCACTTTATTCACTTTTTTCTTGGCACATTTAACTGTAAACTATAAAAAATCGTAAAACACAAACGCATTTTGAATTCGTGACTCGCAACTGACGTAGATGCGCAGATTTGCCTTGTTTTCGGATTCGTTAATGACATACCGTGGGTAAGTCTATCGTGGTATGTATTTTCAAACATCAACAATCACCTCTGAAAATAGCATCATCAAAAAATGTATGTACCTATGTAAGTTGTTTAGTAGATAAGATTATAAGACTTATTAAAAGTCACTGTAATGTTGAATATTATTGTGTTATGCCAAAGGAAAAATCATAACAATTTAAGTTGTTACTTTTTGCTGATATCTGATATGTAGTAGGTACACAAATAATATTCATGCAATTCGCATTATTATTTTTTAATTTTCTTCTCTACTCGAGGTACGACGAACATTGAACCGGCTCAATAACTTCCTTTCATAATTATTAAGATAATTATCTACTTCAACGTACCTGTTTTCTGAGTAAAGCAAGACTCAAAATTGACACTGTTCGAGAAAACGGAAAAGAAAAGGATGCCTTGTGGCATTGAGTGAAGGACTATTCCTTCCCTCATCGCTTTTGGTTAATCATAAAGTCATCAATAATTAATTGGATTGTAACTTTTTGACTCCCGATTAGTGTTTGGAGGAGAAAAACTTTTTTATTTTTAACTTTTCTCAGAAAAAGTTACGCTCGATGAAAAATTTTGCTTGTTAAAATAATTAGGATGCTAAAAGAAAATGTTGCTTTAAATGTACAGAGTGGTTAACAAATAAAAAAAACTGTAAAAATATTTCTTTTTATAACATAAAAATAAAACAAAACAAATATCAAACTTTGCAACAAAATAGATAAATACGCTAATTTTCACTGGATAATAAAACAATAAGTAAAAATTAAAAAAATCTTATTTTAGAACCGTAAGCAAAAAATAATAAATTTAAAAAACTACTTTCATTAAAAACCCGCCTGGCTTTTAGGGAATCAGATTCACTTGAGTTAAGATTTATGGCATCATATCTACCTATTACCGTATGATAAAGAAACAAAAATGGGTTTTTATATTTGTGGGCATAGGGAGAATATTGCGATATTAAAATTTTTAAGCCAATTTTATTCAGTGACAAATGCATTCAGTTCAATGAAGGATTAATAGAAGCGAAAAACAAACATTTAATTTACGTTTAGTTTAAACAAATTTCTGCAACATTTCAACCATCTACATTATAAATATATTAAAAACCACAGTTATTAATAAAATTCGTTTTTTAACAATTTTAAACGGGGTTTTTGCGGAAGCGTAGAAGGGACACAAAAATTTATTTTTTTATATTCCGACATTAAAGTCGGAAATAGCTTAATCAGACTTTAAAGTCGGAAATAGTTTTAATTGTAACTCGGAATTATTCTGACTTGTAACTCGTACCTACCAGTTCATTTGGTAATAGATTTAAAACTTTCGTAATAGATTTCACAATGCAGCTTAACCCCGCATTACCCAGCTTGAAGAGCAAAGAGGGAAAAGTCTACACAGTAGGTACATAATGCTATTGTAATGCAATGTAATCCAAAATTTTATGGAGTCCTTACTAGGACGTTCAATTGGCAATTTCAACATCCTAAGTTGGGATCAGTGCAGCAAAAGAATGCAACCGGGTCATGAGTTCAGATCAGTAATGAGCTCATTTGCATAACACAAAAAGTAACAACAAGAACAAGAACAACATAGGTAACGGTAAAACTGGGGAGACGTACAAAACCCTTGAATATTTTCACTGCCGAATGTTTGAACCAGTTTGAACGATTCGGAAAACCTTCACTGTCACTTTGAACAAGCAGCTGATTATACCAAAATATCAAAATTACAATTTTTTACATGAATGACGTTTTAAATTATTATTAATAGTTGTAGTTATAATTACTGTTATTTGTCGTGATTGCAATAGGGTTTTTATTTTATTATGCTCTTTTTCGTATCACTTGGGTAACTTTTACCATAATAAATCAACGAGTGACGTCATTATTAACTTGTTGCGACGCATATATTCCAATGGATAACAGAAAATTCCTAGGGATTTGAAAGTCGTACTTCGACTTTTAAAGTCGAAATTGCGAGTTCAAAGTCGAATTTCGAATTTGAAAGTCGGACTTCGACTTTTAAAGTCGAAATTTCGAGTTCAAGGTCGGAATTTCAAGTTTAAAGTCGGATTTCGACTTTTAAAGTCGAAATTTCAAGTTCAAAGTCGAACTTCGACTCGAATCTGTGGTCAATGGTATACTTGTTTATAACACACTGTTATACTAGTATACTTACTTGTTTGTACCACACTGTTATACTAGCCTATTTCCGACTTTTACTTCGGAATTACACTATTTCCGTCTTCCGTCGGAATTAACGCTATTTCCGAGTTTAAAGTTGGAATTAAAACTATTTCCGACTTTATAGTCTGAAAAGCTATTTCCGACTTTAATGTCGCTAACATTATCATTTTCTACTCTTTAAGCCCTTTCATTTGATACCCATATTAAGGGGATTGAAAAGAAAAACTGTAGTCCGCCATCTTGGAGCGGCGACCATATTGAATTTAGTGTGATGTCACTAACATTATCGTTTTCTACTCTTCAAGCAGTTTCATTTGATACCGATATTTTGACAAAAATACATCATCCGCCATTTTGTGGCGATGTCCATTTTGAAAGTATTACAATATTGAGTATTGTATATTGTATTGTCGCCAGAACTAAAGGCGTATGCAAAACTTCAGCTCAATCGGATGTTAAGAAGTGGTTATAATTCAGCTTGCAAGATTCGGCCCACACATACATACCTACTAACAGGGCAAGTTAAATAAAACCTTGTAATTAAAATGCGATAAATAGAAACAAGAGCGAGACGGAGAACTTACTGTACTTATCTTTGTCTACTTAGTGTCCCCTCTACCGAAACCCGCTTGAGGAGAAGGAGAAGGAAGGAGTGGGAGCATGGGGGAATTCGGTGTATTTATATTGCTTTCGCCTTTGCAGTGTTTTTCTAGAAGTCTACCAGCGTCTGTTTTAGCTTGACTACGGCCGGGTGCTAAGTTTAAAAAAAGGGTTATCTTTCCTCTTAATTTTTTACTTTTGCCCAGAAAGCTAATCTTTTTTTAGGGTGGTAGTCAGAAATTAAAAAAAAAATTGAATTCTTGTGGTACAAAATTGCGGCGCAGGCGAAAATTTTTCAAATATTCAACATCCAAGCAAAATTATATTATAAAAAAAATATTCTTGTCAACTGGTGGTAATTTTTTTTGTTCGCTATGGACTCATAACATTTGTAGCCAAGAAGCCCTACTCATTTTTCTTTTATAGAACAACTGTGACCAATAGTAATTTCGAAATTTATTTTACTGTGAGCCCATAAAAATCATTGCTTTTTAAAGCGGCTATACAAAAGACGCAGAGGTGTTTGGTTACTAAAATGCACCGTAGGCGAAAATTTTTACAAATATGAAGAACGGATAGTTTAAATGAGGTCTAGGAAATATTAGACCAGCTTATACCCCTCCTAAATTAACCGCCGGGTGCTATTAGTGCCCAAGCCCCCCCCCCCCCCCAAAACCGGCGCTGAAGTCTACTGACCAAAAATTCGATTTTTTTTACCACAGTGTAACTAAAAGATGGAGGAACAATTTGCATGGACAATTTTTTTTAATAAAAATTATTGGTACTTGTAAAATTTACAAAAATGCTACCGTTTAACTTTCTCGAGAGCATTTGAAGCAGAATTTTTGTTACAATTAAAAAACTACAAATAAAAACAAAAAAAAAGTCCATACCAATCGTAAAGCTACATTTTCGCCACAGTTTGAGTCAGGTTTGACAGAAACCGGTTTACATAACAGAGGAGATAGATTTTGAACTTTTAAATTTCGTTTTGCATTTTTGGTGGACATCCTGGGACTAATTCCATGTATATAGGCTAAAACAGCTAGCGGAAATCCGTGCGTTTATCTGTAATATTTGCAGTGCGATTACTCTTAAAGCAACATTTCATTTTCTCGTTCTAATTCTTTTGACAAGCAAAACTTTCCTTCGGGAGTAACTTTTACCGAAAAGTTAAGATTAAAAATATTTCCCCTCCGGACACTAATCGTAGGGCACACTGCTGTATTTCAACTACTTCACTAACTGGATTATTTGAAATTAATACATTATATTATTACTTGCTAGGAAAAAAATCTAATGAACAACTCCTCCTAGCAGAAAAAAGAACATGAAATTCATTTAGTTTTACAAAATAAAGTCTGGTTGGTCTGGGTTGACTTATTAGTAGATACTTCAAATAACACGTACTTGCACATCGTATTTGAGTTTTTGTTGGATAAATCGACCTCAAATGATGTTTTGTCGCATGAATCGGTTTTAGCAAGTACTTATATCGACTCGTGTCAAATTTGAAATATCCTGTACATAACTATAAAAATACTTAATCTAAAATATAAAATATCAAAAACTGGCAACCAAAATTAGAGGATATCGCAATAGTTAAATAGGGACCCACAAGATTGTTCGATTTTTAAGTATAGGAAAACAGGATTTTAGACAATACTTTTAGTGTTTTTAGTAAGTAGGTATCATAATGACATTTTGTTAGCAAGAAAAAATATTTAAAAGCCTTCCACTAATTTTGGTTCAGACATTTTTATACACATAAGTTATGGTCCAATATTTTGCAGAATCTTTTTCGTTGGTGTACAGTACGTCCGTTTTTTTAAACAGTTATGATGCCACCTCCCCCGCCCAAGCATTCATTTGCTTCTGGTTAGAGTATTGTGAGGGTGAGAATTATTATTATTATTAAATACCAACAGATCAATCGAGTTGGTTCAGTTGTAGAAAAAATTAATAACTACGTGGAAACTTATTCATTGTATTGACAAAGAAAATCGGGCATACTGTACGTTTAACCACCTCGGATTTAAGAGAAGGCGCAAAGAAACAACATTAGTGGCCTACCTAATTTCGAACAATAAAATACTGCTTTAATATTAAAATGTATTTTGATCAGTAGTTGTATCGGCCTAATTTTAATAAATACTTATGTATTAAACTAGTAGGTTATGTGAAATATAATATATTATATTAATTGTCTAAATAAATAGTCATGCAAAACGGCAGAGTCTAGTTTATTTGACCCATCTCTGAGGCCCTCTTCCAGTCTCAGATTATATTCGGTAAGTTTTACATTATATCTATTAAAAACAGCATATGTGCGTGCTTGTCTTATATTTTTTTTTAACAAATGTGAAAGAAAATAAAACAAATGTGAGCACCTTCTTTAAAAATTCCAACGTCTGTAAAATTAAGTTCCGTTTCCCTTCTTACTGAAATATGATGTTTTTTATACTTAGGAAACAAGTTTATTTTACTGACGTTTGATGGTAAATAGATTTTACAAAGAAGTGTCATATTGGAGTAGGAACCTAAATATTACGAATAAGGGACATGCAATGTAATGCCAAGTTCAGTCTGTCGAAACTCGGTTTACATAAGAGCTTATGGTTTGTCATGCACTTTGCACTTATCTTATTAAAACGATAATAATTTTATTCACAATCATGCTGCTATAAGTAATCTGTACATTGCTCACTAAAAAAAGTTAGGAACTGGGTCATTTCCTACCAGAGCTCGGAAAACTCATCTAACTATCCGGAAAAGTGCGGTTTTCTGTCGACAATAGATGGCGCGCATGTCGTCCTAACTCTTTCACATGAAAAAAATGTCAACAACTTCTCTACTATCGAGCGGAGTACAATAAATTTATAAATTTTCCTTCGGTGAATAAATCTTCCATTTATTCGTATTAATACCTTAATACCGACATCAAATCATTCAAAACAATGCTTTCACACATCAAATTTAGACGAACATCAATACAATATTGCTTTTTTTCGAGGCCTACTGTCATTGGAACTGACTAATAATATATAATAATAATAATAACATGTCTTTATTTACCTAAAAATCAACGAAATGGTAATAAGGTGTTGGCGACATTCGACTTCCGTCGCTCTTCCATGCAACCAACAATCAATTATAACAAATGAAAAAGAAAAACTGAACATAATGCAACTATTACTAAAAGCTAATATTTGTACTTAAGGTACAATGGGCAGTGGCGGCAGCCACCGAACAACGCTAGAGATATCAGAAAAACCAAGCAGAAAGAACGGAGGGGAAGGGACCGGACTCAACGTACCCTGTTCTCGTCTCTCTTTTCGTATATGAAGGACCTGATTTGTTTTTTATCACCCTGTAACTTTTTTTATTATGCATTTTCGGACCCATGTTTATAGGAAACTTTTTGTTCAAAATGACATTTTCTACCTGTCATATTACTTTGGCACCATTTAGAAACACCCTGTATATATAATAAATGCTGTTCTAAAAAAATACTTGGGTAGGTACTCTTTTCCCACTGTGCATTGCTTAATTGTTTCAGCTAATATAATAATATAATAGTGTTGCCGGACACTTATTTGTGACCGGACATAAATGTCCGAGCACGGACATTTATGGACATGACACATTCAAAAATGCTCAAATGTGTCCAGTAAATTTCAAAATATTTTAAATAGAAGAAGAAGCGAAACTTAACCTCAAATTTT
The DNA here is from genome assembly GCA_963920635.1 of Pseudeuparius sepicola. Classification (NCBI taxonomy): domain Eukaryota; kingdom Metazoa; phylum Arthropoda; class Insecta; order Coleoptera; family Anthribidae; genus Pseudeuparius; species Pseudeuparius sepicola. Next base: position 17,968,728 of record OY987305.1, read on the forward strand.
TTAATTTTTTTTATAACAACACGTTTTGGAAGGGTTTCCCTCCATAAGATATCTGCTGTGTGTTTTTTTTCTTATTTTCTTTTATTAATGGGTAAAAAAAGTGGTATAATATGGAATTACTTCCAAAAAGTAAAAAAAAAACAATAAAACATATGGAATTTGCAAATTCTGCAAGAAGATTTATCTTAAACGTGCTACACGAAACATATATAAATAATATATCGTTTTAAAGCTCTACTTAAATCCAATAGAATGGTGATGTTTTTAGCTTATTTTATAAATGTCTGATAAATGTCCGGACATATTACGGACACATTGGCTGTACATTTCTCTGAAAATAAATGTCCGGGCATTTGGCAACTCTACAGGGTGTTCGAAAAATAGACGGAGATATTTTAGAGGGTGATTCCCTGTTAAGAAATATGAAAAAAAGTTTCTATAAACATGGGTCCGGAAATGCAGAGTTTTCAAGATACAGGATGTTAAATATATTGCATGTCACTGGACAAAATTGGTTTATCAATTTTTGCAAAAAAAATCACAAGTGCCTTGGAAAACAAATAATCAAAAGCATTTCTAGGAAAGAGTGTTATTGCAACTTTTCCAATATCATAACATAAAGTACACTACAACCAATTTTGTCCAGTGACGTGCAATAAAACGGTTTTTATTTTTTTTTCTCGAAAACGAAGTGAGATAGGAAAACAATACAAGAGGGAAAGAAGTTGTATTTTTAGATGCTTAATCAAACAAAAAATATTAAAGTTACAAAAAAGGTAGTGGCGTACATTTTTTGATAATAATATTCGCTAAGGTGCCCCCGGGACGCCACTGGACTTAATAAATTTAATCTAGTTAGGGCGAAATTAGCCTCTTAATACAACAAATAACATTGCCAAATTTCAACAGAATCGAGTGAATAATTTTTAAGACATTAATAATTTCATGTTTTATTTTTTTTATTTAACATCCTGTATCTTGAAAACTCTGCATTTCCGGACCCATGTTTATAGAAACTTTTTTTCATATTTCTTAACAGGGAATCACCCTCTAAAATATCTCCGTCTATTTTTCGAACACCCTGTATAATATAATAAGTAAAAAGGGATTGCTTTTTACGTTCTAAACTTTTAAAGGGTCGATGAATTAAGTAGTTTACCTGGGTGTCCAAAGAAATGCTGCTTTTACTCATTTTAAAACCAGTAACTGACAATCAAATTAACGCGTGCATGAAAGTTGGACAAACCAAATCCTCTCTATTGGAAACTTCTAATATATCATAGTTCAATATTTGTGCCATCGGCATATTCACTTCAGTGTTTGACTGATTTGAGTTATGAACTTTTACACCAAACATCGCCGGAACAATTTCGTCGCTTAAAATTTTAATTTTAATACTGTTAAATATCTCTTCTTAAAATTAATAAGAACATCCTTATTTTGACGAAAACGGATCACGGAATTCTTGAAATCCACACCCATGGGCAAAGATTTTATGTCAGTTCCCAGGCGTTCAATAAAAGCATTAAATGTAGCAGATGAATTTTTGTTCCACCAATGGTTACTTGTTGGAAGCAATAATAATGATACTCTGTGTTTGGCGTCCAAAGCTGCCAAACTATATATATATATATATATATATATATAGAACGGTTCTGTCCTCAGAATGTCCAATCACAAACCCATAGGCATTAGCGGCCAATGCCAAACTAATGAATGCAATGCAGATATGAATATTGGGTATAGTTGTTTCGAATAATTGTTTTTTTTTTAATTTCAAAGTCACATTACCTAGGTCATCTGGCCTAGCAATAAAAAGGCAATAAGTTGCATTTTAATTTTGAAAAATCTCATTTATGGTGTGTTCCTACGATAATTTTTTTCACGTATGAAGATATCGACATCAAATTTGGTATACGAGATCAAATTCAGATATAAAGGAGCCTCTGGTAATACAAATATTGTCAACAAGTGACATCTGTGGACTGATGACCGAATTTTGGCGTGTTACCTTTCACCTACAAGGCTCCACGCAATACGGAGACAATAGTATGTCCCAATAATAATAAAACGAAAATTTCTATTTGATAAGGGATGCGGAGTGCGCATTATAGATAGACCATTGTGGATGCGCCCCCCGCATAGACCGTAGCTTTTTAGAAGGCACACAGATCCAAGACTGCCTAGAACGATGAAGTGAAATCGTAGGTACACAAAAATACTTATTAAGTAATAATAATTCTCACCCTCATAATACTACAAACTATAAGAGTACCCCAAAAGCAACCAAATGTTAGTGCGGGGGAGGGGTGGCAATTACTATTATTTCGTCTTCCTTGCCAGTTGCAGCTAGGGCCGACTTTTCCCGATAGAACTAGGATAGCATTCGTTCAAGTACTACGGAAAACCCTAGAAAACCGTAGTAATCCCAGTGAGTGTAGGACAATTAGAAAATTACAAAAATAACGCTATTAAGGAGCAATACCGTGAATCTACATTTTGCCCAGCGCTCTTGACCATAAGAGGTGTTTTTAGTTTGCAACGCTATGGACGTCGCCACCGCGGCTCTTACTTATTAAAAATGTAACATACCTTTGTACGTCTAAGTTTTCTAATAGTTTTTCACAAGCTGGGGTTGGGACTCTCAGGTCTTAATATGTTCTTTTTTTCTAATTTATTTTATAATAATGTAGACTGAAATGTAGTAAATAAAATAAATAAATGTCTTTATTATATATAATTATTTATATTTTCACCATCGTACAAGAGCCCCTCGATAAATCTAAAGCCGCACTCCACCCAAACCAAAGAAAAGCCGGCGGCCCTATTATGTTGCGACCTCAACTCCCAACCCCCGTCATTCCGGGTTCGAAACTAATAATGTCGTCAAATGTATAAAAACAGAAGTAAGCACTACACCATTGATTTCTCCTCCTGCTTACAGCCCTTCTTATTTTTTTTTCGATACTTACTCCCTTTTAAGCACGTATTCCCCTTTTGTAGGCCTTTTCTTTTGGGTCACGACACCCTGCTCTAATTTTTAGCATACAATTGACTGCCCTATAAGCACGTAGCACGTACGCTTTTCTGCGTGAAAGTTGTGGTTGCACTTACTGTCCTATTCTGCCGTTAGGCAACCTAGAACTACACTAGAACTCAGCAATAAGTGCCGAATCTCTGAAACCTTGTCGCTGAAGAGACAGCAATAAGAACTCACGTCGTTAAACGATCCGTAACCCTGTCCTCTGTCTAACAATGAGTAAGAATTATAATCAGAAATAAAGTAATTATAACAGAGATAGGTATAGTATTTCTAAAGTCACTTGAAACATCATAAAAAAAACTCTAATTAATTGGCTTAGCAAAAAGAATATAGCATCAGTTTTAAAAAATATACATATTCTACAAGCAACGTAATATTTCATTTTTAAGGTTTTTTAAAGGTTGTCGTCAATCACAATGTGAAGGTTAATGCACCATATAATATTGTCAAAAAGGTCTCTAAAAAGCCATATTGATTATAACTATTTACGCAAGTACGCAAGTATATCCTAAGATCTGTGAAATTATGGCACGCCTATTCACCGCATTTTGCTGCACAAGTGGCCAGCCGTCGAAGATTGTAACCCATGCTAGTTTTGGTGATATTATATTAGGCGAGCATGCAGTTACTTGCTCTTACTACAATATCTATCTTCTCTGTCTCCTTCATCTCTTTTCATTGCTAATACCAGGTGCGGTTTAATATGATTAAAGAAGTATTTTATTGCCGAGGCGCCTGTTCTCGAGCTACCCTGGTAAAATATAAATGAACTCACTTGGAACCGTTGATTCCATCGACGCTTGGAACACAGTGATATACGGGGCGCGATCTATTTTATAGCATTATTTACCACGCTCTCTGCTATTGGTAAAAATACCAAATACCAGACTTATCAGCAGAAATCACCCGTATAAAATTCAAAGGTTTTTATGCTGTTCCAAGTAACTTTATTTATACATACAGAGGGACCCTCAGACGATCAATATTATTGGCGATATTTCGAAATATTGATAATAATATTGATCGTGTGAGGCAAAATATTGTAGTATTATCAATATATTGAAATATTTTTGGACAACTAAAAATATTCCTTCAATGATGTAGGCGTGGCAACTTTACTGAAGTAATATTGCCCGTGTGAGAGCTGGATTGACAATATCGTGTCAGTATTTTTGGACAATGATTTAACCGGACGGATTTTAACGCATAGCCGGTGACTTTTATATACAACCTCACGCAAATAACAACAATAAATCGTCAACAGCGAAGTGTTCTGAACATTGTTATTCTAGTTTTTTAGCCACGTTTCTGTTGTATTTATTTTGGGAAAAAAACTGACATCTTCCTTCCAGTGATAACCTACAAAAACCTCAAGTAATAAAAGTTGTTATCGGTAAAATATCTCATCACAAAAAATATTTCTATATTATCAAACAGGCATTATTGGTCAGTCGGTCAATTATGGAATTTTCTGTCCATTTCTGGCTACTACGAATTTGGGGATAGAATTTTGGGTATAGAATCTAGGAAATGAGATAATATATAGGGTGTCCTATTTAAAATAAGAAAGTTAGCGTCAACTTCCGGTATAACCATCTTGAAAATGTTTTAGCCGAATTGCCCCATCGACTTTGGTAAATTGACAAATTTTCAAAATTTCCCAAGTCTATTTTCCAAGAAATCTATCGCGGCAGTTCGTCGTTTGATACCCTGTAAATACATTATAAAACAGGTAAAACTCACAAATTAAATTAAAGTGAAATAAATTTAGCATAAAATTTTAAAATGAAATATTTCAAAAACATCAAAATAATCTAACGATATAAAGTAGATTTAAAAAATATAGTGTTCCGTTTGAAATTTGGGCTATCCCGGTTTTGTGCAACACCCTGTATAAAATTTGGTATCAACGTAAAAAACTACAGTTCGGTACCTACAATTTTTAGATGATTTTTTTTTCTGGGGTAAAAAATAACCGCGTTAATGCAGGGGGCTAAATTCTACAGTGACGACTCGTTACATCTCACCGCCAGACTAATGCCCAATAAGTACAAATACGGCCAATTTATCGCTTCTAATTTGGAAGGTGCCTGGGAAACTCATCCCCTCACAACTCTCCATATCCACCCATAATAACCCATAATACTTAATATCATTTGTTTCATTAGATTTTCTGGGAAAATTTTAAGACAGTTTTTTTTACTTCATGCTCTAATTAAATGTGAATTTTAATTTAAATATATATATATATATATATATATATATATATATATAGGGTGTTTTAAATTGACACATTTTTGGGAACTGAGAACTGATGGAATTTTGGCAACTGATAGACTTAAAAAACACTTTCTGTTTTTGTTTCTCATTTAAACTTTATTTATGTCTTTAGGACCTATAAAGGGAGATATAGGGTGTTAAATTTACTATAAAAATGACGATACTATCGTGATAAAAATATCGAACTGTTTTTATATATTCCAGGCCAATTTTGAAGTTAAAGGGTAATAATTACCGATTTCTTCAAAACAATATAGACAAGTATGAAATTATTTGCATGTTTACAAGCTTTTATTTTGCCCTGTTAGTATATGTTATGTATGTATGTGTATGTATGTGAGGGTCAAATCTTGCAAGCTGAATTAGAACCACTTCTTGACATCCGATTGAGTTGAAATTTTGTATACACCTTTAGTTCTGGTGACAATACAATATGCAATACTCAATATTGTAATACTTTCAAAATGGCCGCCGCTTCAAGATGGCGGATGATGTTTTTTTTTTCAACCCCCTTAATATGGGTATCAAATGAAAGAGCTTGAAGCGTAGAAAACGATAAAGTTAGTGACATCACATTAAATTCAATATGGCCGCCGCTCCAAGATGGCGGATTATATTTATTCTTTTCAACCCTCTTAATATGGGTGTCAAATGAAAGGGTTTGAAGTGTAGAAAACGATAAAGTTAGAGACATTAATTACACTAAATTCAATATGGCCGCCGCTCCAAGATGGATAATTTTATCATACGTATTTTGGAAATCTTCGAGGGTTTTGAGGGCTTTCATAAGAAAATAGTATAAATGTGTAAAAATATAAAAAAATATTTTTTAATATTTTCACACATTTGTACCTACTATTTTGTTATAAACTTAATTTTTTTAAATACCAAGTGCTTATAAAGTATAAAATTGCTAATAAGTAGTTATTTGTGTATCAAGGCGGTGAAGTTTATTAGGTAAAATAATTTAAACGTTAAAAAATGATACTTTATTTGCCGAGTTTTGAATATCTGGCCATGTTTGGTTTTCAAATGTTGCCAAGGCCTACTTATTGAAAAATAGAACAATATCATCTTATTTTATTGCCGCTTTCTAAGTTTTTAATGACTGTTTTGAGGCTTTTTAATGCCGATGTGAAAAAATATGTTATAGTTTCTTTTATATTACAATGCTAAATTCTATGCTTTTGACTTACCATGTTTATGCTTTATGCCTTTAAGCTCTAACAAAAAATTATTAGGTAAGTAATTTATCTTTACGGTTCTTAGTTGATTTTTCAGACGAAAGAGAAGTTTTCAAATTTGCGGTAACGCAAAAACCGCAGTCCAAAACGTATAGTTTTATTTATTAAATTTTGTATATAATTACAGTAATTTCACCAATTAAGTACTTAGTGTCTGAAGACGAATTTCATATACCTAGGTAGGTTTATTAAAATATTTAATTTGAGTCCAATCTGGGTAAAAACAATCCATCTATACCAAACGATGATCTATTTCTTTATTCAATGGAGCTACTTAAAAAACAAAATATCCTTAAACCTGAACTTAAGCCCCAAGTTATCAAGTGACTGAAAAGTACATGCACATATGCACGACCTAATATTCATTAACTATTAAATAAGGTGTTTAATTTATACTCTGTTCCTGGGGGATTTATACCCCCCCTGGAGTCGCCTATGACACCGTGTTTTTTTCCAAAATTCTGCTGGTGTTGGGAGCCGAATTTGAGTTTCTTTACGCGACTGGTGGGGACCTTTTCCCACTAATATTTTATTAGCTACGTGCAAAATCACTATTTTATGTAGCTCACAACTAGGGTTGCCAACTCACTGTTTTGGTAAATCGGAATAGTGTGTTAAAAAAATCGGGACCAGACGAAAAAAAGCGGGACACTTTTTTTAAATTTTTTTATAAATAGTGTATAACAAGTATTCTCACAGAAATTCCTAGTAGATTTTCTGTGGTATTATTTTATTTTATTACCCGAATGTGCCCGAATAGACTGGTGCCGTTGGGTGAAGATTTAAACTGGTGCCTCTCATGTTGTTGCGGCCAATATCAGGGTTTCTGGTTTCTGGTGGGGGTGGGAGTAGGGAGGGATCAAGAACGTTAAACCATTAACGTTCTTGGGGAGGGATAGCAAAAGCATAAATTAATAATCGATTATTCTCTTTCATTCCCCTCATGCCCACCACACCATTCTCCGCCCTCGACTTCCCCAACTCCGTTTGACGCCATGAGTGTAACCAAAGTCAAAGTTTACAGAATAAAATATGCTGTATAAACTTTGCCAAAGTCTAGGTGTAACCCAAGAACGTTACGTTCTTGGGTGTAACCCGCGACTTGTTGGCTGCGCGAGTGAGTGAGCGAGAACATCCACCAAAGTAAAAGGTGACAGAGGGGAGCTTTGGCGGTTTCCTCTTTCTCAACTTGATTTCCCCTATAGGTATAGTTCAAATTGTGTGTCTAATAAAAGTTGTCTGTGGGCACAAGGCACAATAGCGGAAAATTTTAAAGTTGCGGGAAAATAGCGTCCCGCAGCACTACTGCGCGGGACGCGGGAGAGAAGGGTCGAAATCCGGGACATCCCGGAAAATTCGGGACGGTTGGCAACCCTACCCACAACCCTCCCTTGCATATATAATCTTTAGTCATTCACTCCGCCCCTAGTAATAAATGTTTCCTACCTATAAATACCCATCCCGGTTATTGGTTAGTTTTTCAAGGAGGCTTCCAGCCGGATTTTGTTACCGTCGCGAGATATTATTTAGAACTGTGACAACTCCCGATTCCCAAAATAGGTATGTTGACAAAAAACTGACAATGACAATATTATCGATAGTCTGAGGGCCACTTAAAAAGGTTACCTTCATACCTCTCTCTTTCTTGTACTTATTTGATTCCTTATTGCCGCTAAGCATTTCTTATTGCGGCTAAGCAAATATTAGGTAGGCATACTTAGATATAGGCACCTACTTATACCAGTTAATTATGATACCATCAAAAAACGTGCCCGAGTCATACATCTAGAGATGTGTATTCTTCCAATGGAAGATTAAATATTAATAATAAACATAATATAGGTAATTGAGTAATAGGGAGGTAGTTACCATATGGTACATTCTCAACTTTTATGAGCAACTCCAACTTGAAAAATAATAGTCTAAGTGCTCTGGTAGAAATTACAACAACAAATATTCATTAATTAATGCAAAAAGTGCATAGAGCCTAGAATAGTCTACTGTTCTTCTTTCTGAAAAATAGCTCTGATAATTTTAAAATAAAAAATGTTGCCGATTGTTTTTTTACGTTATTCCCTTTTCACGTAATCGAAATAACATATTTTTTTATTAATAAAAAGGAATGACGACAATATTGTTTTTGAAAAAATATGTAATTATTAATTTAATACCTAATTAAAAATATTATGAAATTGCGATCGAGTGCGAAACTAACAACAATAAATTTTTGACCCAGTTCTGTGCTAAAGACACAGACAGCATGAAGATGTCACACGTGACACGAGCGCCGATGTATATTTAGACTCACGTTTATAAATTTCTATATATAACAAACCATCTTCTCTAACAATAGTGCCACTGTTGCATTATTTTAACTTAGCAGGTAATTAACATGCTTAAACGTTGATCTGTCGTAGGTATCACCTATGTGGGAAAGAGCAAATTCCGAGACCAAAAAGGAAAATGATCTAAAAATGCACCGCTTTGTTTTCGACCTAAAATCACGCCAGACTCTACACAGTATACATTTTTTATAGTGGACAGTTCTGCATATGAAAGTTTATATTTTTTAGTAGAGCAGTACATTCTCGAAAATAATAGAAATTGGCAATTTTTAAAAATCGCGTTTTTTTGCGTACAGCGTGAACAATAAAGTGCGCACAATATGAAAAATTTTATTTTTAGAAAAAATTAAAATTTGACTTCGCCACTGATTTGTTTTGATTTTGATTTTTTGATTTTTGCAATTGTTAGCCTACATACCATTTTTAAGAGACCCACGATGACATTTGTTTTTTGCTAGTTAAAAAAATCCAAACATTTTAACTAAAATTTATTTACTGAAAGTTGTACTTTTTGGCAAATCGACGTCTCTAATACATTTTTAACATCAATTCTAATGCTAGCCACTTGTTTTCTCAGAAAATCTCTATTTGGTTTAAAAAATTATGTCAAGCTTGGTGCAAAGTTGATTTAATTTCAAAGGTTTGATAAACACAAGCCTAGTCTATTTTTCACGGCTTTCATACATTAATTTAAAAGTTAAGTACTTAGTTCAATAAAAATAATACAAACTTTGCACCAAGCTTGACATAATTTTTTAAACCAAATAGAGACTTTCTAAGGAAACAACTGGCTAGCAATAGAGTTGATGTTAAAAAAATTTATTAGAGATCTGTCAAAAAAGTGCAATTTTCAATAAATAAATTTCAGTTAAAATGTTTGGAAAAAAATATTTTAGAAAATAAACGCCATAGAGAATCTCTGAAAATTGGTACGTAGGCCAACAATTGCAAAAGAAACAACTTTTTCTAAAAACTTTTATCGAAAAAGTCCCAAAAAAAACGATTTTTGAAAAAAGTCAAGTTTGACAGATACCGCAAGTCACGTGGTCGATTCTTGTGACGTCAGTTTTCATCATTCGAGAAGCACAAGTTCAATTTTCAATTTTGTCCAAAAATAAAAAAAATCCCATATGGTGTGTATGTATACATAGATACGCGAATCTTCAACATTCATATTTTGGGCGCTTACAACTGCATTATTTCTGGAATCAAATATTATACACTTATATATTTTAAAAAATCGTAACATCGTTACCAATGCACCCATATTTTCACTAAGCGAGAAACTTTTGTTTTTGTGGATATTTAAATATACCAGGACATTGAGCAAGTTTTTGGAAAAAGAAATTTTTATATAAAACTTACCGTTTTGGAAATATAATTCTTTTTGTGAATTAAAACAAAGTTTGATGTTGTTCGCGACGTTTTGTTATATCTAATAACTTCTTCAGGCTAAAAAGACACAAAAACCGTAAATAAACATAACGACTATAGCACCAGTAATAAATAATGAGACAATTTTATGCATCTTACACACAAAAAAGTTACAAAAATACAAACAAAATAAACCAATGGAGAGAGGGCACAAAAGACTCACCGACAACTAATCTTCTGTCATAATCATCTATAAACAGCCAATTATTATTAACACACATTACAGACAACATTTTAGTTATTCAGTCAGGTATTTATAGTTTTAAAAACACGATGTACTTGGGAGCGATTTTCGTTGAATTCTGGCATGGTTTATCGGCTGGCCAGTAGTTTTTTGGTTAGGTTTAGCAAAAAACTGAAATCACGCCCACAAACCGCTTCCTCCCAGCATAGGCTGAGTGTGTATCCACGATATTATGGCGGCCATGAATCAACAGTGAGCACTACCTCAACCTTTTGTTACCCATCACTGTAGACATTTTAATCAAATTTGTGTAGATAATGCTGAGATTGTGTGTGTCCATTCTATTGTTAATGGAGTTTGGATCCCGATTAATATATACCATTTCTTTAAAAAGTCTCTTAGGGTAACTTGGTTCAGAATCCAAAATAGTAGTGTCATTAAATTTGAAAGTACAATGTGCACATAGTACCATACTTTCTTTAGCATTACGGCAGTCATTTTTATGGTTGTTGATTCTGTTAAACTGTTCTTTCTATTCGAAAACAGACTAAAATTTTTCTGAGGGTAATATGATACAACGTCAAATTTAGTTGGATTAAGCGCACGTTTTAATTGTTGGAACAAGGTTGGTATGTAAGGTATTTTCGCCCAAGGGGTTGTTCTTTGTTGCATTTGTTGTTGCTGTGATTGTTGTTGTTGTTGGGATCTAGGAGAACTATTGCATATATAAAATATAAAATGCCTTCCTTGAATTCAATATTATCAACAGCAACGGAACTATCTATATTGATTGGTATTTCAAACCCACAGCGTCTGGTAGATTGCTTAATTTCTATTCTTCCCCCTCCAACACACACAAGATAGCCACTATCAAGACGATTCTCCATAGGATTAAGCAATTGAGTGACCCACTGTGGGTTTATATTTATATTATTTTTTATTTGTTGGTTAGCATTTGTAAAAAATAAATTACATACTCTTGGGTTTATTAATATTTTTCAAAAATTCCAGAGCATTCTTGACCCATAGGTATAAAGTTTCATAAAAATTCACCATTTTGAGATGACCCAGAGAAAAATACCCTGTACATTTTTGAATTGAATCTTTGCACACCAACAGTTTGAGTGGTCCTGTTGATCATTCAACTGTTTTGAGGGGATTCCATGGCACACTTGACTTGCCAATGCCTTTAAAATTTTTATTTTGCTCAACTTTGGCATTCTGTAGAATATAACTTCCTGTATATTTTTTGTTCAAATTTGGAATGTGGGGGATTTGGGGTGTCCCGATTAACGCTGTGGTGTCAGATTTTAAATAAAAAAATCGCTAAATGTTTATTTTCTCTTTCTTCTTGTTCTTGTTTTTTTTTCTTTTCTCCTTGTGAAATCACTTAAACAATGTCACCATGTTGGTTTTTTATATTTTTATATTCCTCTAACAACTGTCATGCTCGGTGTTAGCGGTTAAGTGTAAGAGTAGCCTGGCTAAACTTCGCCGCTAACACCTCTCATTAGTGAATTGTAGTGCCTTGCACCAATTTGCATCAATAAAGACATATTATTATTATTATTATTTTCTTAATTTTTTACTAGAAAAAAATTCGTAGTAGGCCTTGAAAATTGATATTAAGAGTTTTTTGTGGCCTGTTTTTAGAAAAAAAAAACGGCTAAAATCGGATGAAGAATACAAATTTTACGGGGGTGTTCGCACTTAAGCTAGCTACATGGGTCTTGGCTATTACTTAAACTTCGTGATTTTCGTCGTCTTTGGCCAAAAGGTGCCTACGTACACGCGCGGCCCTTGAAATCGTTCCAATACGTGCGGACGCATAGGCGTTCAACTGACAACGTTGCAATTACCCCTCCCCTCTCTCGCGGTTTGAAAGCCAGCGATAACCTTAAAAGCGTAAGTGACGGCAAATCTAACATCTTATTACGCGACATTACCTTACGTGACATTGCCAGTTACAGTGCAAAAAACAGTAAATTCGGCGCTGTTAGGTTGGCCTTAGATTGCCTGAATAATAGTGGAAAATCTTATAACCCTGCCCACGGACATTGGTGGCTTTTTTCGCAAGTCATTCGACAACCTCGAATAGAGCCGTTCTAAAAATCAAAGGAGGTGGGAAATCTCTTAATTGGGTCTCGTACTTTCCTTCGGCACCAAAAAGAACCTCGAAAATCCGATATCTAAGAGAAATTCCCGATTCACGATTAACCACTTTCGAGAAACGGGACGGCTGTAGAATCAACGAAACCGACGGAAAATCCTCTGAAAAAACTATTGGAAATTGCTTGTTTATTCTCATTTCTCGATTTTTCGGGGGCCCGGGACGCATCAGAACCTCACCCGAGGACTCCAGGGAAGCTTTAAAAATTGAAATATACCAAAGATTTGGTTCGGGGTTAAGATAAAGAAATGTAAAAAACCACTACGAGATTCATCTATTCACAATTATACTGAAATATTATACCTTATTTAACTAATACCACTTTGACAATCAAAGAAATCCGCGTAATTTCACGTTACGTGAATCTCAAAACACCAAGAAACTGTGTAAAAGTTTAAATCCACTTTATTATAATGATAATGCAGCGATTTATTAACCTATTTTCGTTGACTGACGTATCGCAATTTTTATTTTCTACGGGGAGGAGCGGGTCGGTACGAGGGAATGTAGGGGAAGTTGTTGATTTGAGTAGCCCTGGAATTGGCGCAACGTTGCCGCACTTACCCGAAATTCTTGATTTCTTGCTTATTTCTCATGCCTAGTGGAACGATTTATGAGGCCGCGCGTGTACGTATGATTTATTTTTAAAAGGTCTTGTTACTATGATTTTCTCTACAGGGTTATACACATAGCATTCTACCCCTTAACTTTTTTTATTTTTGAATTTAGAAAAAGTTGTAAATATGTGAATTTTAGAAAATTTTCTTGTTTTTTGAGGCATGTATTCAGAAAAACAATTTAATATCGCGTTCTGGAGACACAGACCAAACTTATGTTTTTTAAATCCATATACTTCTCGACTTTCGAAATCTACGCATTTTCCTGATTTCAACGATACCTACCTATACAGGGTGTTCCTCAATACATATGGAAGAGGGTAATTCTTTGGCCCATTTTAATAAAAAAACTTCATATGAACGTATGTCGTAAACGTCCTAACTTTTGAGATACAGGGCGTTGATGGACCTGCAACATCAAAAAGATAATCTCAAAAAAGTTACGCGTAATAAAAAAACATCGCAAGTGGCGCCCTCTGTGAGATACGCTGAAATTGTCATTTTCAGCTTATTCTCCATCCCCAAAAACATAGCAGTGCCAAATTTCAGTTCAGCAGCTTGATTATTTCGCGAGATGTAGCCAAAATTCAATTTAAAAAAATGAACTTCAACTGCCCTGTATCTCAAAAGTTAGGACGTTTACGACATACGTTCATTGAAGTTTTTTTCTTAAAATGGGCCAAAGAATTACCCCCTTCCGTATGTACACGATATTTAGGAACACCCTGTATAAAATGTTATATGTTTGCTCTAGTAGTTTCCACAATATTGCCCTTTGATTAAATTTCGGACAAAAGCAAGTTTGCTATGGAAGATTTAAAACAATAATTATTGTTATTAGCTGTGTTCGCAAAGAGATTCAAAACTGGTTCTGAACTTGTTACCGTCAATGTGATTGGCTCATAGATATCCCAAAATCCAAACTAACCGATGAAATTGACAGTTACCAGTATTTTTTGTATGAAACTAAATGTAGGTATTTGAAATAAGTTTCATAAGCACAGTTGGTATGAGCTTTCCTGGTTTTTCTAATATTGTCATAAAGTGCGATAACTCGAAAACTATCAATTTTTCAAAATTGGGTTATAGCACATAATTTGTTTCAACACCACTTTTCAAGATCGCGGCGAACAAAAAATTTCTTTCGACCGCAGCGCCATCTACATCTACAATTTGCAATAGAAAAATCCAATTTGAGCCTACGAATAAAGCCTTCGACGAGCTCTACGAAGGGAAGAAAAACATGATAACCGCATTGGGGACACAAATCCAACTTTCGCATTTACACTTTTTATCTAAAATCAGAAATAACGAAGCTAGAGGGATTAGAATAAATCGCCAAGTTTCGTTTTTTCAAAATATCTAGTAAGCCATGCCTTTTTTAAAAAATCCACAAAGCGCGTTAAATCGGGTCCACAAAACTGCAATTCTTTCCCCATTTAACCTTCCTTCTATCTCCGCTGGTTTCCCGGATCCCCATACTGAACATAAAAAAACTCACCCTGTATATACAGTGTCCGGCAGAAAGTACGCACCATATGGGATTATTTTACATTTATCAGAAAATTTTATTCTTGATAAAAGTTAGTGCATTTCTGCAGACTCAAAACGCAATTTTCAAAGTTTGAATACCTCGTTTCGTATACAGGGAGGTTCGAAAATATGAAAAAGCTGAAGAGTAAAGCACCCTTTTAATTTTAGAGAAAACATGTATTATGAAAAGTTGTTTAGAATTAAAAGGTAAGCCCATGAAGTTTCTATTCCATAAAACACCTTTTCAGCATTTTTTATGACTCACCCCATATAGAAAATAAAACCACTTTATTTAATATGCCATTTCCATTTCAGAGAGAATTTGTATCATTTATAAACGTGAGTGTCATAAAAATTAGGATTTGTTTATGAACTTTGAAATAAAGCAAGGTTTGCACCAAAAAATTAATATTTTTTCATTTCTATTTTGTAGAAGCCCAAACTACTGTTCAAACAAATGCATTTTTACGAAATTCACGTTTATAAATGAAGGGTTGGCGCAATAGTGGGTTGCCACATTTGGCAAAATGTTGAGGAGAAAAACTTATACAAAATTCTATAAATAACACTTTTGGTTCAGTTTTAAAACAGTAGGTATTTTCAGGCAATTTTTGTGGCATGTGGCTTGTCATCTTTTTGAAGCCATACAATTTCATTTCGTTTTGCTGTATTTTAAAGCCTTTTCGGCAAAATAACCTGAATATGCTTGTGTTAGTGTTTAACCACTTTACCAATTTACAGAACTGTTGTGATATTGGGGCCAATTATGAAAATGCATTTACAAAATATTAGCTTCACAGTATATTTTTAATGTAACTGCTTCATCACATAGCGAGTTAATTAGAATTTTCGGTAGAAAAACTATACCTACTCTAACATATCATTTTTTTATTTCATCTGGAAATGTGAATCTCAACCAAAGCCAGTCATCTTTGGAAAGGTTGCCTGAAGAGAGCCCAGTGAAAATTCCAAGACAACGGTGGAGAGTTGCAGGAGAAATGAAGGAAGGGAATATCTTAGTGACCATACTAATAAAGAAATGCTAGCCGTGTCCTTGGCCCTCCATGCACTTGCGAATTAAATTGTAGAGCCAAACTTCATGGGCAGGAGATAAGTATTTTCAATAGCTGTTGGTATTTTGGTTCATTTAATACACAAAATGTTTATCTTTTTGGTTGCATAAAGTTATATAAAAAAAGATTGTATCCCAAGAAAAAACACAGTTATTTATACTATAAAAGTTAATAACGCAGAAGTAAAACTTTGCAAATCAGAGTTTATGAATGTACAGGGTTATTCACTAAGAATTGACCCCCACCTAACTTTTTTGTTTTTTAAGATAAAAGGGTGATTCAAAAAACAAAATCAATGGTTCGGCGAATACTTTTTTATGCCATGACCGTTTAGTGTACAGGGTGTTTCAAAAAAGTAGGACCAATGCCAACTTAATTTTTTAAATGGAACACCCTGTATATTATTGGATTTTTGAAATCTGCTCATCAAGGTAATCAAAATAATATTAAACTTTGTGGCATTATCTTTTTCCGTTTTTGATAAATTCCATATTCAAATTTTATACTAAATTTATTTAACTCGAATTTGTGGATCTCGTGACAAAGATAGACGATTAATGTAATAACGAAAAATATTTGTTTTAAACAAGAGAGTAATATAGTGAAACACCAAAATGTTTAGGAGCTTTTACGATTTTCCCGAAATTCTTTATTTCGAGAATATAATCAGTAAAATTTTAAAAGGCTCCTAAACATTTTTGGAGTTTGACTACATTACTCTCTTGTTTAAAACAAATATTTTTGTTATTACATCGATAATCTATCTTTATCACGAGATCCACAAATTCGAGTTAAATAAACTTAGTATAAAATTTGAAAACGGAATTTTTCAAAAACGGAAAAAGATAATGCCACAAAGTTTGATATCATTTTAATTGCATTGATGAGCAGATTTCAAAAATGCAATAATATACAGGGTGTTCCATTTAAAAAAATTAAGTCGCCATTGGTCCTACATTTTTGGAACACCCTGTACACTAAACGGTCATGGCATAAAAAAGTATTCGCCGAACCATTGATTTTGTTTTTTGAATCACCCTTTTATTTTAAAAAACAAAAAAGTTAGGTGGGGGTCAATTCTCAGTGAATAACCCTGTACATGGATTGCAAAATTCAAGAGGAAGACTTAATGGCATTATTGCATAAATTTCCAAAGGGGCGTCAACACCTAAAATGGGTCGAAGAGGACACCATTCAAACAGGCCAAACAAAATTGACGAATATAGATTGCAATCAGTTAGAGATCACATTAACAGCATGCCAAAGTACCAGAGCCATTACAGCCGATCCGTGAATGATGGCAAGTTTTATCTTGATTGTGATTTATCGATTTCCCGTTTATATGAGGATATTATCTTCCATGGTGCACTGAGAGAGGTTTAGCAAATCCCGTGAGTCAAGATGCAGAGTTTTTGTCGGGAATTCAACATAGGATTTTTACTACCAAAATCTAACACATGTAAAACTTGTGACTAATCCCAAATCAAGAATGATGCACTTCGTGTTGAGGATAAACAAGTACCGACCTCGGAGCGCCACCAACTTGAGGGGTGACAAGTTGTCGCCGGGCTGAAACCGCGGCAGGTTTATAAACGCCTACACGGATTTTTTTGCGATGCCACTGTCGCTTGTCACAGCACCCCTACAAGTGTTTTCTATACTCCTATATCCCCTACCTGTCCCCCACAAATCTTTGAGATAGATTTGCACAACAATTTCAGAATTTTTTTCTTTGAGCTATCGTCGTTTGTTACGGCACCCATACAGGTTTTTTCGATACTCCTACATCCCCTACGAGTGTTCCCACAAATATTTTTGAGGTTCAGATCAATTTAAAAAAGAAACAGAATTTCTTTACATTTTTTGTGTCGCCACTGTCGTTTACCACGACATCCCTACAGATTTTTTCAATACTCCTACGCGTCGCCACAAAATATATTTCAGAGTGAGATTGATTTACACAAAAAAGTTTTCTTTAGGATTTTTTTGCGACGCCACTGTTGTTTGTCGCCTCACCCCTACAGGTTTTTTCTACATCCCCTATGCGTCCTCCAAAAATATCTTTGAGATTGATTTACACAAAGATTGTTTAATTCTGAAGAAGATTTTTGGGATTTTTTGTGACGCCAATGTCGTTTGCACCTCCTACAGGTTTTTCCTATATTACTACATTCCCTATGCGTCTCCCAAAAATATCTTTGAGATTGAGATTGATTTACACAAAAATAAGATTTTTGGGATTTCTTTGCGACGCCACGGTTGTTTGTCACAGCACCCTTACAGGTTTTGTTTCTATATTACTTATTACATCCCCAGTGCGTCTTCCAAAAGTATTTTTGAGATTAAGATTGGTTTACACAAAAATAAGATTTTTGGGATTTTTTGCGATGCCAATGCCGTTTGTTACGGCACCTCCTACAGGTTTTTTCTATATTACTACATCCCCTATGCGTCTCCCAAAAATAATATCTTTGAGATTAAGATTGATTTACACAAAAAAATCAGTACTTATTCTCTATACTCGTACATCTCTTACGCGTCCCTCAAAAATATCTGATTGAGATTGATCTACACAAAAAGAATTAGATTTTTTCCTTTTGGATTTTTTGCGACAAAATAAAAATCGAAAACTAGTCAAGAAATTTTTCGCAAAATTTTTGAAATGTCCAGATTTAAAAAAAAACTTAATTGTCAAAGTAATACTCACTTCCAGTCAAACCGGAAGATGGAAATAAGAACTGACCATTTTTTGCTACTCCCTGTATAGTCATTACCAAAGATATATATCTTTGTCATTACTAACATTCCGTGACAAACGTCTTGTTTTTTTTTAATAATTTTTTGACAATCCCCATATAAAAAACCTGAAACTTGTGAGACTGCAAATCTCTGTACTAAATATAGGTGAGGCGTATGTATTTAATCGTAGCTTCATTAATGTTAATAACAGCTGATCAATTTTCTGTATTTTTTCTACCTTCCATCCTAAATCCTAAACAATAATCAATCTCTACATCCTTATTCAAATTAAATAGTGCCTCAAACCGTTGAGTGAGGAATAATAAGAGGCGCAACGCCCATATAAAATTGCGTGACCGGTTTTAGTGTGCTTACCCTAAAGTCCCTCACAATTTGTTTACGTTATCGAGAACACCGATCCCTTTGAAAGGGGCGCTAACGGTACAATTTTATATATTTTATATTTTACTGGAAGGATATGTATTCTTTTGTCTCGGACACTTTTAATCTCGGACGCTTTTCGGGCCGCGTTTTCGGCTACGCTGCGTGCCGTAAGGTTGCGCCTCTTATTATTCCTCACTCAACGCTCAAACCTCAAAAAAGGCACAATTTGGAAGATGAAACGTTTTTCAAATGCATGTCAATAATATATAAGAATAATATAAATGCCATGAATGTGCCAAAGAAGCGAATTCTAAGCGCCGCTCGCGTGCAGAAGAGTGTGCAATTCAATTTTCCGTTTGCATAAAAATGCGATGATTATTATTTTTACCAACAACATAGTATACAATAAAAATAAAAAAATAAAATCTGAATTTTCGTTGATAATTAAAAAAAAGAAAAAGAATTGTGTGGGATTTGAACCTAAGATGAAATAAATGAATTTTTCTTAGGTACGCGCCTTTACCTACTCGGCTATACCAGAGCATATAAAACAACCAGCAGTATAACTTACTCTTGAGAAATCATCCGCAAATTCAATGACCTTGAGTCATATTGGGGGAATAGAAGTCAGTGGTGTATCCGGGAAAATCAATTCAGAAATACAGAGTAGTATTAGTAAAGTATATAGTGTGTGGTAAGCACAAGCATAGTTTTGACTCCTTCCTGGGATTCTTTATTTAAAGATACTAGCACAAAGCACAATTTACAAAAAAGCACACTCCACGACACTCATACAGCCAAAAAGACCTGCCCAATCGCCCTGACACTGCCTCCATTTGACAGAATCTATTCCCACATGGCGGCTGCGAGAACAGGTGCGCAGAATTTTCCCGCCATGGGGAGTAATACTGCTGGTTGTTTTATATGCTCTGGCTATACCCACTTCTGTAAATTGTTTCCATGAGTTTGCTCATATCTAAAATAACCTGAAATTGCTTGCACTTTTCGCGTTAACTTTTGACAATGTTCTGCACCACAGGGGCTGCATCGTCAAGTGCAAAAGCCTACTTAAGTTTCTCATGGACTGATTCTAAAGCTTTTCTGGCCTAGCTTTCCCGAATAAAAGAAGGAAATAGAAGACGTCGAGAGCATTGTATACAATCAAGTTAGGTTAGGTAAAAGCAATCGCGCAATTACCTACATGTTCACCGCGTGAATACTACCTATTCACTAAGTAAAAGCCCAAACTGCCAGAAAATTAAAGAAATTCTCGGAAAAGCAAACAAAACTAACCAATTTTCTTTTGCGGATACCTCGATCGATTTCTATGACTAAAATCGTGGCGTAAATAAAACCACGTGTTCAGCGTGCATAGCAACAGGGGCGTACTCGATCGCAAAAGTATATGTACGCGGTTCTATCTTGTTGTTTTTAGCTATGTAGACACTGCCACAAATAATTTTATCGATGTTTTGAACCATTTTAATTAAGCCAATAATTTTCTTCCGGAATATTTTTATGTAAACATTGTAAAACTAAAATTAAATACAGGTACTGCCTCACTGGTGAATATCTCGGCCCACGTGCTCTTGTTTACGACAGAGTTGCTCTATTTTAGTATAGGGACTTTACTTTTATTTGTTCGGCGCGGCGCGCCAAATTCGACTACCTCCCCGGCGCGTACCAAATCGGAAAATGGCTCAAACGGCGGAACGGCTTTTGCGCTTCTGGCGCTCTTCAATAGCGATGTGGCACTTATTTTTTTGCGGCCTCAGGCGAAATTTGGACTTAAAATGTCGAAAACTGCGCCCGCTAGCCGTGACCAAAGGAAAGCGTTACATACATACTACATTTTTTAAAAGGCGAGGGCGACTATAAACACCTAGGAGGTCCGGCAGGACCGGACTAGGCGTTTATAACAAGATGAAGCCAAAATAATTGAGACCAACGTCAAAATTCATCAAACTCGCGCTCGAGCTATGCAAGATCTGCTTAAATGTGAATCTGAAAAAAGGGACCCAAATACGTCAGTAATTTCGTTTGATCTCCAACAGGCTTTATCTGGACCAGCCTTTTATTGCCGTAAGTTGTGGTTATACACCTTTTCTTCTATTTCTACCGTTCGTTTGCCTGCTGCTCCAATTCTTCACATTGTAATTTACTACGTTGGTGTTTCGACGTCTACGTTTGCCTTCTACGTTCTTCGTGTGGACGTTCTACCTCTGCCTACGTGTAGGTATCCGACTCTACATTCGAACCGAACCCCTGAGCTGGTCTAGCTTTACTTTACTTTTGCAGCTCGGTTGCCAGGCATTTGACTTAAACCTTTACCTACCTATTTTCCCACTGCAACAATAGTTCGTAGTAAGATCCAATCTAATCATACCATTCGACTGAGTATGTTCGAGCTTGTATTAATCTCACTGTTTGTTTGCCGCAAGTTGCTATCTGATAGTCCTTGAATATTCCATACAGATGTTTTAGCGGTATTCTTACATTGATCGTTTCATCATTGTTAACAGCAAAAGATTTATCGACCCCAACTCAGCTCGATGTTGATATACATTTTTCGTCATTAGCAGTATAGCAAAGATACTATCTGATCGTGCTCACAATTCTCCGGTTTCTCACTACCTCTACTACCATTTACTTCATAAGAAATGGAATCGAAGAGAAATTCTGCGTCATTGTTGGTCAGTTTTCAATTTCCAGCAACGGTTTTCTTAGTCACTTTACCTTTGACAAAAATCAATGCATCGTACATCAACAACCATGCATCACCCTGATTAATAGTTATTTCCACAATATCGTTATTGCTAAAGGACTTTACAAATGGGCAATAGGTGCTCTTCTCTAAACGCTGAATAGATTTATCATAGGTGAATGTGCGATGCACATTAAAAACTTGAGGTGCCAAGTGCTTTAAAAAATTGTTGATTTTACAACGAGAGACAATCTGGACTCTTCGGTGACATCTTTGCTAGTAAATTTTTAAAGCATTGTGATTGTGTTTTATGCGGTTGATATCTATCGCCAAAAACCAAAACCATTTTTTAACATTTCCGATCGAGCTGGGTCAAGTTATATATCACTATCACTATATAGCGAAAATTTTATATATTCTTCAACTACAACTTCACAATTATTTCCTGACCTCTGAAATTTACAGGTTGAAGATTCCTTTTTCTTAAAGCGCCAACTATGTACTCCTCTAGGGCCTCAATTTCCTACGAGCCTGTGGGGATCACTAAACATTTGCGATATCGATCGGCGTTTATATAATAATATTTGCTGAAACCAACATTTATATTGGGTATGCTGTTATATGTGTGAAATCCTATCAATGCCAAACCATACTTAAAACCCTATTCTAAATGTATAGGAATATTAAAGTCAATACAGTGTCGAAGTAAATCCTTGTAGCGTGAACAGCAGCGACATGATTGATGAATTCTCTCCTCAACTACCACTTTTATAGAAAACCAACAAATTTCGTTCAATATTTTACACACTTACTTCAGTTTATTCAATCACTCTCTTATATTTGCCAACAGGTCAAAAGTTTGTTAAAACGTACCTTTTGTTTCACAACCACCTTTTCACCATACTTAGTATTTATACTCTTAAAACTCTGAATCTAAAATTTTTAATTTATTTCCAAATATCGAACGTTGACCAGATTTTTCAGCAGCAAATTCTTATTTAAATTGTTTAAGAAGGACACGTTTAGTTTGTTGGAAACACTGTTAATGATCTTAGTTGAACTTCGCCTATTTGGCTATTTAAATGAGGTGGAGATGGAGTGGAGGCGAACCCCACACCTCAGAAACTTATGAGAGTACGGGCTCAAATCGATGTCCTGACGACCCCCTATGAGAACACTGTTTCAGACAAGTCTAGACTTGTTTGAGTCATAGTATTACTACTGGTCAATTTAAAAAATAATAGCTCTCCATGGAATAATCACCCAATCGAAATAGTGTTTGTGAGATACGTTCCCTTAGATCAATCTATAAAAAAATATAGAGCCGAATTTTTCTCGGTTCTTCATAGATTTCTGGAGTGTTTACAAGCAAACTGTATAGTGGTTTATTTTTGGTGAGAATATTATGTGTGAGTACTAATAAATGAAACTGCCGGATTCCTTTATTTTGTACATCATTTTATCAAATTTTCGAATGCCAAACGCTAGTCTAAAGCAAGAATTTTGTATATATGATAATCGCGGTATTATTAACGTTTCATACATTTTTAATTTTTAATGCGGATAGAGCTGTCTTAGGATATTATATGAAATTTGACGTAACTTAGTGTTTATATAAAAAAATATACTTATTTTGACGTTTTCTATAGATTTTTAAAAATTGGACCACCCTGTATATCGTCGAAATTAGAAAACTGTGTAGATTTCGAAAATCGAAAAATATACAGGATGTTCCACCTAATCCCGAAACGCAACATTCAATTGTATTTTTCTCAAGAAAATTATCTACAATTCTCATATTTACAACTTTTTTCTAAATTCAAAAACAAAAAAGTTAAGGGGTATAATGATCTGTGCATAACACAGTACTGGGAAGCCAATATTTCTTCTTAAAAAGTAGATTAAAATAATTTTTTTCTTTGAAAATTGAAATTTTCTTTTCTTTTCAAATTTTACTAGTCCTAACTCATCTATGTTTTTGATTATTATATCCTTATATGCTGTAATAATTCAGAAAACACAATCTTATTCGCAGATTCGAATTCTTGTATTGCCCTGGAGGAAAAGCTAGGAAAAGAAAAGGGAATGGCTCTCAAACTTGTATCAAAAGTATGTTTAGTTGCATGTATCAACAGAATCTTATTTAAAACTAGCTGAAAAACTAGTGAATTTGAAACGCTTACAAAAATAAGTGAATTTTTAAAATACTCGTAGATACTAATGACACTATTTTAAAAGTTATAGCTGCTAGAAATAAAAAATAAATAGTTAATTTAGCAGCTATGACTTTTAAAATAGTGGCGTTATTATCTATGCAGATTTTAAATCTACCCGTTCAAAGAAACAAACCTTTTAAATGCACTAGCTTTTACAGCTAGTTGTAAATAAAATTATATTGATACAGGAAACCAAACGTACTTTTGACGACGTTTTATTTCCAGCTTTAGCTTTCGGGACCCTTCGCGATGTCCAGACATGACGCCAAACTTGGCGAGAGTTTTATGGCAGGCCCAACAACGGGGGATTTTTGAGCCTCCCATTAAATAGGTTTTTAAGAGGTTTTACTTTTTCTTTTTTCAGAGTTATGTATTATTTAACGCCTCAAGGCCAACAAAAAATAAATAAGCATTTTAGAAGAATGGGAATCCCCCACCTCTGCTTCAAAGCACGTGGTATTCCCGGAAATTCCTGGTATTACCCTCCGCTGGGCAACACTGCGGCACGTGCCCTGGGCACGACGGGATCGCAGTGTTAAAGTTGTTACGATCATATATATAAACGGGTAACACGGGCTTCTAATTGAGAAACAGCCGTGCTGGATAAGTAGAGGAATTTAAAAAAAAGTGTAAAGGAGGGGTATTTAGCAAACTTCGAACATACCAAATCATATTGCCTCCGATAACGAAAATATTAAGTAATATTTAACTCTGAGAAGACTCTCGGAAAATGGACGAAAGCTTGGCGCATTCAGCTTCGTGTTGAAGCAGGAAATATCGGAAAAATACCTTGTACCATAGCCCTACGACTAAAACTCAAACACTGCTGTATAAATTAAAATTGATTTTAAAGGAAAGCGCGTTCATATTTTATTTCGTCCGATAAACCGTTCTTGATTTTTTATTGCTCCTTAATCGACGACAATACAAGGAGCAGTTAGTGCAGTAATTGCCAAATTTATTCCGATTTGTAATAGGATTAGATTTAATTACCTCAATTATCAGGCTGTTAAACATGGCTTTTACTATTCAATGGAAAAATCAAGGATTTGATATGTCTGCAAGGTTTAAATTTTTTATTTTGGTTATAAGTTGGCGGTGAACGAACGTTCCCTTTACAGAGTACGAAATATATTTATGGGTAGACTGCAAATAAACAATAGAGAACTTAATCCTATCTTTACCTAGGTGTATCAGTAAAAAGAAAACGTCCCAGACTTAAAATACACGGTGCTACACTTTTTACGCAGTGTTTGAAATAAAAATTTGAGTTTTCTCCACTAATGGAAATACCCACATTTTAGCATAATCGTTATTCTAAACTATAGTTCCGGTTTAACCGGAAGGGACATTAACTTTCTTATTTTAAATGTAAATCCTAATTTTGATTAACAATTTGAATTTTGCTGAAAATAGCCATTCCGGTGACGCATCATGCATGCATTTTCCTAAGGGAGCCATGAAATCATTAAAATAAGACACCGGGTAAATAGTGGGCCATCGATGTGTTTAAATGGTTTTTTGATCTGCTTGATAATATCAGGATGTTTAACTTGTTTTGAAAACATGTATGAATTACGTCCATTTTATTTTTTATTTTTAAAATAAAGTGAGATGTCCCATTTGTTACAAGCTTTTATTTAACTTCACCTGCTAGTGTGGGTCGAATTTTGCAAGCTGAATTAGAACCACTTCCTGACATCCGATTGAGCTGAAATTTTGCATACACCTTTAGTTCCGGTGACAATGCAATATGCAATACTCAATATTGTAATACTTTCAAAATGGCCGCCGCTCCAAGATGGCGGATGATGTATTTTTTGTCAACCCCCTTCATATAGGTATCAAATGAAAGAGCTTGAAGAGTAGAAAACGAAAAAGTTAGCGACATCACACTAAATTCAATATGGCCGCCGCTCAAAAATGGCGGAGGATGTATTTTTTTTTTCAACCCCCCTAATATGGGCATCAAATGAAAGGGCTTGAAGAGTAGAAAACGAAAAAGTTAGTGACATCTCACTAAATTCAATATGGCCACCGCTCCACGATGGCGGATTACCTATTTGATACCCAACATGGGTATCAAATGAAAGGGCTCGACGGGTAGAAAACAATAAGCAGGTAAGCGGTCAATGACTTCATACGAAATCCAATATGGCGGACGCCCCAAGATTGAGGACTAAATTTCTTTACTACCCTCCTGACATGGGAATCAAATAGGTACTAAAAAGCACAAAATAAAATTGAAAATAAAAGAAACCTTTTTTAAAACAAGCTTTTACTTAAGCTATGTACTAAAACGGATAAAATATGTATAGGTTTTCGTTAAGATAATTCAATTCCAAATTGCGACAAGTTTTTGCAAATTGAAACTGTAAAGAAAAAATGCAAATTACGATACGAGACCACGGCAATTGCTTTTCAAAAAATTATTTATTAGAGAACGGAGTACAAGACTGGTTACATCTGGTGTTTTACATCTTTTATAACATTAGAAGAAGTGTTGAGTATACAAAATCATATTACACTTAATTTCTGGATTTGCTTACTCTCGTGGGAACGTAAGTCCTCCATCCCTTAAAAACGAGCACAGGGTGCGAGGTGATTTGTAATAATTGTTAATTGCTAAAATATTTTAAAAAATATCTTTGTTACTTTCTTTTTCCTTTTGTTTTTTTTAGAATATGTTTTGATAGAAAAAATTAAATAAAAATGAAAGTAAGGTTATTATTTGGCAACGAAGACAAAATAATAGTAATTGCCCCCCTCCCCCGCACAAGCATGTGGTTGCTTCTGGGGTACTCCTAGTTTGGAGTATTGTGAGGGTGAGAATTATTATATTATTATTATTATATTGACTTAGCCAAAAGGCATTCGCACTACCTCTACGGGGAACATTCACTCAGATCCCGGGTATCCCGGGTACCATAAGGATCTGGCTCGGACGAGACCCTTGCCATGTTATGGGGCCTTAGGTGACATTGATGGTGTTGGATGCTCCTGCATTCCCCATGAATTTCCTGACGGTTCGGGCTGTCGTAAGTAGTACCGCTTTCTGCATGGACCTGTAAAGATTTTCAGTTAGACCCAGCTCTTTGATGTTTCTCAGCAAACTTTTTGGTATAACACCAGTTGTTGACACGATGATTGGAACCGTCTGAACGTTATACATTTCCCATTGCCTTCTAATTCGTTCTTCCAAGTCTCTGTACTTCGCGATCTTCTCGACATGCTTCACACGCAGGTTGTTGTTGTTCGGGATGGCCACATCAATCAGAGTCGTTTTCTAGAAATTTTATCAACTATTATAAGGTCCGGTCTGTTATGGGCAACTCGTTGATCTGTCAGAACTGTACAACCCCAGTACATCTTGTAGTTGCTGTTCTCAAGAACAGGCTCCGGTGTGTAGCTGTAATAAGGGACCCTCTCTGCCTGCACAAGCAGCAGTTTTTCCGCCAGTTCCTGGTGCAAGATCTTGGCAACCGAGTCTTGTCGTTCCTTATATTCCGTTGATGCGAACATCTGACATCCTCCTGTAATGTGCTGGATTGTTTCTGAAGTAGGGCACCCGTATCTGCATCTGTCATACACTACCGATGCATCTCCTACAATGAATTTTAGGTAGTTGCGAGTTGGTATAACCTGATCTTGTATGGCCAGTAATAAGCCTTCCGTCTCGGGGAACATTCGTCCCGAGGTCAGCCAATAGTTCGACGCTAACTTGTCGACATGTTCCTGGTTAACCTCATTAGGATGCCTCCCGTGCAGCGGCTTCTCCAACCACCTCTGTAGTTTATCATTGTCGCTTCTGTGGTGATTTTGATGCTCGTGTTCCCTCAGACGTAGCGGTGTTGAGACGTCTGCTCCGCATATAGCATTATGTAGTGTTGAGCTGTTGGCCTGCCTGTGGAAATAATTACGCAGATTTAATATTTGCTGGTCCAATTGCTTGCTGAGGTCTGCCAATCCTCTTCCTCCTAGTTGACGTGCTAGAGTTGTTCTTTCTACGGCGCCACGGGGATGATGTTTATGAGCTTTTGTCAGTAGTGTCCTAACTTTTCGCTGCAGGTTGTTGATGTCTGTGTTGGTCCAATTCACTATTCAGAAGGAGTAGCTGAGTACAGAGCACGCAGACGTGTTTAGGGCCTTAAACAAATTCCTGCTGTTAAGATCAGTTCGCACTACTTGTCTTACTCTCTTGATGAATTCATTCGTTAAATCGGTCTTCATTGTGCGATGGTCTATCCTTTGAGCTTGCTTCATCCCGAGATACTTGTATGTATCTCCTGTGCTCATTGCTTCGATCTCCTGGCCGTCCTGCATCTCGTGTGTGCCTTGTTCGAGCTTTCCCCAGACGATGTTAAGGGTGCGGCACTTGTCCAGTCCAAACTGCATTCCGATGTCCCTGGAGAACTCCTCTACAAGTTTAAGCATTTGCGTTAGTTGGTTCTTGGTTGCGGCCATCAGTTTTAAATCATCCATATATAATAGGTGATTCAACTTGATCGCTTCTGCGTTGTTGCTCTTGATAGCGAAGCCGTATTTTGTAGAGTTCAACCGATGTGATAGAGGGTTCATCGCCATGCAGAACCACAGTGGACTGAGTGAATCTCCTTGGAAAATCCCTCTTCGGATGTTGATTGTGTCGGTCTCGATGTTGCTGCTTGCGGTTCTGAGTTGTATCTTAGTGCGCCAGGTTGTCATAACGTGTTCTAAAAAGGAAACTGTATGATATTTTATACAGCTTTAAGATACCTGTGAGCCAGTCGTGAGGTACGGAATCAAATGCTTTTTTGTAGTCCACATAAGCCATGCAGAGGTTTCGTTGCTTGGAATGAGCCTGGTTGCAGATGACAGAGTCTATGATGAGTTGCTCTTTGCATCCCATTGCGCCCTTCGCGCAGCCCTTCTGCTGCATTGCCATGATATTGTTCCGCTCGCAGTGAGCATATATTCGCTGTGTAAGGCAAGATGTGATTATCTTGTACAGCGTAGGCAAGCAGGTTATTGGGCGGTACTTGGCAGGGCTATCCGTATTCCGCTGGTCTTTTGGTAACAAGTAGGTGGCACCCTGTGTAAGAAACAATGGCATTTTCAGAGGATCGAGCAAGACTTCATTAATTAAGGTAGTTATCTGTTCATGCGTGCACCACAACTTCTTAATCCAATAGTTTTGGAGATGATCTGGACCTGGTGCCTTCCAGTTGTGGGAATTCTTGATGACATCGGAGACCTCAGCGGTTGTGAATTGCTCGTGTTGCATCTGGCTATAGTTCCGGCCCATCTCGCGTTCTTCGCTGATCCAGCTTGCACTGACATTGTATGGACCTGGTGTGGCAAGTTGATTTCTCCAGAAATCGTCGACCTGTTCTCTGCTAGGGTAACTCGCATTTGTGGCATCGGCGCTAGAATTAAAAGCACGGTAGAAACCCTTTTCTGATCGTTCAAAGAGTTTGTTGTCTCGTTTCCTGTTGTTACTAGCCTTGTATCTCCTCAGACGCCCTGAGAAAACAGAAAGTTTTTGTTTTAATGTATCAAGACATTGTTGAGCAGTGATGTTCGCGGGGTCACGCTGCGAATGCACTTGGGTGCGGCTCATTATTGCCTGCAGCGCCCTCTGGATCCTTCTAGTTCTAACTCCTCTGATATATTCCGTTACTTGTCCTATGTCTTTACGGAGACTCTCGATCTTCCGACTTAGTCGCATCTCCCATTGAGCCATTCGTGGTTCTGGTCTTGCACGATTTAACTCTTGAGCCGTCCGGATCTTGGCTCCCATTGCAGTGATGATTGCCGTTGCGGCACAGTAGATTAACATGTGCATATGTTCCAATGTTGGTGTTACTGAAACATAGTTAGGTAAAATTCTGGTGTTCATAATATCGAGCATGATTGCAAGCTTCCTGGAGGAATTCAATCTTGGTAGCGGTGGTCTGCTCAGTGGGTCTGTGCCTTCGTATCGCAATACCGCCCTTCTCAGCTGTGTGTCTAGGCTTTCAAAGTGTTCTCCGTTAACTGATTCCCGATTCTCAGTTGTTCGTCCCGCCGTCTCGGCTTCTTGTTTTGGTCCGGGCACTTGAATTTCCCGATTCTCAGTTGTTCGCTCTGCCGTTCCGGCTTCTTGTTGTGGTCCAGGCACTTGAATTTCCCCGTTGCTGTTGTCTATGTCTATGTTTTCGCCATGGATCTCTAGCTCAACTTCCCGTTTGATAGCGTTAAGTCGCGTTTCTGGGATTCGGTTATTTCTTAGAATAGTTCGATACTGATCTGACACTCTTTGTTCAGACACTTGCATGTGTGGAATCTCCCTGCAGAACTCTGCATGTAGTTGTTGTCGGAAGCCGATCATCTCTTGTCCTAAGTTTGTCACCCTGTAAAAAATACGCATAATCGATTCATTCATGGACCCAGCCCATTTCATGCGTTGTCGATGTAATCCCGCCTGAGTGAACGCTGGCTGAAGTTCCCGCGCAGCACCTTCGGTGGGTGGAACCCTAGTTCTCGTTTGGCTCCCCTGTTGTTGATGTTCATGTTGTTGTTGTTGTTGGGCTGTAGCTGTTTGTGCGACAGGGGCCCGCCTCATCAGCGCCCTGTCACCGACGTCCCGCTCGCTGTCATGCCCAGCGCCGGCTCCAGACATGCCCTGGCGATCCCCAGGCAGCGGCCCTATGACACATATACTATTAATCTCCATTCCATGAGTTTCTCCCGTAACGTGGGAGTGACGGCCCTCGGTCGCCTTTTACGACTCGTGGAGCCACGGTAGGAGTATTCTAACGCGCTACCCACACGGGCCAACTAGGATAACGCGGGATCGTTACACCCGAGGATCTGCCCCTCTCACAAGCTAGACCCATCCCTGTGTAACCGGGAGTCGCGGGATTGTCACACCCGTAGGTCTGCCCCTGTCACAGGTCAAGCCTCTCCATGCGTAACTGGGAATCGCGGGATCGTCACACCCGTGAATCTGCCCCTCTCACAGGCCAGATCCATAACTGCGTAACTGGGGAGCGCGGGATCGTCACACCCGTGGATCTGCCCCTCTCACAGGTCAGATCCCCCCTGCGTTTCTTATTATTATTATTATTATTATCGACTTAGCCAAAAGGCATTCGCACTCCCTCTACGGGGAACATTCACTCAGATCCCGGGTATCCCGGATACCATAAGGATCTGGCTCGGACGAGACCCCTGCCATGTAATCGGGCCTTAGGTGACATTGATGTTGTCGGACACTCCCGCATTCCCCATGAATTTCCTGACGGTTCGGGCTGTCGCAAGTAGTACCGCTTTCTGCATGGACCTGTAAAGACTATGAGTTAGACCCAGCTCTTTTATGTTTCTCAGAAAACTTTTTGGTATAACACCAGTTGTTGACATGATGATTGGAATCGTCTGGACGTTCTCCATTTCCCATTGCCTTCTAATTCGTTCTTCTAAATCTCTGTACTTCGCGATCTTCTCGACTTGCTTCACACGCAGGTTGTTGTTGTTCGGGATGGCCACATCAATCAGAGTTGTCTGCCTAGAAATTTTATCAACTATTATAAGGTCCGGTCTGTTATGGGCAACTCGTTGATCTGTCAGAACTGTACGATCCCAGTACATCTTGTAGTTGCTGTTCTCAAGAACAGGCTCAGGTGTGTAGTTGTAATATGGGACCCTCTCTGCCTGCACAAGCAGCAGCTTTTTCGCCAGTTCCTGGTGCAAGATCTTGGCAACCGAATCGTGTCGTTCCTTATATTCCGTTGATGCGAACATCTGACATCCTCCTGTTATGTGCTGGATTGTTTCTGAAGTTGGGCACCCGTATCTGCATCTGTCATCCACTACCGATGCATCTCCTACAATGAATTTTAGGTAGTTGCGAGTTGGTATATATATTATTATTATTATCGACTTAGCCAAAAGGCATTCGCACTCCCTCTACGGGGAACATTCACTCAGATCCCGGGCATCCCGGATACCAAAAGGATCTGGCTCGGACGAGACCCTTGCCATGTTATCGGGCCCTAGGTGACATTGATGTTCTTGGACGATCCTGCATTCCCCATGAATTTCCTGACGGTTCGGGCTGTCGCAAGTAGTACCGCTTTCTGCATGGACCTGTAAAGACTATCAGTTAGATTCAGCTCCTTGATGTTTCTCAGCAAACTTTTTGGTATAACACCAGTTGTTGACATGATGATTGGAATCGTCTGGACGTTCTCCATTTCCCATTGCCTTCTAATTCGTTCTTCTAAGTCTCTGTACTTCGCGATCTTCTCGACTTGCTTCACACGCAGGTTGTTGTTGTTCGGGATGGCCACATCAATCAGAGTTGTCTTCCTAGAAATTTTATCAACTATTATAAGGTCCGGTCTGTTATGGGCAACTCGTTGATCAGTCAGAACTGTACGATCCCAGTACATCTTGTAGTTGCTGTTCTCAAGAACAGGCTCAGGTGTGTAGTTGTAATATGGGACCCTTTCTGTCTGCACAAGCAGCAGCTTTTCCGCCAGTTCCCGGTGCAAGATCTTGGCAACCGAATCGTGTCGTTCCTTATATTCCGTTGATGCGAACATCTGACATCCTCCTGTTATGTGCTGGATTGTTTCTGAAGTTGGGCACCCGTATCTGCATCTGTCATCCACTACCGATGCATCTCCTACAATGAATTTTAGGTAGTTGCGAGTTGGTATAACCTGATCTTGTATGGCCAGTAGGAAGCCTTCCGTCTCGGGGAACATTCGTCCCGAGGTCAGCCAATAGTTCGACGCTAACTTGTCGACATGTTCCTGGTTAACCTCATTAGGATGTCTCCCGTGCAGCGGCTTCCCCAACCACCTCTGTAGTTTATCGTTGTCGGTTCGATGGTGATTTTGACGCTCGTGTTCCGTCAGACGTAGCGGTGTTGAGACGTCTGCTCCGCATATAGCCCTATGTAGTGTGGAGCTGTTGGCCTGCCTGTAGAAATAATTACGCAGATTTAATATTTGCTGGTCCAATTGCTTGCTGAGATCTGCCAATCCTCTTCCTCCTAGTTGACGTGGCAGAGTTGTTCTTTCTACGGCGCTACGGGGATGATGTTTATGAGCTTTTGTCAGTAGTGTCCTAACTTTTCGTTGCAGGTTGTTGATGTCCGTGTTGGTCCAATTCACTATTCCGAACGAATAGCTGAGTACAGAGCACGCATACGTGTTCAGGGCCTTAAACAAATTCCTGCTGTTAAGATCAGTTCGCACTACTTGTCTTACTCTCTTGATGAATTCATTCGTTAAATCAGTCTTCATTGTTCGATGGTCTATCCTTTGAGCTTGTTTCATCCCGAGATACTTGTATGTATCTCCCTTGCTCATTGCTTCGATCTCCTGGCCGTCCTGCATCTCGTGTGCGCTTTGTTCGAGCTTTCCCCGGATGATATTAAGGGTGCGGCACTTGTCCAGTCCAAACAGCATTCCGATGTCCCTGGAGAACTCCTCTACAATTTTAAGCATTTGCGTTAGTTGGTTTTTGGTTGCGGCGATCAGTTTTAAATCATCCATATATAATAGGTGATTCAACTTGATCGCTTCTGCGTTGTTGCTTTTGATAGCGAAGCCATATTTTGTAGAGTTCAACCGATGTGATAGAGGGTTCATCGCCATGCAGAACCACAGTGGACTGAGTGAATCTCCTTGGAAAATCCCTCTTCGGATGTTGATTGTGTCGGTCTCGATGTTACTGTTTGCGGTTCTGAGTTGTATCTTAGTGCGCCAGGTTGTCATAACGTGTTCTAAAAAGGAAACTGTATGATGATCTATTTTATACAGCTTTAAGATACCTGTGAGCCAGTCGTGAGGTACGGAATCAAATGCTTTTTTGTAGTCCACATAAGCCATGTGGAGGTTTCGTTGCTTGGAATGAGCCTGGTTGCAGATGACAGAGTCTATGATGAGTTGCTCTTTGCATCCCATTGCGCCCTTCGAGCAGCCCTTCTGCTGCATTGCAATGATGTTGTTCCGCTCGCAGTGAGCATATATTCGCTGCGTAAGGCAAGATGTGATTATCTTGTACAGCGTAGGCAAGCAGGTTATTGGGCGGTACTTGGCAGGGTTATCCGTATTCCGCTGGTCTTTTGGTAACAGGTAAGTTGCACCCTGTGTAAGAAACAATGGCATTTTCAGAGGATCGAGCAAGACTTCATTAATTAAGGTAGTTATTTGTTCATGCGTGCACCACAACTTCTTAATCCAATAATTTTGGAGATGATCTGGACCTGGTGCCTTCCAGTTGTGGGAATTCTTGATGACATCGGAGACCTCAGCGGTTGTGAATTGCTCGTGTTGCATCTGGCTATAGTTCCGGCCCATCTCGCGTTCTTCGCTGATCCAGCTTGCACTGACATTGTATGGACCTGGTGTGGCAAGTTGATTTCTCCAGAAACCGTCGACCTGTTCTCTGCTAGGGTAACTCGCATTTGTGGCATCGGCGCTAGAATTAAAAGCACGGTAGAAACCCTTTTCTGATCGTTCAAAGAGTTTATTGTCTCGTTTCCTGTTGTTACTAGCCTTGTATCTCCTCAGACGCCCTGCGAAAACAGAAAGTTTTTGTTTTAATGTGTCAAGACATTGTTGAGCAGTGATGTTCGCGGGGTCATGCCGAGAATGCATTTGGGTGCGGCTCATTACTGCCTGCACCGCCCTCTGGATCCTTCTAGTTCTAACTCCTCTGATATATTCCGTCACTTGTCCTATGTCTTTACGGAGACTCTCGATCTTCCGATTTAGTCGCATTTCCCATTGAGCCATTCGTGGTTCTGGTCTTGCACGATTCAACTCTTGGGCCGTTCGGATCTTGGCACCCATTACAGTGATGACTGCCGTTGCGGCACAGTAGATTAACATGTGCATACGTTCTAATGTTGGTGTCACTGAAACATAGCTTGGTAAAATTCTTGTGTTCATAAGATCGAGCACGATCGCAAGTTTCCTGGAAGAATTTAATCTTGGTAGCGGTGGCCTGCTAAGTGGGTCTGTGCCTTCGTATCGCAATACTGCCTGTCTCATATGTGTGTCCAAGCCTTCAAAATGTTCTTCGTTAACCCGTTCCAGACTCTCGGTTGTTGGTTCTACCGTTTCGGCTTCTAGTTGTTGTCCAGGCTCTTGAAGTTCCCCATTGTTGTTGTTGTCATCTATGTCTATGTGTTCGCCGTGGATCTCTAGCTCAACTTCCCGTTTGATAGCGTTAAGTCGCGTTTCTGGAATTCGGTTATTTCTTAGAATAGTTCGATACTGATCTGACACTCTTTGTTCAGACACTTGCATGTGTGGAAACTCCCTGCAGAACTCGGCATGCAGTTGTTGTCGGTAGCCGATCATCTCTTGTCCTAAGTTTGTCACCCTGTAAAAAATACGCATAATCGATTCATTCATGGACACAGCCCATTTCATGCGTCGTCGTGGTAATCCCGCCTCTGTGAACGCTGGCTGAAGTTCCCGCGCAGCACCTTCGGTGGGTGGAACCCTAGTTCTCGTTTGGCTCCCATGTTGTAGATGTTCGTGTTGTTGATGGGCTGTAGCTGTTTGTGCAACAGGGGCCCGCCTCATCAGCGCCCTGTCACCGACGTCCCGCTCGCTGTCATGTCCAGCGCCGGCTCCAGATATTATTATTATTATTATTATTATTATTATCTCGACTTAGCCAAAAGGCATTCGCACTCCCTCTACGGGGAACATTCACTCAGATCCCGGGCATCCCGGATACCAAAAGGATCTGGCTCGGACGAGACCCTTGCCATGTTATCGGGCCTTAGGTGACATTGATGTTGTTGGACGATCCTGCATTCCCCATGAATTTCCTGACGGTTCGGGCTGTAGCAAGTAGTACCGCTTTCTGCATGGACCTGTAAAGACTATCAGTTAGATTCAGCTCCTTGATGTTTCTCAGCAAACTTTTTGGTATAACACCAGTTGTTGACATGATGATTGGAATCGTCTGGACGTTCTCCATTTCCCATTGCCTTCTAATTCGTTCTTCTAAGTCTCTGTACTTCGCGATCTTCTCGACTTGCTTCACACGCAGGTTGTTGTTGTTCGGGATGGCCACATCAATCAGAGTTGTCTTCCTAGAAATTTTATCAACTATTATAAGGTCCGGTCTGTTATGGGCAACTCGTTGATCAGTCAGAACTGTACGATCCCAGTACATCTTGTAGTTGCTGTTCTCAAGTACAGGCTCAGTTCCTGGTGCAAGATCTTGGCAACCGAATCGTGTCGTTCCTTATATTCCGTTGATGCGAACATCTGACATCCTCCTGTTATGTGCTGGATTGTTTCTGAAGTTGGGCACCCGTATCTGCATCTGTCATCCACTACCGATGCATCTCCTACAAAGAATTTTAGGTACTTGTCTTACTCTCTTGATGAATTCATTCCTTAAATCGATCTTCATTGTTCGATGGTCTATCCTTTGAGCTTGTTTCATCCCGAGATACTTGTATGTATCTCCCTTGCTCATTGCTTCGATCTCCTGGCCGTCCTGCATCTCGTGTGCGCTTTGTTCGAGCTTTCCCCGGATGATATTAAGGGTGCGGCACTTGTCCAGTCCAAACA
Organism: Pseudeuparius sepicola; assembly: GCA_963920635.1. Taxonomy (NCBI): domain Eukaryota; kingdom Metazoa; phylum Arthropoda; class Insecta; order Coleoptera; family Anthribidae; genus Pseudeuparius; species Pseudeuparius sepicola. Next base: position 18,005,266 of record OY987305.1, read on the forward strand.
GCATTCCGATGTCCCTGGAGAACTCCTCTACAATTTTAAGCATTTGCGTTAGTTGGTTTTTGGTTGCTGCGATCAGTTTTAAATCATCCATATATAATAGGTGATTCAACTTGATCGCTTCTGCGTTGTTGCTTTTGATAGCGAAGCCATATTTTGTAGAGTTCAACCGATGTGATAGAGGGTTGATCGCCATGCAGAACCACAGTGGACTGAGTGAATCTCCTTGGAAAATCCCTCTTCGGATGTTGATTGTGTCGGTCTCGATGTTACTGTCTGCGGTTCTGAGTTGTATCTTAGTGCGCCAGGTTGTCATAACGTGTTCTAAAAAGGAAACTGTATGATGATCTATTTTATACAGCTTTAAGATACCTGTGAGCCAGTCGTGAGGTACGGAATCAAATGCTTTTTTGTAGTCCACATAAGCCATGTGGAGGTTTCGTTGCTTGGAATGAGCCTGGTTGCAGATGACAGAGTCTATGATGAGTTGCTCTTTGCATCCCATTGCGCCCTTCGAGCAGCCCTTCTGCTGCATTGCAATGATGTTGTTCCGCTCGCAGTGAGCATATATTCGCTGCGTAAGGCAAGATGTGATTATTTATTTATTTATTTATTATTATCCAAACAGGTTAACAAACTTAACCTAATTACATGGATAGAAAATGTACAAATACTAATATTATACATATCGGCTTCTAAATGTAAATGTACACCAACTGCTATTACGTGCAAGAGAAAATGAAATTAAAAAAAAGAACAATTAAAAAAAAAAAAAGGACAGTATGGGGGCCAAACGAAACAAAGTGAAATACAAATTCAAGAATTTATCAAATAATTCAAAATCATGCTTTTAAAGGCTCCGAGAGACATTGACCAATCTAAATCGATCAAAGTATTCAGATAGTTAGCCAAACGAAACATGACCACTAGCGGAGATGTGACTTTAGTAAAAATCAGAGGGACATTAAACATAAGCATTGTACGTGTGCGTCTAGGGGGGACATTAAAAGGCAGAAGAGAAAGTATTCGAGGGCAGTTTATTTTGTTATTTATCACTTTATATAGAAACATAATGGATGTTAGACTGCGTCTTTGTTCTAATGAAAGAATTTTAAATTCAGTTCTGAGATCATCAGTTCTGTTGATATTATAATTTGGCCAAACGTTGTGCTTTTTGTAGTATAAATGTCGTAACAATTTATTTTGAATTTTTTCCAATGTTTTCAACGTAGTCTGGTATTCTCCAAACCAAAGAACTGAGGCAAACTCAAGCTTGGGTCTCACCAAGCTATAGTATAATAATTTGACTGTATGTACACTATGTAGATTACTTGTTTGCCTTATTATAAATCCTAACATACGATTTGCAGACTGTGCAATATTTGCAACATGACTCGAGAAAGAAAAAGAGCTATTGTATGTAACCCCCAAATCCCTAATTTCACACTTACGTTCTAGAAGTTCACCCTGCATCATATAATCGAAAATTACAGGCTGTTTTAATCTGGTTATTGTCAAAACACAGCATTTTTTAATATTAAAGTTAAGGCTATTCTCAATACTCCATTCCGCAATGTTATTTACATCTTTTTGTAGCATTACACAATCATAGACTGTTTGTACTTTCCTGAAAATTTTTAAATCGTCTGCGAAAAGTAGACAATCACTATATTTCAATACAGATGGTAAATCGTTTATAAATAAAATAAATAATAATGGGCCCAGGTTAGATCCTTGAGGAACACCTGAGTTAGCAGTGAATTTACCGGAAGTATTACCATTATGCCTAACTTTAAAAAACCTGTTTTCCAAATAACTTTTGATTAATTTTAAAAAACCATATGACAATCCAAATTCGCTCAATTTAGACAGTAACACATCATGATGCACCCGGTCAAAAGCCTTTTGAAAGTCAGTATACACTGTATCTAGTTGTAACTTATTTTCTAGTGCTTCAGATGCGTAATGACTGTATGTTAATAAATTCGAATTAATAGATTTGCTAGACATGAAACCGTGTTGTTGGGGTACCAAATATTTGTTTACGTGCGAATACAGTTTTTTATAGATAATTAGTTCGAACAACTTTGCTGGAGCACTCATAATCGCAATGGGCCTATAATTTTCAATTTGTGTTTTATCACCAGACTTGTACACGGGTGTGGTCAGGGAGATCTTCCACTTTGCTGGAAAAACACAGGATTTAATAATCAGATTAAAAATGTGAAGTAATGGTACTTTTAGCCATTCACTACAGCCTTTCAAGATATATGGTGGAATACCGTCAGGACCAGCAGCTTTTTTGGGCTTTAATTTTTTAACAGCTGCATCAAATTCTACCTCAGCTATAGAGTTAACATCAAAATTATCATGGGAGGTTATACAAGTGATCATCGAGTTTAAGTTATAGGTTGATGGCAAATTGTTGTATACAGATGAGAAGAAATGTGCAAAAGATTCAGCTGTTTTATCATTATTTACAGTGATACCGTTTCGTGTATAGTAACCCAAATCTGTGCTACTTCCCCTTTTATTTCGCACATAATTCCAAAATTGATTCACATCCGTACGCATTTCACCCTCGATTTTTTTTATATATTTACTTTCTTCATTTTTTATAAGTTTTTTCAAATTGTTTCTGACAGTAATATACTTTAGTTTATATGTGTCACAAAGATCTTGTAGTTTCCTAAGTCTTTTCTTTTCCTTCAGCAACATCAATATTTCTTTTGTGAACCATTTTGGGTAAGTTCTGTTTGTATTCATGGAATTACATTTAGGAATACAATTTTCTATGATATTATCCCAAATATTGTAAAAATCTATGAGGGCTGTGTCGACGTCACTCTGGTCAACAACGGATCCCCAGTCAGTGTTACGGATCTTAGCAATTAACTGAGAAAAATCAGCATCCTTATAGTTGTACCTGTACCTGGGCCCATTGCACACATGATGGACAAATTTTTCTCCGTTCTGAGGAATGGCTATAATAATATTAAGTGTCGGGTGAAATGCGTCCTCATTAATTAACGGAGATAGCTCTCTATTAACTGAACAATTATTGCCCTCAGAGCTTATTACCAAATCCAAAGTTTTGCCTTGGTAATTAGTTATATTATTAAATAATTTAAAACCATAGAACTCAATGAACTGTTTCAATAAGTTAAGCTTATCATTAGAGGCATTATGTGGCAATAAGGATCCAGTTATTTCAGGTATGTTAAAATCACCAAAAATGTACGCTTTTTTTACATCCCTTAATATAATATGTTCTTGAAAAAAGTTCACAACTGTTTCGTAAGTGTTCAATGTACTATTGGGTGGAATATATACAACAGCAAAAATAAATGTTCGACCTTTCACTTTAAATGTAATTAACAAACCCTCAAAGAAAGTACTGTGCCGTACTGCACTTACCACTTTGCATAAATTTCTTTTAACAGCAACCAACACCTCCTGTACTTTTGTTAGTAAACTGAAAATTTCGGTCAGATCTGAAAAGACTGTAATTTGATATATCCACAATTTCTCCATCTGCCACATCCCCCCGCAACCACGTCTCCGTTGCCACAATAACATCAAAATTATCTTCTAAGCATCTCCTTGAGAATTCAGCACACTTTGTGTTTAACCCCCTACAATTCTGATAATAAATACTAAGTGTATGCAGCGTAACAACAAGAGGAAGTATAGTAAGCCCCGAATAATATATAAAAAATATAAATGAAAGGGATAAGTTAATTATTTCAATATAAATAAACAGAGTGTAATAACCCTTATGTATAAACAAACACCCAGTGTTATAACATACTTCAGACAATCTAAGAGATAAATAAAGTAAAGTAAATCCTGATACTATAATATGTGCAATTTATAGTGACATATTACTAAAAAAGGAAACAAAAATAGTACCTATCGCATGTACTGATATGCATTTATATATTTCTAGACCTAAGTAAGTAAATATATCCATTGCCAGTTAGAAAAAAGAAAGGAACAGAGGAGCCCAAAAAATAAAATACAATAAAAAAATAGTCGGGTTTTTTTGCCCTACTGCAAACATATCATACATATCTTGTACAGCGTAGGCAAGCAGGTTATTGGGCGGTACTTGGCAGGGTTATCCGTATTCCGCTGGTCTTTTGGTAACAGGTAGGTTGCACCCTGTGTAAGAAACAATGGCATTTTCAGAGGATCGAGCAAGACTTCATTAATTAAGGTAGTTATCTGTTCATGCGTGCACCACAACTTCTTAATCCAATAGTTTTGGAGATGATCTGGACCTGGTGCCTTCCAGTTGTGGGATTTCTTGATGACATCGGAGACCTCAGCGGTTGTGAATTGCTCGTGTTGCGTCTGGCTATAATTCCGGCCCATCTCGCGTTCTTCGCTGATCCAGCTTGCACTGAAATTGTATGGACCTGATGTGGCAAGTTGATTTCTCCAGAAACCGTCGACCTGTTCTCTGCTAGGGTAACTCGCATTTGTGGCATCGGCGCTAGAATTAAAAGCACGGTAGAAACCCTTTTCTGATCGTTCAAAGAGTTTGTTGTCTCGTTTCCTGTTGTTACTAGCCTTGTATCTCCTCAGACGCCCTGCGAAAACAGAAAGTTTTTGTTTTAATGTGTCAAGACATTGTTGAGCAGTGATGTTGGCGGGGTCATGCCGAGAATGCATTTGGGTGCGGCTCATTATTGCCTGCACCGCCCTCTGGATCCTTCTAGTTCTAACTCCTCTGATATATTCCGTCACTTGTCCTATGTCTTTACGGAGACTCTCGATCTTCCGATTTAGTCGCATTTCCCATTGAGCCATTCGTGGTTCTGGTCTTGCACGATTCAACTCTTGGGCCGTTCGGATCTTGGCACCCATTACAGTGGTAACTGCCGTTGCGGCACAGTAGATTAACATGTGCATACGTTCTAATGTTGGTGTCACTGAAACATAGTTTGGTAAAATTCGTGTGTTCATAAGATCGAGCACGATCGCAAGTTTCCTGGAAGAATTTAATCTTGGTATTATTATTATTATCTCGACTTAGCCAAAAGGCATTCGCACTCCCTCTACGGGGAACATTCACTCAGATCCCGGGTATCCCGGATACCATAAGGATCTGGCTCGGACGAGACCCTTGCCATGTTATCGGGCCTTAGGTGACATTGATGTTGTTGGACGTTCCTGCACTCCCCATGAATTTCCTGACGGTTCGGGCTGTCGCAAGTAGTACCGCTTTCTGCATGGACCTGTAAAGGTTATCAGTTAGACCCAGCTCCTTGATGTTTCTCAGCAAACTTTTTGGTATAACACCAGTTGTTGACATGATGATTGGAATCGTCTGGACGTTCTCCATTTCCCATTGCCTTCTAATTCGTTCTTCTAAATCTCTGTACTTCGCGATCTTCTCGACTTGCTTCACACGCAGGTTGTTGTTGTTCGGAATGGCCACATCAATCAGAGTTGTCTGCCTAGAAATTTTATCAACTATTATAAGGTCCGGTCTGTTATGGGCAACTCGTTGATCTGTCAGAACTTTACGATCCCAGTACATCTTGTAGTTGCTGTTCTCAAGAACAGGCTCAGGTGTGTAGTTGTAATATGGGACCCTCTCTGTCTGCACAAGCAGCAGCTTTTCCGCCAGTTCCCGGTGCAAGATCTTGGCAACCGAAGCGTGACGTTCCTTATATTCCGTTGATGCGAACATCTGACATCCTCCTGTTATGTGCTGGATTGTTTCTGAAGTTGGGCACCCGTATCTGCATCTGTCATCCACTACCGATGCATCTCCTACAATGAATTTTAGGTAGTTGCGAGTTGGTATAACCTGATCTTGTATGGCCAGTAGGAAGCCTTCCGTCTCGGGGAACATTCGTCCAGAGGTCAGCCAATAGGTCGACGCTAACTTGTCGACATGTTCCTGGTTAACCTCATTAGGATGCCTCCCGTGCAGCGGCTTCCCCAACCACCTCTGTAGTTTATCGTTGTCGGTTCGGTGGTGATTTTGACGCTCGTGTTCCGTCAGACGTAGCGGTGTTGAGACGTCTGCTCCGCATATAGCCCTATGTAGTGTGGAGCTGTTGGCCTGCCTGTAGAAATAATTACGCAGTTTTAATATTTGTTGGTCCAATTGCTTGCTGAGATCTGCCAATCCTCTTCCTCCTAGTTGACGTGGCAGACTTGTTCTTTCTACGGCGCTACGGGGATGATGTTTATGAGCTTTTGTCAGTAGTGTCCTAACTTTTCGTTGCAGGTTGTTGATGTCCGTGTTGGTCCAATTCACTATTCCGAACGAATAGCTGAGTACAGAGCACGCATACGTGTTCAGGGCCTTAAACAAATTCCTGCTGTTAAGATCAGTTCGCACTACTTGTCTTACTCTCTTGATGAATTCATTCCTTAAATCGATCTTCATTGTTCGATGGTCTATCCTTTGAGCTTGTTTCATCCCGAGATACTTGTATGTATCTCCCATGCTCATTGCTTCGATCTCCTGGCCGTCCTGCATCTCGTGTGCGCTTTGTTCGAGCTTTCCCCGGATGATATTAAGGGTGCGGCACTTGTCCAGTCCAAACAGCATTCCGATGTCCCTGGAGAACTCCTCTACAATTTTAAGCATTTGCGTTAGTTGGTTTTTGGTTGCGGCGATCAGTTTTAGGTCCATATATAATAGGTGATTCAACTTGATCGCTTCTGCGTTGTTGCTTTTGATAGCGAAGCCATATTTTGTAGAGTTCAACCGATGTGATAGAGGGTTCATCGCCATGCAGAACCACAGTGGACTGGGTGAATCTCCTTGGAAAATCCCTCTTCGGATGTTGATTGTGTCGGTCTCGATGTTACTGTTTGCGGTTCTGAGTTGTATCTTAGTGCGCCAGGTTGTCATAACGTGTTCTAAAAAGGAAACTGTATGATGATCTATTTTATACAGCTTTAAGATACCTGTGAGCCAGTCGTGAGGTACGGAATCAAATGCTTTTTTGTAGTCCACATAAGCCATGTGGAGGTTTCGTTGCTTGGAATGAGCCTGGTTGCAGATGACAGAGTCTATGATGAGTTGCTCTTTGCATCCCATTGCGCCCTTCGAGCAGCCCTTCTGCTGCATTGCAATGATGTTCTTCCGCTCGCAGTGAGCATATATTCGCTGCGTAAGGCAAGATGTGATTATCTTGTACAGCGTAGGCAAGCAGGTTATTGGGCGGTACTTGGCAGGGTTATCCGTATTCCGCTGGTCTTTTAGTAACAGGTAGGTTGCGCCCTGTGTAAGAAACAATGGCATTTTCAGAGGATCGAGCAAGACTTCATTAATTAAGGTAGTTATTTGTTCATGCGTGCACCACAACTTCTTAATCCAATAATTTTGGAGATGATCTGGACCTGGTGCCTTCCAGTTGTGGGAATTCTTGATGACATCGGAGACCTCAGCGGTTGTGAATTGCTCGTGTTGCATCTGGCTATAGTTCCGGCCCATCTCGCGTTCTTCGCTGATCCAGCTTGCACTGACATTGTATGGACCTGGTGTGGCAAGTTGATTTCTCCAGAAACCGTCGACCTGTTCTCTGCTAGGGTAACTCGCATTTGTGGCATCGGCGCTAGAATTAAAAGCACGGTAGAAACCCTTTTCTGATCGTTCAAAGAGTTTGTTGTCTCGTTTCCTGTTGTTACTAGTCTTGTATCTCCTCAGACGCCCTGCGAAAACAGAAAGTTTTTGTTTTAATGTGCCAAGACATTGTTGAGCAGTGATGTTCGCGGGGTCATGCCGAGAATGCATTTGGGTGCGGCTCATTATTGCCTGCACCGCCCTCTGGATCCTTCTAGTTCTAACTCCTCTGATATATTCCGTCACTTGTCCTATGTCTTTACGGAGACTCTCGATCTTCCGATTTAGTCGCATTTCCCATTGAGCCATTCGTGGTTCTGGTCTTGCACGATTCAACTCTTGGGCCGTTCGGATCTTGGCACCCATTACAGTGATGACTGCCGTTGCGGCACAGTAGATTAACATGTGCATACGTTCTAATGTTGGTGTCACTGAAACATAGCTTGGTAAAATTCTTGTGTTCATAACATCGAGCACGATCGCAAGTTTCCTGGAAGAATTTAATCTTGGTAGCGGTGGCCTGCTAAGTGGGTCCGTGCCTTCGTATCGCAATACTGCCTGTCTCATATGTGTGTCCAAGCCTTCAAAATGTTCTTCGTTAACCGATTCCAGACTCTCGGTTGTTGGTTCTACCGTTTCGGCTTCTAGTTGTTGTCCAGGCTCTTGAAGTTCCCCATTGTTGTTGTTGTCATCTATGTCTATGTGTTCGCCGTGGATCTCTAGCTCAACTTCCCGTTTGATAGCGTTAAGTCGCGTTTCTGGAATTCGGTTATTTCTTAGAATAGTTCGATACTGATCTGACACTCTTTGTTCAGACACTTGCATGTGTGGAAACTCCCTGCAGAACTCGGCATGCAGTTGTTGTCGGTAGCCGATAATCTCTTGTCCTAAATTTGTCACCCTGTAAAAAATACGCATAATCGACTCATTCATGGACACAGTCCATTTCATGCGTCGTCGTTGTAATCCCGCCTCTGTGAACGCTGGCTGAAGTTCCCGCGCAGCACCTTCAGTGGGTGGAACCCTAGTTCTCGTTTGGCTCCCATGTTGTAGATGTTCGTGTTGTTGTTGGGCTGTAGCTGTTTGTGCAACAGGGGCCCGCCTCATCAGCGCCCTGTCACCGACGTCCCGCTCGCTGTCATGCCCAGCGCCGGCTCCAGACATGCCCTGGCGATCCCCAGGCAGCGGCCCTATGGCAATTATCCTATTATTCTCCATTCCATAGTTTTCTCCCGTAACGTGGTCGCCTTTTACGACTCGCGGAGCCACAATAGGAGTATTCTAACCCGCTACCCATACGGGTCAACTAGGATAACGCGGGATCGTTACTCCCGAGGATCTGCCCCTGTCACCGGCCAAACCCCTCCTTGCGTTAACTGGGAAACACGGGATCGTTACACCCGAGGATCTGCCCCTCTCACAGGCTAGACCCATCCCTGTGTAACTGGGAGTCGCGGGATTGTCACACCCGAGGATCAGCCCCCGTCACCGGCTAGACCCCTCCCTGCGCAACTGGATATCGCGGGATTGTCACACCCGTAGGTCTGCCCCTGTCACAGGCCAAGCCTCTCCATGCGTAACTGGGAATCGCGGGATCGTTACACCCGTGAATCTGCCCCTCTCACAGGCCAGACCCATCCCTGCGTAACTGGGGAGCGCGGGATTGCCACACCCGTGGATCTGCCTCTCTCACAGGTCAGATCCCCCCTTCGTTTTATTATTATTATTATTATTATATCGACTTAGCCAAAAGGCATTCGCACTCCCTCTACGGGGAACATTCACTTAGATCCCGGGTATCCCGGATACCATTAGGATCTGGCTCGGACGAGACCCTTGCCATGTTATCGGGCCTTAGGTGACATTGATGTTGTCGGACGTTCCTACATTCCCCATGAATTTCCTGACGGTTCGGGCTTTCGCAAGTAGTACCGCTTTCTGCATGGACCTGTAAAGACTATCAGTTAGACCCAGTTCTTTTATGTTTCTCAGAAAACTTTTTGGTATAACACCAGTTGTTGACACGATAATTGGAATCGTCTTGACGTTTTCCATTTCCCATTGCCTTCTAATTCGTTCTTCTAAGTCTCTGTACTTCGCGATCTTCTCGACTTGCTTCACACGCAGGTTGTTGTTGTTCGGGATGGCCACATCAATCGGAGTTGTCTTCCTAGAAATTTTATCAACTATTATAAGGTCCGGTCTGTTATGGGCAACTCGTTGATCTGTCAGAACTGTACGATCCCAGTACATCTTGTAGTTGCTGTTCTCAAGAACAGGCTCCGGTGTGTATCTGTAATATGGGACCCTCTCTGCCTGCACAAGCAGCAGTTTTTCCGCCAGTTCCTTGTGCAAGATCTTGGCAACCGAATCGTGTCGTTCCTTATATTCCGTTGATGCGAACATCTGACATCCTCCTGTTATGTGCTGGATTGTTTCTGAAGTTGGGCACCCGTATCTGCATCTGTCATCCACTACCGATGCATCTCCTCCAATGAATTTTAGGTAGTTGCGAGTTGGTATAACCTGATCTTGTATGGCCAGTAAGAAGCCTTCCGTCTCGGGGAACATTCTTCCCGAGGTCAGCCAGTAGTTCGACGCTAACTTGTCGACATGTTCCTGGTTGACCTCATTAGGATGCCTCCCGTGCAGCGGCTTCTCCAACCACCTCTGTAGTGTATCGTTGTCGGTTCGGTGGTGATTTTGATGCTCGTGTTCCGTCAGACGTAGCGGTGTTGAGACGTCTGCTCCGCATATAGCTTTATGTAGTGTGGAGCTGTTGGCCTGTCTCTGGAGATAATTACGCAGATTTATTATTTGTTGGTCCAATTGCTTGCTGAGGTCTGCCAATCCTCTTCCTCCTAGTTGACGTGGCAGAGTAGTTCTTTCTACGGTGCTACGGGGATGATGTTTATGAGCTTTTGTCAGTAGTGTCCTAACTTTTCGCTGCAGGTTGTTGATGTCCGTGTTGGTCCAATTCACTATACCAAACGAATAGCTGAGTACAGAGCACGCATACGTGTTCAGGGCCTTAAACAAAAAAGTCGTATTTTGTAGAGTTCAACCGATGTGATAGAGGGTTCATCGCCATGCAGAACCACAGTGGACTGAGTGAATCTCCTTGGAAAATCCCTCCTCGGATGTTGATTGTGTCGATCTCGATGTTACTGCTTACGGTTCTGAGTTGTATCTTAGTGCGCCAGGTTGTCATAACGTGTTCTAAAAAGGAAACTTTAAGATACCTGTGAGCCAGTCGTGAGGTACGGAATCAAATGCTTTTTTGTAGTCCACATAAGCCATGTAGAGGTTTCGTTGCTTGGAATGAGCCTGGTTGCAGATGACAGAGTCTATGATGAGTTGCTCTTTGCATCCCATTGCGCCCTTCGCGCAGCCCTTCTGCTGCATTGCCATGATATTGTTCCGCTCGCAGTGAGCATATATTCGCTGTGTAAGGCAAGATGTGATTATCTTGTACAGCGTAGGCAAGCAGGTTATTGGGCGGTACTTGGCAGGGTTATCCGTATTCCGCTGGTCTTTTGGTAACAAGTAGGTTGCACCCTGTGTAAGAAACAATGGCATTTTCAGAGGATCGAGCAAGACTTCATTAATTAAGGTAGTTAGTTGTTCATGCGTGCACCACAACTTCTTAATCCAATAATTTTGGAGATGATCTGGACCCGGTGCCTTCCAGTTGTGGGAATTCTTGATGACATTGGAGACCTCATCGGTTGTGAATTGCTCGTGTTGCATCTGGCTATAGTTCCGGCCCATCTCGCGTTCTTCACTGATCCAGCTTGCACTGACATTGCATGGACCTGGTATGGCAAGTTAATTTCTCCAGAAACCGTCAACCTGTTCTCTGCTAGGGTAACTTGTATTTGTGGCATCGGCGCTAGAATTCAAAGCACGGTAAAAACCCTTTTCTGATCGTTCAAAAAGTTTGTTGTCTCGTTTACTGTTGTTACTAGCCTTGTATCTTCTCAGAGGCCCTGCGAAAACAGAAAGTTTTTGTTTTAATGTATCAAGACATTGTGGAGCAGTGATGTTCGCGGGGTCATGCCGAGAATGCATTTGGGTGCGGCTCATTATTGCCTGCACTGCCCTCTGGATCTTTCTAGTTCTAACTCCTCTAATATATTCCGTTACTTGTCCTATGTCTTTACGGAGACTCTCGATCTTCCTATTCAGTCGCATCTCCCATTGAGCCATTCGTGGTTCTGGTCTTGCACGATTTAACTCTTGGGCCGTCCTGATCTTGGCTCCCATTGCAGTGATGATTGCCGTTGCGGCACAGTAGATCAATATGTGCATATGTTCTAATGTTGGTGTCACTGAAACATAGTTGGGCAAAATTCTGGTGTTCATAATATCGAGCATGATTGCAAGCTTCCTGGAAGAATTCAATCTTGGTAGCGGTGGTCTGCTCAGTGGGTCTGTGCCTTCGTATCGCAAAACTGCCCTTCTCAGCTGTGTTATTATCGTTATCGTTATCGTTATCGTTATCGTTATCGTTATCGTTATCGTTATCGTTATCATTATCATTATCATTATATCGACTTAGCCAAAAGGCATTCGCACTCCCTCTCTGGGGAACATTCACTCAGATCCCGGGTATCCCGGATACCATAAGGATCTGGCTCGGACGAGACCCTTGCCATGTTATCGGGCCTTAGGTGACATTGATGTTGTTGGACGTTCCTGCACTCCCCATGAATTTCCTGACGGTTCGGGCTGTCGCAAGTAGTACCGCTTTCTGCATGGACCTGTAAAGATTATCAGTTAGACCCAGCTCTTTGATGTTCCTCAGCAAACTTTTTGGTATGACACCAGTTGTTGACACGATGATTGGAATCGTCTCAACGTTGTCCATTTCCCATTGCCTTCTAATTCGTTCTTCTAAGTCTCTGTACTTCGCGATTTTCTCGACTTGCTTCACACGCAGGTTGTTGTTGTTCGGGATGGCCACATAAATCAGAGCCCTATGTAGTGTGGAGCTGTTGGCCTACCTGTAGAAATAATTACGCAGATTTAATATTTGTTGGTCCAATTGCTTGCTGAGATCTGCCAATCCTCTTCCTCCTAGTTGACGTGGCAGAGTTGTTCTTTCTACGGCGCTACGGGGATGATGTTTATGAGCTTTTGTCAGTAGTGTCCTAACTTTTCGTTGCAGGTTGTTGATGTCCGTGTTGGTCCAATTCACTATTCCGAACGAATAGCTGAGTACAGAGCACGCATACGTGTTCAGGGCCTTAAACAAATTCCTGCTGTTAAGATCAGTTCGCACTACTTGTCTTACTCTCTTGATGAATTCATTCGTTAAATCAGTCTTCATTGTTCGATGGTCTATCCTTTGAGCTTGTTTCATTTCGAGATACTTGTATGTATCTCCCTTGCTCATTGCTTCGATCTCCTGGCCGTCCTGCATCTCGTGTGCGCTTTGTTCGAGCTTTCCCCGGATGATATTAAGGGTGCGGCACTTAACTTAAATATTATTATTATTATATCGACTTAGCCAAAAGGCATTCGCACTCCCTCTACGGGGAACATTCACTCAGATCCCGGGTATCCCGGATACCATAAGGATCTGGCTCGGACGAGACCCTTGCTATGTTATCGGGCCTTAGGTGACATTGATGTTGTTGGACGATCCTGCATTCCCCATGAATTTCCTGATGGTTCGGGCTGTCGCAAGTAGTACCGCTTTCTGCATGGACCTGTAAAGACTATCAGTTAGATTCAGCTCCTTGATGTTTCTCAGCAAACTTTTTGGTATAACACCAGTTGTTGACATGATGATTGGAATCGTCTGGACGTTCTCCATTTCCCATTGCCTTCTAATTCGTTCTTCTTTATTATTATTATTATTATTATCATGAGGTAAATCAATATAGTCCTGAAACTAAGTTTGTTAAAATGAATCGGGATTTCAGAAATATTTTCTAATTTTAGAGGTAGAAGTCCTGGATTTTCAGAAATTTTGGCGTTAAAGCTCCTGCTCCGATGATGAGCAAAAGCAATGTGATATAGCTCGGTGTTTTCATTTGTTTCTTTCTTCTTATACCTAGTGCCTATAAGTCCCGGCGATGCTTGTCCAGGTACTCAGGACTTCGTATCCTAAGGTCCTAAGAGGAGAGTTGTCGAAGTTGGACTTCTCCCTAGGCGTTCTCTCTCGTGGTTCGTCTCGGTTGTGGGTCTCTCGGTGTCCTGCAGGCGATGCTGTCCTTGCTGGATCCGTGGGGCCCGGTGTTCGGATCGATACCAATTTAACCGTTGATACAGCGCGATCGAATCTGTAACAGACTAACGACCGATTGGCAACGTCCTACCGACTGCGCCAATTACGATACGAGACCACGGCAATTGCTTTTTAAAAAACAATTTATTAGAGAACGGAGTACAAGACTGGTTACATCTGGTGTTTTACATCTTTTATAACATTAGAAGAAGTGTTGAATATACAAAATCATATTACACTTAATTTCTGGATTTGCTTACTCTCGTGGGAACGTAACTTGCATACTTTGGCAAATAGGTACTTGCTTATCGACCAATCACTGTTCAATAAAATTAATTGGTACCTACTTTTATCAACATTTCGCGCGACAAGCTTTTCAATTTGCAAAAACTTGTCGCAAATTGGAATTGAATTGTCTTAACGAAAACCTAAACTTATTTTATTCGTTTTAGTACATGGTTTAAATAAGAGCTTGTTTTTAAAAAGGTTTTTTTTATTTTCAATTTTTTATTATCACCATTGAATTCGCCATTAAATTTGCTCTTTAGTGGTGTATCCACAAAGTCAATAAATGTGTTTAAAATTGTGCTGACAATTTAATAAAACGCTGCCAGTGCTGCCAATTTCAATATTGCACACAAATCCTACAATATACCGACATATTTTCACTTCTTTAAACTTATATTCCACAAATGGAGGCAAAAATTCTACGTAGCATGAGGATGAATGAATAACTCGGAGAGATTATTTTTCAGTGTAAATACCGGCCTGTTATTTACCAGTCAGAAAGTACTAAGTGAGTATTACTGAAACCTTCCTAGCTATACTTTATGACCTAAACTGGAACTGAAAGTGACACATTGACAATTAATTTATCTTTCAAGTTTGGGATGCTCCAACTCAAAGTTAAATATTGACAAAGTTCCATAGGAAAGTTTGCCCGTGTTCTCTGGCTGCTTGAAAAGGACAATTAATCAGGTCTTTTCCAAACAGCATTGGGTATGGGTGCATTCGTAACTTTGCGAAACCATAATCGATATCGTGAAGGACTGCACATCTATATTGTATAGTAGCACATAGAGCTATAGATATACTATATAAAGTACGAACATTGTGTCAGAACTACTACTTTTATATATCCCATTAAAGGTTTTTATTGCCCAGAGAAAATAACTTTAATGTAAACGAATATTTTTTAAATACTATTTATCTATTATAGAACTTAAGAAGCAACCGTTTTCTGCATGACCGACTGTTTAACTGCGATAACATTTGAACGGCTTGAGATATTAGAATTAAATTTGTTTATAGGTTGTCCCCACATTTTTTAAAAACAGTCAAAATTATTAGAATAATGCATTTCTAACGAGAAAAGCCCTTTTTAAATATTTATTCCATATACCTTATGATCAGGCTGTAATTCTTCCACTTGTTTACTTGAAACTATGCCATGAAAACTCAGTTTTGGGTTGATTGATACGGATAAGTCTCTACTGGCAGGTACAGCCCATTTGTTATTGTTAAGTAAAAAAACTAGTTTCTGCTTCTGAACAGATAAATCGTGGCAGAGATATTTCAGGTCTTGTTTCTCAAAACACTGCACTGAAGTGTAAAAATGTTCCTTCCTTTGAAAAACAAAGTTTAACAGATTCATATGAAAACATGAACCCTTTCGCGTTGGATAAACTATTAAACAAAGTTCAGCATCCATCTATTTTCTATAAGTAAAATCACAAACCATAACACAATATATAAAAATTTTACCAAAAATTTTACCAAAATATTAATACCACTAATAAAATTATTCAGGTACGTAGCTAGCCAATTGGCGGGGGCTTCACAGCCAAAAAAATACAGTTGATGTTAAAAATAGCGCTGCAGGCGACAATTCAAGGGCAAATGTTTCAAATGAATGAAAAAATTTACCTAATATGATCATACAATATTTGTCAACTGGCATAGTCATTTTTCTTTCTTAACAACTATGAACCCATATAATCATCACTTATGCAGGAACCAAGAAGTACTCTTTTTTTCTTATAATATGTACAAAAGACAAAAGTGTTAACTATGTTATTGTTTATTGTTGATTTTTCTTGTTCACTGACAACAATTCATTTTTTATCAATAACAACACTCAACACTATCACTAAGTATCATATCCTTTCAAAGGGCCACAGTATAACTATAATTTTTGTAGAACGTTTTTAAGACCAATGTCTTAGGTATAAAGAAATTTGTTTGCCTAAAAAAATTGTTTTTAAAAGTATAGGTATGAAGAAAGCGATGTAAAAGTAAATACAAATTATTCCAGTTTTGCACTTTGGCTGCGCCTAGTACTAAGTACCTACATGAAATGGCAAAATAGGATAATAGGGTCTGGACCGAAATTGTCATTTACCTAATCTTTTTACGCCTTATACCTATACAGAAATTAAAGTCGACAGGAAGTGTGTTTACTTGAAAGAAAATAATTCAGTTGAGTTCATCCTTTATGTTGGGCGCAATGTATTTTACTCACTCCCTTACAGTGCCGACCTGATTTAAGGGCTTGAATATTTATTCCGTTGTTTCCGTTTTCCCTTTCATTTGAAGAATGCAAGGAAAAGGTAAAGCTTATCTTCGAGTTGAGGGTGGGAACTGATTCTGAGTTTAGGAAATGCCGCATTATAATTACAACTAGGTACTCTTTAAGATGCTGGCCAGAGGCGTATCAATCAGTAAGTATATACTTTTAAATACGTATGACTAAATAAAAAATAAAAAGAGCAATAATAATAATTTTTACCCTTACAATACTCCAAACTAGGAGTACCCCAGTAGCAACTGAATGCTTGTGCGAGGGCAATTACTATTATTTTGTCCTCGTTGCCATTTGCGGCTAGGGCCGACTTTTCCCGTTAGAACTAGGAAAGGATTCGCTCAAGTACTACGGAAAACCCTACACAACCGCAGTAATCCCAGTGAGTGGAGGATAATTATTAAATCACACTGATGAAGCTATTAAGGAGCAATACCGTGAATCCACAATTTGTCCAGCGCTCTTGGCCATCAGCGGTGTTTTTCTATAAAGACATGTGCAATGTGCATGCAGTCTGCCCCGAACCCAGATCAAACCAAGGTCGATCGAAGGCAGAAAACATGCAGTCCAAATAGTTCGGTGACGCTACGAACGTCGCCAACGCGGCCCCTTTTTACCTATTCTAAAAACCGCTGCTAATGGAATCACTCTACCTCCACTTTTTAGTACCGTAGCAAACAATATAAAATAGATCCCGACATATCGCGTACTCTTTTATTTTCATTCCTTCGCAACTATACTAAAATCAAGTAACTCTTACGCCTGGCTTAAATAAAAGCACGTGTTCGAAGTCGTTCGGTGAAATAAGACGATTGGTCAATAGGTCATAAGCCATAAAATTGACTTGTTTTAATGAAGCCAATAATTTGTTTCCGAAATATTTTGACGTATCCATATCACTTGCTAAACTCATTAAACAAAAATAATTGAACCGTGCTATTGTAGAAAAGATCACGTCAATATCTCAATTCGAAAGTTTTCGGTAAATTTTGACAAAGCAATAGGTATCTAGTAAGGTATTCCGTAGTAGAACTTTTTTGAAGTCAATATTAGGCCTCGCCGTTAAAACATCTCTAAAATATACTGCGTGTCCCACATTCCAACTTGACGTCACTGATGTATTTCTGAAAATGTTAATCACCTTCGCTAAATGAGTTCACAATGTTCTAAAACGCCGAAAAGTTTAAGCAAACAAAATTCTCTGCTATTGTGTGTGTCAGTGTCTGTTCCTTGGATAATATAATTTTCGCAAGGATTGAAAAATCGATTTAAAGTTGGCTAAGAAATTCAAGTTCGGTATTATTTTTTAGAAACTAAATGACTTAGAATGGTTGAAGGTCTAATAAAGTGACAATATATCGGTATACTGTAGGGTTTGTGTTCAATATTGGATGTTGCAATGTATTAAACAATGAAGTAACTTAGAAGTTGTGATTTTTTGTTTTTTGTTTTCTTTTCGATACGTTGAACAGTGTTTTACCATGTTACACCCCTGGCCGTTAATTAAAACATAAAAATATTTAAGGCATTAAAATGCAAATGGCGCTTATCTAATCCTAGCCAATGAATTTATGTGTATAATTAAATTTGATGTCCGCCGAATGTGTTATTTTTTCACAAAAGCATAATGAACCCGACCGCACCCTATAAGGTACATGCAAGGGTTAGGGGGTGCTTGGTAAGTTAAGAGGTTTCTTTAGTTTACAAGCCCTATGTCGCCTCGCGCCATGGGGCTCAAAGATCAACCATGGGCGTTCCAGCCCCTCTGCCTAATATCTAAGTACTAAGAAAAAGTTTTACAGCCAGTATCCGGAAAGTTACAATTTAAAGGTTTACCACTTAGTTTTATTTTTTAGTAATTTTAAAATTACAGCTGTTATATAAAGAGTGACTGGTTTCATCTGCAACACCTCTCAGACGGGAAAGAAATTTGACGAAGAAGTTCCTAAAATATCTCATATGTATAGAAGATACGAGATACACACCCTTGAAATTCAATTTTTAAAATACTGTATGTCAATGTTTCTTAAAATAATTTCAAAAAAGTATTAAGTTAAAATGTAAGATTTTTAATAGTAGGTATAAGAGGAATATTATTTTGTCAAATTTAATATACAGGGTATTACTTTCCTAGCAACATTATTTGTAGCAAGACTTTTATTTTTTTATGTGTTCAACATATATCTCGGTTGCTTTAGAAGATTTTGAGCCATATACTAAAACGTATAAAATAAGTTTAAGTTTTCGTTAAAGTATGCCAAATTGCGACAAGCTTTTTGAAATCAAAAGGCATGTAGCTCGAAATGTTCATAAAAGAACGTATTACTTTTATTGGACAATGATTGGTTGATAAGCAGGTACTTGTATGACGTCAGTTACCTTATCGTTTTCTGATCGTCAAATCCTTTCATTTAATACCTATGTCAAGGAGGTTGTGAAGAAATAGGTAATGCACTATCTTGGGGCGGCCGCTATATGATTTAGGATGAGATCACTCACCTTATCGTTTTCTACTCGTCAAACCTTTTCATTTGATATCCTTGTCAAGGAGGTTGTGAAGAAATAGGTTCGCCGCCATCTCGCAGTGGCGGCCATTTTGAATAAATTACAATAGTGAGTATACTATATTGTATTGCACCAAAATGTTGTGCAAAATCTCATTTCAATCGGTTGGGTGGAACTGGTTTAAAATTAAGTTGCAAGATTTGACCAATCCTATTATTCCTATCACTCATAACCTGCCAACTCATTTGCAATTCTGAGTGGTTGGTTTGAGTTTCCTTGAACTCTTTCCAACCCATAAGAGGCACCTTTACAGGTGGAACAATAAAAAAAACAACTATGGATCATATCCAAACTTTGATGCGCCCATGGTAGCCAATTACTCAATGGGGGACACGGGGGTTGTACCATAAATACTGACTACCTACTACAGTCAAATTCATCCGCAGATAAGGGCAAACAAAATATTTTGCCTCCATTGAACGAATCCCTGCATAATAAAACACTTTATCAAATTTATAATTGGTGGAGAAAATGAAAGTATTGACACGGTTTTAAGAATTAGCGGGGTTATTTTTAGTATGCAACTTTTGTGGTTGCTTTTTGCAAACTTACAAAAATATACGTAGTTTGCGATAATATGAACATAAATATCAGAAGACAGTAATTGGAATTTATACGATATATGACTGCCACAAAGGGTACTAAAATCACACCAAATGGATAAAAAGGCGCCGGGTTCTTTGTAAAAAGATTAAAGATCTCGTATTTTATAATAATCAATTTTGAGATCCCAAATTTATTCGTCTAGATAAACAGTCAAGGGCAGGGGTTCAGCAGTTAATTATTGGTGTTATTCTTAAGAAATAATTTAGAAGGCATCTCACCCACAAATCTCCGTGCTTTACTACAGGCGGCATTCACAGTTATAGTCGAAGGTGTCAAGTTTGGTGCTAATATAAATTTCGATATCTTCTTTTTCTTCCTAGTACCACTGACTATAATTGTTCTTTCTATAGTCACTGTTAGTACTTAGTTAGAAATTTATAGGCTGAGGAGCATGCACGTGAGATATCAAAATATAGACGAAATTCTAATTATTTAATTTTCACTGAAATTTGCATTTACACAAAAATTTGCCATGATATGAAAGACTTTTATTATTAACTTGTCGAAATATTTTGTTATATACCTACAATTTGATATTAATTACGATATGAATAAATCAAGAAATGATAAGATTACCTACTATTACTTCTGCCTATTCCGTGGGTTGGCAAGACCAGTGTAGTGGGTGATGAGATGCAGGAAGTAAAGGGTGATCCACATAACATTTTATCACCTTTAAATTCTTTATTTTTGGAATTAAAGAAAAAATTGTAGAGATAAAAGGATTGTTAGTGGGCGTTTCCACGGTTTTATTGAAATTGATACAGTATGTTCCGTAAAAGCTGGACACACCAAATTTATGTTTTTTTTTTTAATTGAATACCCTGTAAATTATTGGATTTTCGGAATCTACGCTTTTGCATTTTGTAAACAGCCGTAAGAAGTACCACAATGAATAGAATTCTAAATAAAAGACCCAAGGCCCCAAGTTATTGTTACATACATGTTCAAAATGGCCATCATTATTTTTCATCTTGCGCTCATTTGGGCAATTGATTAAGTAAAAATAGCTTGAATCATTTGTTTAAAATTTTATTTATTACCTCGTTTATTGCGGTACTTCTTGTTGCAATAGTTACAGATTACGTTGTGGTTAATGACTGTTATTAACTTATTGTTAGTTCGGTTATTGTTTAACTGATAGGTAAGTTCAGTTGATGTTTCTTCGTATCTACTAAAATTATTACTGTTTCGTTAATAATAATTGTCAATTATTCAAAAATAGCACACCTTACTAGCACATTTTCAAGCTATCACATACTCTCAATATCGAAAAATGTTCGTCTAGGGCATAGGAACTAGATTTGTGTGATACTTAAAAATGATTAATACAATAGCGAATTGTTAATGGTGTAAAAATGACAAGAAACCTAAACCTACCAAGTTTCATTAAATTCGTTTACCGATGCGGAAGATATAACGGTTTTAAAGAAATCGCGTTTTTTCCATTTTTTTAGTATAAATCACAAACGAATCAAGATATCGACGATTTCGAAACAGAATATTGTAGAGGATGTGATAGTGCATCTTTTGCCTAATTCGACGGATGTGGTATCTTTTGTAGTTTCCGAGATACCAATGGTGGGCATCGAAATTTTCACTAGCCTGTATAAAAAATTACAGGTGAAATTCAATTCTCAAAAACTCTATCATTCTCTGGCTAGCTGTAACCAAATAAAAATAGTCTGGTTCTCTGATGTATTTACTAGCACCAAGTCTGTACCTACTTAAGATTAAAATTAATAGGATTATTTTCTAATAGGCCTTAATTCAGATTAGGTGTGTTAAGATAATTCCTGTGTTGACCAAAAGAGATCTAAATTCCTGAGACGTGTTATCTCTTAACGTCATAAAAACATCACATTCTTTAAAAATATATCTAAAGAAGATACGGGCTTCCGACATAGACTTTAAATCTTCGTTCACGGTGAACGAGCAAGAAAACACTTGGTATGTATTCTAATTCTTTTCTATCTTTTTTCCTCACACTTTGTTCTTCAACATTTGAACAATAATATTAAGATAGGTGTTATTGGTTCCTATTTGATGACGTTTAAGCTCCATTAAATTACGTATCTATAATAATATATCATTTAAATTACTATTAGAAGTAGTTATTTTTCGATACAGTATGGATAGTAGATACGGTGGTGCAAGGTGTTCATTGCGCACAACAATAGCATTAAATCTTTCAGTCCATCGTGGACATCTTAATTGATTTTAATCGCTTACAAGCGTTCAATACCCAGGTTGTTAGTAAACACGTAGCACATAATTCGACCACCTAGAGATCATATTTCAGTCGGCCTTGTTACTGTTACAATGTTAAACACACCCGAAAGAAGTGTCGCCTATAAATTGCCAGTAGGTTCGGTATCACGCCCTGTAACTCAATACATATTTAACGTGAAATCCCCTGGATGGACAATAATTGTAATTGTTCTACGATTGAAATAAAACTACACACAGGGGGGCTGTAATAGAAGAAAGGATGATTCGACTATGAAACTGAGGGACAGTAAATAACTTCCCATATATTGTTGAGAAACAGAACTGGATACCTATTAAGTATAGAAAATAATGCCGACTGCTTTACGCAGTGAAACCATTGGCTTTTCTTGAACCTTGTAAAATGATTAGAGGAGTAGGTCGATTATCATGGTAGCTAATTTACTATTTATTCTTACACAAGAACAAATTATTATTAGATCAGCTAACTTAAGTAAGAAAATTTAAGCTGAAATATCATACTGTAGTATGGCTGATAGGTTTTATTTCTGGCGTTGGCCGCTGGCGCTCAAGTCGTTTTTAGATTTCATTTCAGAATCTAATTGATTTGATATCATCGTTGATCGACCTATTGCCCTCCATTTTAGCGGCAACGTATTTTTTATGCACAGCTGCGTTCCTACCTCCACGGGATCTACGGACGGCTCGCCGCTCGCCGCCAGTGGATTCGAAAATTTAAGCGTGCTGCCAGCCTGCGGCGGCAGTTAGGACTTTTACCTCTCATCTTAAGTTTAGCTTAAACGCAATAAAAAGTGGTAAATTTTGGTTAGATACATCGAAGAGTCTGATGGTATTCTAAGTAAATTTATATCCTAAACGTTTGAAGGTAGAACAAGTTTTAAATAAACAAAACATAATTTTAAAGTTTTGATATAATTTTCTTCTGAAAAATACATATTTTCGTTGATCTTTAGATATAAAATATCAGTTATAAAAAATAGGTTTTCCAATATTAAAAGTTTTCAAATTTTCAGAAATATCATAAACAATAAAAAATGTCTTCTAATTACAATTATTATTGTAAGGTGATTCATTTATCATGGGAAATGCGATGTTCTCGGAGATGGCTGGAGGAAAATTCGGCGATGCGTAGCAATGCCTCAAATTTAATTGGAAAATTTAATGTACCTACATAAATCTAGTAAATTCTTAATAGGTCAACTTATTACTAAACAAAACAAATTTTTAAAGATCCAAATTTGGCGCACTTGGATAAAATCACAAAATGAAAAACTGTTTCAAGTAAAACCTTTTGAAATCCTATCAAACAAACTCATTTTTAGCGATTTAATTTTTTAAATGTCAATGTATAAACAATTAATATAAATTGCCTCTGTGATGCGAACTTTTTGGAGAACACTATAAATTGAATTTTAGATAACTGAATTTTAGAGTAGAGTAGAATTGGAATATACAATGTTTATAAGTAGGTACCTACTTTTATTTGCAATTTCTATATTACTAATATTAATTATTTACCAAATTAATATTATTTCGATTCTGCTAGTTTGAGATGGATTAGATTTTAGGGTTAGTCTCTTTTAGTGATTGGTGATGTATTATCAAAATATTATATATCTTTTAAGGTAAGGATATTACCAGCTTTGACTAATCGGTTTGGGGATGCAACTTTTTTAATAGCAATTGCTATTGTTTGCTATTTGGGGCTTGGAATTATACCGGGTACCCCAGGTTTTTTGGTTCTAGAGTTCTTCTTCTGTAGTATATTTGAAAGCGGTAAGTGGAAATTTTACGTTTCGAATGTTGGAGGTAACAGGTGTTTTGGGGCACGTCTTGGCAATTTCAACCCAAATGGTTGATCTTATCATTATGAAACAAGAGTTCACTTTTATTGCAAATGAAAATATGCACTAAAATGATAAACCTGCAAGACCAAAATCATAACCTCAAAAAAGTTACGAATAAAGACACGATCCAAAAATAGCGCAAGTGGCGCCCTCTGTGAGATACGAAGAAATTGACATTTTCAGCTTATTCTTCATCCCCAAAAACACAACAGTGCCAAATTTCAGTTCAGCAGCTTTATGTTATTTGGATTTGATAAAAGAAAGGGAAATAAAAATGTTTGGAATATTATTTATTGGAGCTTCGACAAAGGGCTCAAATTGCCGGCTGCGAGGGCTGCCCTACTCTTCTTTCTTTATTAGTTTATTCAAGACCTTTAGTTAGCTGCTGTTTATTAATTCATTTGTTTTAATTTTATATTTTCAAATAGTGTAATATTTACATACAGTACGTAAGTAAATAAGTACAAAAAAATTCAAGGAGTGATTCAAACTCTAAAAAGAAGAAACAAAATTCTGCTTAATAAAAAAGATACTGCACGTTTCTTTTTTGTTTTTCCAAATAACTCGTGAAAAAATTGTAATATTGGCACGAAATTTTGTGCCAGGTTTTTTTTTGGGGCGGGGAATTTAAATGCGAGATGCGAGACTATGTTTCGGTTACACAGATAAGTAACAATCGTTTTTTTTACCTAAAAATTTTGTGAGTCGTCTTTTTGACAAAATATTGCATTTTTAACTGAACTAAATTGCGTAAAATAGGTTCTCTTAACAAAATAAGGCTATTTTGCGGTATAACTTTTTTCCACAACCGCCTCGTTTTTGGGATCCGTGGTGTTTAAATTCTGAAAAATGTTAAGGTCTGGTAGCAAATTCTACACTTGGTACTTTCTTAAGGTTGTTTTCCCATGGCTTCTATTTTCGATATGAAAATTTCAATAATGTAATCACTCAGCTTCCAAACGGTTGGAGCAACATATGACATTTACATCGTTGTAAACAGGAAGAAGCGTAGAATTAAAAAAGCGAAATTATACAGGGTGTTACTATAATAAAAACACTCCTATCCCCTGTATAGATTTTGTAGACTCGCTGGGGGTTGTTTGGCCCTCTTTCTTCACTGCCACCTAGTGTTGGTGTGCAAAGATTCAATACAAAAATATACAAGGTATTTTTCTCTGGGCCCTCTCAAAATTCTACAGTTTTTATGAAACTTCATATACGGGTCAAGACAAGAGTGATCTGGAATTATTGAAAAAAACATTATTAGACACAAAAGTAATTTATTTCTTTACAAAATGCCAACCAACAAATAAAAACAAATTACGATACATTTCCTGTGTGTTTCCTGGTGTGGCATAATAGCCACCTTAACTCATATTAACTGGCAGGCTTCTGTATTTTTAGGTTTAGTTCGTTTATACTGTCTCTGGGGTGGTTTTGATATACTAGATTTTTACCCGTATGTTTCATAAAAATTCAGCATTTTCGGATGGCCCAGAGAAAAATCCTCTGTATATTTTGTATTGGTTCTTTGCACACCGGCACTTTGAGTTGACCTGTGATCAACTGTTTTGAAGGTACACTTGACTCACCAGATTTCTTTAAAATTCCTATTTTGCTCAACATATAAAAAAACGCTAAGTGGTTTTCGTGAAAATCAGTTGTAAGCGGCCTTGCATTTGCGTTTTTAAAAATTATAGGAAGGCCAAAAGAAGCGGCTTTCGAAGGTCTTTTAAACAAAAAAGCTCAGGCGATTATCCCCAAAAATAAAAAAATTATGGATTTGTATATGTATGTATAGAAGTAGACACAATGTAAGACCGGCAACAACAATAGCAAAAATAATAAATTCAAACTTTATATCTTGCCACATCTTAAGCGAAAACAGAAATTTAAAGTTAGCTTACTGTTGAGCTAACTAACACCCCGTATAACAAATTAATAAATATTTTTCTCAACGCGAATCTTCATTTCAAAGGAAGCAAAAACTTATGAAAAGTAACTTTCTTGCGACAACTCTTGTAAACACCAACCATATCTTGACAAAGAAAGTATTTTTCGGAGAACTTTATTTGAAAGAAATAATTATCATTTTGATAGGCAAGCTTTGTATAAAATCATACCTACTTGAGATTCATGACCTACTTTCCAAGATATTTTTGAAATACCCTATGTGGAAAGCGTTGAGTGAAGGAATTATTCTTCACTCAACGCTTTAAGCCTACTTTATTCGAATTTGGGAAAATTCCATATAGCTGGCATACTAGAAAATTTTTAAAATGTGCGAGACACACGGTTTTTCAAACTTAAGTCCGCACTCGTGCTAACTTCGTTATTATTGGAGCTACAAAGTCAGTTAAATAGGCTATACTATATCCAAGTTACAGAGGCAGTGAATCAAAACATTGGCCACCACGTGGTCGCCATGTGACCTATTCTCTTATTGGTCTGGCCGCCGTAAAAATCTCAAGTGTTTAGGCGGCGAGTGGAATGCAGGGCCGGCTCTTCCCTCAGTCGAGTTTCCTGCATAGGATCGCTGGCAGACTTGTTGCAGAATCTCATATATTAGTCCAACCCTGGTAATCGATTACAATGCGGTCATGTGATTTTGTTTATATCTACTGCCTCTATAACTTGGACAGGCTATAGTATTATTTTTTCTGATGATTACGATGATGAAAACGGAATAAAAATCGAAAATCAAAATTCGCGAGTTATGTCAAAAAGTACCATTTTTTTAAATGGGAGGCCCATAGTATACAACTCAAGCGATAGGAAATTGAATTGCTCTATGACAATGACATTTTATCCTAAAATCAAAAATGACAAAGCAATTGATGATTCTTCAAATTCGTCAAGGTGGCTGTGTTAGTGTTGTCGAAACTTTGCCTTACATTAAAGTGTAGATGTGAAACAGTATCGTTTATTTTAAATTATTCTATAAACTTCAGGAACAAAATTTAAATGTCTTGATCGCATTTACAAAAGAAACGAACATTATTTGTGAAATAACAGCAACCTTGACGAATTTGAAAAATCATCAATTGTTTGTCATTTCTCATTTTAGGATAGACCATTTTTGTTCAGAATTGAATTTCCTGTCGATCGAGAATATTTTATACCGGGTGCGCCCCGCATTTGAAACAATGGAACTTCTTGACATAACTCGCGAACGCGAAATTATATTTTTATTCCGTTTTCACCATAGTAATCAGCGAAAAAATACTACTAGTCTGCCTATTTAACTGACTTTGTAGCTCCAATAATAACGAAGTAAGCAATAGTGCCACGGCCTGCTACAATAAATCGAGTAAAATCAGTTGGGTGTGTGTGCTAAGAGAGCACCGACTAAATAAAATTTTTCCAAATCCTGATAAAGTAGACTTTAAAACCATCAGTCGAACAAGTTTCGGAAATTTTCGGGCTTTTCAAAAACATCTCGAAAAGTAGGCCATGTATCTCGAATGTATTTTTACATAGAGTCAGTCCATTAATACGAGTAAAATAAAAAATACACTTTTTTTAAAACAAACTTTCAATTAAGCCATGTACCAAAACGAAAAAACTAAGTTTAGGTTTTCATTAGGGTAATTCCGAGGGTAATTCAATGCCAAATTGCTTTTTAAAATAAAGAAGCGACAAGTTTTTGAAATGGAAAACCTAAGTTATTTTACTCCTATCAGTATTTAAATGGTTTAAATAAAAGCTTGTTTTTAAAAGGGCTTTTTATGTTTTACTTTATTTTGTATAAAAAAATACCTATCGATTTCAGCATCGATCGCTGCCGATTAAATAACTTAAATAAATAAAAAATGAAATCGAATGTTCATGGAAGGGAAAATATAAGAACAAAGTCTAGCTGTAGTTTTTGTTTGTAACTGAATTCTAAATCTATAGAACAGGGTGATCCACATAAAATTTTACCCTCTCTTAACTTCTTTATTTGAGTTAAAGAAAAAATTGTAGAGTGTCAAAGTAAAGGTGTCAAAGTAAAGGCACAGAAATCTGTGGTAAAGGCATCTGGCGAGTCAAGTCCGCCATGGAATTACTTCGAAACAGTTTACAAAATGTTAATTAACAAATAAAAACAATTTAAATTATTGGATATTTCTCAACGAAGTCACTGTCTAAGATGACTTAGACTAGGCGGATTTTTTTACATATCTGGGAAAAGGTACAAAAAAGTAAATTTACGATTTGTTGCGCAACTAGCAACTCCGTGCGCAACAGCTGATCAAGTGAACGCCGTTAACAAGGGGTTTTAATACACTGTATCGACCACTCCGGTGCCAAAATGCCGAATTGGACGACGATTATGTGCAAACCGGACGGCGTTCAGGGCTATTCACAAAATAGCGTACTTGCGGTGCAAGTATCACTCGCCTTGTTCACACTACGTAAATGGTCAATACTCGACTTACGTTTATCACTTTGGGCGCCACGGTACCTCCAGGCTGCTTCTGCAATGGGGCACCCATTGTAGGGAACACGAAGACGGCGTCCATTGCAGCGGCGCGGGCGCCGAACGCACCTCCCGCTACTTGAGTCTAGAGCCGACTGACCACCTCACCGCCTTCGCTCGCATTGCGCACTCGGCGGGATCGAACTTTCCCGACACAGGCCGAACTGTCCGGCCTCCCTTTCAAAGAGCAATTATTCGCGCGCGCGGTTACACTGCGCGCGCGGTACATTTGCACTCCGTTCACACTCCAGTCGTCTTAATTTAGTCACTACACGAATTTCAGGAGGGGTAAGCCCAGCACAACACTGAAAATATTTTTTCTTTTTTTTGTTGACTTTTGAATTTTTTAAATTTCGGATTAGTATTGTGCTGACCCAACGCCGTACAAATAACGATGCCTCCAATCACTTTAAACACTTTCTTCCATAAAAACTTATATACTTTAATATAACAAACAATAGACAATTTTCCATTAACCGTAATCACTATTATGAAGGGATATTTATATCGCAACCTTTTCCGTTCACTTGCTGCTGCTTGAATACCGTGTTGTCCGTTCTTCCACCAGTCCCCCCACCGGCTTCCGAGAATCACTGCGTTATTCACGTGCCGGCTGCCACATTCCGTCCTTTCTTTTCGGTCTCAAAGGTCTGATGCTGTTGTTGTAGGTTTTCTATTCTTTGATGTACTCCTCTTCTTCCTCTGTCACATTGGTCGTTCGTGGTTCCAGTAGCGGTCCTGATCCCTCTTCCTCCTCTGATTGACCCAACTCCGTAGCGTCCGTCGATGATGAAGGTATAGGCAAGATATGTGGAGGTGATGAAGAAGTGGTGAGTTGATTTTCTGTTGTATTTGGAACCTTTTTCTAGTAAGAGACGTGGCGTTTTCATATTTTGCCGTATCTCATTAATGTCGCCTCATTTCCTTGCACCTGTATCACCTCACATTACTTTTTTCATACCTGGCTGTAAGTTTATGAGGTGTCATTATATTTTCCACTAAAACTTTGTCTTCTGGTTTGCTGGACCCTTTAGCTCTTCTAGATCTATCCTCTTTTTATTTACCTTTCTGTTTGTTTAATATGTCGTTGTCTATTGATTCTTCATCTCCTGTCCCTTGTTCTCTGTCCCTTGACGAGTTACGTTATACGTTATTAGAATAAACTTGTGTATTTGCTCAATGTTGTTTTCCCTGCAGAATTTTTTGAATTCCTCGCTTACGAACTGCCTTCCGTTATCTGATCTTATGGTCTTGAGAACAGTTCAGTTAGGTGACTGATTATGTTTGCCGATGTTGTTGTTCGGAGACATTTGATTTCTTGCGGTACCTGGAATAATAGTCGATAACAACTTGAACTAGTTCCTGGTTCGGAAGTGGTCCCAGGAGGTCAATTGCCAGACATTGACAAGAGCGTTCAGGAAATTTGTGTCTGTTCATTAGCGCTTGTTTATCTGGTTGTGCCACTAAAAGGCAATCACGACATTGTTTGTCAAAATATTCGACTTGTCTGTCTATTAGAGGCCACCACACTTTTGCTCTCAATCTTCTTTTCATAACGGTTCCTCCCGGATGTCCCTCGTGAGCTAGTTCTAAAGTTTGCTGTCTCAGGCTTTCAGAGAAGACTAACCTGTTTCCTCGCAGGATTACTGGACCGAATGTGGTTAGTTCTAGTCAAAACGGAAAGTATATATTTATATCTGAGACTTTCCACAAGTTATCATTGATCTTGATGACTGCATCAAGTATTTGAGGATCAGTTTTACTTTCTTCCACTATTTGTGAGATAAGCATCGCTACTGGTGTATGTTCTTCGATGATGGTATAGATATGTTATTGCTCCTCTTTATCAAATGACGATTCGTTTCAGTTTTCATAGTCTCGATACTGAGTCTGCGATGTTTAGTTTTCCTGATTGGAACACAACTTTGAATTTGAGTCTTAATACCCATCTCTCAATTCTGGCTGGCGGCCGCGAAGTTGATTTAAATATGGCTTCCAGTGGTTTGTGGTCGGTCATAAGTTCAAATTCTAGGCCAGCCAGGTAAAAATAAAAGCGTTCCACTGCCCATACGAGTGCTAAGTTCTCCTTCTCAATTTGGGAATAACGTCGCTCCACATTTGACAAACTTTTACTTGCAAATGAGATGACTCTTGGTAATGCTACTGGACTGGCGTCTGCTATGAGTCTGGTTCGGCATTCCGGCTCGAAGTAGCATAGCGTAGGTGGCTTAGACAAAGCAAGAGTTTTGTGAAGTTCTGTTGGTGAGTGTCATTCCACACAAATTTTACCTCTTTTTTTTTGTTAGTTTTCTTAATACATCCGTTAAAGTGCCCAAATCCAGGATAAATTAACCACATCTGTAACAAGGCCCAGAAAACTTCTCAATTCTTCTTTGGTTTCCGGTGGTCTGAAATCCAGTATAGTTTTTATTTTCTTGTCATCTGCGTCGATTTCTTTACATGATAATCTATGTCCTAAGAACTCCAGTTGTTGAACCTTCATAAGGCACTTTTCTTTGCTTAATAAAATATCGTTTGTTTGAAAAACGTGTAACACCTTTTGGAGACATCTGTCGTGTTTCTCCTCAGAGCGCCCAAAAACGATTATGTCGTCCAGGTTAGTTTAAACAATTTTCACAAGAAGACAAAACTCCTTCAAAGACTATTTCCGGAGCTGAGTTCACCCAAAACATTATCCTTGTGTACCGCAACATTCCTTTGTGTGTAATAAACGTTGTTACTGGGAGACTCTCAATATCTAATTCCAATTGATGGTACGCATTGGTAAGGTCTAATCTAGAAAAGCACTTGTCTTAGTTTTGCCATAAACTGTCAAAGGTTGGTAGGGGATAGTTTTCTCTTTCAATGGCTTGATTAGCACGGCGCATGTCGACGCATATGCGAATGTCCCCATCTGGCTTGAAAATGATAACTATTGGTGAAATTCAGGGACTTGGTTCTGTTACCCTCTCAATTATGCCGAATTATAGCGCTTCTTTGAGTTTCTGCTCTACTTTCGTTTCGACGGATATCGGAACACGTCTCACCGGTTGCTGTACTGGTTTTACTGAGGCGTCCATGGTGAGTTTCTCAACGCTGTTTTTGATTTTAGAAAAAATAGGTGTAGTGGTAAGTTGACGAACTTCAAGCACTAATTTTAGCGATTACTTCAGATGCCCCTGGTAAGTTTACAGCGGCTTGGAATTTATTTTTCACCTGAATAGGAGTTCCCGTTGCATATGGTTTGAATCTTCAACTTGATCATCCACATTCCATATTGCAGCCTTTTTATTATTGAGCTGATTCCAGGCTGATCCGCATACTATATTTGCACTGGAACTCGAGTCAATTAGAACACCGCCGACATTGCATTCAATCATATCGTCGCGCGTCGTTTGTTGTAGGTGTAATTCACACTCGTCGATTCTGAAGCACTCAAAATTTTGAATTTTGTCGTTATAGCTTTGCGAATCTGTTTCTTCCATAGCTACAAAATTAACTCGCCCCCGTTTACTATTTTCATAAGTCGGTCTTGATCCACATTTATCTGATGGTGTTTTGCAGTATAATGCGAAGTGACCTTTCAGCCCACATTTATAGCAGCCCCTGGCTGGACACAACTGGGAAGACCTCGAATGTCCAGATTTTCCACACCTTATACATCTGTTTCGATATCTTGTCAATTTGTTCACTCTGTGATATGATGTGCTCGGTCGCGGGTTTGCAAAGTTCATAGCTTTTGACTGGTTACTTATATGTTCATGAACTTAACAAATCTCTATGGTTTCATCCAGGGTGTGTTCTTTTTCCAGTAGCTTTTTCTTTAATTCCACCGACGCCCAATTATCGATGATTTTTGTCCTTAATGTTAATCTCCGCAGCTTCCTTAGCAGTATTTCCAAATGAATATTTAGCGACTTGTTGTCGAATTTTCAACATAAATGTATTAAAGCATTCACCATCTTGCAGTTTAAGGTTCCTAAAAATATATCTTTCGAATGTCAAGTTTTGCTTTGTAGAAAAATGGCTAGTCAGTTTTTCGATTAATAGTTTAAAAATATCGTTATTTTGTTCCGGGTCATATACTTGTATCGCTTCCGGTATATTATACGCTACTTCTTGTAGTTAAGGTCCTTCCAAATGTAGAAGCTTATTCGTCTTTTTGACGCAGTCGTTGATATCTTCCGAGGCTAAGTAGTATAGTTCTAAGAATCTTAACCAGTCCCATTCACCTCTTTAATAATGTCTTATCTATACTTTGACACAAAATGGTCTTATCCCCGATTCCGACATTGTAGTATTCGTTATTCTGTAAGTGTAAAAAAAGAACAATGAAAATAACTATCTAGTTTTTTTTCATGTTTATACTATCGTATATAAATAATGTGGTACTAATATTATTTGCCATATCACCCTATAACCTTAAAATACTAATCATTTTTGTTTCGTTATCAGTTTATTCTCCTTTTTGTTTGTTTGTTTTTTTTTACATACAATTTTCTTAGTGAAATATGATAAAGTTGGAGCACAGAGTGGAAATATAGCCATGTGATATAATATATATAAAACGACGGAATAACGGAATATACAGGGTGACCGTATTTCGAGTCTTTGCATGGGAATCTTGGTTATCTTAAGAGATACGAGATCGGTTAAATTGTGAAAAAGTTGCGGAATTTGATGCCGAGTAACATGGTAAACAAATTTTGGCTGGCCCTTC
This sequence comes from Pseudeuparius sepicola, assembly GCA_963920635.1. Taxonomy (NCBI): domain Eukaryota; kingdom Metazoa; phylum Arthropoda; class Insecta; order Coleoptera; family Anthribidae; genus Pseudeuparius; species Pseudeuparius sepicola. Next base: position 18,038,123 of record OY987305.1, read on the forward strand.
TCGTTTTGAAAATAATGCGAAAAAACTGAAAATTGTTGTTTTCATTTTTATTTTTTAAACGAAAACGAATGGCGCTGGACACTTCTAAGTTACACATTATTAAGGCACTTTTTTACAAGGAATCTAAATATGATCTCACATTTTTTTCTCGCGTCCCAGGACAAAGATATGACGATCAACTTTTATTTTTCTTTTGGACGCCATATTGGATTTATGCATTTTTGAAAAGAGGATTTTTTTCTAGTTAAAATGATATGTCACACATTATGCTTTACTTTGTTTTTCTTGCCGTAATATCAAATAAATCGTTTTTGCATAGAGTGCCTTGGAAACGTAAGCCCCATAATGTTTGACGCTTTTGCATAGAGTGCCTTGAAATAAGCCCCATAATGGTTGACATTTCTGCATAGAATGCCTTGGAAACATAAGCCCCATAAGGTTTGATAGTTTAGTACAATTTTAAAGGTCACAGATACTTTATTTTACTGGAAAAATGTCATTTTCACATGAAGAAAAGCGTGACATGATTCAAGTGTATTATTCCTCAAATATAAAAATGACGTCGAAGGGATATTGGATGAGCCGCAAACAATTTAAAGAAACGTGCTGCATTGTCCCTTGAGGAACAAGGAGGACAAATTGAACATTTATTGTAAAATAGGATTGTCCACTGACCACTAGTTGTTGTTCTTTGTGTTTTCAGTTTGACTCTTTTAGTGTTAATGTGTGCAAATGGCGAATAAATAGCAAGGTCTCAGATCATACTCATGTCCTCGCAAGGCCGTAGCCAGGGGGGGGATCAAGGGGGATTGATCCCCCCCCCCCCCCCCGAAATGTAAAAACAAATATTTCTTTTTAGTAAGTATTAATGAAAAATGAAATGAGAGTGCAGTTTTATACAGTGCGCCCGTTCTCACTCTGTTGTTATACATAACATAATAGTTAATCACTACAAACACAATTCTACCTACAATTATTATATGTTTTTCTACTGTTCCACCAAACTAAACCCCCCCCGAAATTGTTTTCTGGCTACGGCCTTGTGTCCTCGCGGTACGTTTATGATTTATTTAATCAATAAATTTAACATTAACTGAATTTTTACTGAACTGTTAAACAATATTCCAAAGCACACTTCGCAAGAATGGGTAACTAGGCTTGTTTCCAAGGCACTCTATGCAAAAACGATTAATTTGATATTACGGCAAGAAAAACAAAGTAAAGTATATTGTGTGATATATCATTTTAACCAGAAAAAAATTCTCTTTCCAAAAATGTAAAAATCCAATATGACGCCCATAAGAAAAATAAAAGTTGATCGTTATATCTTTGTCCAGGGCGGCGAGAAAAAAATGCGAGGTCATATTTAGATTCCTTGTAAAAAGTGCCTTAATAATGTTTAACTTAGAAATGTCCAGCGTCATTTTTTACCATGTTACTCGACATCAAATTCCGCAACTTTGTCATAATTTAACCGACCTCGTATCTCTTAAGATAACCAAGATACCCATGCAAATACTCTAAATACGGTCACCCTGTATATACCATTCAGTTTTTTTTACTTTTTAGCAACATTAAGATTTATTTACACTTTATTAATGTCTTACTTGACAATGTTGATGACATCGCCGACGCCGGCCGTCTTGCCCTAACAAACAGTAGTAATTAAACGGTATTCTAATGTTATGTAGTCAGTGGCGTATTCAGGGGGCAAAGGGGCAATTGCCCCCCCAGAGCTGTCGAGATAAACGAGATTTGTAATATCAAAATTAATAATACCAAAAAATATATACTCCTGGCCTAATCTGTAAGTGCAGTGAACATCAAACATCTACAATTTGTTATTTGTTTCACCTTGTCTTCTCGAAATTAAAACCTGTGCAGTAGATTTGAGAACGCGCCGCCGTATATTATGCACACACCCCGTCGGTCGCAGCGCGTAACCGTAAATTAGGCAAAACAACCTACTAAACATATTTTGCAAAATTACAGTGTGGCAGAAAGAACATGTTCAAAACTGAACATTTTAAAAATTTATATTAGAAACAATATTAGCAAAAACAGACTGAATGGGTTAACCCTCCTTTATGGGTACCCTGAAATCCTGAAATACCCATATCTCCAGAGGAGATATTTGACGAGCTCAAGACCAAAAAAAGAATACTTGATTTTGTGATGATTTTACTGATTCGAAGAAGAATTATTATTTTTATGTTATACAGGGTGTCCGATATTAACTTTAAAATTTAAAAAGAAAAATGGAAAATATGAAGAAAAGTTCATATGAACATAGGTCCGCAGATGTTTGTTTTTCGAGATGCAGGGTGTTGAAATTGAAATTTTATTTTCGATTTTTTTAAGTAACTTTTGAGACAACAAAATTTTCTTGCAAAAAAATAACAACAAGTTAATTAAACTGTCAAAAAATAAATGTGCTTGTTTATTTAAATTTTATTTTGAATTTAATTGCATATACGAGTGTCGATATGCACCTGCATCGATGCAGAAATTTGAAAATTTCGCGAAAACGGTCACCTTTGGCGTTATTCACCAAGTATACCTTTTTTGCTTAAAAAACTTGTGGGAAGAGGGTACGTTCACAAAATGTGTAAAAGTTTACGGACTAAAAGTTAGGGCAAATTAAATGAAATAATAATAGCGTACGCAGCACCCTTATACATCTGTGGCTTACACACTATCTTTTGGCTCACACTAAATTTTGTTAACGCTCACATTTTGTCCCTCTGGTTCACAATCATATTATGTATAGGTACTTACTGTGAGTTCGAAGCAAAGAATTCCTCGTGGCCACTTGTGCTGACCCAACGCTGCACCGTATAAATAACGATGCTCTCAATCAGTTTAAACACTTTATTCCATAATATAAACACTTAAATACTTTAATATAACAAACAATAGACAATTTTCCATTACAATAATCACTATTAATGAAGTGATAATTATATCGTAACCTTTTTCGTTCACTTGATGCAACTTGAATACTACGATGGCCCGGAAGGGACATACAAAATATATATTTTTTCAAACTTTAAAATTCCGAGATACTTACTCGAAATTTTAAAATTCCGACTTATAACTCGGAATTTTAAGCTTACATTTCCGAGTTATAACTCGGAATTTTAAAATTCCGAGATACTAACTCTCTTCACCCCCTGGAATGGAATCAAAATGTCTCCGATTATAAATTAAAGTCGACTTGTATGGTTTTTTTTTTTTGAGAAAAAAAATCTTGTTTTTACTGAACGAATTCTAGTAAAGTTACCACCATGTGTACATAGGTTTATTTCACACGAAGAAATATACAGTAATAATCCTAATTTATATTTTCAACTATTTGGTCAACATATATTCAAAGCAAAGCAAATAATGTTTACTTATCCCTATCCCGATCTCGGTGCATATGTATTGTAGCTCTGTTCTGTGCAATCAATTTTTTTTTCGTGCGCTAAGAACATGTCGCCGTCGCGACCGACAACATGCTGATACTTTAGCAGCCCTCAAAGAAGGGCTAGGTACACATAAAATGTATTCTACGTAAAGTCGCTGGTTGGTCCGAAAAATTAGATAGGTACATTCCTATAATTTCATCTACCCTTATTTACGAGTACTCATTTTGCAAATACCTGATAATTGGTTTATCTTTCATAAGTAGTAAACCCTTGTAAATATAACAATTGCATTGTGTATTTTCTTTTGTTCTATCAGTATTTAGTGATTAGATAAAGAAAGTACCTATCAGCAATGATTTTTGTTGCTCTTTAAAAATCTACATCATACTATACCTACATATTTATAGACTAAGACTAAATGAACTTACCTGAGTGAAGTTCAATCTTGATTATATTTCATCCACATTCTCTTAGCCCATTCTTGTGCGACTAGCAACTATATACAAACAGAAAGCATCTCGCTCGCCGTCCATATGAATCACCACTCGCGCCCGATCTTTCATTACGTTTTCTAGTGCGCGAGCGACAACATGTTAAATGCATGACCTGCTATGATATAAAATGTAAACCCAAAAAATAGAAAAATCGTATTACGTGTTTCTCAAAGAAAAAACTATTTGTCCAATCGTTTTAGCCATGCTTCAAAACTACTAATACCAAGTTTTAATGTCGTGAGTGATAATAATTTAGGTGCAAATAATTTTGAAAAATACCAATGTTTGCGAACACCCTGTATTAAAAGGATAAAATATTTTAGTGATATACTTTTTCTTTCCGTAGAGGTATACTACGGCTTTGAAATTGCACATGATAAGAAATGAAACTGAACATAACAACAAACTACAAATTAACCAAATATCTCTACATCTTCGTGTTTTCTATTAATTATCCTTCAACTTTCTTCTGTTATTCTTTTGCTTAAGTTGTTACACATCATTTAGTTTTGTACGATAGACATTTTCCTTAAGTTTTCCCCAAAGATAATAATCGCGTCAAATCTGGCGATCGCGAAGGCCAATTAATTTCTTGACTATAGCGCCCAATGCACTATGTGGGAAATTTCTGATGAATCATAAGTAAACATTATTTGCTTTGTTGTGAATACGTGGCTTCATAGTACGGAAAAGGGGTACTACATTATACTATATTTATTTCGTCGAGACCTTAGACCTTCATATAATCAAAAGTTAATATCGCTTAGGTAAATTCATTTACTGAATCACACTGATTAAAATACAACTATTTCAAGTTGCCAGGAAAGTGCATAAATGCTTAGCAGTAAATGAACGAAGCAGGGCCGGACTGGTCAATCAGGGCCCACTGGGGAAAAATTGACTAGGGCCCCACGCTCTCTCTTTTAAATTATTAAGTTTTGCAAAACTGGAATATAGGCAAAGCTTCGTTCAACGAAGTTTTGCTTTATTATTTATTTCCGACATTACTACTTAGGTAAGTTCGTTTAATCTTAGGATTATGTCTACCCGTTCTAAAAGAATTGCAACTTTGACATTTTTAGACTGAGATCTGGATATTATCCATATCAAGAGAGTCCCAAATTCGACTGTAGGTTGTAACCGTTTTTCATTATCTACCTTCTACCTATTGTGTGCGCTTTCAAAGATTTATGAGCATCAGGATACTTTGTGCAGAAAAACCAGTGCCTTCAAATTCGTGCCTTTATTTCAATAAATACATGAATGAATTTCAAACTTATTCTCTTTCCAGTCACATTTACCATTTCATATATTGTTCGATGCCCCGAAAATGTTATTGCCTTCTCACAAAACAATTCAGCGATTTGTTAGACATCTAGATTGTATAAACCGCATGAAGTAGATACAAATCTTATTGTATTCAAATGGCACTTCTTAGATTTCTATTTTGGTGAATTAAGTCTACTGGGTACCAGGGATCAAAGTTTTCCTTTATTTCCCCCTTTTTGTATTGCTCTCAATAGCAGTGTAGTATATAATATAATATCTTTTTGTATACATTTAGTTTGGATAGATCCGTGTCGCAGATACTACATGTGTCGGTTCGTGTATATCCGAAGGATATATGTTGAAGTTGGTCTTAAATATTTTTCTATAGGATTCATATGATATGGAACAGTTAGAATTAGACTTTTTAAACAACAAGAACATTTTCTTCAAATTCAGTTCCTCCGGTAAATATGTTTTCTTGGAATCTTTAGTACTGTAGTGACTGGTACGCCCTTTAAATGATGCATTGATTTTGATGGGTTCCTCTCTTGTCATTTGGAGCAGTGCCGCTCTCCTTCAACGACTTTACAAGGTATTCAATTTTCGCTTTGGTAATACCGTGCAAAGCAATAAACTCTTTGCGACAAATAGGTATAGTCCTCCTTAGGGCAGAATGCGTGCGACGTAAGGGGGAAGAACTCGCAAATATTATAGAATTAGTCACAGTTCAGGGGCGAAGCTCAATTTTGTGTAACTTACTGACTTAATTTTCATATAATTGTTATTTAATTTATTGTTAATATTATTCTTAACGGTGATGCCTTAGATTATGGAGGAAGGCAACCCCTTTTAACATTGGCAATTATTTCTCGTGCTTGAGAATGCAACGTTCTTCCCTGTTTACGCATTTTGCACACGTTAACTCCCGAACATACGAAACACCACTGAGCTCCCTGAGCCGGCGGAAAAAACTTGCCAGCGGCCTAAAAAATAAGGTCTGTATGCTAGCCCAAATACGCAGTTAACTTTACGTACTATAGAAACAGGCACAAAACGCGTTGGCTAACTGATTTTGTCAGCCGACTCCTTCGCAGAAGTGCTGTGTTGCCGTATTTCAAAGGCGATGGTAGACGCGAGGATGTTGAAAAAAATATAATAGGTGTTTTATCACACCGCGTTAAAAATAAATGATAAACAAAAATGGGTAAGTGGTCCCGTGATGCGTGCTTTATTTTTTCGGTATAACAGAGTTCAGAAATTCGGCTTCAATATGATAAAACTTGTATTCGCCAATAAATAACGACTACTCGTATAGGAAATCTCGCAAGACTGCCCGCATTCTTTAGAAACGTTTTCTTTCGTGCTTTGGACTATATTTCCGTAACGCCATCATTATTAGAAAATCTAACCCTGTACGTTACTGCACAGTCTCTAAGAGAAGCCTCTGTCTCATCTATTCTGGGGCATCTTTGCCTTACAGGTACAATACTCATTAAACCAGACAAATACAAATTATGTTCGTTATTAGGAACTAAGTTAGGTACTAAAATCCCCTAAAATTTTTTGTTTAGCATCAACCGGAATTTTTTCAGAACAGTTTAGACGCTTACAGTGACATTCTTCACCCATTTCATGGCTTTGCATTCGCAGTTTCTTATTTACTTCCTTTAATCTTCCATGTATTTTGTCGTTCTTATCACCACCTCACTTGAACCGTCACTTTCCCTGTCGCTGTTTCCACCTTGCATAATCCTTTTTATCACTAGCAATTATTACGTATTTGAATAATAATGCAGATGCACAAAGACGCCAGCGCAAACACGATCACGATAATTAACCGCTAACCTAAAACAAAACAGCTGACGATTTCACGCGATTTTTATTATGAATTAGCTTGTTGTTCCCCTGCTCTGCGCTGACTTAGCCTAATCTTCTCGTCTATGGGTATTTTAAAGTAATAGGTATATTGTGACTTAGCGTGTTTTTCCCCTGACTATTACGCTGGTTTGAAAGAGTACATAATTTACCACAAGATGGCACTGTTATCCCAATTTCAACAAAAAATGGCGTGTACCCTCCATATGCAGTGACAGAATATTTGTTTGATATTGAAAAATATGAGCAAGACAAGTACCTATTTGAATATTGGACCTTCAACAGGATTATTTACCTACAATATACTTAATTGTTATAATAATCCTTAACACTACATGAAATAAAATATACATCTTCAGTAACCGATATACACATTCCTAATTTTATGTGCCATTTACCCGTAAAATGAGTTTTTAAATACACATTGCGATTTTTATTGTCAATATTCACAGGTTCGTCTATCTACAAATGAATTAATGTACAAACTATTGGCCGAGGGCATAGACCTCCTTAGATTTTTTGGGGCAGTTCACAATAAAACGAATTTAAAAATCAAATAGGAAAGAATTTATGACATTTTAATAAAAAGGTGATGTTTTGGGAGACAAGGAATTAGATTTTTATAATATGGAGTAAAACTGATCGAGGAAGGCATAAGATAAATTTCAATGCTTATGACATGACAATTTGGGAATTTACTATTACTTTACTGTAGTTGTCAGTTTATGATCTCCAGGTAATTGTTTTTGGTAAATAATAAACCACAATAAAAATATACTACCTAAACTTAGGCTCCAAAAACTTGACACAGGGGCATAATTTTATATTCTGAACAAGTTTTTCTTATGGAGTTTTTCGATATATTTTACAGAAAAGGCACTTTACTTAAATCAAAAACATTTTTTTGGCTCTTGTCAAGTGTACTTACTTGATTTATGGAAAATAAAATTGTGGCTCAAATTACTTCTAAAAATGCACGTGTGAATCCAAACACATAAAATTTTAGAATCAGGCCCATTTTTGTTTCCTACTGGCTACTGCTGTAAAGGAAATAGGTGAATGATTAAATGTTTATATAATAAATAATCAGAATTCGAGTTCAGTCGTTTAATGGGGTTTTAAACGTATTGCAAAATTTTTACTTCAGATGTTATTACTCGCGTTTCAGCGAAAAGTTTACATTAAACATACTTAAATCAAATAAAAAAGAAAACAACCTCTGAGTTATAGGTTTTATTGCATATTGTGTAATTAGAATGTCTAGACTACTAACAATTTTTTCCGGGTTTAGAGGAATGATTTCTTCGCCTTTTGGTTGAATACCTTTTTTAAAAGTACATAGTGAAGAAAATATAACAATTTTGTCATATTTTCCCTAATTATGTTTGTTTAATAAGGAAAAATAAAGTTGTAAAATAATATAGGTACCCATTAACAAATTGAATGTAACAAGATGTTTCCATTGATCCAAACTGCTTCGAAAGATACCTACAATCCCTTTCCATATTTACACTTTTAAGAAACTTTTGTTTATGCCACCAGTCATTTTTATCAAGTTGGCTACCACCACCTACCACCCTTGTAAGTGATTTGAAATTCTTTCAAATACTTACATACCTAAAGTGATCTAGAGAAGATCATATTCTTTAGTTTTAAGTTCAACAATACCATTTTTCCTCCTCTCGCAATACCCACAGGGCGTTCTGCATCATAACTTAGGAGTGAAACAACTTCAAAGAAACAAGTTAAGAAAACCAAAACCATAACATTTTTCTGGTAGTATCTGCATAAACAGTAGTTAATTGTATTAAAATAAAGAAAACAGGAATATTAAAAAATGTCATAAATAAGAAAATTTCAAGAAAACGTTAATGTTCATGTATTAAATACGCTAACCATTAATTTATATATGATTACACTCTGTAGGGTATAATAAGTACATTAAAAAAATTCTGGGTGGTGATCCTCAGCCAATTCTAAGAAACAAATTCGTATAAACATGTGGCCAACCAACGATATAAAGGAATATCGTTGTGGACAACAATGTTTCGTTTTTGATATACGGGGTGTTACAATTTCCTAAAAAAAAACGTGTTTTCCCAAAACTCTTTTATTGTTATTTTAAGTTAAAACTAATTATGTTGTCTTGAGACTTTCAAAATTTTGTCTTTAATTGAGAACAGGATCGTGTCATTTTCCCAAACACAGGGTGGCCCATCCAAGCGGGAAAAGTGTGTTACGTGGATAAAATCGTCACTCAAAAATTAATTTGTAGTAATAAGTACGGGGAATTCGAGGGTGTACTCGGATTTCGTATACGGTGGTGGATAAAAAAATTATCACCAAAAATCGTTTTTTGCAAAACCGTTCTTCTTCCGATTTTGGCAAAAATGAAAATAATTCTTTTGTATTTTACAACTTACACATTTCATTCCCTGAGAAAAATCTGTCGTTTTGTCAAAAACACACGCTTTGATTCAATCAGATGTTACAATTCGTTTTCCTCAAACACAATGACATTTCACTCAAGAAGCAGAAGCCTATAGGTAACAATATCGTATAATTCTTTTTTTATTGCACTAGCACATTTGACAGAACAGTATAACATTTCATTTGTTGCCTTATGTTGTTAAACTGAGTACAGAATATACCCATTGAAGAACTGATTCTGTCATTGAATTTTTGCTGGATTTGTAATTGTACTAATGTTAATTATAATTATTGTTAGTGATGTATCACATTATTGCCTAAATAATAAGCAAATGTGTAAAATGCAAATCAATAAAGTTGCTAATATGACAATCTATAATAGAAACCTTAACGGAGCAATTTCCCAAAATGACGATAATCGCCAGGCATTACTAGCAATTCTAAAATATTGGACATAGGTTTGCCTTCGTTATTGATATGAACAGTCATATCTAGAATATTTTTTGTCTTGCTAGAGTAAAGGCGTATTTATTTTATAATAAAATTGTATATCGACTTTAGTAATTTTCAATAATAAAAACCGCCTATTACCCAATCAAGGCAAAAACACGACAGGCTGGTGCATAATAATCTAGTTGGCGCGCCGACGGTTGATGAATGCAGACGTGTGTTTGACTGTTCATTAATATGAATACTTTAGGTACATTTCTATATTACAGTAATTGTGGTTTGAGAATTAGAACCTTCGAGGGCGGCCAGTAAGCAAGCACAGGCTTACTTAAGACTCGACTGACACGAGTGGATGGCAGAATGACAAGCAACGACATTCCGCTGTCGGTTCGTGGAGATACCAACAGTTTAGCGGCTGTTATGTATCCAGGGAAACCTTGACTTATCTTATAGGGGGCACTAGCTAGTTGTCGAATATTACAACAATATAGAAGTACAGCAAATCCACTGAGGAAGAGGGCATAAAACCCCGGTGATTAAATGCTCCTACTGATTTATGTACAAAACAGTAAATGTTTAATTTTGTTCTATGCATGGTGAGCCACCTTACTGATCAGCCAAGCTGTTGAGGAAATTTGCATTGTCATACCCCAAGATCGATCCGAAACAAGTGAGTGCTTCCTTAAAGCTCTCTAGATTCGCGTAGCAAAAAATATTTATTTATGTACCAAGGCACTGAAGTTCCACTTTTTATGACTCATGTGGAATTTAATTGCCGAGGCCTCTGGCCGAGGCAAATAAACCACATGAGTCATAAAAAGAACTTCAGTGCCGAGGTATATATTATATATTTTTTTTAAATCGGAAAAAAAATGTTTTATTAGGCAAGAAAATAATCATACGGGATCACCCGTCCATGAACCAACTGCGCGCGGCGTTGCTTGACTTTGACGATCGCTGTACCTACGTTAAGTATGACAAGACATGGCGCCTTCGAACAGAAAAACCAAACTGTTGCTTGTTGTGCAGCCTCCATAACAAATCTATCGATATTGAAACGTACTAAAATATTTATACTGAAAGATTGCGGTGCTATAGGCAACAATTTCGCAATGTGTACGAAAAGTTAAATGGGCCTTTATTGGCCGGGTTTTGAATATTTGGTCACTTTTGACGGGCGATGGCTCCGCGTCTGACGTATTGAAAAAATCGTACAATAATGGGCTACTTCAGTGCCGATTTCTGAGCTCAATGATCATTTTGGGACACTTCCCTGCCGATTTCAAGAAAAGGTTATTTTACACTAAACTCTATTCAAACTAAACGCAAGTGAAACATAAACACAAGTTGTTGCAAGGCTAGAGCGTGATACGCACGTTATAAAATCTGACCTGGCGGGCGAGTGCAGCGAGTCGGTGTTTCTTACAGAGGTGTACTGAGTTGCAAGTGGACCTTTATTTTATACCGATATAATTACTTCTATTAATTGTTGGAGCTACGATTTGTATTAATAGTATAAATTTGCAGGTAAGTGAATGACTAGGTGTGCCATAAAAGTTTGTTTTTAAAGTTATTAATACTGGGGCATATTATTTTAATATTTTATATTATAAAATTCATAGAAATCGATCGTCCTTAATGCGTCCCTGGCTCGTATTAGCCCTGCATTTAGTTTGAATAGAGTGTAGTAATGCCTCGCGATTATCATCGTTTTGGGAAATTTCTCAGTTCATGTCATAGCGTCATAGCTGATGAGGTTCTGATTCTGAATCAGCTCTATCACGTACCCAACGAGAACAAAACACAACACGCTGACAGGTGACGCCAAGTGCGCAGCAACCGCTAAGCGGCTTCTCCAACGATATATAGGAATAGATGCATTACCAAAGACAACTTGTTTTGTTTCATGATTTTAAAAAGATGTTATTGTTGGCACATTCAAGGTGTCCAGTTTTTTTATACGAATTAGGTTATTACTTGCCCTGTTAGTATGTTATGTGCGGGTCGAATCTTGCAAGCTGAATTACTTGTTGACATCCGATTGAGCTGAAATTAAATAAAGGAAATGACAATGACAATACAATATGCAATACCTACTCAATATTGTAATAATATTTTCAAAATGGCCGTCGCCACAACATGGCGGATGATGTATTTTTTGTCAACCCTCTTAATATGGGTATCAAATGAAATGGTTTGAAGAGTAGAAAACGATAGTTAGTGACATCACACTAAATTCAATATGACCGCCGCTCCAAGATGGCGGATTAATTTTCTTGCATTCTGATGGCCGCTGCACTCAGGGTTGGCTCCCAGCGGGGGAACTCTTCAATGGTGAACCGGAACTGGTTCATAAAACAATGCAATCCTATCGAGTTAGGGCTCATTTGTTTTGTCTAAAGGAACTGTAATAAAAAAAAACTAAAAAGTTGAAAATAAAATCATTAATAAAAAAATATTTTTGAAAACAAGCTTTTATTTAAGTGCTCCAAAAAGAAGAAAATAAACAATAAAATAAATGAAACCAAAGCAAACCCATAATTTTGTTACATTATAAAATTGTATAATATGATATAAAAGCTTGTCGCGAGATTTTCGTATGTAATTTTTTTTACCTATAGAAAAATACATTTTCTACTTAAAAATACTTTCAAGATATATACAGGATGATTTTTTTAGGACTACCACCACGATTTTCTCGCTTATTTTGCGCCCTACAAAAAAAAGCGTAAGAAACAAAAATGTGGCAATTTTGGACAGCCAAGTTGTGCTGCAAAAGAAATCGGCATCCATGGCCATTATGGCCAACTTGTCGCGCAATATTAAAAAACCTCAAATTGAGCAAAACTGTTAATAGCCGTGGAATGTTTATTTTAAGAGACAGAGAAAAACTTTTATATTGAAAATTGATGCCACTAAGAAGCTTTGTGCAACTGGGTACTCAGATAGTTTCAGAAAATTACACAAGGTCTTCGGCTCTCTTGAGGCTATGAATTTTTTTGTTTATTTCTTATCAAGCGATTTTCTCGCTTATTTTGGGCCGCACAGAAAATACGTAAGAATATAAAATATGACAATTTTGGTCAGCGAGGCGACGTTAAAAAGGAATGGGCCTCCATGCCCAACTTTTCGCGCTGTACTAAAAATAGGTACTTAAAATCGACCCTGTGTAATTTTCTGAAACTATCTGAGCACCTGGATGGATAAAGCTTCTCAGTGCCATCAATTTTCAATATAAAAGTTTTCCTCTGTCTCTTAAAATAAACATTCCATGGATATTAATAGTTTTGCTCAATTTAAGGTTTTTTTAATATTGCGCGACAAGTTGGCCATGGATGCTGATTTCTTTTGCAGCACCGGTTAGCTGTCCAAAATTGCCACATTTTTGTTCCTTACGCTTTTTTTTGTAGGGCGCAAAATATGCGAGAAAATCGCGGTGGTAGTCCTAAAAAAATCATACTGTATATGTTCCCACTACAAGCTTTTATATCATATACAATTTTATAATGTAACAAAATTACGGGTTTGTTGTGGTTTGATTTATTTCGAAGTTTATTTTCTTCTTTTTAGGGCATTTCAATAAAAGCTTGTTTTTAAAAATATTGTTTATTAATATATTATTTCTGTAAATATAAATATCTCAAAGCATATATGCGATATGCAAGTCTATCAAAAAACTATTTATTATGGATTATGCATTACAAAATAGGAAAGACTGAATTTAAGAAATGCCAATGTAAACAAATTACCTCGTCTTCTTCCCCCTACCCGCTAATGTAGAAGCAAAATAAAACCGTGTTATTTGTAATAGCGTGAGTCATGTATTCCTATATAATATATATCGTTGGGAGTCTCCATTGATCCCCTCCCATTTTATTCACGTGTTTCCAATAGGGGGTTTAGTTCAGTCGAGTAAAAAGTGGTTAATTCAATCTAACTTTTATTTGACATGAATACTATTATCTAAGAAATTGTATTAAAAACATGATTTATTGACTATATAAAAGTTACGCTTAAGACAGAATGAGGCTTTTTTACATCAAGATTATAACAACTTCTTATTACAATAATTATTTTGTACATCGTTTATTATGCTAACTTTAATAACGAAGTGATAATACCCTTCTTAGCGGAAATTTAACCTGTTTGAAACTTATTGGTTTATCTGCAATTACATCAGAAGTAGAGATTATTATTATTGGGATAACATGGATTTGCTCCCATTATAAGTAAGTATATATTTAAAGCAATGGAAAAGCGACCAAATACTAACAACTAATGAACTTATTAAAAACAATAGAGTATTTTTTGTGTTAAACCATTATAGGATTCTTTTTTTAATTCTGAACCTAATGATATATAATTTCACCTATTTTCTGCAACCTTTTAAATGTACAAGTTGTAAAATATGCAAAAAAGAAAAGATTTTTGGTGATAACTTTTTTATCGACAAAATCCGACTACACCCCGGAATTACCCTTAATTTGTACTACAAATTTGAATGTGATTTCCACGTTCTAGAATATTTCAGCAGTTTCGGCCAATTAGTTTTTACCAAAATAAATACTTCTACTTGCGTTGTATTGTTGAAACAATAATTATAACTGGATATGTACAAATGTCCCTTAAAATCATAAATCAGGTCATGACACAAAAGTATAATAAATATATTGTATAACAATCATAAGGCTCTAATTATTAATCTGAAATTAGTTGTACAAATTCTATTCGGTCCAGTGATTACAGTCACTTCAAGAAAGACCAATTTTTGGCAAGCTCACGATCATGAATCATTAATTTAAATTAATTAATTCACTTAGTGCGCCTTAGCTGGATAATTATTGTTGTTCATTCTAAGAAAGACTGGGTTTCATAATCGTGACACGAGAATTGATAGCTCACTCAAAAATTCACAATTCATTAGGTATGCAAGTGACATCTACCACATGATCACTTGCTTTTATCGTAACTTTTAGTGTTCTGCATTGCACAAACTATCAGATGATTGGTGGCAATTACTAATTACCTGTGATTAATTACTAAAATCCGATAATAACTGTGGTTAACGTCGATAAGTTAGATACACAAAAGTTAGATAAGTTAGATACATAAAAATAAACGCACACAAACCACATATCCATTCATGTATAATAATTTGCCGAACAGCATAATGATTAAATATTGCCGATTTAATTAAATAAAATAAAAGTGAATGATAAAAGTCACGTAGATCCTAGGTTCATAGAACAAAACTACATTGAAATACCGGTCACATGAAAATATACCACTGTCACCTGCAAATTACACCAGATTAATAACGAGAATCATATGAATCTATAATTACGTTTTACTATTCATTTTGTCTAGAGTGTCTGCCAAAAGCGATGATTCTACCGGGAACTCAAACTGTTACGCCGGTGAATAACATTAACATGTCAATTATTCGACACATTTATTTTTATATCAAACTTAAATTGCTGGATAAATACCAGACGGGACTTAAGTAAACAGCCAATGAGCTAGATAGCTAATTTATAGCAGATAATCTTTTCATTAATTACCTGAATTGGGTTCGTGCAAGGATGCAGCTACACTTATACCTACGCTTGTCCAATCCAATTCGCGAATTACTGCTAATCGGAAGAGCACATGCAAAATGAGCATATCTCTCTCTAATTTCATAACCAAACATTCATTATTATTTAAGGAAACTAGACGATATTAAACTATATACACTCGGGTCGTTGGAGCATTGCCTTAAGGGGGTTAGGCAAATCTATATCGCACTCTGATATTTATAGATAGATCCTGCCCGTTGTCCGTTGAGGGTGGCTTTAAGAATGAAGAAGAGATTTTAGAATAAGTGAACCTGGTTATTGTAAGTTACTGATCTGTCCCCTATATTTTAATATTTTTCATCACAAACAACTTTTTCTTATACCATTTTTCTCTATAATGCAAAATAAGGGTATTTTACTCTTGTGCCGCGTTTAAGTTTTTCACTCCCCCTCGTATACCGTGATATCTACATGACGTTTAAAGTAAAAAAAAAATCCCATATGTTGCCTATACAGTGTGACCCATTTGTTTTGGGGTCAGTCTGTAAAAAGTGTATCAATCGTGCGATTTGGCTGATTTTTTTTTTAAATTGTAGAGCTCGATGAACTGCACATTTTGAACAAAAATTGCCTGGTTCGCATAAAATCCAAAGCCTACTATGACCGTTTTTATGAGCAAAATTTTAAGAAACCATATTAGCGTTTTTTTTTTGAAAAAATCTGTGTGCGCCAATGGATTGAGCACCCCTCGAAATGGGTATGTACAAAATTTCATCAAAATATTTCAAGTAATAACGATTTTGTAGAAAAATTAAAAATGCAGCCAAGGTACGTCTTTATTTTCAAAAATTCAAAGTTGGCCATGGAAAATAATTGAATTGTAATAATACAACCTTATGCTTATAAACACAAAACATAAAAACAATTAAAATTATAAAATTTTCGTTGTCGTCCACGAGTCGAACAATTTCTATTTTGTCTCTTATGCTTAAATATTCCATAATTATGATAATTAATTGTATTGAGCACAAACAATTTCTGAACTCAATTTAGACAGTTTGACACTTAATAAAAGTAAACAATTCAATTATTTTCCATGGCCAACTTTGAATTTTTGAAAATAAAGACGTACCTTGGCTGCATTTTTAATTTTTCTACAAAATCGTTATTACTTGAAATATTTTGATGAAATTTTGTACATACCCATTTCGAGGGGTGCTCAATCCATTGGCGCACACAGATTTTTTCAAAAAAAAACGCTAATATGGTTTCTTAAAATTTTGCTCATAAAAACGGTCATAGTAGGCTTTGGATTTTATGCGAACCAGGCAATTTTTGTTCAAAATGTGCAGTTCATCGAGCTCTACAATTTAAAAAAAAATCAGCCAAATCGCACGATTGATACACTTTTTACAGACTGACCCCAAAACAAATGGGTCACACTGTATATATTCCGCCGGTCCCTACATATTATATCATTGGTTAAAACATATTTTCTATGAATATTCTAATTTAAAATTTCTCGCAAAATCGACTTGTCACTCATAATTCTGGCTCTTTGAGGTTTCATTTTCACATAAATTTGCATAGGGAAATACTATACTAAAATCAAGTAACTCCTACCATAAAATATCAGCGCGTCTGGCAACAGGGATGTACTCGATCGCAAAAGCGTATTTGTGCGGTTTTATCTTGTTTTCAGCTATTTAGACAAGGCCACAAATAATTTTATCGATGTTTTGAACCATTGTATTTAAGCCAATAAATTTTTTCCGAAATATTTTGACGTAAACAATTTTGTAAAAGTAAAATTAAATAACGGTCGCGCCTCAGTGCGGCTCTGGCAAATATCTCAACGCACACGTTCTTGTTTACATCAGGCGTAAGAGCTATTTGATTTTAGTATAGGTACTCGATTCTTAATAAAAAATTCGTGTCCTGACGCGACTAAAAATTATCAAAGCTACTTTAATTCTAGGCAAAAATCGAGGCAAAAATATATACCTGTCGTAAGTCTGGAAACCTAATTTACCCAGCGCTTTTGGCCATCAGAGATGTTTTTCTAAATACATACGCTTTGCTCCGACCTCAAATTGAAAGAAAAACATGCAGTCTTAAAGGTCCACGATGCTACGAACGTCATCGCGGCTGAACTATTGTAAATAGTTGCAATAAATTGAAATTGCCATGTATGTTAAATCCTTATGAATACGTCGGAGTACAATTTCTTCTGGGGAAAAAGCTTAATATCTTCTAAATTACCGTTTTAAAAATCGAAAAATGTTAAATACCCTAATCTGTCCAAACTCCCTTATTTTGTTTGATTGTTGGGTTTTGCCAAAAATGATATGGATGGAGTTCTATCAGTGGCGTAACCAGAATGTAAAGTTGGGGGGGGGGGGGGCTAAAGCCCCCAAAGCCCCCCCGCCTGGTCACGCCAATAAGTTCTATATGGTGTTAAACCACCGAACTATATAGTTCGGTGTATTAAACGAAAAGTCTATATTCTTTAGTAACGAATTAACAATATTTTGGTATTTTCAGTGATACTGATATGATATGTACCTGCCTACCTGTCTAGTCGGACAAGGTTGTCTATTCAGAACAAATCCCAAAAGAAATACTTTCGTTACCCAATAGCTAAAACTATTTTAATCGTTGCAGTGTTTCTTCACATCATGACTTTATAATCAAATGCAAAAAATATTCTCATTTCTGTGATATTTGATACTTAATTATTTCCCGTTATATTTTTACTTTAGTGGGATTGGGCGATGTGAATATTAACTTAAAAGACCGATTAAGTAATTTTAGCGATGAAATAAATTTTCTTTTCAAAAGTGAGGGAGTGTAAATTGAAATTTGATGTGAATCATTGATTGCTTGTAACTACTTTAGCATTTATTGGTAGAGAACATTCAGAGTTTTAAACTTGCGTCTAGAGGGCGCAAGCCATGGCATAAATCCATTTGAAGCTTTTTTGACCCTCTCCTTTGTTGCTAAAAATTATTAAAGTAAGTACATTGTATTAATTATAATCAACTTGAAAAGTGATTTTCCCCCGGATGGCTTGAAAATAAAACCTAGTGGTTTTTGTCGGTTTGGGTTTGCACATAAAATGTATTGGTGCAATTATTAACACAGCACAATGGCTTCCCAAGAACGTCTAAAACAAAAATCTCTATAAAAACATGGATACATTAGAACACGAACTGTAATTGTTAAACTAGAAGAAATGGAAGAAACTAAACGCGAATTGACAATGGCACAAATTATTCAGAGAACGTCTGTGGACTATCATTCAGAAATCAAAACAACACTGATATAAATCTGCAACTTCTTTCGGTACTGCTATATTTAAAGAATACCTACTTACCCTTTTATTTTTAGGTAGTTTTGCAAAACTAAGAAGGCCACGTTGAAATTCAGTTTTTCCTTCACCAACTTACAGGATCGTTAGAACTATAGAAAATAATGCTATTATTTATATAAACTTTCTCTTTGAGCTTCATTTTGGCAAAGAAACGCATTTTTTCTACTTTTGCATCATACATCAAACATTTTAGTCGATTTTTCAGAAATATTTATATTAAAACCTGCATTATATAAAGTAGCCACTTCTGATGTTATGCAGGGCCATACTATTTTATTTCCCGGATCACCACCACTGGGGTTACGACCAACATAATAAATAATTTCGTTGAAACATCTTAGATACCCAGTTAAAAAAATATTCAAAAATTTATTTATTTATAAAAAAAACTTTACACCGCCCCTGTATGTTTGTGAAAATAAAACTGAGCCACCCTGTCTTATAACAAAAATGGTATTCTTGAAGATAGCGGTTGCCCAATTGGAATAAGAATTCAAATATTTACTGCAAATAGTGAAAACCGAGAAGCTCGCATTTGCTTGTCCAATAATTAGTAGCTTGTTCTCTTTTCCTTGTCCAGATGTTATTTAGCTATTTGTAAAAAAATATGGGACTGAAGGGATTTGCAATAAGCAGGAAATTCGGATCAATTTTTTTATAATTCTGTTAAAAACAGCATTAGTCCAATTTTCTCCAATGGGTTGGGTAAATAAATATACAGTGTGCAAAGCTTTTAGGCCTGTAAAAATACTTATTCCATGAATAAGTTTAATGTGTGAAGCTAAACTGTGTGTTATTTCGATTTTCCCGCGGTGGCGTCGCTCGTACCGGCGCTGACTTTTTAGACCGCATGTTTTTCTGCCTTCGATCGACCTTGGTTCGAGGCAGGCGCATGCATATGTCTTTAAAGAAAAACACCGCTATGGCCAAGAGCGCTGGACAAATGTGGGTTCACGGTATTGCTCCTAAATAGGCTTTATCCGTGTGATTTACTAATTGTCCTACACCCACTGGGATTACTACGGTTTTCTATGGTTTTCCGTAGTACTTGAGCGAATGCTATCCTAGTTCTATCGGGAAAAAAGTCGGTCCTAGTCGCAAATGGCAACGAAGACAAAATAATAGTAATTGCCCCCCTCCCCCGCACAAGCATGTGGTTGCTTCTGGGGTACTCCTAGTTTGGAGTATTGTGAGGGTGAGAATTATTATTATTATATTATTATCTACTTGTTTGGACTATACAGAGTCGCCCTTGTCCTAGGGCACTGTGTGCATCACAAAATAGCAGTGCCAGCAGTGGCATGCAGTGGCGGCTCGTGACCATTTCACCAGGGGAGGCAGGCGCATGCCATATTATTAAATTGTGTATTTCGTAACATAGGAGTTCTTACGAATTTTATTGGGAGAATGTGCCTCGTTTTTCTTAAGAGGCTACGATACTTATGAAATCCGCCCGAAATGCCCGACTCAATTCAGGACAAACGTCGCTCGATTAGATATGCCTATCCTTTTCCTTCCTCTGGTCCCCACGACTCCCCACTCCAGCCTGCCCCTTCATAGTGCTACGATTGAGGGGCAGGCCGGCCGTGGGTACTACACTGAGAAAACTCTGTCACTTTGTAAAAAAACCCTGTTTAATTCAATATGAGATATTATTCCTCAAACTCAAGCAGAAGCTTTTTTGTAACTAACAATAATCAATTCAATTACAATTGATATTGAATTCTAATGAATAATTTAAATGTAATATTTTATTTCAATAAATAGCGTGTTCTGGAATTGATTCTATAATACTTCTTTTCTAAGCACATTCTTTTGTCAGAACAACATAACGTTTCATGGTGTTGAATTGAATAGGGATACATTTAACTGTTCATTATACTGAAATTACAACTATTGTCACTGAATTTTTGCTGGATTTGTAATACTTAATTGTGGGTACTAATATCAATTATAGCCATTCACTTGCAGTGTTCATTATGACTACGAACGATATAGAGTGTAGGGTTGATTCAAAACCTTTAATTTGCGATCACTGTGTGCACTCCTAAGTTAACCCCCAGTTAACCCTGAAAAAATCAGCTTGTTTTAAAGAATTTTTTTTACCCTTATAAAGCACTTTAGATAGTGGTGATCTTTTACCTATATCTCGTGAAGTATTGAAGTTAAAAAAAAACTTCATGAGAGAAAGTTGTAGAGAACGTCATAATGTATACATAAGAAGAAAAAAAATTGTACACATGAGAAGAAAAAAAATTACAAAAAAATGTTTGCAAAACCACTCCTATTGCGGGGTTCGTAACACGACTTCGACGGTGATTTTTTGGGGTTATACTCAGGACGCTACCCACAACCAACCCTGAAAATATCTACCTGTTAAGAATCTTTTTTTTTCTACCTCTATAAAAAAATGACAATTTGCTTGGACTATGATTACTTACATTGATGAATATAAAAGTTGCAATTAAGTTTTTTGTTCATCCAATGAATTATAATGTTTTTTCAGTTGCTTCTGGGGTACTCTTATATAGTTTGGAGTAGTCTGAGGGTGAGAATTATTATTATTCAAATAAAATAAATTTAATTGTTTAAATAAAACATAAGATATTTTAAAACCGAGGTTATGCTTTCATTGTAGTATGCCAATTTTAGTATCGAAGTGACAATACGTCTTCTTAACGGAAATTCAAACTATTTTAAACTTATTGGTTCATCTGCAATTACGTCAAAAGTATAGATTATATTGTTGGGACCACATGGATTTGCTTGTATATTTAAAGTAGGTAATGGAAAAGTGACTATATACACGAACTCACTAAAATCACAACAGTCTTTTTTTCCTGTGTAGACGTGTAGATAATATGAAATAATAACTCGTGCCGGCCGCCGCCGACGGCCGCCGGGGTCACACGAGTCTCGCCGATGCCGACGAAGAAGCGCGAATATATATTTAAAAAACGGCGGTGGCCTGTTTGCTTTATTGCAAAAATGATATTTTTCAGGGCGTTCACTTTTCGTTGGCAACACACTGCATAGCTTTTTGGCGTCGAAGCAATTTTACTATTATTTTTCATATCAGCAAAGGTGCATGCTATGAAGGGTTCGTGTATAAAAAAAACTTGTAATTGCTCAATTATAAAATCTAAATTAACGATTCGATTACCGAATTCTTCTTGAACCACATTAGGGTCAGTTGAACATCTATTAATGTTTGATTGGATAATTGTTCTGCATAATAGTGTTGCTACGACTAAAAAAGTGAGTCTAAAGTCTACTTCTTCAAAATGTTTTATATAACTAGTAGGTATTCCATATTTACATTTGTGTAATAATAAATAAATCTAACTAAAAACTTTCTACACTGTAAGAGTTCACTTTAGAGGGATTAGAGTGAATAGGCCATATTATATCACAACGGTTTCGTTAATCTATAAAATTACATCCTCAAGGACTAATTTACAGAGTTACGAAACTGGTCTCCCTTTTTAAATAAAGTAATAGTTGTGAGATAATAGGAGCTATTAATTTCTAATCCCTTGTAAATGTTCCATTCAAAGCCCTGTTTTTCCCAGAAAGTTTGTTTCCCAAACCCTATGCACCTGCAGTACTACTTATACCTAAATCCGAATAAGTGTGCAAAATGCAAAATATGTAGGTACCCCTCTCTCAAATTCTGGAAACCATATTAGGTACCTACGGGAATAAAAGCACTCAAGCCCACAAATTACTCCTATTGGTTTCACTCCATGTGACTGTTGTGACATCATTATCAAACATTATAGGTATTCTTGCCCTGACTGCGGTTCAGTTTCAGAACCTTATTCTGACAAATCTGAATTATCGAACATCCTAGAAAATGTATTAAAATGTCATAAATTCGACAGACTGGAACAATAAAATGTACTATTTTTATTTTGCCCGATTTTCAACTCCAATGACTTTCGAACAATCTTCTAACGAAGAAGTTTCTAAAACTGACTGGATGTCAGAATTATTATCGTTCCCTCTGGAAAGTATATAAATTAGCTTTTATCATGCAGCGATTTACATAGGAATTCGTTTTCAAAAAATGCTTCACATGACTCATATATTTGGCAAAATTATTACTTGTACCTATCACATTTTTAAAGTAAAAATCAAGCGCACAATTTGGTCTAGAATTTAAATTTACTCTTTTTGCACGACCAGGCCATTTTATGCCCTAGGGATTAAACCATTTTACACAAAAGCAAAAAGTAGGTACTTTGTGAATAATAATTATTTATTTTCTAAAATTTATTTGTGGCGCAATGGATTAATAATTATTTATTTATAATTCCTGGTGGAATAATAATGAGTATTATTATATGCCAGTCGACATACATAATGTCGCGGTAGAAAATATTTTCTTCGGGTACTCGGAAATATAAATATTTGCTAACATACTAACATTCAAAACAAGCGAAACACAAATAAGGGAGACTGAGACTAATAAAGTGAAAAATGAACCATCTGATATCGATTGAAAGTTCCCCTGACGTGGTTTCCGAGCCCGGTGAGGTACGCCGAAGTAGGGGGAAGTAGGGGAACCACGAGTTCCAGCGAAAGCCCGCCCGCCCGCCTATCTCCGTACGTCTAATTCCTGCTCGAATGGCCAATTCACGGATCATTTTATTGCCGGGCAATGGGTTCGTAGTTTTCAAATCATAGCCAAACGAACAAACGTATCGACTTGAAAGTAGTCTTAAAATAATGTTATAGAATGCCTCAATCGTCGTTGTGTCCTTCGAATTATTTTTGAGTGGTGGAAATACTCGAAATTCTTAACCGAATATAGTCGAATTTCGGGTATGTTTGGCATTTTTTTTCACATTAGTCCTGCACAGCTCGTGATACACAACGACGATTCTTCGTAGTTTTATCTAAGCCACAAAAAAAAAATCAAGTGAAAATATTAAGAAATGCAAGTAGGAGATGTAAACTACGAAACCCTTGAAAATGGGGGGTATCGTAGCGCCTTAACTTTCGGCTTGGTAGCTGTAGCTCCAAGTTTTGGACCAACAAAATTGGCACTCGTGGACGCAGTTCGATGGGGGGAGCCCAATCTTTCAAAGAACGGGATGTCAGGTCGTTTCGTTTTCATTAATAATCATTTGATGCGATAATAATTTAAATTCGTAAATAATGTCACAAATGGTTTATTGCAGATATGGTGCTCAGTTAAGGTTGTGAATCTACGAAAGCGTAGAAGGGCCACAGCAGAATTTTTTTATAATTTCGTGCACCCGAAAATGTGGATTTTTTTTAGGAATAACAGAATAACTCAAAAACCCACCTACCGACGTAAATTGAAATATCGATCCGCCCTCCAAATTGCTCTGAAAATTTTCAGCCCTCTATTTACTTTGCAAAAAATAGCCTGCATCGAAAAGGGTTTTTTCCGACGTGTATTAACCCGTAGATGTCGACAAATAATCCTAAATTCCGTTTTGATCAGTTGCTTTTGAGAATTTCCCATTTAAATTCAAAACTTCTCGAAAACCTGAAAACTCGAGGTGTCGAATTTTCAAAAAAATTATTCTTGTCAAACCGGTGGGCCCTATACCCTATGCTAAATCGATGCAGATTGTGGATTTACATAGGAAAAATTTAATTTTCCAGTTTCAGATTTCCGTGTAACTCTGGCACAGCCAAAATGACAACGATGTAGAATAGAAAATCGTGACTGTTGTCTTAAAAAATAAAAAGATTTACCTAAACAACTTTCTCTTATTATACAATTTTTCTCCGCGACGCGACGCTAAATAAGGGTATTTTAGTCTTGTGTCGTGTTTAAGTTTTGACTCCCTCTCCCATACCGTGATATCTAGTCCCATAGTCAGGTTTTTTTATTTCGCCGCAAAATAAAAAACCATTTTGCTGCCACAGTTCGGGTACCTAATATATAACCGAATAAAACAATGTTAAGGGTAGTCTGAACTTATACTTATTCTACTGCACCATTCCATAAATGTTCTGTATCTATTTTTGTTCGTACTTATAATACGTATAAAAATATTAAATTTTTGTGTCCAACTTTCTGCCGATCCCTGTATTAAGATATCTTCGGCAATTTTTTTTTAAATGTGCTTTTGCCGCTTCCAATATTTCATTTTCATTATCGTGTGAAATTATTTCGGATATTCGGAACTTATTTTCCTATAATTAAGTCACAAATCGACGGATTGTTTTGATTGTATCGTGCATCGCGTCCATGGCAACCACAGCCCATAGCCAACTTTTCGCACCGAAAATTTAGCTTCAACTGTGGAGTTATGCAAATGCAGGTTCGTGATTGGTCAAAAGGTGTGTGATTATGAGTTCATAAGTACCTACACACTTTTGGTTTCTAACTGGTAATAGCAATAATTGTTTATCAGTTTCCGAATGTATGTTTTTCAATAGTCTTGGAAAAACATTTGAAAGATAATTACATACATGATGTTTTATATTTCTTAGTTTCCAACACATTCTAAGGGGAAAGCCCATTTTCAAAACCAGATGTAGAAAAAACTCTTTATATCTTGCGGCTTTTACAGTTTATTAATTAAACAGCATACCCTATTTAGACTACTAAATGCCTACTATTTCTGAGAAATTTTGCTGCGTGTATAAAATATCGTTTCAATTGCCAGAAAAAGTATTGGCAAGGATTTGTGGAATTACTAAATTGTGTACGCGCCAAAGAGCACGTAAAAACCCACTGTTCAATGATCAATAGTGATTTTGGCGATAATGATTACTAAGACTCCAAACAGAAATCAAACCTATGGGATATTTGTCACGTTCACCAGTATAGCACTTTCAGCACTTGAACATGGCAGAACGTGTTCCTACACGTTCTATCATGTTCAGGGGTTCGATTCTCTGAATTTTTGAAGAATTTTCTAAACCTAATGTAAATAACGACTCATCTGTATTTTGAGTTGATTTTTTACAAGAATGGCAAAAAGCTAGAAAATATGCAGGTAAATAAAAAATCACTGAAACGAAGATATCACCTAATACCCCACATTTCATATACATCTCGTAGGTATACGGGGCGTAACTAAAATATTTTAATGGCGCATTCTACATCATAAATTGACAAAAAAGTTCATATTAACATGTGCCCGAGAATCCTTTGTTTTTGAGATGGAAGACTATGAAATACAATTTAAACATCATGCGATTAACGCGTGTATTTAGAAGTATTTTTATTTTACATTAACCAAGAAATTGATTATCGGAATAAGGAGGTATAGAACACACGAAACTCTACATGAAAGTATAAGAAAAAAGTTCTTATAATCATACTTACCGAAATGCACCCCATGATGTTAAAAACTGAAATTTCCCAAGAAGAAATTTCTGGAAAAAATATTTGTTATGTTAGGACTCTTGTACCTTTTCAATATTTAAATGAAATCTCAAATAAATAGTTACACCGACCTTGTGAAGCACCACGTATCGTAGAAAACTGTCAAAGATAATAATTATCAAAAATAATAGAGAAAAAAGTGTTCAACGATTCGGGAAATATAAAAATGAATACCAATATTTTTTCTTGTAACTTTTCGATTATTACTTTTTCGACAAAGGTACTAGCTTTAACGTCCTTCAAATTAAGTGGATAGAGGATAGCGGGATGAGGACAAGTAACACTATCTGTATGTTCGGATTATGCAGACAATTTTTAGATTTTTATTGCCCCCCCCCCCCAGAACATTGTGAACCAATTTAGCGAATAAGACAAATTTGTGATTTTTTTTTTTCGAGACAGTAGTGATCTATCTGGAGGTAAAACAACAAACAATGCATCTTACTTTCAACAAGCGCAGATAGACAGCTTGTTTAAGGATAACCATCTCATCTATCTTTTAGGTAGGTTCTTCATTTAATATTTTTAAATAGTTTAACTGTACTTAATACGTCAATGTGGAAATAAGTCACTCGTTGATCCTCAGGGTCAATCCTAGTGTATACCTCTACTGCCGCCCCCTGAGCTGTTTTTAGACCTGCAGGGAAACATCCAACATACCATGCAGCATTTGACCTGCTGTTTCTTCGTTAATTAATCTGTGATTAACAAGTAAATAATACAATACTTATCAAGCAACTGGTATAATATACAGAGCGCCCCAGCACATTAATGTAACATAAATATCCCAACAATTCCCAAAAAATATCTTTTTACATATATATCAAATTGGCGTCTATTTTTAACAATTGGATGTAATCGAGAAAAACAACCTCTTTGGATTTTCTACTACAATATACCGGGAGATTCGAAATCTTCTTTGAAGGTCGATGACTCAAGTAGTTTGTCTTGTCGTTCTCACAAGCAGATAAAAGCAAATAAAGTTATACTTATACGCATGTAAATTAATTTACAGAATGACACAAAGTAAACGTAGATTATTGTATTCTCTGTCATAATGCTAGGCCAAATACCAAAAATAAGGTACTTTTGTTTCGGAAAAAAAACAAAATGTTTATTTCTTAATTGGTTTAAAAAAAATCTATAACATCGAAAAACAAAGTTCGGGCAAGAAATCTTGGTGTACCTTTGTGTGTTTTCTCTCGTTCTTTCGAACGAATTGAGATATCGACTTCCTTCGAATACTGCAATACGTAATTCTGCCCAGAATATAACTATTCGTATTGCTTTTGGGTAAAATCACTCCATGGAAAACGGTGGGAATAGGGGACAAAATGTTTACTATTGAGTTTTTCCAGAGACAGAAGATTTCAGCAAACGAAACGTCATACCTGTTAGTAGAGGCTACGTTTGTGTACAGTGTGTCCCCAGATGGACCTAACTGTATGGTGTAAACGATAAAAAATTTAAGAATTGAAGGCCTGTTTTGTTAGAAAGTAATTTGAGTCGCAGTTTTATTTTTCAAAAATCAAGTCGGTCCTTGGCATAGAAACCAAAAACTTATTTTTAGTTTAAGTGAAGTGCCTTAAAAGATATCGAAAAATTTCATTCGGAAAAGTTGTTCAGAATATAAAATTAAGCCCGTGTCTGAAATTTTAATAATAATGGGCATACTCTGATTTTTGTGATTTTTCAAGCGTTAGTAGTTAGGTAAAGTGCCCCTTTTGCGAAAATAGTATCGAAAAACCTTATAAGAAAATGTTATCGGAGATTTCATTTTATGTTCCTATATCCGATTCAAAAACACCTACCTACTAACTTACCTACTTTCATTTTTTGGTTTTTGTTCTAATAAAAGGATAAAAATGATGGTTTGAAATCTGACATATAGGGACATACAGTGTCTGCCAGAAAGTTGGATACAAATGGGAATTTTCTTTATTTGAAGTTTCTGAAAAAAAATTATTCTTGATAAAATTTGGTGCTTGTGCTTAAACTCAAAATCCACCCGCAAAAATTTTGAAATTTCGATTCGTATACAGGGTAGGTTGAAAAATATGAAAATTCCTCAAGAGTAAAGTACCCTTATTTTTGGAACTACATCAGAGTGGTACTAAGAAAAGTTGTTTGTAATCTCAAGACAATGTCAAATATAAATTCACAACCACCTACTCAAAATAAAAAAAAATCACACTTGCGCATTTTTTACTCATCACGCTGTATAATACATAATGTTAGATATGTATTTTGAGGCACATCTTCGAACATGACAGTACGATACCAATGATTTTTGTTTACATTTAACTAGCATCTTAAAAACACTTAATAAGTGAAAGTTCTGCAAAGTTTGTCGTTTTTTTGTATCCAGGTAAAATACTCCTACAATTTCAAACATAACATAGCATCTAATCTGTGGAACATAAAAATATTTTAATAGAGCAACAATTTAGGAGTTATTTAATAAATGAGAATTCAACAATAAAAATTATACAGCGGGATGAATAAAAAATGCAAAACGTGTGAATTTTTTTCTTTTGAGTAGGTGGCTGTGAATTCATATTTGACATTGTCTTGAGATTCCAAACAACTTTTCTTAGTGCCACTCTGATGTAGTTAGGTACTTTACTCTTGAGGAATTTTCATATTTTTCAACCCACCCTGTATACGAATCGAAATTTCAAAATGTTTGCTGGTGGATTTTGAGTTTAAGCACAAGCACCAACTTTTATCAAGAATAATTTTTTTTGAGAAACTTCAAATAAAGAAAATTCCCATTTGTATCCAACTTTCTGGCAGACACTGTATAATATGCAGTCCCCAAATTTCAACTCTTACATATTTTTAATCATTCAACCTATAGTTAGGTCCATTTGGGGATTCTCTACTGTATTTATTTGGCATTTATTTCAATATTTTGTTTATTTTAGTCTTGGCAACGCTACACAATTTTTTTTTTTAAATATCTATCTCAAATTTGGCATTACTTGGTTTTGTTAAGTTTACAATTTAATTTTCCTAAGCTAATTTGAGAAATTCGCAGTTTTTAAACTCATAGTAGGTATTATGTAAAGAAGTTCTGGTGGACAATGTTTCCAAAATCCCCAAATCGTTATTTATCATTTTAGGTTAGGAGATTGTGTTTATACATAGAAAAATCATACCAAATTTGATGTAAAAAAACACGGAAGTTTTTTAACGGGTAAAATTAACAAAAAATTAGAATATCTAAATAATCAAATCAGTTTCAATATATTACGAAGGCATGGAAGGGCTACTTGCAAATATTGTGTTCTCGTTTAATTTAATAATTCAGTATCTCAGAATCCTTTCTTAACATTTCAGAATTACCAGAAATTTCGAAATTTCCAAATTTAGAGTTACCTGGTAAGTAGGAATAAACGATTTTTTTACAAGTGGCTCTTTCACGCCTTCGTAATAGCTCGTAAACAAAATCCTAAATGAAAATTTTACGAGAATAAAATAATTTAGATTAATTTAAACCATAGGAGTACGCAGAAAAAGTTGGGATAAAGGATACATTAAACTCATTTTGTTCCGTTTCTTAAATAAGAAAAAATCAAGTAAATATCTGAAAAAAGTTAATACAAGAAATTCTCATTTTAAAGTTCACACATTCTGTATTATGAAGTAGACGCGTAAATGAAGAAATATCACATTATTTTAGCCCAAAGAATCTGTGGTCATTGGTTTACCTACTTTTTGTAACACTCTGTATAAGCATAATGAAAAACGAAAAAAAAAAAATTTTCTATAAAATAGAAGACGTAGGAATGCCGCCTTGCAATTGCGGCGCCCTGGGCGACTGCCCAAGGTGTCCGTCCATAGATAACATTTGCGTTGCAGAAAAAACGATTTAGGTACGGGTACGACCCCAGGCTGGGGTGAGACCGGCTGAGGTTTCTTCGTCCGGTGTTAAATCCGGCGGCCGGCCGGCTCTAGTCCTAGAAGGGCTTGCGGGCTATAAAGTCCGGAGCGGGCGGCGGCGGTCGCAAGCAGTCGGCCGCGCGGCCGCGACGTCCGGCCCGCCGCTCTCATCCTCGCCGAGGTGCAAGGTGAGCAGAGCACCGAGCGAGGACCGCCGCCGGCGGTCGGTCCCGCAGCACCGCCGTCACCAGCACCGATACCGAAGAGTGTCGGCGACGGCGGCGCCGATACTAGAGCGCCGCGACGCCTCGCCGGCCGGCAGGAAGGAGGCCGACGGATTGTGGATGCCGGCGCGGTAGTGCGTCCGCAGCCGCCGACTCAGCAGCACGCACCCCGCGCGATGAGAACGTGCGCGCCGCCCGCGGCGGCACTCGCGACTCCCAGCGAATGACGCGCGACACTATGTGTCAGTCATGGTGAAGGCGCTGCTACTGGCACTGTTAGTTGCTACGATTTGTGGTACCGTCATCGCCGCCCCCGCGACCACCGCCGCCCCCGCCGTGCACCCCGACGACGACGGCCAGCCGCCCCTGGAGGACCCTAACGCGCGCAGCGAACGTAGCACCAACCTGTCACACGTAACCGGCGCCGCGCGAAAAATACAAATGTTCATCAAGAACAGACACCTCCAACTTCTACCCGACGGCACCGTCAACGGCACCACCGACGACACCAGTGCTTTCAGTGAGTACCCGGTACCTCTCAGTGAGTCGTCTCCAAAGTGCCCCTCACGGACTTCAATGAGATTTAAAAAATATTTCGACAATTCGTAAGTCTTTACTGTAAGTTTGCTTAAAAACCACGCAGCATCAACGGGGATATTTTTGGTCATGGTAACACCGAGGGTAACACACCCCTAGAGTACGCCGTCAGTACTTCCACAGCTGACACCAATGGTGCCCTTAAAAAATGCGCCTAACATTTTTTATTCCCGCGGACGCCATGGTAACAACCCCAAATGAAGGGTAGTGCCAGAAATATTCTTTCCATTCAAAATTCTGTTAATTAAAAAATTTAGGATTTTATTTATGTGCAAGGTGTGCCAGTTCTAAATATCATAAATAAAACTCATTATAGAAAATATCATTTTATGCAAAAAAATTCATATGAACATAGGTTCAAAGACGCTTAATAATAAAGATTTGGGGCGCAGCAAATGACAGTCTAGGTACCTACGCATTATAAAAAAAAATGTTATCAAATATCATAAGAGGCTAAAACTCTAAAACGTCGACTAAAGTTCAAGAAAGTCATTTTGAGCAGAAAAGTTCATATGAGTTCAAGCAGCAGATTTTTCTGTTGCCACCTCGGGTGCAACCTATCGGTTTTCCTGGTTTACACAAAATATAAGTATTCTAGAGCTTAGTACCTCCGCTCTATTGCCTTCCATTGCCTTCCACCCTCTCATATAAACTGTAGGTACCAAATTGCAGATTGGTACCTGTAGTTTCCAAAATAGGTATTGAGTAAAACATATTTTTTTAGAAACTCTCGCATCTAATGTGAAGTTTTTGTTTAAAATGAGATTTTTTATCGTCAATTTTATATAGGTATGATATTTAGAATTGGTACACTTTATATATTCTGGTGTTATGGTAACAGTATTTCTAGCAAAATAAAATACCACTTCTATCTAGTTCAGAGTATGTGGTACTCGATAGCGGGTCTGGTAAAACTAGAAAATTTGTTCATATTCTATATACCTAGGTATTTGACTTTTTAATGGTAGGGCCTGCATAACCCTAATGATCTTTAATAATCTCTTAATAGAATAATTTTGAAATATATCAAGGTTGTATTTATAAGATACCATCAATTACAAACTTTCCGGCAATTCAAGATGATTTTGGCGCCAAAACTCAATGCGATTAAAATCGACTGTTTGACAAACCTCGGAAAAAGCCATTCATAATATTTTTCCTTGTCTTGATAATTCCCTGATTTCCTATTTACGTTTCCAATTTAGTCTTATTTTTTAAACCATGCGAAAGAATATACCTACCTACGTGACAGTTGGCAAATACCGAGGCAAGTACTTTGCCACCTGTTTAATTCATCATAATGCAATAATTAAAATCCACCCGACAAACGAATGCTAACTAACTATTGGTAATACTCACGCAAAATCAGGGTTGGTTCTTCTATGGAATAGATATCACATAAATATATTCCGGACCATATTCCAAAGCAGCATTTTTAATAATGCTTCTTTAAGATATTGCAAATCCTAATATTTTAATGTGACCTTTGAAAGCTTATTCTATTTTCATAATATCTATAATGAATTTTTGCATTACACCCTGGCTCACCTAAAATCACTCACAACAAAGGCGACCTATCGCATTTATTATCGTTGATGTTGATGCCAGTGGTAACAACTTGAATTTATGACATTTTTTTCATTATTTTCAACTGACTACGACTACTCGCACTATCTGCCGCTCGATCTGCCGTTAGGGACCGAACTCACAAACTATGCCTCATCAAAAGCCTCATTTCCTCATTTTGCGTAAACATCTCTTAATAAGAAAAAGGAATGATCCTGCTTCTCTAATAAAGTCCACACCGAAGATGCCCCTTCAATGGCTCTATATCTCGAAGAAAACCGAAAAAATGATATCTGCATGCAATTTGTTCTATTAAATTCTGGATAAATTCGGCGCTGCCGCCAAAAACGATAAAAAGTATTTACGTATTCAGCCGATTACTCTCGTTTTTTAAAAAATAGCACGATAAAATGAATAACTACGTGACAATTTGCAAGTAGGTACCCATTTTTATGATCCTGGATCACAAAGTAACAATAATTACAATCTACTCGAAAAACGAATGGTGATTCATATTGCTACCGTGAGAAACAGAGCAGTCTTGTAGTTTTTTCTGTTTTAAATAAAATTTGATGTGCAGTCAGAATACCATGGTATTGACCGAGGTATTGACTTTGTTAATAATTATTAACTCACATTTGAAATTCGTGGATGAATTCGGTCACCAAAACCGGTTACTCTAATGCAGATCTGAACTAATATATTGTAGAATATTAAAGAGCTTTCCCTAGAAAGCAATTAAAAATAAAGAATATAACCTTGAACATAATACTTAACCCCTTTTTGCTGTTTAGACAGCTTTTTACCCAGTAGATATTAATTTTAGATATATATGTAGATATGTATTATTATATATTATTATATATATTACTGTATATATTAATATATATTATTATATGGAGATATTATTAAGTATAAACGCCAATTTTGCAGAATGACTTTTTGCAACAAACTTCTTTTTCTTCTTCTTTTGATGACATCCTCATAAAATCAATTACGGAAGCTGGCGCCACACGCGGTACAAATTAATGATCGTTAAGAAACCGACACCTCGAGCTGCTGCGGCTCTTGATGCAAGTATCTCTCCGGGACACGACCACCAGTGAATTTGTCCTGTCGGTCGCAGCATCTCTAAATCAACCACAACAATCAAAAGTTTTTTATTTGCCAGTTAATTGGTTGTTTGGCAGTTTCGCCTATGCGAACTATAAATAAGTACCCGAAATTATTTCGGATAGGTACCAGCGGTACGTACTTAGAAGAATATTTACATTTAGTTCGACTTAAATCTACAACGTGTAGCGGATATCTCCCGGAGAAGTTCAATCAATTGAGATCCATAACAAATTATTATAATTTAAGTAGGTTTCTACTTTTAGTGACATTCGGGCCAAATGTTTTCTGATATTTGGCAACACGCGCTTTTTCAAAATCGCATACATATATGTAAGAAAAAGATGCGTTTTTATATTTTTAACATTTTTTTCTACAAAACAAACTAACACACTGGCTCAGTACCTTTCGTAAATTGTGACACTAGTACAAAAGGTACTGGACCTCATTCTAGATTTAACAGTTTAATTCCTGTTATCATTAATATTAAATATTGTATTTGAAAACATGCGTTTTTAATCCGCTGTAAGTGATTCAAATTACCAGAAGAACCGCAGAAGTAGGAGGTGTAGAAAATAATATATACGTACCTACTGCATCGCCTAAAATGTGGACAACATAACCGAATGCTCTGTGTGCCGCGGCTATAATGGTCAGGTGCTAAAATAAGCATAACCTATGCGGACGTATTTAAACTTTATCGTTCTGTCCGACATGTTCCATATTTCATTTATTTTCTCGTTACTAGTCACTCAAACCGCAATTACAATCCCAATAAACCAAGAAGGCCGACGCTAAGCAGAAGCTAGTTACGCAATAAGTCACTATTCTGATTGTTGCATTTCTATGGAATTTAAAAGTGGACTTAAAACGCCAAAACATTTAAATTTCTTGATAAATGCAACGCAATGAGCAAAAGTATCCACCTGCTACAGATATTGACGGGAGACTTAAATTAAAATAATTTATGCTATATCCCGAGCTATAACAATTACCTATACCACCTAGCATGGCTGAATACTCGTATATTCATTCTAGTATAACTGTCAAAAGTTTTAAGGAATTAACTAACAAATTTGGTAGTGATGCACGTATATAATCTATTATAGTGTATAGTGCTCAAGGGTAATCTCCAGGGTAATACAGTAAATTGTGGGGATGAATACGTTTTTATTTTAGTCTTAGCTATTAACACCAGTAATAATTAGCCTCCTAATTGACTATAGAAATTATTTTTGTATAGTAGTGGGCAGGGGTAAGGTCAACGAATTCAATTTTATATATTTTTGAAACGCGACAGTACTGATTTCTGTAGTAGTGGCTGTATACCTACTTTCAGGATGTTTCAATTTAAATTATAAAATTATATTTAATACTTTTAGTATTCTTAAATATTTAATCCAGTTATTTGAGCAGAGTATTTAATAATATCTAGTATATTAGGTACTTTAATTCGAGCTTAATGTAATGATTAGACATACCTACCTTTATAAGCATTTGTAAGCTAATGAGAGCGTTTATTTATAAGCTCGTGAGAGCATTTCCTGTTCTAGGGGGGTAGTCAGACAAAAACGAGTACAAAAATAATCAGAATATTACTTTTATTTTACAAACTAAAAATTCATTTTACATTCCTACTTCGATACGTGCTAGAGTAAATCTGTAGCGTAATTAATATTGTAATAATAACATAATAATAATAATTCTCACCCTCACAATACTCCAAACTAGAAGTACCCCAGAAGCAACCACATGCTTGTGCGGGGGAGGGGGGAAATTACTCTTATTTTGTCTTCGTTGCCAGAACCCTAGAAAACCGTAGTAGTAATCCCAGTGAGTGTAGGACAATTAGTAAATCACAGAATACTGTGAACCCACATTTGTCCGGCGCTCTTGGCCATAGCGGTGTTTTTCTTTAAAGACATGTGCATGCGCCTGCCTCGACATCGGTTCGAACCAAGGTCCATCGAGGGCTGAAAAACATGCAGTCTAAAAAGTCAGCGCCGGTACGAGCGACGCCACCGCGGCCCCGAAGATTAAAGATCAGCTTTTAAAAAATGGCACAAGATTTGTAAATGAAAAAAAAACATTGCAAAATTGGTTCAGATTGGTTCAAGTAGGTACCTAATATAAAAAAATTAAAATAAACACAACAATTTTAACGACGGCTTTGTACAAGGTGGTTCAAGTTCACTCTATATTATCTCTTCCACTATACTGAAATTCTGAAATAAAAGAACAAATTAAAGCAATATACAGGGTGATTCAATTTTCATGTATAGAACTCCAACAGCGACGAGATCGCAGTAATATAAAACTATTTTGCAGCATACACCTTTTTATAAAAGCCTTCGTTTCCAAGTTAGACACCACCAAAGTTTTTCAACAACATTACAAGTATTTTATTTCTTTATTTTGAACCGGTTGAGATATAATTTAACGAAATTTGGCAGGCAAGATACATGGATAAAAGAGCATTAGATTTGTTTACCTAAATTTTCTAACCCAACCAGTGGCGGAGGTATGGGTATTTAGACAAATTATTAGCTTATAAAAATACTCGGATTTTTTTTACAAATAACTACTCTTGACATTTTCTGGTATCTGCTGCCGTTTGAGGACAAGTTAGACTTTTGTTTATTTATTTCGGTTCATTATTCTGAATATAAATTTGCGAAGATATTTACTGCAAGAGTTTTAAGACTGAATGTACACCACGTGCGTGGTGATTCAACATTTTTACCCATAAAATGGCTTTTTTCGATCTGTAGCGAGCAACACGCATAATTTTAAATTTTTGTCAATACAAATTTTAATCTAAGTAATTACTCACATTTTGAGACAAAAATTATTTAGAAATATTTATCACAATGGCACTTATTAGCATTTCCGCAATAAGCCTAATTACTGCCATTGTGATAAATATTTCTAAATAATTTTTTTAATTTTTTTTTCTCAAAATGTGAGTAACTTAGATTAAAATTTGTATTGGCAAAAATTGAAAATTATGCGTGTTGCTCGCTACAGATCGAAAAAAGCCATTTTATGGGTCAAAATATTGAATCACCACGCACGTGCTGTACATTGAGCCTTAAATACAAAAAAAAATTAAAAAATAAATTTTTGTACGTAGAACAATCTACTGTGATACACTACTACAGTTATTTTGATGGTTGATTCCCACGATAATAATTTTAAAAACAAAAATGAAAGAAGCAAAATTTAAATTAAAATATACATAAAACCTAGACCTACCTACAGGGAGAGTTACGTAGGCCGCGGTGTTCCATACCTTTTACACTGTTAATGTTAGAAAGAAAGTAGAGACAAAACTTCTAGGGAAACACGAGTACTACTTTCTGAAAATATTTTCCAATATACAGGGTGGTCCAATAAGTAGTGTTGACCCAAAGTTATGCGTTTTTAAATGGAACACCTTGTATTTTATTACATTTTGAAAACCCCTCAAAGAGTAGGAGCTTTTTGATTTAGGGTAATAAATTAGGAGTCTAACTTTGGAGGTTATTTCCATTTTATTTTAAGAAAGAAATAACTCCCTAACCTATAAAGGTAGATCCATAATACCCTATATGACAAAAAATCTACCCCTTAAGGGGTTTTTAAAAAAGTAATAAAATGCAGGGTGCTCCATTTAAAATTACTGAGTAGATCTGCGTAAGTGAATCACCCGGTATGTTCTTCAGAACGGTATCTCAATATTAGTCAAAAATCCTTAACTAGCCGTAACAAGCAATCTCCATTCTTAGTTATAGCCCAAAATCTTATTTGGAATTTAAGTAATACATTTCCAAATGTGGCCCCTTGTTTAATTTAAATTAAAATAACTCCCCAACCTTTAAAGTTAGACCTTTAATACCCTATATCAAAAAGAATCTACTCTTTAAGGGCTGTTCAAAAATTAAACAAAAATGTCCAATAAAAAAACATAACTTTTGGTCACCATATTAGAAAATATTTTAATAATGTAGTACTCATGTTTCTCTACAAGTTTTGTCTTTACTTTTTTACTAGCATTAACATTAACAGTGATTGTATAACTTTTTATAATTTTTTAGTTTCTCTACTGTGTGGTACTAATGCATTCTACTTTGTTCACGGTCACCCTGTATTATATGACAATTTTACCTTAGCGATTGTAAACTAGGTAAGTATACAATTTTATTTTTTTAGCCTTGCGGAAGACCAACATTTTGGTCGAAAGCTTGGCTCCTCGCTTGGTTCATTGAAAGGAAGTTTTCTAACTAAATATGTTGGCTGAAAACCTACGATTTTATTTCTTTATAGCATTTATATGAAATAGAGTCGTGATTAGGTGTATAACATTTAAATCTAATGCTAGTTACAAATATCACCTCACAGTGAAATAGTCCATATCGAGGCCCGTGTGATAGGAATATAATAATAATAATTTATCTCGTTTATCTTATAATGAGTAATCAATAGCAACATCCATAAAAATCAACAAAACAATCATCATTAAATATCTCCCTGTATACATTACAAACGCCGAAATAATTTACAGTTCACTTCAATCATTGCCCGACTTTTAATTCGAGTTCTTTTAGTGACGATTGTATCAGGCGATCTGTTTTTAACCGTTCATTTTAGAATCGACTCCTCTCGCGCAATAAGGTGGGTACCTACCTGGTAACCCGAGTGGCAACATCTTTTTGCCTGGCCCATTTTTTTCAAGCCGCGTATATTTTTACATTTTACAACACTATGTATCGGGCCTTCCATCGAGCAAGTGCCGACCTACATCATTTATTTCTTTTTCTTTAAAATCGCGTGGCCTTAAATAATAACAAGAATTTTCTCTGACGTAGACATAGGTACAGGGTGACTCATCCTATATACAGAGTGGTCACTCTTACAGTGCATACCATTGGGATATCCGAAACGAATATTTCAGAATCTAGTAGGCGTAGGAATTATTTGACATTTCCATTGAAAAGCTCACATCGAGAAATGTAAGATTGCCAGGTTTCATAAATTTTCCATTACATATAAAAAAGTTATGAAGGAAGAAAGAAACCGCATATTTTCAGTTTTTCAGCAATATTTCAGGAACTACCCAAGATATCTTAGATCTCTTTTCAGATTATTGAAAGGCATACAAAAACGCAACTAATAAGGGTACTTTACTCTTGTACAATTTTTATATTTTTTGACCTACCTTGTATGCTGTTTAACTTGCGATCATTCTAAGTGCACCTAATATGATTATTGAACATGCATCAACTTTCGGCAATGTCTGTATTTTGGTTGTGGAATTAAAAAAAAGTCCCATATGTTGCACACTTAAATGACCACACTGTATATACAGGGTGAGTTTTTTTCGATGCCCACTATGGGGATCCCGGAAACTAGCAGAGCTAGAACAAAGGTTAAATGGGGAAAGAATTGCAGATTTGAATGCTCAATCTAATGACCATTTTGGATTTTTAAAAAAGTTCATGGCTCACTAGATATTTTGAAAAGAGTGATTTTTGTTATTTCATCAGATCTCTGTAGCTCCGTTATTTCTGATTATACAGAAAAACTGTAGAGACAAAAATTGTAGATAATTTTGGGCTTAATAAGATAATCTCTCGGATAATCTAATCCAATTTTTTATGTTGTTTGTGATTTTTGAGATATGACATAAATTTCAAATATTTTATTTTTAGCTAGTAACAAAATAAAACAAAAATTATCATGATGGAGCTCCACCACATAATTATTTGCCGTAAGAAATTACCTAGATCAGCTCTATCCAAATAGTTGGATAGGGAGAAATAGACCTAGGTATTTCCTGGCAGCCCCGATCCCCCGATTTGTCTGTTTTGGATTTCTTTTGTGGGGAACAGTACAATATAAAGTATGAAACAATTGTTGAATTAAGAGCAGCTGTTTTAGAAGCAATTGCCAGTATTGACAGGCGCTCAGTAAGAAAGGCGACAAATTCAGTTTTAAAAAGATGCAATATTTGCATAAATAACAATGGTAGATTGTTTGAATTGAACACCTTTTTTATTTTAAAGGGTGACCTTTTAAAATAATAATAATTGGAATTTGAGTTTTTTATTTTTTGTTTTATTTTGTTACATTTTGTTACCAGCTAAAGACAAAATATTAGGTAGAAAGTTTGAAGTATGTCTAATTATAAAATAGAACGTAATTATGAAAATATTCCATGGCTGACTATGTAAAAATTAAAAGAAATCAGAAAATTAGCCATGGCCCTTTTGTTTTTATAATAACTATGCCGAGTATTATATCTTTGGAAAGCTCAAAAATGGCCGATTTGAAAAGGCCACAGCCAAATATGATTTACATGTGAAAAAACACAAGTTTATGTCATATCTCAAAAATCACAAACAACAAAAAACATTGACAAGATTATCTTAATTAGCCCAAAATTATCTACAATTTTCATCTCTACAGTTTTTCTGTATAATCAGAAATAACGGAGCTACAGAGATCTGATGAAATAGCAAAAATTCACTCTTTTCAAAATATCTAGTGAGCCATAAACTTTTTTAAAAATCCAAAAGGGGCATTAGATTGAGCATTCAAAACTGCAATTATTCTTTCCCCATTTAACCTTTGTTCTACCTCTGCTAGTTTCCGAGATCCCCATCGAAACATCTCACCCTGTATATATGTCTAAAACGTCAAAAACTCAGCAAAAATGGGATTTATAATGCCTAATAGGTATGTACTTTGATGGAGGTTGCTACTTGAAAAGAAGTACCTTCTATATCTATATCTTATTACGTTGGATAATTTTTCGTGCATTGAAAACTTGATTTTTAATCATCCTGCAGTAGCTCATGCTGGTACTAAAATACCTACATAATTTCGAGAATATTATTTGTCTCCTTACTAACTATAGGTACTCGTTTTTTAAAAGATATATTCCCATATGTTATGAAGAATTCCACTTTGACGATTTGTCTCCTAAGAAACGATTTATCATATGCATGGGAACCCCAGATCTAATACAAAAAATCCAGTACTACTCTATCAATATGAATGTCAGCGCCTGCACAAAAAATTTATTGGTGTCGTTCTGGGACGAGAGCTGGACAAATTTTTGTTTTTTCTTCAAAACGACATCGGTTATTAGTTCAGTCTGAGCTTGAAGAAACACCAGAACTATTTATCTTAAGAGCTTAAATTGCGTAAAATGAATGT
The DNA here is from genome assembly GCA_963920635.1 of Pseudeuparius sepicola. Taxonomy (NCBI): domain Eukaryota; kingdom Metazoa; phylum Arthropoda; class Insecta; order Coleoptera; family Anthribidae; genus Pseudeuparius; species Pseudeuparius sepicola. Next base: position 18,078,945 of record OY987305.1, read on the forward strand.
TAAAAATTAAAGATGCTACCCACAGATTTATTGAAAGACGTTTGTAGGAAAAATAACAATATAGTATGTCTGTGCCATATAGGAATACGCAAAGAAACACGATTTTTTAGGCAATTACCTACACGGTTTAAAATGTTTGTAGGAAAACAAAGTCTGAGCAAAAAATGTGTATATAGGGCGATGAAGAAGTTTATTATTTAGTTTTTTGCGATAGAGTAATAAAACTGTTAGTAGAGGGTATTTTGACCTCGATGTTGACATTATTGAAAAAATGGGGTGCTTGAAAGTGATGTGATAAGGTGAATTTGAAAATTGGAATTTCGAAGCTATCCATAATGGTAAAATTTGTGCTAAAACTCCCCAGATTCCAGAGTGATTTTGTTATTAGAGCATTCTATAACTTTCACAATTTGAAGGTGGTGGTGTCTGTTATATCTAAGTTCTCACTTTTCCACGCAAAGTTGTCGACTAATTATTGCAAAACTGTTACATTTTCTGTCTACATTTTGCCATAATAATAAGAGAACTCAAGCTCAACATTTTACCCATACTTATAGGTATTTAGTTTTAATTATATAGTTCACCGAAAGTTCTACTTCGTTTTTAATTTATTATTTCAAGCTAAGCTCTATTTTCACTGGCTTTCTTAACACTGGGAGCACTTCTCCTCATATTGTTTTCTGTCTCTATCTAATGCTTACACATTTCAACTGAAAAAGATATATTGTTTTTCTGCTCGTAGGTATGCGTGGTCACTAATGACTGAGCACGCCTTTTAAAATTAAATAAGAATACATTTAAAATAGCTTTCATCTGCTGCATCCACGCATTTATACTAAACTTAACTGGCATTATTGAGTAAACATTGACAATAAGAAACTAACCACAATTATTATTGTTAAAATGGGGAGTAGAGTCACTTAGAATAGAATAAGTAACGGTTAAAAATATAAATGACATGAAGCTTGGAATACCACATAGAAGTAAGTGAATGCGATAAAAATAAAAAGTAGGTACTCGGACCCGATTGATGTAGCCTAAACCGTTGACTGAAATAATTTCAGTCAACGCCTAAACGCAAAAATATATTTGCACAAAATTTGTTAACGTTCTTTTTTATCTTTTGCTGAATTCTCTGGAATGTTCCACTCAACAATGAGGAAATAATTAATAATTGCAGTTTAATTTTTTGTTCGAAACTTTGTTAAAGCTTTTACAATAGTACTAGAAAGCCACTTATACTTACACTTTATAATAATATTAGGTCCCATAGTTCACAATATTTTAACAGTTTTTACCGAGTGTCGCAGACATCAGACATCGGTACCATTCGTAATGCAAAAACTGCACCTACTTAAACCCTACGAATCACGCTGCATGGGTCTATCAAATTTGAAAACACCGTCGTGCAGCAAACGTTGTTTCTGTTTCTATAATCTCAGTGGCGGTATATAAGCACTTATGTGACAACAAAATAATGCGCAAGCATTATTCATAAAGGAAAGTGTCAAATCTGTAAGCAAACAAGAATTATTGTATTTAAATAAAGTTTGGGAAATACTGGATTCTTCATGTTGTGTCACATCTAAAATCTAAACAAACATTATGTCGCACTTCTTCAGTATTTTTCCAAGGGTTGCGAAGTTTTTTAAAATTATTTTAAACTGAACCTATACTTTTAAATTTTACTTAAATGCTACTCATAGTCGAGTTATGTACATTTTTTTCCGGATGTCCTGCATTAAAGATTTCAGCAACTTGCCGATATGTCATATTTTCTCCACATATTAAAACAATAATTTCAATTTTGTCTTGTACAGTCAACATTTGTACCATTCTCATTCAAGAGTACCTATTAAATTGTCAAATAAAAATAATTTCTTCAATTCTCTCCGCATGGCCTACTCATCAATATCAACTTTGCAGCAAACATAAAAGAATCTTCATTTTCTTTTGAAAAATACCTATTCTTATCGGTAATTAGTAATAAAAAGTTAACAGAATGATATGTTTAGTGATATAAAATAGTGTTTACAAAGTTGCAAGTTTTTAAAATTTTCAGAAATTTCATAAAAATACTCTTATTAAAAATTGGAAAAAACTAAATCTTTTGTTAAATGATTCAAATTTGGCAGACTTACGTAAAATTGAAAAAGAGGCAACTTTTTTAAATAAAACTTTTTGATGTTTTAACAAATAAACCCATTTTTGGCAATATATTTTTTAAATGTATTTTTGACAGATAACGAAAGTCACACGACCACGTTTGAGTTGGGTCATTTTTCATCTTTTTGAAGCAAAAGGTCTCCCAAAATTAAATTTAAAAATGAAACATTAATTATATTCGGGCTACAACTAAGGTTTCCAACAAAAGATCTACAGGGTGACCGTATTTCGAGTCTATGCATGGGGATCTTGGTTATCTTAAGAGATACGAGGTCGGTTAAATTGGGGCAAAGTTGCGGAATTTGATGCCAAGTAACATGGCAAAAAAAAATTTGGCTGGCCCTTCTCGTTTTGAAAATAATGGGAAAAAACTCGTTATAACATTATAAGGCACTTTTTTACAAGAAATCTAAATATGGCCTCGCATTTTTTTCTCCCCTCCCTGGACAAAAATATGACCATCAACTTTTATTTTCTTATGGGCGCCATATTAGATTTTTGCATTTTTTAAAAGAGGATTTTTTCTCGTTGAAATTATATATCACACATCATGCTTTACTTTGTTTTTCTTGCCGTAATATCGTTTTTGCATAGAGTGCCTTGGAAATGTAAGCCCCAGACTGTTTGACGTCTTTGCATAGAGTGCCCCATAACGTTTGATAGTTTAGTACAATTTTAAGTGTCACGGATACTTTATTTTACTAAAAAATGTCATTTTCACATGAAGAAAAGCGTGACATGATTTAAATTTATTATTCCTCAACAAGGAGCCCAAGGAGGACAAATTGAATATTGTAAAATAGGATTGTCTACTCGTCTAGGTTTTTGTTGTTCTTGTGTTCCCAGTTTGACTCTTTTGGTGTTAATGTGTTATATGGCAAATGACGAATAAATTAATAACAAATCATACTCTCGTGGTACGTTTAATATAATAATAATATAAATAATTTAACATTGACTGAATTTTTACTGAACCGTTAAACAATATTCGAAAGCACACTTCGCAACAATGGGTAATTAGGCTTATGTTTCCAAGGCACTCTATGCAAAAACGTCAAACACTATGGGGCTTACGTTTCCAAGGCACACTCTATGCAAAAACGATTAATTTGATATTACGGCAAGAAAAGCAAAGTTAAGCATAATATGTGACATATCGTTTTAACTAAAAAAAATCCTTTTTTCAAAAATGTAAAAATCTAATATGGCGTCCATAAGAAAAATAAAAGTTGACAGTCATATCTTTGTCCAGGGAGGCGAGAAAAAAATGCGAGGTCATATTTATATTCCTTGTAAAAAAGTGCCTTAATTATGTTTAACTTAGAAATGTCCAGCGTTATTCGTTTTCGTTTAAAAAAATAAAAACGAAAACGACAATTTTCAGTGCAAAATTTCAAGTCTCAATCTCAATTTTCAAGGCCTGCTACCAATTATTGTTCTTCTAGTAAAAAATAACGAAAATCATTTAGCTATTTTTTAATTTAAAATAAAAAAATATACAAGGACTTCCATTCTACAGGGTTCTAAAGATGAACAAAAGTGCAAAGATTCAATACAAAAATATACGGGGTAAGTTTCTCTGGGCCATCGCAAAATTCTGAATTTTTATGAAACTATACGGGTCAAGAGTACTCTGGAATTATTTAAAAAAACATTGATAAACACAAAAGTAATTTATTTCTTTACAAAATTCCAACCAACAAATAAAAAAACAATTTAAATAATTGGACCTTTCTCGATAAAACCACTGTCTAAAATTATATAGATATATAATAAATATTAGTGAGTAGCTGATATTGAACCTGTAAAAATGAATTTTGTACAAACATCTTGTGTCCAATTTGGGACACATTTAATAATTTGAACGGTTTAAGATTTTTTTACAATATAAATCACCATAAAATAAAAGGTGTGAAATCCTAAAATACTTGATACTTGGAGTATCCTCAAAAATGTTTTGAGAATTTTTTTTGTTCAGCATCCTACGAGACACAAGTTCAGTCTGGTAGTCTAGAAGTAACTTATTATAAAAATAGCGAAGCATGTCAATTGTGAGGTGTAAAAACATATTGTATAATCAAAGTATTCACAGAAGCCAAACGCTGCTGTCTGGTCCCATAGCAATCTTCATTCATTTATTCTTATGTTACAAAAAATATTCTGTGGCGTTATTTCGGATCCGATGTAATGTAAATGTATTTGCATCTTCCGTAGTGATTAAAGCACTAGTTTAAAAGTCAAAAACGCCCTGAGAACGCCTCACAGTGTCGACGCGTTAGATCTGCATATTTTGTGGAAGCGTGTAGGTAAATGCTGCTAATTTTGTATTTAAACGATGGGATTTGGTGGCAGATTAACAGTTAAATTACAGAGTAAAAGTGAAAAATAATTTTCTGTCAATTGTCTTTAATTGGATCTAGTTAGACGTGGCGTGTAATTTTCTGTGTGTAATAATTACCCACTATCTCACACCGACCAAGACAGTATCGTTATTTTAAGTCTAGGACATGAATGTTGAGCATGAATCGTTTTATGGACGAGTATTCGTCGAGACCCGAAAAAGCACTAACGCGGAGTTTTAAGGTTGGAAATAAAACGTCATCAAAAGTATGTTCGGTTGCCTGTATCAATAGAATTTTATTTACAACTAGCTAGAAAACTAGTGAATTTGAAAGATTTATACAAAGTACGGCTATTTTTAAAATACTCATAGATAATAATGACATTATTTTAAAAGTTATAGCTGCTAAAAATAAAAAAATATATATATAACTAATTTAGCAGCTATGACTTAAAATAGTGTCACTAATATCTATGCATATTTTAGAAATACTTTTTCAAATAAATAAACCTTTCAACTAGCTTTTTCAGCTAGTTGTAAATAAAATTCTGTTGATACAGGCAACCGAACATACTTTTGATGAAGTTTTATTTCCAACCTTAAACTATTTGGTGTTCTGGCATGGCAGAAAACTAATTACCACGTCTACTTCGGCAGAAGTCGTTACACCGTAACCCAGTTATAAATCATAATTTTGAAACAAACGATAGAAAATTTGACTTTAAGCTCATGCGGACATGGGTCTGGAAATGCTTAGTAAAACAGTTTGTTAAAGTCTATTTTTGAAACGGTTTTTAATGATATCTCAGAAACAACAAACGATAATAACATAAAAGTTGATACACAGTGTTCGGGTACAAAATGCATAAAATAAAGTTACACGTACGGGAAGATACGACACGTCTCCCTTTTCAAAATTAAATTCTACGCCCATGGTTTTTTGGTAAAGTCGACAGCATTTTTGAATGCACATTACTTTCTCCATAAAAAATGTCTTTGGTCAATTTGTCCATCTTATATATACTAGAATTTGAGCAAACTATGCAAAAAAGTAGCTGCTCCGAAAAAGTGATAAATTCGGGAACGGATTTAACACTGCAGTTAGAAAACAACGCATTTTGAAGCCTACTAAGTTTTTAAGCGTTTTTTTGTCCTTTTAATCCAAAAAATCAATTGCCAAGGTTTGAAAGGATTATTTTTTTAAATTAATTTGGAGTCTCGTATGGAAGGAGTAGGCAATTTTTTAATTAATTTTTTAATTTGCCCTTCAAGCCTCGACAATCAAAAGATAAAAAAGTGCCTATAAATGTAGGCCCCAAAATGTGTCGCCTTCTAATAAAAGTTGAACCCACTCCCGAAAATATCACTTTTCCGGAGCAGCAACTTCAGTTTGCTTTGTTTGCTCAAAATCCAATAGTTTCAGGGCAAATCGAAAAGTACAAGGTGATCACGCGAAATTAGGCCACCCCATAACTTTTTTATTTTTCAACTTAGAAAAAAAAATATCAAATACAACAGTTGTAGGGCTGCAACCTGTCTACTTCATGATGTTTTTAGAAATTATACAGGTCTTCCCGTAAAAGTGGTACGGCACAAAATTTTTAATGGAACGCCCTGTATATTTTTCAGGAACTACATTCTTTTCTGATTCCAAAGATATATATATGTTGTATATTTGCTTCATCCATTCTGAAGATATGGCTGCATATTCGTTGACTGAATTAAACGAAATCAGCCATTGAATAATGTAGGTAGAAGAGTAGGAGAGCAATGACAAAATACCCGAAATTTTCACCATCCTGGTACATTTTTGGGCGATATCACAGAATAAATAGCGCTATCCTATAAATTCTGTGGGGATGTACAGAATAAATAGCCCTACTTCTGTGGCGATATCGATCAATATTCCAATATTATTTGATATTTATAAAATGCAAAAAAATATAATATTTGGATGATATCTAACAATTTTCATATGTCGATATTCGCCATATGTGTACAATAAAAAAGACTGAGGAATATCGGCCATTTCGGCACTTGATAGACGATATTGAAAATTTTTGCAAAATCGATATTCGTTCGATACCGATAGAATAAAATAAAAAAAAATATCGATCGTCCCGGCACTTTTTTTGGATGATATATCTAACAATTTTCCAAAATCGGTATTCATTCGATACCGATTAAAAAATGAAAGATCCATAATTTGAACTATGATTATTTATATCATTGTTATAATTATTTAATGTCGATAATCCCTTCGAATGTTACCAAGAACAAAGTAACACACAGACATTTTATGATGTGTTATCAACACCCTGTATATCAATGACTTCACTTCACGATTGGATTCTTTATTTTTTCTGAATCGTTTTGAACCTTCAAAATCGCCCATACTAGTGAAAAAAGGATTATGACACCCCCTGTAAAAAGTTATTAAAATTATTAATAATTGGTATTGAAAAAATTTGAAAATTGTCATAGTTATTGTCAGCTATTTTGTTTTGTGGCATTTTCTGATCCTAAAATGTAGGTGTTTACCTATTGCCTATAAATATTACTTTTGAAAGAAACTTTGGATTTTTCTATTTTTCAGAAACATGAACAATACGTTTTGTCTGACTGCAACTAAATATCACTATACGATGACAAAGTAAGGGTTATTTTATTACTCAACTACCAACTAATCAAATTAATCGCATTGTCACTTTTGCCAGGCTTTTCTGATAGGTGCTGAATGCACCTTCACCTTTCAAACACGACTCAATCAAATACAAAATTAATAAAATATACCTACCCCTACACTTTACAAAATTTATTACAAAATAGTTATTTATGTTCCAAGGTTCCACTTTTTATGACTAATGTGGAATTTAGTCGCCGAGGCCTCTGGCCGAGGCAAATAAACCACACGAGTCATAAAAAGAACTTCAGTGCCGAGGTACATATATATATATATATTTTAATTGGAAAAAAAAGTTTTATTAGTCAAAAAAAATAATCATAAGGCATCACCCGTCCATGAACCGACTGCGCGCGGCATTGCTTGACTTTGACGATTGCTCTACCTAGGTCAAATATGACGAGACACGGCGCTCTCCAAGAGAAAATCCAATCTGCTGCCTGTTGTACAGCTTCCATGGAAAATAGAGTCATATTCAAACCTACTAAAATTTTTACACTGAAAGATTGCGCTGTCACAATTACGCAATCTGTACGAAAAGTTAAATGGGCCTTTATTTGCCGGGTTTTGAATATTTGGTCACTTTTGACGGGCGATGGCCCTGCGTCTGACGTTTGATGTTTATGTTACGCACAATATTCGAATTCGGGTAATGCCTGAAAAAATGCGCAAAATTAGTTTTGGCCAACGAATATTTCCCAAACCCGAAATTGTACTTTTATGGGGCTATTAAGCGTTAGAAAATAGTCAGAACTAGTTTTGTACATTTCGGAATGAACAATACTACTGCTTGTTTTATTTAATCAACACCCTAACTCAAAGTAATCAGAGTTAGTTTGGAAATACTAATTAAATGTATTATTTAAATACTGACAAAGAAATATAACAAAAAATAAAGCTTTATTCTTGAGTATCAATTACTTCTAGGCAGGTATTCACAAATTATTTATTTGTACAAGCACATAACAGGAGGATGTCAAATGTTCGCACCAACGGAATATATAAGGAACGACACGATTCGGTTGCCAAGATCTTGCACCAGTAACTGGCGGAAAAGCTGCTGCTTGTGCAGGCAGAGAGGGTCCCATATTACAGCTACACACCGGAGCCTGTTCTTGCAAACAGCAACTACAAGATATACTGGGAACGTACAGTTCTGACAGATCAACGAGTTGCCCATACCAGACCCGATCTTATAATATTTGATAACATTTCTAAGAAGACAACTCTGATTGATGTGGCCATCCCAAACAACAACAACCTGCGTGCGAAGCATTCCAAGAAGATCGCGAATACAGAGATTTATACGAACGAATTAGAAGGCAATGGGAAATGGAGAACGTTCAGACGGTTCCAATCTTTGTGTCAACAACTGGTGTTATACCAAACACTTTGCTGAGAAACATCAAAGAGCTGGATCTAACTGATAATCTTTACAGGTCCGTGCTGAATGCAACAGCCTGAGCCGTCAGGAAATTCATGGTGAATGCAGGAACATCCAACAACGTCAATGTCCAATGTCACCTAAGGCCCGATAACATGGCAAGGGTCTCGTCCGATCCAGATCCTTATGGTATCCGGGATACGTGTGATCTGAGTAAATGTTCCCCGTAGAGGGAGTGCGAATGCCTTTTGGCTAAGTCGATAATAATAATAATATTTTGTACTTTATTTATCACACCTTACTAACCTACTTTTTCATCACAGATTATATACTTTATCCGATCTATTCCTACCTATCTAAAGTCATCTTTTATATATAGGCTCTTAAAAGTGCCCCAAAATTTTGGTGTTTGCACTGAATTTATATGGCTTGGCCAATATTGCGTAAATTTTGTACAAGCTACAATATTATTTGTACATAACCTGACTGGGTCAAACAAATTTGGCTTTCAGGGAGGAAGTCTGCACAAGTCCGAGTCTAGACCTGTGTAATTTTATAAGCGTTTTATATAAGACGGTAGTAAGCGAGGGGCGTTTCACTGGTCAAAAAACGTCAAAACTTCCCTCTTCTGGTGGATTTCCTTAAACTTCCGCGAACTTCCTAGGACTTCCAGTGGACTTCTTTCGAATTCCCTTGGACTTCCCTATAAATTTCCGGGAAAATAAAATTTTTATTTGCGCGCCGATTTTGAATTAATATTTTTTTACCTACACATCCATTAGAGAACCTTTAAGTAGTATTCCCGAATATTCAGTTTTTTAATATAACTTCTGGTTATAGCGGACATGAAAGTGGTTTTCTCTATTTTACAACTTACACATTTCTCTTAACCATCACAGGATTCCTTTTTTAATTCTGAATCCAACGATATGTAATTTGACCTATTTATCTCCAACCGTTTCCGAGATATTTATCAGAGAAGCTCCATCAAACTAGATACATGGTCTCATGGTCGGTGTCTGATGTTCGATCCGAGTAGGCCAAACAATAAAACCAAATTTATGACAAATCAAGTCAGCCATGATAATAAAACTGACAAGCGAGTAGGCTGAATGTTAAAGTGGCTATAGCCATTCAACTGCATTCAACTTAATTAAAAATCTCGTGGAAATTATGAAACATTTATTATTTTTACTACTGTCATATTTATTATAACAACAACAATATGATTAGTTTTTAAACATTAGTTAGAAGTTCATTTACATTAAATGTTCAAAATGGTTTCCATTATTATTTACACATAACCTAAGTCTTTTTAAGAAATTTTTTCGGACATTTTCAAAGATTAAGGGACGATTGTTTAAACTATCAATTTCTAATTTTACTCGTCTGTTAATCTCCTCAACATTTTCGGGGCGGTTCTTATAAACTTTATTTTTAAATGCCCCCACAAGAAAAAATCCAAGGGGGTTAAATCTGGACTACGTGGCGGCCACCTTATCGTTCCATATTTACCAATCCAATTTTCAAACGAATTGTTCAAAAATTCCGTTATGGGCCCACAGTTATGGAAGGAAGCGCCATCTTGCTGCCATATTAATTGTCTTTCTTGGAGTTGGTTAAGAAAAATTAATGGCAACTGGTCAAAGTATTGTTCCAATTCGTTCTGGGTTAAATGTAGGTATTTCCTACCTGTCATTCTTCCTGAATAAAATAGAGGGCCCATTATAAAATTTCCCACAATTCCGCACCAAACACCCACGGAATTTCTGCCGGATTTCACAACTTCACGAAATGCCCGTGGATTGTCAACAGACCAAAATATACTATTTTTCCGGTTGTATATTCCCGCCGTTGTAAATGTAGCTTCATCGGACCGAATAATTTGTTTAAAAAATCCAGCTCCACCTCTTGCAAAATAAAAGTTTAACATTGTTTGACAATATTCCAGTCTTCTTGCAGCATCTCCAGGGAATAGCATTTGAACAGGTAATATTTTGAAGGCTTTAAATTTGCTTAATTTCATTACCCTTTGTATTGTAGACCGGGGAATTTGTAAGTCTCTCGCTGCATCTCTCTGAGATTTTTCGTTATTTCTTCTGAAATAATTTAAAATTCGTTCTCTCTCGTCCTCACTAATTATAAACCCTTTTTTTTCTCTTGCTAATCACACTTCCTGTCGATCTGAATCTTCGATACAGCTTACATATAAATGAAGCACTCGGAACATTTCTATTTGGATATTTACGAGAATACTCCCTCAAAGTTTCTACGTATCTTTTATCATTTTTGATGAAGATCTCTAAAATATCACAGCATTCTTTCAAAAACATTTTTTAAACTGCAACTACTAACAGCTTCAGCAACAAAATTTTAGACTAATCTGACACGTAAATAGAAATATTGAATTGACAGCCTACTCGATTGTCAGTTTTATTATCATGGCTGACTTGATTTGTCATAAATTTGGTTTTATTGTTTGGCCTACTCAGAGAAATGTGTAAGTTGTAAAGTAGAGAAAACCACTTTCATTTCCGCTATAACCGGAAGTTATATTAAAAAACTGAATATTCAGGAATACTACTTAAAGGTTCTCTAATGGATGTGTATAGGTAAAAAAATATTTTTTTTATTTTGCAAAAAATGTTTTTTCGCGATAACTTTTTACCGACCCCCGTATACAAAATTAGGGTACACCCTTGAATTCCCCTTAATTTCTACTACAACCTCATTTTTTGAATGACGATTTTATGTTAACGTGTCTCCCCGTAGCACACTTTTTCCGCTTGGATGGGCCACCCTGTACCTTAAAATAATGTAAACTAGAATCTCGGTGACGTCACAGAATTAAGAATAAGGAAAATACAGGGTGTCTCAAAAGCAACTGACATGTCAAAAATGTATACACAGTGAATCAAAAACTTGTTAAAGCTAAAAGGACCTTAATAATTTCATCGCATGACGTCACAGATTTTTTTCTCTAACAGCAAAGGTACAGGGTGGACAACAAAATTCATAGGGTGTGACAAAACATAGGAAAGACCTTAATAATTTCATCGCTTTAAGATTTTTTTCTCAAATAGCATAGGGTGGACAACAAAAAATTCATATACAGAGTTTGACAAAAATCCAAAGCCAAAAAGGCCTAAATTCATCACCACTGAAACACGTAGTACGGAGCCGCGATGTATCTTGTGAACCCTTCTAACTAAAAAGTTAGGTTAGAACGAAACGACCTCGTTTTTAGGAAAACGGACTCGTCCAAAGCTATGTATTTCTCCGGACTTCCCTGTGACTTCCTTCGATTTCATCCAACTTCCCCGGATTTCCCGAAACTTCCTCGAACTTCCTGAAACTTCCTCAAACTTCCTTGAACTTCCAGGAACTTCCTTTGGAATTCCCTGCAAGTGTACATGACTTCCCCCAGTGAAACGCCCCTCGGTAGTAAGTTATGGATAACTCTGTGTATTTCGTGAAGAGCATTTAAGCCCATCTTCGCAACAAAAATCTTCTAATTATTGATTCCAGGTAAACATACTTAGGTACATTTTAATATATCTACTTTGTACAACGTGTGCAAAAATTTAGTCCGATAGTGAAAATATGATAATCTATGTGTGCACGTGCGTTGCGGCTTCCACGATGTTGTCACAAGCTAAGACTTTATAAATGAAAGTTTTAAGGTTAATACCCGGGAACGAGCATTACGTAATAAAAATTCCAAAATGTTCCAGGGCGTCGGGACGTCTACCATTAAATTAACTCAACCTTGGAAAGTATTCCGAAATGTTTATGGACTCGGCACGCACACTCATTTTACGGGTTTTTGCAAATTCGATGTTTATAGAAAGCCGGCTTAAAGTTATTATTTCAGAGTTCCGTGTTATGCACCACCGTATCTTTATTACAGGTGTGAGTAAATACAAAATACAAATATTTAGTAGTAAAATGGTTGATATCGTAGAGCTAGACCAAAACAGGAATTAAGGTTGTCAGACCGTTCCGCCTAAAACTTTTTAATAAACAAACTAAACGTATACAATATACAGCGGGAACATTAGAGGGCCCACCAACTTATAAATATCGGATTATACTTATTTATAAGATATATCTCGGCATTCTAGCTAATAGAATTTAAATGACAAGAATATATTTTATATTTCTTGCCTACACTCCCTACAAATTACCTAAATTACCTATTACCGGATTTCACTTTCTACTAGGGGAAACCTTGTTGCACTCTTCAGAGTAATACAAATGAACGCTCTTGCGTCGTATCCTCGGTATCATAAGGATTAGAAAAACTAGGGGTTGGTTGAGATTTTTTTTTTTTTAAATCACAACCTATTTTTTTCACATCTTAGCCTGGTAAAATTGTCGGCATATGTCCGGAGGACAGTCTGATCGATCAGTGTAGTATCAAAAGAAACTAAAAAGACATTAGGTACTCAATGAAAGAGTATATAGGCCATTCTACTAGCCAGGACTGCCAAAACAGTTGAGTACTGGTGGGATAATCAGGAGACTGACAGAAGTTGACCAACAGAACTGTCATATATATTGTCAGACACTATATCTATATCTATCTATAATATGTTTATAACCGGCACTCAAAGCAAATTAAGCAACTGCGACAAGAAGTTGCACAATAATGCCGAATTATTTCTAGGCCAGAATTACATAACGTACATACCTCGTATTATGTTCCAAAATAGACCACATATGTAGATACAATCACATAAGTAAGTGTTGTTACGCTTAACTCAAATTATACTTGGCACCTGAGCTTCATTTCGAGTTTACAACAACAATTTCCACCAATTCGTCATCTTTCAGTATGGTCTCGCCAAATTGAAGGAAATCCACTGGAACTAAACAACTCTGAATGCAAATCTTCAAACTGAGTTTTGAGGGACCTATACTATATCCAAGTTAAAGAGGCAGTGAATAAAAACCTTGGCCACCACGTGACCTATTCTCTTATTGGTCTGGCCGTCGTAAAATCTCAAGTGTTTACGCGGCGAGCAGAATGCAGGGCCGACTCTTCCCTCGGTCGAGTATCCTGCATATTTTAGATCGGATCGCGAGCAGTATATTCTGTAAATTTATTTTGCTACTTAATTTAAAGAAATTTATAAAGATCCACGAAAGGTAAAAACACAATTTTTAGAACTTCTAAAAGAATTAGTTCAGAATTACAAGCCACTTGGAATCTCATATTAGTCCGACCCTGGTAATCGATCTCAATGCGGTCATGTGACTTTGTTTATATCTACTACCGCTGTAACTTGGATAGACTTTAGTATGCCACGATATCCGCATGAAATTTTTCTGGTCCTATTTTGATTTCAGAACATGCCTCATGCAGTTCCGTAGTCAGTTTTTTTTTATTGCGGCGCAAAATAAAAACTATTTGTTGCGTACATTCTGCCGGTCACTCTATCTGTATACATACTTCTTTTAACTGACTACAAACTACATATTAATGTCGCTTTAACAGTTTTCGATATACTTTTGTTTTGTATGACTGGTATTATAAGAGGTAAGTATATTTAATTCAAACTTTGAAAAATTTGAAAAAAAAATGAACTTGCAAGACCTGAACTCTATGCCGATGCAGCCGGATGGCCTCTCAGAAACCCAGAAGACATTGCAAGTTCAAATTGGCCGCAGCCGTACCTATCTACTTGACCTACTTGACAAGACAATTGAGTAAATAAGATTTTATTTTCAGGTAAAGTGCATCTTCCTTCGATAATACAGCAAAATGTTGGTAATTATTCAGAATGGAAAAATATGCTTCTATCTACAATTTGAAAATAATTGCTCTATACCTTGATTTTCGTGCTTTTTTAAGTGCGTTTTATATAAAAGACAAATCGACAAATTTTATAAGAAAATATTATTCAGTTTTGCATGTCAGATTTTTATCCTTTCCCTAGAATGAAAATCAAAAAATTAAAGCAGGCAAATTATTCTCAAATTTTACATGATGACATAATTTTTCATTTTGAACAACTTTTTAGTAATATTTTTCTGTACTTTCAAAGAAAAAATGCTTTATCTGGAAAGAAAAGAGTATTTACTCTACTGGCATGGCCGCCTTGACTCGCAAAAACAAAAAATCTGCCTAAAATTCTTTTCAGCAGGGCGGTATTCCGAAATATTAAATTCAAATTGAAAAAATGTTAACCCATAATATTATACAGGGTGAGTTTTTTCGATGCCCACTATGGGGATCTCGGAAACTAGCAGAGCTAGAACAAAGGTTAAATGGGAAAATAATTGCAGTTTTGAATGCTCAATCTAATGCCCCTTTTGGATATTTTGAAAAGAGTGATTTTTTGCTATTTCATCAGATCTCTAGCTCCGTTATTTCTGATTATACAGAAAAACTGTAGAGACAAAAATTGTAGATCATTTTGGGTGTAGTAAGATAATCTAATCAAATTTTTTATGCTGTTTGTGATTTTTGAGATATGACATAAACTTGTGTTTTTTTAAAATGTAAATCATAGTTGGCTGTGGCCTTATCAAATCGGCCATTTTTTGAGCTTTCCAAAAATGTAATACTCGGCATAGTTATTATAAAAAATAAAAGAGCTATGGCTAATTTTCTGTTTTTTTTTTAATTTTCACATAGTCAGCCATGGAATGTTTTCATAATTACGTTCTATTGTATAATAAAATATATTTCAAACTTTCAAATATTTTATCTTTAGCTGGTGACAAAAGGTAGCAAAATAAAACAAAAATTATCATGATGGAGCTCCACCACATAATTATTTGCCCGTAAGAAATTACCTGGATGAGCTCTTTCCAAATAGTTGGATAGGGAGGAATAGACCTATTTCCTGGCCGCCCCGATCCCCCGATTTGTCTGTTTTGGATTTCCTTTTGTGGGGAACAGTACAAAATAAAGTATGAGACAATTGTTGAATTAAGAGCAGCTGTTTTAGAAGCAATTGCCAGTATTGGCAGGCGCTCTCTAAGAAAGGCGACAAATTCAGCTTTAAAAAAATGCAATAGTTGCATAAATAATAATGGGGGATTATTTGAACAAATTTTTTATTTTAAAAGGTAAAATAATAATAATTTGAATTTGAGTTTTTTAATTTTTGTGTTATTTTGTTACATTTTGTTACCAGCTAAAAACAAAATATTAGAAAGTTTGTAGTATGTCTAATTATAAAATAGAACGTAATTATGAAAATATCCCATATGGCAGAAAATTAGCTATAGCTCTTTTATTTTTTATAATAACTATGCCGAGTATTATATCTTTGGAAAGCTCAAAAAATGGCCGATTTGATAAGGCCACAGCCAACTATGATTTACATTTAAAAAAAACACAAGTTTATGTCATATCGCAAAAATCACAAACAACATAAAAAATTGGATCAGTTTATCTTATTAAGCCCAAAATTATCTACAATTTTTGTCTCTACAGTTTTTCTGTATAATGAGAAATAACGGAGCTACAGAGATCTGATGAAATAGCCAAAAATTACTCTTTTCAAAATATCTAGAGAGCCATGAACTTTTTTAAAAATCCAAAAGGGGAATTAGATTGAGCATTCATAACTGCAATTCTTTCTCCATGTAACCTTTGTTCTAGCTCTGCTAGTTTCCGAGATCCCCATAGTGGGCATCGAAAAAACTCACCCTGTATATCCCACCAATCCCGGAATAGACTGTATATTTTCAACTGAAACTCAGTCACATCGTCGTGCCCCGAGGATGTCCCGTGTAATCGTGGACGAAAGCTAGACTCAAACAGCCCCAATGCCGCATTATGTATCCGGAAGAACCAAAAAAGAATCACATTCAGCCTGCGGAAGTCTCCAGTCAATTGAAATCTATCAGGGACCTCTTATCTAATTGACAACTAATAGCCAGTAGATATCCAGTTGCTTTTTATCGAAAAGGAGTGAAATATTCCGATAGGGCGACTTGGAAAAATAATAGGCGCCAGCGCGTTCGAGAGTCCACGATAGATGTATGAGCAATGTTTGCGCTATTAATAATTTGTTTCGCTGCCGCGACCTTGCTGATTTGATTTATACGAGTATGTAATGAGTCAATGACATAATAAGCGTCGATCCTGAGATTGTATTAAATGCCCATTTTATCGCCTCTGTAACGGTTGGCGTGAGGTATGGAATCGCAGCGATAGAGAAGGAACCGATGGATTATTTTAAATAAATTGGTGGGGTTACTGGCGCCGCTCAATAAAGCTAGTTAACATTGTTAACAGATGGCGGCGTGAACTGTGCTATTAGAAAGACGATAGTAATATTGAATTGAACACAAGCGCCCGCAATTCGACAAATTGCTGCTAAATATTTGCAGGCGGCCGCGATATGATTCAAAAGCGACTGATAGACCAAAGACGATCTATACTGGTACAGGGTGGCCCATCCGGAAAAAATGGGTTACGTGGAGACAGGTTAACATAAAATCATCATTCAAAAAAATGAATTTGGAGAAAAATTAAAGTAGAATTCGAGGGTGTACTTGGATTTAGTATGCGGGGGTCGCGAAAAATCTTTTTCGGGAATCTTTAAGTAGTATTCCTGAATATTCAGTTTTTTGAAATAACTTCCAGTTTTAGCAGAAATGAAAGTGATTTTATCTACATATTTTACAACTTACCATTACCGGATTTCTGTTTTAATTCTTAATGCAACTATATATAATTTTACCTATTTATCTCCAACCGTTTCCGAGATATTTTGCAAAGAAGGTCCATCAAACTAGACTGCATGGTCATTTATGTCAGTGTCTGATATTCTATCCAAAAGTAGGCCAAATATTAGATAATACCAAATTTATGACAAATCAAGTCGGCTATAACATAAATTGACATAATCAAGTAGGCCGTCAATTCAAAATTTCTACTTACCTGCCTGTCACATTAAGTTTACTTCCTGTCGATCTAAATTCTCAATACATATATACAAATTAAACACTGGGAACATCTTTATTTAAATATTCACGAAAAAAAAGTATATAACGTATATTTTCATTATTTCTGATACAGATCTCCAAGATATCACAGCATTTTTCTTTCAAAAATATTTTTCTAAACCGTAACTATAGCTCCAGCCACAAATTTTGAAATTTGACAAGTAGATAAGTAGAAATTCTGAATTGGCAGCCCACTTGATTGTCAGTTTTATTGTCATGGCTAACTTGATTCTTCATAAATCTGATTCTAATATTTGGCCTACTTGGATTGACCATCAGACACGGACACAAGAGGCATTGTTCTTTAGTTTTATGGAGCTACCGTGGTAAATATCTCGGAAAGGGTTGGAAACAAGTAGGTCAAATTATATATCGTTGGATTCAGAATTAGCAAAGGAATCCTATGATAAAATGAACTGTGTAAGTTGTTAAGCTATTTCAAAAAACTGAATATTCAAGAATACTACTTAAAGATTCTCTAATGATTGTGTAGGTAAAAAATTAGATTTTATTATTTTGCAAAAAAAGATTTTTGGCGATAACTCTTTTATCGACTCCCTATATAAAATCCGAGGACACCTTCGAATTCCCATTAATTTTTACTACAAACTCATTTTTTGAATGGCGACTTTATGTCATTAACCTGTATTCACGTAACACACTTTTTCCGCTTGGATGGGCCACAAGAGTCGGATTTTGGGAATAAATCGTTCTGATCTTTCCCATCTTAGTCGATTTAATTACATCTACCTTACATATAAAAATTATTTGATCTTATAAACACGTTATTTGAATATTAATTAGGTCGACTTATTGAGATCGGGCGGGATCTTGATAAAAATTATCGGCATAATTTCCTAGATAAGGATTTCGCTTCGCCTTTTTCTCTTATTGCAGTATAATTATTGCTCATTGTTCCAAAAGACCTTTTTTCTGCTTGGAATATGCAGACACTTTTAGTTTTTTAATTGCAGACGAACGTGCGCTCACAAGACATTGAATATTAACTCCGTATCATTCCATAATGACCGTATAAAAGGGACAGCGATCGAAGTAAAGCCATTATGGTTCGCGAAACTGGTGTTGAATTTCTTTAAAAAGTTAAGAGACCTATTATTATGGCTGAGATTATGTTCGCGATGAAATGAGTGGGCACCGAGGGATTAAGCATAAAAACTTCAGAAAAAGCCAGAGAAAAACAAAAGTATATGGTCACTGGTCACCCGGTAAGTTTAAATATTATATTATAAACGCTGACACTGAAACACGATTTAAACATATGACATAATAGGATTTTTCTTTTTTGAGGATCCCTGTAATTTAAGGCTTGAGGGCCATTTTAATCTTTCATTTTTATTAATTAAGATCTAACAGTTATGAGGAGACATTATGTAGGCACTATATACTAAAATACTTCTTTTTAAATCGGCATTAACGAGCCTGAAAATAGTCATTATATACAGGATGATTTTTTTAGGTCTACCACCGCGATTTTCTCGCTTATTGTGCGCCCTACAAAAAAAGCGTAAGAAACAAAAGTGTTGCAATTTTGGACAGCTAAGTGGTGCTGCAAAAGAAATCGGCATCCATGGCCAACTTGTCGCGCAATATTAAAAAAACCTCAAATTGAGCAAAACTATTAATAGCCGTGGAATGTTTATTTTAAGAGACAGAGGAAAACTTTTATATTGAAAATTGATGGCACTGAGAAGCTTTATCCATCCACGTAGTCAGATATTTTCAGCAAATTACACAGGGTCTATGAAAATTTTTGTCGATTCTAAGTTTTCTTAGTAAAGTGCGAAAAGTTGGGCATGTAGGCCCATTCCTTTTTTAAAGTCGCCTCGCTGACCAAAATTGCCATATTTTGTTTTTTTTTACGTATTTTCTGTGCGGCATAAAATAAGAGAGAAAATCGCTTAATAAGAAATAAAAAAAATTTCATAGCCTCAAGAGAGCCGACCCTGTGTAATTTGCCGAAACTATCTGACTACGTGGATGGATAAAGCTTCTCATTGCCATCAATTTTCAATATAAAAGTTATCCTCTGTCTCTTAAAATAAACATTCCACGGCTATTAATAGGTTTGCTCAATTTGAGGTTTTTTAATAATGCGCGGCAAGTTGGCCATGGATGCCGATTTCTTTTGCAGCACCACTTAGCTGTCCAAAATTGCAACATTTTTTTTTCTTACGCTTTTTTTGTAGGGCGTAAAATAAGCGAGAAAATGGCGGTGGTAGACCTAAAAAAATCATCCTGTATAAGCTCAGAAATTGAAAGTGAAGTATAAGTCTTTAGTGTACAATTTTTTCAATAAGTAGGCCTTGGCGAGATGTAAACAAACCAAACGTCAGACGTGTTCATCGCCAGAAAAACGTGGCCAGATATTCAAAAACTGGTCAATAAAGTATCATTTAACGTTTCAGCCTCACTACTCATTGCGTAATTGTTATCTATAACAACGCAATCTTTTAGTATAAGTATTTTGGTCTGTTTGAATATTATTATTATTATATAATATTACGTAAGCTGCATGTGATGCACCATCTTGGTAGCTTTTCCCAAATGCGCCGAGGCATATCGCGCTTGATCAAAGTAGAGCGATCCTTCAAGTCAAGCAACGACGCGCAAATGTAATATGTACCTCGGCACTGAAGTTCCTTTTTATGACTCCTGGGGTTTATTTGCCTCGGTCACAGGCCTCGGCAACTAAATTCCACATGAGTCATAAAAAATTGAACTTCAGTGCCTTGGTACATAAATAACTATTATTTAATTTAATCAATAGATACAGGTGTATATATGTATATATATGTGTTATTATTTTGAAAGCCGGTAACCACCCATTGTAAAGTAAAATGGCTAAACATTCAGAGGTCGGTGAGAGACAAATATATTTCCGAGATGAAATTAACTTGTGACATAATTTTAGTTTTGAAAAAAAATATTTTGCACTCCACTGATTATTCAGGATGAAAAACCGAGCAGGTTTGCAAAATTTCAAAAGCTTAAGCCTACTGTGATTCATTTTCTGTTAAAACACACCTACTCTTACTCGGTTTTTCATCATGAACAAGGAACAAGTGTGGAAGCTACAGGAAAGGTCAATTTTATAAAAAAAGCGAAAAAATGCAAAAAATTAAAGTACCTAGGCCTAGATTTTGCACACTAACTCAGTTTTTCATTCTGGACAAGTTTCCTTAATAACATTTTACAAAAGGCTATTTTACTGGTGCGAAAAAATACCTTTTTCAAGCTTTTCAAGGCGTATTTTTTCGAAATTATGTCACAAATTAGAACCTATCTAATCAAGCAGGTCAAATTTTAACTCTATTGTTAAGTTGATCTGAGGACACCCTGTATAGTCACTTTAAATTTCTTTTAATAAATCTTTTGTATAATTGCCTTTTTAAAAGCGGTTGTAGTGGGCATCCAATTTAAAAAATCAGGAGCCTCTGTAGTGCATCAAGATACATTGCTAAATATTGGAAGAGGCAGCAACGCTGTCTTCTGTCTACTGCATATTATGCACTTGAATAAAAATATAATCAACGATATCTTCCCAACATATTATTATTTGATAGAATTTGATGTAGGTAAACGATTTTTTTAGATTGATGTTTTTTATTGTTAGGTTAGCGCGCACCTACTGTAGATATGCCACTGTTACATAATAAATTTGACTGTGTCTGGTAATTGAAAAGAAACAGGAAATGTTACATTTTCCAAATCCAGTTGTCTGCAGTCACAACACTTTCATAAATTCGACGGAGATCAGGTATATTTTTTTCACGCATGATGTCCCGCGGGAGAATCGTCAAATTCCTGGGCTATTTTTGCGCTACAAAATCATAACATGATAACTAGAAATAGATTTTCGTCGATCCCGTGCTTCATTCATATAAAATTCCCTTCGATTTTTATCTTCGATTGCGGACGACTTTTCAGCACATCTAAGCTACTTTTTCCTATATTAAATATGTAATACCTACACTGTGGGCCAACTTAAATTGGAACCTTCTTTAATGCGTAATATTTTTTTTTATTTTCAAAGGTTTTTTATCGTTTTTGGACATATTATAGCCTAAGTTATTTGAATCAAAAATAACTATGCAAAGCGGATCAATTTCAGTGGCGTACGGAAAAGGGGGTAATTTTTTAAAACCAAAATAACTTAGTCCATAACATATCCAAAAATGATAAAAAAACCTTTTAAAATAAAAAATTATGAAGCATTAAAAAATGTTCCAATTTAAATTCACCCACAAGACATGGTTTTACAAAATTCCAACTATCAATTTTAATTTTGTTTCTAGTTTTTTAATAGTCAATATTCCAAACCCTTTCAAATCTTTTTTGCCCATTTTTACATTTTTATTTCATTTGGCCGATCTTTGCAACGACCTGAAATACATTGGTTTTGAAAAATACCCTCTTTTCCGTACGCCACTGAAATTGACCCGCTTTACATAGTTCCTTTTTATTCAAATAACTTAGGTCATAACATATCCAAAAATGATAAAAAAAAACTGATGTTATACGGGGTGTTCATAAAAAACGTGGCACACTAACTTTATGTTTTTTATACTTATATTATAAAATTATCTTATAAAAAGGCAGTGGTGTGCTCAATTTTTTCTTAAAATATCTAGTTAGGATGTCCCAGCGCCGTCCCTGGAAGAAATAAATTAAATCCAGTTGCATCAAATTAAGCCCCTTGTTAATAAAAAGTGCCAGTTTTTATCCAAATCGGCCAAATAGTTTTTGAGATTATTGAAAAAATAAGTTCTTTAGCTAACATACAACTTCATAATAGTATGAACTTCTCTTTTTATTTCTGCGAGTTCTATCACCTAATAAATTTTCCCGATTAAAACCTGAGAGACTATTGTAGATGGTAGGTATGTATATATATTAGCTCCAGCCGTTTGGAACATATGCGACCTTGAATCTTTCAATTTTGCAGTTTTGAAGGTCATTACTTTTAAAATGAGAAAATGAGGAAAATCATGTATTGTTTTTTTTATTTAAAATCTGACACCACAGCGTTAATCTGGATACCTTAAAACCCCCATATACCAAATTTTAACAAAATAAATTAAAAGTAAAAAAATATTTTTAAAAAAAGCTTTTATTTAAATGCGCTAAAAAGAATAAAATAATCTTTTCTTTTAAAACTTTTACTATCAACTTATAACGTCATTCCACAATTTATATGATATAAAAGCTTGTCGCGAGATTTAAGTAGTGGTATTTACTTAGTTTGAAAACTTAAATCTCGCGACAAGCTTTTATATCATATAAATTGTGGAATGATGTTATAAGTTGATAGTAAAAGTTTTAAAAGAAAAGATTATTTTATTCTTTTTAGCGCATTTAAATAAAAGCTTTTTTTAAAAATATTTTTTTACTTTTAATTTATTTTGTAATTTTTAGTTTGGCCAGGTGTCTGAGTCTATTCATCTCAGTTAACGCATCATTGTTGCAAGGTCGTTTGCCGGTTAGTTTAGAACAGTCTAGCTCTTCAATGAGGAGACCTTCTAATGACCATCTTGGGTGTTCCGCCATGTTGGATTTAGAATGACGTCACACATATAATCATGCATTGTCATCCAAATTAAACGTGTGTACAAAATTTCAGCTCGATCGGTTGAAATTTAACTAGTCCGCCATCTTGAGTGTTCCGCCATGTTGGATTTAGAATGACGTCACACATATAATCATGCATTGTCATCCAAATTAAACGTGTGTACAAAATTTCAGCTCGATCGGTTGAAATTTAACTAGTCCGCCATCTTGAGTGTTCCGCCATGTTGGATTTAGAATGACGTCACACATATAATCATGCATTGTCATCCAAATTAAACGTGTGTACAAAATTTCAGCTCGATCGGTTGAAGATATCTGCTTCAAAATTGAGTTGCAAGATTCCACCCGAACAAATTACATACATACATACATACATACATTGCAAGTTAAATAAAAGCTTTTAAAAAAATAGAAGGAGTTCCATTCTGGGTGTCAAAGTTGAGCAAAATAGGAATTTTACAGGCATCTGGCATCTTGCAAGTCAAATATGCCATGGAATCCCGTCAAAACAGTTGACTAGTCAACAGGACCACTCAAAGTGTTGGTGTGCAAAAAGTCAACACAAAAATGTACAGGGTATTTTTCTCTGGGTCATGTCAAAATGCTGAATTTTTATGAATTCTGGAATTATTGAAAAACTATTAATATACAGGAAAGTAATTTATTTTTTTAAAAAATGCCAACCAACAAATAAAAAATATTTAAATTACTGGACCCTTTTCAACAGTCACTGTCTAAGATGATACATTTTCTGTGCGTTTCGTGTTGTGTCACACCAGCCACCTTAACTCATAATATGGACTTACTAACTGGCAGTTAAAATTAATGTGTTTTACATTTAACAGGTTATGTTATATTTCAAATTTGGAATTTGCGGAGATGCAGCTATATGTTAAGGGCGAATGCTAATAAAATTTCATACGACCTATTTATATAGGTCAAGTGCAACAATCGTAAAGCACAAGCAACTTTTTCAGAACAACAGAGCCAAGTTTCAAAGGATACGAGGGGTTTTGAATTAAGAAAACAATTTCCGCGAATTTTACTCAAAAATATGTTACCTTGAAAGCTCGCTTGGAAGGCCACTCTATTTGTTTTACTCTCTAAATCACTGTACAATATTCATCATGTATACAGGGTGTTTCAAAAAACTGTGTACACGTTGCTAGGGCTGAAATAACATGGAAAAATAAGAAGTTTGTATAAAGGTGGGGTCAAAAACGTACCTACCTAAGAAGATACAGGGTGCCAAAATTAAAATTTTATTTTATATTTTCTCGAATAAATTTAGAACGAATCGAGAGGTTTGCACGAAATCTGGTAATTGGGGTTATTTTGAGGCGGGACTTAAAATGTTGGCATAGCTTGGATGTGATTTTATAGGGGGCGCCACCTACGACATTTAACGTGATTTAAAACGTCGTAACTTTTTTTGGGTCCAATTGTATTCTTTTTTCCAGGTTTTTCCATCTTCTTTCAGCCCTAAAAACCCGAACACTATTTTTTTAAACACCCTGTACAGCGCACGTACTCTAAGTCTTTGGGTCACCCGTGATATGAAACGAAGCCAACACATGTAACAATAATAATTGTATGCGGTACCAAACAGTACAAGAAGGTTCCAAGTCAATTTCTGGCGTGGTACGCACGAATCGAGAATGAACAGGTAATAACCGGGTTAGAGAGTCCACCATTTTTCCAAACTTGTTCCGAATTTTGCAACACCCTTTATATTTTAACAAAAAAATGCGGTACTGAGTCCTCGTCGGGCGAGTTCCACTGGCACCTGACGACCCGATGATAGTCTTTAAATTCAGTTAACAAAATCTAATTTTAGACGGTTTTGGGCGTAGGTACTTCGACCGGACACAGATAAATATACTTTTTGTGTTTGGACGTGGATATATTCGGAATTTTGCGATGTATGCGTTACAAAATTCAAGGTTAATAACCGGGTCGGAACTCGCCGAATCCGGTGCATTAAAACACGTGGTCAGAGTTTTTTCTCAGATTACTGTGGGAGTATGACGAAAATTCGTCTCCGAAGTTTTGGACAGAGAAGCGGATAGGTGCGTTTACCTCTGGTTACATTCTGCGACCTTCACGTGTCCAGCAGTAATGTAGGTACGACACCTCAGAGGAATAACCAAGGATAGAGGAAGCCAAAGCATCAAAATGCACACGTTTGTAGTCAACCAACATATAAAAGAAATTTACCAAAATAAACAAACATTACCTGTGATAGATCATGCCCTGAAAAATATCACTTTGGCCACTCACTGCATACTTTAGCGTCCCATTGTATACAAAATCAGTCACTACATTCTAAATACTAACAAATAGTCTATATGAACAAAATACAAACGTAAACAATCAGAAAATATGACGCTTCTGGTTATAAACAACACAAACGCAGAGAGATTGGATGCAACGACGGCTTGCGGCGTTGCCATGTTGGGTGATTTAAGGTGTTTGTTGGCGATTTTATTAAAGCGATAATTAGCATACTATATTACAGCGCGATTTAGTTTTAGTTAAAATTGTCACATAAAAGAAATAATAGCCACATTTGCTAATTTAAGGTTATGGGAGGTGTCTTCATTTAATCCCATTATTGAACCCATTCGCACTCCCTCTACGGGGAACATTTACTCAGATCCCGCTTATCCCGGATACCATGAGGATCTGGATCGGACGAGACCCTTGCCATGTTATCGGGCCATAGGTGACATGGATGTTGTTGGACGTTCCTGCATTCCCCATGATTTTCCTGACGGTTCGTGCTGTCGCAAGTAGTACCGCTTTCTGCATGGACCTGTAAAGATTATCAGTTAGACCCAGCTCTTGGATGTTTCTCAGCAAACTTTTTGGTATAACACCATTTGTTGACGCGATGATTGGAACCGTCTGAACGTTCTCCATTTCCCATTGCCTTTTAATTCGTTATTCTAAGTCTCTGTACTTCGCGATCTTCTCGGCCTGCTTCACACGCAGCTTGTTGTTATTTGGGATGGCCACATCAATCAGAGTTGTCTTCCAAGAAATTTTATCAACTATAAGGTCCGGCCTGTTATGGGCAACTCGTTGATCTGTCAGAACTGTACGATTCCAGTACATCTTGTAGTTGCTGTTTTCAAGAACAGGCTCCGGTGTGTAGCTGTAATATGGGACCCTATCTGCCTGCACAAGCAGCAGTTTTTCTGACAGTTCCTGGTGCAAGATCTTGGCAACCGAATCGTGTCGTTCCTTATATTCCGTTGATGCGAACATCTGACATCTTCCTGTTATGTGCTGAATTGTATCTGTATCTGTAATCCACTACCGATGCATCTCCTACAATGAATTTTAGGTAGTTGCGAGTTGGTATAACCTGATCTTGTATGGCCAGTAAGAAGCCTTCCCTCTCGGGGAAAATTCGTCCTGAGGTCAGCCAATAGTTCGACCCTAACTTGTCGACATGTTCCTGGTTAACCTAATTAGGATGCCTCCCGTGCAGCGGCTTCTCCAACCACATCTGTAGTTTATCATTGTCGGTTCAGTGGTGATTTTGATGCTCGTGTTCCCTCAGACGTAGCGGTGTTGAGACGTTTGCTTGGGCTTGTTTCATCCCGAGATAGGTACTTGTATGTATCTCCCATGCTCATTGCTTCGATCTCCTGGCTATGACGATGTTAAGGGTACGGCATTTGTCCAGTCCAATGTCCACTCCGATGTCCCTGGAGAACTCCTCTACAATTTTAAGCATTTTTGCATTCGTTTTTGGTTGCGGCCATCAGTTTTAAATCATCCATATAATAGGTGGTTCAACTTGATTGCTTCTGTGTTGTTGTTTTTGATAGCGAAGCCGCATTTCGTAAAGTTAAACCGATGTGATAGCGGGTTCATCGCCATGCAGAATCATAGTATTGTTATTATCATTATTATTATTATTGGAAATAATTTGGCTCCCCCCCCCCCGAATTGTACATTCTGGTGACGCCACTGCGCGGTGCTGGACAGACACGCTCCATCTTGGTGAGCTTGGTCGGCTATCGACACCAAGCTTTACATAATAACCGATTAGAATAGATCACGCTTAAATTTTTAATTTTTGGGGTTCAAAAATATATTTGCAAGGCGCCCCTCGGCAGTGAAATTCAACTTTTTGTAACTCATGTGATTTCGGCCACAGGCCTCGGTAACTAAATTCCACATTCGTTATAAAAAGTTGGATTTCAATGCCTTGGTACACATATACATAACTATTTGATTCCAATATAGGTACTTTTATATACCTAAATTCGTATCTCGGCTGGTTTCATGATCGTTTTATTTTGAATTTCGAATATTTGCTCCGAAAAGGTTGTATAGGACAAGTGCGTTCTTTACTAAAAATTATTGGAAAACATCCACATAGTCCATCGAAGCAGGGTGACACTGGACCGTGGAACACCCCCTATTTTTGCTTATGTCTTAAGAGTTTGCTAAATTGGCACGTCACTTATATTATTATTCATACGTGATTTTTTTGCTATAATGTTTTTCCTATTTCCGATTTCAATGGAAGTAACTTAAGATATTTAAATACATATATATTGTGTACGAAATATGATGGGAATTTAAGATATTTTAAATACTCATTTGAATATATCTGTTATGGAGAAAAGTTCTCTTAGGGCCAATAATCCCCAATAAAAATAGTTCACCTAATTAACTTTGATTCATAAACGAAAGATACAAATGTGTCCACTCGTGCTCAACAAAAAGAAGATTCCTCCAATCAGTGTCCGCAATTGAATTTTTGCAAGCACATTTTAAACTAATTGATTAAATTCAATTTGTTAGCAAATTAAATTATTTAAATTGACTAGTTTAATACATTTCTCTTGTCTGGTAGACGTAACGAAATAAAGGTTCCAAACTGACAATACGCTGGCATTAATTTCGTAAGGTCGTAAATATAAGACCTCCGTTACAACACAATAGATAATTTGTTGACAGCCGTGTAATACCGAAAATACTACAGAACTGAATTAACCTAAATTTGTCATTAAACTGTTCTTTAATTTTAAATTTTAATTTAAAATATCCCCTCACGCATTTCGTCAAGCTTTCACTCTAAATAGGTACGTACTTACCATTATTTAAAAAAGCCAATATCTAGTTATTTGTACAACGTACAACCAGTCTTTAACATGCTAAAAAGTCTTTCACTTACATGCTATCAGTTTAGGAAGTTTGACGGAATTCGTGGTAATAAGTATCTAATAGTTTCCTTAGGTGAATAATATTTTGTCAATTTATTTTGATGAGCAGATATTATTCACTGGCGGCTAGTGACTATTTCCCCAGGGGAGGCAGGTATTCATTTATTTATTTCACACAGTGGCGTTCTTTCCAGTGGGGAATGACAGGACAGGTGGAATCCCTCAAAAAACAGGACATTCTAAATGACTAGCCCATTTTTTGAAAAGCGAAACTGGCTTTTTCATATTTCGACCCGCAGATGTCCGACATGAGGCTCGATTTCGCCCTGCCGTTTTCGAGGATTCCGCATTTAAAGTTCAACTAAAGTCGATGGGTGGAATTATCAAAAAACCTTTTTCGCCCTTAAAATTAAAACATTAATTCCTTTCGTGTGGTCGTAAGTTTAAAATAGGCGTAAACGTGTAACAGTTTGGTAGATTAGTGTAAAAAGAACGCACACAATAGATATTTTCTAGATATGTATATGGTAACGTCAACGGTTAATTATATTTTTAGGAGACACTCGAGCCGACACTGGTATTATCGTATTGTATCATGCGACCTTTGGTTTTAGAATGGCAACTCGAACCCTATATTTATATTTATGATATATATTTGTACTGACAAGTTCTCTTCAAAATTATAACTTGGTTAAAAATACGGTAACTATGAGGACTCACTGGCGCATAGATCACAAAGTATACATATAAAACAGGCCGCAGCTCCTTAATAATATTTTCGGGGTGGTCTGGCGCCCCTGATGATAGCCGTACCATTAAAGCTCATCCACGGAGATGATATAATACTAAAACAGGGTACAGATAAAAGCTAATAGCGAATAAATGTAAATAACCTGATTTTGTATTCACCATCTATTAATATTAATATGTATATTATCGCGTCACATTGTTCAAATAGATGGTTATCAAGATCTGGGCTTATTTAGTGGAGTAATCAGGTCAAACGAAGTCACACGCATCTTCCGGAAATAATATGCTCCCGCACACCAAGAACTGCAGATAGAATCTGGCTATTATTTACAATCACAGAAAACTACTAGGAGTATGAATAAGTGATTACACAGATTACAGTATTTTATTAGAATTAAATTCATTTTGGTTTATTTTTCTTATTACTTCAATGTATAGACAGATTGTCTCCAAATTGATAGATATAAAAAAGTTAATAGTTTAAATCCTACTTTCGGGTATTCAGGCCCGCTTTGTTAGAAAATAATATGTGCCGCATTTTTAAATTTCATTAGGAGAAATTAATCTCCATATTAAATTATGCACTTATGTACAATTTGAAAATAATTACTGTTCTGGTGAAGTTCAAACTGTTTGGACGTGACTTTCTGTATTCTTGAACTTTCTTCACGATTTTGTTTACAACCGAAGCTGCTTTTGGGTGCATTGTTTCAAGCTCCCAGTGTATAAAGAACACTATTTGGATTAACGCATTATTTATATCCCAACGCTGATTTTTTACTTTATCTATAATTTTTAATTCCATTGTAATTTTAAATACGATATTTTCATCCAAGCATAGAATAACGAACAAGTAAGCAAGGAATCAAAACAAATAATTAAATTCAATACATATGTCTATTAGAAATTGTAAAGAAAAAAACGCATACTTTGGCAAATAGGAACTTGCTTATCAACCAATCACTGTTCAATAAAATTAATAGGTACACGCGCGGCCCTTGAAATCGTTTCAATAGGTACGGACGCAAAGGCGTTCAACTGACAACGTTGCAATTACCCCTCCCCTCTCTCGCGGTTTGAAAGCCAGCGATAACCTTAAAAGCGTAAGTGACGGCAAATCTAACATCTTATTACGCGACATTACCTTACGTGACATTGCCAGTTACAGTGCAAAAAACAGTAAATTCGGCGCTGTTAGGTTTGCCTTAGATTGCCTGAATAATAAGTGTAAAATCTTATAACCCTGCCCACGCACATTGGTGGCTTTTTTCGCAAAAGTCTTTCGACAAGCTCGAATATAGAGCCGTTCTAAAAATCGAAGAAGGTGGTAAATCTCTTAATTGGGTGTCGTACTTTCCTCCGGTACCAAAAAGAACCTCGAAAATCCGATATTTAAGAAAAATTCACGATTCACGATTAACCACTTTCGAGAAACGGGACGGCTGTAG
This sequence comes from Pseudeuparius sepicola, assembly GCA_963920635.1. Lineage (NCBI taxonomy): Eukaryota > Metazoa > Arthropoda > Insecta > Coleoptera > Anthribidae > Pseudeuparius > Pseudeuparius sepicola. The sequence goes on from OY987305.1 coordinate 18,109,462, forward strand.
AATCAACGAAACCGACGGAAAATCCTCTGAAACCACTATTGGAAATTGCTTGTTTTTTCTCATTTCTCGATTTTTCGGGGGCCCGGGAAGCATCAGAACCTCACCCGAGGACGAGGACTCCAGAGAAACTTTAAAAATTGAATGAACCAAAGATTTGGTTCGCGGTTAAGATATAGAAGTGTAATAAACTAATGTAAAAAAACACTACGAGATTCTTCTATAATAACACAATTATACTTAGATATTATACCTTATTTAACTAATACCACTTTGACAATCAAAGAAATCCGCGTAATTTCACGTTACGTGAATCTCAAAACACCAAGAAACTGTGTAAAACTTTAAAACTACTTTATTATAATGATAATGCAGCGATTTATTAACTTATTTTCGTTGACTGACGTATCGCAATTTTTATTTTCTACGGGGAGGAGAGGGGTGGTACGAGGGAATATAGGGGAAGCTGTTGATTTAAGAAGCCGTGGAATGGGCGCAACGTTGCCGCACGTACCCGAAATTCTTGATTTCTTGCTTATTTCTCATGCCTAATGGAACGATTTATGAGGCCGCGCGTGTACCTACTTTCATCATTTCGCGCGACAAGCTTTTCAATTTGCAAAAACTTGTCGCAATTTGGAATTGAATTATTTTAACAAAAAGCCTAAACTTATTTTATTCGTTTTAGTACGTGGCTTAACTAAAAGCTGGTTTTTAAAAAGGTTTTTTTTTATTTTCAATTTTATTTATTTTTCTTTTGATCCTGGTATTTGTTCCTATATGAATCACTTTAATTTGTTTTACCTTCTAGGTGTAGAATTTTATTCATTTAGATAATTTTTTGGTTGATTTGTATCTTTTTTAAATGGTTATCTGCCCTATTTTGAACATATTAAAGTGTTCTAAGAAATTTACGTACATGTATTAGAACTGCAAATAAATTTATTATTATTATGTCGAATTGACTCTGCGCAACTCGGGGTATCGAACACCCATGAGACGGCTGGTGCTACTAGGGACAATGGTTAGGAAAAGGAGCAGCTCTGGAACTCGAAACATTCGGGCACCCGAACGCCTATAAAAGCGCAAGAAAAGTACACTGGAGTTACTCCGGAGTGAGTACTTCGCGGAGTAAAGCCTCGCACCCAAAAGCGGTTCAGGATAGGTTGACGTACCAGCTTGATATCATGCTAGCGATTTACTGACAACGTTCGACAATTGTTTAAAACATCGAAGAAGATTAGAAAGTTTGAAAAAAGCATTTTTGTATTCACATTTTTCATTACTCTGCCTCTTATCGTCATATCATAATATTATGGCTAAGTTAGGTATACAGGATGGTTCAGTCAGGATGTAAAAAAAATTAACCACACACTGGGGGAGGCCTACTAAAAAGGAAAATGGTAAAAATACGTTTGCCAAAGTCTAAAAGCCTACTACCGCCGGATAGCAGGTAGAATCCGCCTGCTACAGGACAAAATTGCTACCGGTCCAATCTTATGGAAATATCGCATCATAGATTCGCAGTTTTATTATACCCGAGGCCAGTGGGCTTATTACTGTATCATAATATATTTCTTTATATACAGTGTGTTTCAATTCAAGTCGAGACAATTCATTATTTTTTTACGGGTGGACCGATTTTCAAAAACTTTTTTTAAAAAATATAGTGCTTTGACAGGCCTACATTTTGACACCAATTTTTTTTTAGATTCGTCTTTTCCATGACGTACTACGATCAAAATTATACCCCCAAAAACTGCAAAAGTACATTAGGCATTTATTTAGGAAAAAAATGAATAACACAGTCGTATTGACCATACCCGAAAACCCCACATACCAAGTTTCACGGTCATAACTTATACAGGGCGTTCACAAAATAGCTTCAAACATAGCAAAAATACGGTTTTTCCGAGTACTCTGTACAAACACCAAGAGATATTTTAAAATTATTTCTTTGCAGTTTGATTAGGGCTCACATAAGCCATCAATTCCCAATTGCCTTAGACAGGGCGTTCGCATTAAAAATACAAAAATCTAAAACAATCGATATTTCTCTTGGTGTTTTTTTAATTTTTTTCTACAATTTTAACTTATGCCTATTAAATACATAAACAATATTAAATTTTAGAAAGTATTTTCAATAAAGAGCACCCTGGATACGTGGATACCAATCAATTTTTAAATTTTTCAAATAAAAAAGGGTGCTTTTTATTGAAAATACTTTCTAAAATTTAATATTGTTTATGTTTTTTAATAGGCATAAGTTAAAAATGTAGAAAAAAAACATTAAGAGAAAAAACGATTATTTTCGATTTTGCATTTTTATTGCGAACGCCCTGTATAAGGCAGGGCCATGAAATCGTGGAAATTTATGGCTTATGTGAGCCCTAATCAAACTGCAAAGAAATAATTTTAAAATATCTCTCGGTGTTTGTACAGAGTACTCGGAAAACCTGTATTTTTGCTATGTTTGAAGCTATTTTCTGAACAAATACAAAGGAGTGCGGGGCTGTGTGCACGTATATATAGATAAAAAGGAGAAAGAAGTGTATTTCCGTGCAAATAATTTAATTAAAAATCATGGTAAAGCGCTTTCGGCTGTTAAGCCATCCTCAGTACCACTTGTCAAGTGTGTACAGCAAAATTGGAGCATAAAGCATTATACAACAGTAAAACCCATAAAATAGAAGGTCACACCAAGTCACATTTTAAAAACTTTAAAAATGTTAACAAATTATACAACTGTGGGCAGTCAAGCTACCCAAATTATTTAAACAAAAGACCAGCAGAAGTGCCAAATGCATCGTGGAAGGTGGAATGTGCCTCATTTCCCAATGCGAAGGTGGAATGTGCCTCATTTCCACCTTCCACGATGCATTTGGCACTTCTGCTGGTCTTTTGTTTAAATAATTTGGGTAGCTTGACTGCCCACAGTTGTATAATTTGTTAATATTTTTAAAGTTTTTAAAATGTGACTTGGTGTGACCTTCTATTTTATGGGTTTTACTGTTGTATAATGCTTTATGCTCCAATTTTCCTGTACACACTTGACAAGTGGTACTGAGGATGGCTTAACAGCCGAAAGCGCTTTACCATGATTTTTAATTAAATTATTTGCACGGAAATACACTTCTTTCTCCTTTTCATCTATTTTCTGAACGCCCTGTATAAGCTATGACCGTGAAACATGGTATGTGTGGTTTGCGGATATGGCCAATACGACTGTGCTATTAATTTTTTTCCTAGGGGTATAATTTGATCGTAGTAGGTCATGGAAAAGACGAATCTGAAAAAAATTAGTGTCAAAATGAAGATCTCTGGGAGCACTATACTTTTGAAAAAAGTTTTTGAAAATCGGTCAACCCGTAAAAAAATAATGAATTGTCTCGACTTGAAGTGAAACACACTGTATATATGCGCTAGGGGATGCTAAGGGCGCTTTTGTACATTTTGTCTGCAGTTTTAATTGATGCTGCACATTTTTGGACATTACATTGATATTTACAATCTAGTCAAAAAGGTAATAAATTAACTTAGACCTTTATGTTTTTTATCGTCACAACTGAAAAATATTTTTCTAAAAATTTTAAAAAATCTCAAAAAATTATCAATCTTTTGGGATTTTCTCAATATTTATACATTTTTTCAAATTTCTGTGAAAACAAGTAAATTTACGATATGTTATGCAATTGGCAACTGCGCACCAGCCTTGACGCGCGAGCTTATCAGCTGACTAGGAAAGTGCCGTTTTCAAGGGGTTTTTTAATACATTTATAAAATATGTATAATATATTTTTTGGTTGACTAGAATTATTTTAGCTGTGGCTAAAATTTTTTAGATCATGACTGCATCATCCTGTACATGTAATACACCCCCCCCATAGTATTCCAAACTAGGAGTACCCCAGAAGCAACCATATGCTTGTGTGGGGGAGGGGTGGCAATTACTATTAATTAGACTTTATTGCCATTTGCGGCTAGGGTCGACTTTTCCCTATAAAACTAGGACAGCATTTGCTCAAGTACCATGGAAGCCCCTAGAAAACCGTAGTAATCACCCACATAAAGCTATTATGGAGCAATACCATGGGTCTACGTTTTGCGTTTTGCACAGCGCTCTAATGGCCATCGCCGGTGTTTTTCTATACACAAAATATGTGCATGCGATCTGCCCCACCACGAATCGAACCAAGGTCGATCAAAGGCAAAAAAATGCACTTCAAATAGTTTACGACGCTTCGAACGTCGCCATCGCGGCCTCAATATAAAAATGTAAATTAATTTTCCTTAAATTGCCTTCCGTCAAAGTGAAAAACCCTCGTCAGTCATTTATCCGTCTGCATGTCACGGCCTCGGTCACGGCCACTTATCTATGAAACATATCTACCTAGATATGAAATTTTGCATGAATATGTAGGGGATCCTAAGCATGGGATGCAAAAAACGACTACTAGATATAGTAATAATGATTAGGTACCTATTTTTTGATTTTTAATCAAGCTCATCTATAGATTCCTACTATTAAAAATATTCCTTTAAATTAATATAATATCTCATAGTGTGCCTCATAGAGTGGCTCACAAACTATACCTATGTTTGGTAATTTTTGTCAAATTTTCCCAAGAATTATTATTTCTATCAGGCCACATTATATTCGACCATCCTCTGTACTTTGTCATGAGAAGATTTCCTATACTAAAATCGAGCAATCCGTACGCCTGGCGTGTTCAATGACGATCCGCGATTGGTCGGTAGGTTATAAAATTTCACCCGACTCGGCAACAGGGACGTACTCGATCGCAAAAGTGTAGTTATTCGGTTTTATCTTGTTGTTTTCAGCTATTCAGACACTGCCACAAATGATTAAATCGATGTTTTGAACCATTTCAATTAAGCCAATAATTCTTGTCCGAAATATTGTGATGTAAACAATTGTAGAACTAAAATTAAATAAAGGTCGTACCTCAGTGCGGCCCTGGCGAATTGTTCAACGCACGTGCTCTTGTTTACGCCAGGCGTAAGAGTTGCTCGATTTTAGTATAGTATTATTCAATAGGTATTATCTCAAAGTTCGCGTATTTGTTTACTTCATGTATGCAAAGTGTGTGTTCTGCTTTTTATTTATATTATTACAACATGAATTATTGGAAATTCTCCATGTAGCCGTACAGCATTCCGAGTAAGTCTTGAGAAATGCAGGCACGTGTCTAGTTTTTGGGCGGCCCTTGCAGATTTATGAATATCGGCAGAAAGAAACCATACGAATGCGGGTTGGACGTCAACTGAGCCATGAAGGCATTGCTAATTTTGACGGGCAAAAAAGTGAATTTCCCCTGACCAGTTTATTATTATAAAGATCGGTGACCAGTAAAAACCGGATACTTCGCCTTGTACTTGTACAGCCCCAGAATAAAATCAGTTTTTAGGGGATGGTCGCACACCAGTAAACCTTTTTAAGGAACAACATACATAGACACAGTGTAGTCCAAGAATCTCCTGTGTATTAACAAAGGAAAACTATTTAATTTTAACTGTTCATGGCTATGTTTGTTTGTTGTTTTGTTTTCAAGAAAAGATATTATTGTTAGGTGTAGGAAAATAAAAAAATAAAATGCTCTGCGTTGTGAATACTGGTACTGGGTGGAGCATCAACAACCAATATTAGTAGATGTAGATAATAATTATTGATCGCAAAAGAGTCAAAATTTCATCATATTTGATATTTGATATCTCAGAACTGATGTCATATCTTGACAGTTGCTATAAATAATTTAACTTTTTTGTATCTTCAAAAATAAAATACACAGTAAGGGCGGTTTAAAATGTTTCAACGTTGAGTGAAATATTTAGTAAGAGGAGCAACGGCTGTCAAACCTATTTATTTTGGACAGCCACTGGTTCTCGTAGAAAGTCACGTAAATTCACTTTCACTTAACGTTTTCAATGGACCACTGAGTGGACCACTCAATATCGACACCATGTATATACTAAGAAAACTCAATTAAAATGTCTATGGGTGCACTGGTAAATAGGTAAGTCTTTTGTAGTTATTCCGCTATTTGCCATGATTACAAGTTTTTACAATAATAATTTTAATGACCCTAGAAATTACAAAGAGTTAATAATAAGAGATAAGAGATGTGTAAAAAGTACAGATAGGTGTGAAAATTTTCAAAAGCCTAGGTCGACTTTGATTTTTTCTACTAAAAAATAAAACGCACAAAAATCAAAGTAGACCTAGGCTGTTGGAATTTTTCACACCTATCTAGTTTTTCATTGTGGACAAGTTTTCTTAATAACATTTTGATGTAAAAACTACACAAAATGTACTTTTATAAAAAAAAGTGGGAAAAATCCCAAAAAATCAAAGTAGGCGGCCTAGACATTCTAAATTTCGCAAAGCTACTTTGTTTTTGATTCTGCCTATAAGGCACTTATTTACCAGTCAATAATAAGGAGCATATATTATGGATTTCAAGACTTATAGTTCTGGAGAGCTGCTGTAAAACTTCGTCATAAAACCCTGTTGCCTCAAGTCCTTGATTTTCCAAAAAAACTCTTAAAAAATTTATTAGATGCCAATTGGAATTTAAAATATTTCTTGGGACACGACATCCAATCATCAACAAGTCGTCACTGCGGATCCACTTTTTCTGTCAAAACTTTATTTTCAGATTTTTTTATTAAAAATCATCTGCCGATACTACTTTTCAAAAATTACATAATAATGGGTTTTCCATTAATAGGTGCCATTTTATATTTCGCGCCAGTATAGCTTTGTTCCAGCAAAACAGTTCTATCGAATTCGAATGCAGAAAAGTAATTCCAGAACTGTTTTCAACCAATTACATCGCTGAGAACCGGTTCAGAACTACTGTTGGAACAAACCCTGCAACTAAAATGGAACGATATTCGCTCCAACAAAGAATATAAATAGTGAAAATTCACTACAGATATATGGTGAACATTTCGAGGAGACAGTTGACATGACGATGGCCGAGACTGGTGACTTAGCCTCACTTGGCCAATTCGCTCAAATTTCGTAATTAGCTTCACAATTATTGCTTTTCGCGATAGTGCCTTCATTCCGCCAAATATACCACATATATATATTATTAATATTCCGCGAAATGTTCACCATATCTGTAGTGTGTTCTATTTTTTTGTTGGAACGTATATCGTTTCATTTTCTTAAATAGGATAGTTACTAATTCACAATTGTCAAAAATAGCATCCATAGGTTTGACAGCAAAAAAAATGGCGCGAAATTTAAAATGACACCTCTTAATGGAAAACCCGGCTTTATTTTCAGTGCCCTTTTAAGTGGTGGTTTGATTGCCTGCGTTGCACCTTCAGCCTGGCGTATCGACGTGAAGATAGGGGCTACCGTCTTCACGGTAAAGTGGATAATTTCTCGCCGTTTAACAGATTACTATAAAATGTATTTAACGATTTTCTCACAGCCGACGAGATCTCGTACATTAGCCGTCTACTACTGCAAATACATGTATAATTGGTGCGATTAATCGTCGTTTGCAAATTTAATTACGCCGAGATGAGAATGTAATTATATGAGTGGTGGATCTTATCGGTGGACGATCTTGCTAATAGTAAAATTAATTATCGCCTGTTACGCGCCAAATCCGTTGCTCGACCCTTGAAAATATGATAACGATAAGGCCATAGGCGCAGCTTGGATATTTCGTATATCGCGAGAATGATTTTTCTCTAAGCGTAGAGCAAGCTGAACCACATGGGCAGCTTATTGAGACTGCCAATGATGGCGTATGATTTGGACCAGAACTCCAGAGGGTGAACAGCAGGTACCTACTTCAGATATATTTATACAGTGCGCGCACGCTAAAGCAAATCTGTGAAGCGCTACGCCTGAGATGTGCAGGGGCCTGTAAGGATGGCTTTTACTCCTACTCCGCGCCACGCTGTTTGGCTATCACGCCATAGACGTCGTTCTAACTGGAACAAAATAGTCGATAGTTTACCTAATAATACCTATATTAGTAGAAAATAAGGACGATATTTTAAGTTCAGCTTATGTGAATAGCAACAGATGAGCGGGGCGTTGTTGCCATATGTATCGAACAGGCCTTTTATTTTGAAGTATAGACACATTAATGGATTCGGTGTATTTTTAGAAGTAGGATATTGGTGCAGGTATAATTAACAACCTTGTCGTCAATAGCGATCGAAGTAGGGATTAAGGCAGCCAATGGTAGGCTCCACAAGCATTCTTGCGAAGAGTCTAGTAAAACTGCGTACACTGTAGTCAAATTTGAGCCTCACAAAAAAATGGACTGTACTTTTTGTCAGACACAATGTGAATGATTTTTTAAACATATAAACTATGTCCTTGTGTGTTCTAACCCTAATTTTTGTTTGTGTATTTGGGGTATTTACTTCAAAATTTCGTCAGCAATCGGCATTCACTATCATGAAGTGGTTTAAATATCATGTGCTGTTATTTTAAAACCTGTTTTCTGTCGTTTTAGAGAATTTAGGTTCAATGACAGCCTGCACTTTTTCCGGTTACATACTTGAACTTGAACATTTTCTAATTTTTGTCTTAACAAGAAATACAAGTAACTAGAAGCTTAAGTTTGTTGAAAATGCCACCTACAACAATAACGTGAAACCCGAAACACGTGAATTTATACCTATCATTTATAAGAGGGATTCGCAAACATGTTGTTTTTCGGAAAGTGAACATTTATAGGTACCTTTAAAATCACCCATTTAAGACCAATAAATAATTTTATTGTTGCTTGGGGACTGCCTCCTGAATGTAGGTACAATCAAAAGATCACACTCGAACTCCTGGTACGAATTGAGCTATAGGATGGAGAATTAAAATATTTTCGTTGCCAAAGACAAATAATATAATACAAATAATGTAGGTTGAAAGTAAGATATAATATTGAAGGACTTCTGAGTTTGTGTTTAATGGACTGAGAAGTTATCATTGTACGCTAGTGGTTTCATGCGGATGCACCCTAATAGTGTCGCTTATCACAGGTGCAACTTTCGTCATTCATCACTGCTCCTCAAGCAGAACGAAGTCTGCAATACAACGGCATAGCACGAGGGGGAATAATACAGATTTATTATGTTTTGTTGAAGAAAAATCCAATGTAGGTATTACAATATTTATATTAATTTCAAATAATTAATTTTTGATTTGACAATAATTATTGTAAACGGAAAATAAAATATGTTTTCTTGGAACGTGATTTTCTTAATTCTCCTTTAATTTTTTAAATAATTATTTTAGAGATATCGAATGGAGATTTGTTACAAGGTCTATTTTTTATGCCCAATTTGTTTGTAGTCGAATAATTTCGTATAACTTTGTTTTTAATAGGGACAGACAGAAATAAGGAATAAAATCATAAATTGATCAATATTGGATAAGCGATTTCAAGTTCAACGCCACTACCGAGGCCACTGCATTTCACTGTTCTTTTATAAAATGTTGCTCTTGCGTATAGACAAAACAGACAGTATTGTCTAAAGTCAACCAAAAAACTTTGCCAAATCAATATGCGTTTGTAGTAGGTACCTCAGAAAAATAACCAAGTGTAGAGGGAGACACTTCAAATCGCCCAACATGGCAATGCCGCCGACCGCCGCCGCATTCAATCTCTCTGCATTGTTTGTGTTGTTTACCCCAGTGTGTCATTTTCTGTTATTGTTTACTTGTGTATTTTTAGCATTTTCAAGTGTTTTTTGTTAATTTCTAACTATAGTTTAGTATTTAATATACATAGTGACTGATTTTATATAATAGGACTCAGAAATTGTGTAGTGTGTTTGGTTTGTTTACGTAATATTTGTTTACTCTCGTAAACTCCCGTTATGTGTTGTTTAACTACAAACATGTGCATTTTCATGCTTTTGGTGCCTCTATCCTTAGTTATTGATTTGAAAAATTAATGATATTTTGCAATTTGAAACATTTAAAATATTTTAAGATGTACCCTACTTTTTTCCGATAGTATATAATATGTATAAACATGATGTGACGGAAATGGTACTTTGTACAGGGTGTTCCCGTTTATTTTTTGAGTTAGAAAAAAATTACTTAAATGAAAGTTATAGGGTACCAAGGTTTATTGTCCCAAAAATAATGGATTGACAGGAATGCTCTTGCCTATAAGTTGAAATGTTTTTCCATGGCAACCTTGATTAAAAATGTAAGATCGTATTTATCTGCAATTTGGAATATCATACGAATGCCTAGAGCAAACATATAACATATTTATATTTTTGGAATCGGAAAAATGCGTGCAATTCAAAAATCCACAAATATACAGGGTGTTCGATTAAAAAAAGTAAGTTTATATTTTTTCATAAATTTGCGACGCTCATTTGTTTTATCTAGTAACAGATCCTAGCTGTTCAGAAAAAACTCTACAACTTTCATTTAAGTAATTTTTTTCTAACTCGAAAAATAAAGGGTCTAGGGATGGGTCAAAATATACGGGAACACCCTGCAACAAGGAGTTTATAGAGGATATGCTGTCCAAATTTCACGAGGACGAGGGTTGAGCACGAGTAGCACGATGCCGTAGAAAGAGTACTCAATCGTTTGAGAGCGATTTGTATAGAATTTTTTTATACATGTAATAGCCTCTAAACGGATATTTCGATAAACCGTGAAAATAATAATTTGACAGATCACAGTGATGTCTTGGAATAAAGTAGACTTAATGATTGCTTGAACGTGAACGTGAACACGCCCCATAGAAAGCTTAAATAACTGGGATTGGTTGATTTCGATTTCATATCCGTTCTAGGAATATGAAATCTGTTCAGTTAACTGGAATTGCCTACTTATACATTATAGGTTGTAAAGAAAAGGCCAATAGAGGAGAAGGTCCGAATATGGGCCATGCTGATATTATGGGCCACCCTGTTATTGGCCACAACGTGTACCTACCGATGCTACCTATGTGTAGAATGCTTTAATCTTTTCACCACTGATCCGCGAACAAATATCGGCGTTTTAAACATAGGTGACGTAGAGAAGCAATCGACGAGTTGATGTTTTGATGGTTGCAGATATTTATTCAAACGCGTAAATATTTTGTATTTTCGTCAATAATTTTCAATCTTTCAAGTTAAAAATTGGTAAGTGTATACTAAAAATGTTACTGTTTAAGATGTTTTACTGGGTTTTGCCTTATATGGCATTTAAATACTTTTTTATATGATGACATTTTTGTGGTTATGTTTGAAATATGGGCCACTTACTTTTCCGGAATATGAGCCAGACCAGGCAGTTCGGACCGCATTTAATGTAGAGATGTAGAAAAATGGACTAAGATTTTTTTAAAAATACAAGGAAGCAAAGAACACACATTACCTCGTAGACAAGTAGCAAAAACATATTTGTACCAAGATCTTCTTTACAAAGGCTTTTAAAAGTTGATGGAGATCCTGAACGCCTAACTGCAACTACTCTTGAGAGAAAAACAGTTTTAGGTAAACAATTGGAAGAGGAGCTTGTAGATTACATTCTCACAATGGAGGCAAATTGCAATCAACGGTTTTCGAGTCACAGGAGTTTATCCCTTTAATAGGCATATTTATGTGAAGCTGATGCTTTCCTTTGTTTTGCCGCACTTGAGTTCCATACTTACTTTTTTAATTAATTCTTGCATTAGACAAAATGTTTTTCCATCCGCCTGGAAAATGGCAAATATAATACCTGTCGCAAAGCGAGGTAATCCATCTGGGGTTTCAGATTTTAGACCTATTAGTGTCCTTCCTACCTTGTCAAAAATTCTCGAGAAAGTAATCTGTGAGCAAATCAGTGACCATCTTGCATTAAACAACGTTTTTCCTATCACTCAATCGGGTTTTCGAGCTCATCATAGCACGACCACAGCGCTTCTGAACATATCTGATGAAGTCATTAGAGCTTCTGACAACAACAAAAATACCTTCCTCATTCTGTTGGACTATAGCAAGGCTTTTGATACTATCGATCACCCGATTTTATGTTCTAAACTTAACTACTTTGGACTGAGTGCAGATTTGCTTGCTTTTGTTAAGAGTTATCTTGGTAACAGGCAACAAAGCGTTGTTTTTAATGGAAAATCATCTAAACTTTTAAATATTGATAGGGGTGTACCACAAGGAAGCATACTGGGGCCTCTCTTATTTGCTGTACATACTGCTGATTTTCAGGAACATTTGAATCACGTTAAGGCGCTACGATACCCCCCATTTTCAAGGGTTTCGTAGTTTACATCTCCTACTTGCATTTCTTAATATTTTCACTTGATTTTTTTTTGTGGCTTAGATAAAACTACGAAGAATCGTCGTTGTGTATCACGAACTGTGCAGGACTAATGCGACACTGTGAAAAAAAAATGCCAAACATACCCGAAATTCGACTATATTCGGTTAAGAATTTCGAGTATTTCCACCGCTCAAAAATAATTCGAAGGACACAACGACGATTGAGGCATTCTATAACATTATTTTAAGACTACTTTCAAGTCGATACGTTTGTTCGTTTGGCTATGATTTGAAAACTACGAACCCATTGCCCGGCAATAAAATGATCCGTGAATTGGCCATTCGAGCAGGAATTAGACGTACGGAGATAGGCGGGCGGGCGGGCGTTCGCTGGAACTCGTGGTTCCCCTACTTCCCCCTACTTCGGCGTACCTCACCGGGCTCGGAAACCACGTCAGGGGAACTTTCAATCGATATCAGATGGTTCATTTTTCATTTTATTAGTCTCAGTCTCCCTTATTTGTGTTTCGCTTGTTTTGAATGTTAGTATGTTAGCAAATATTTATATTTCCGAGTACCCGAAGAAAATATTTTCTACCGCGACATTATGTATGTCGACTGGCATATAATAATACTCATTATTATTATTCCTCCAGGAATTATAAATAAATAATTAATAATCCATTGCGCCACAAATAAATTTTAGAAAATAAATAATTCTTATTCACAAAGTACCTACTTTTTGCTTTTGTGTAAAATGGTTTAATCCCTAGGGCATGAAATGGCCTGGTCGTGCAAAAAGAGTAAATTTAAATTCTAGACCAAATTGTGCGCTTGATTTTTACTTTAAAAATGTGATAGGTACAAGTAATAATTTTGCCAAATAAATGGCTCATGTGAAGCATTTTTTGAAAACGAATTCCTATGTAAATCGCTGCATGATAAAAGCTAATTTATATACTTTCCAGAGGGAACGATAATAATTCTGACATCCAGTCAGTTTTAGAAACTTCTTCGTTAGAAGATTGTTCGAAAGTCATTGGAGTTGAAAATCGGGCAAAATAAAAATAGTACATTTTATTGTTCCAGTCTGTCGAATTTATGACATTTTAATACATTTTCTAGGATGTTCGATAATTCAGATTTGTCAGAATAAGGGGCAGTCAGGGCAAGAATACCTATAATGTTTGATAATGATGTCACAACAGTCACATGTAGTGAAACCAATAGGAGTAATTTGTGGGCTTGAGTGCTTTTATTCCCGTAGGTACCTAATATGGTTTCCAGAATTTGAGAGAGGGGTACCTACATATTTTGCATTTTGCACACTTATTCGGATTTAGGTATAAGTAGTACTGCAGGTGCATAGGGTTTGGGAAACAAACTTTATGGGAAAAACAGGGCTTTGAATGGAACATTTACAAGGGATTAGAAATTAATAGCTCCTATTATCTCACAACTATTACTTTATTTAAAAAGGGAGACCAGTTTCGTAACTCTATAAATTAGTCCTTGAGGATGTAATTTTATAGATTAACGAAACCGTTGTGATATAATATGGCCTATTCACTCTAATCCCTCTAAAGTGAACTCTTACAGTGTAGAAAGTTTTTAGTTAGATTTATTTATTATTACACAAATGTAAATATGGAATACCTACTAGTTATATAAAACATTTTGAAGAAGTAGACTTTAGACGCACTTTTTTAGTCGTAGCAACACTATTATGCAGAACAATTATCCAATCAAACATTAATAGATGTTCAACTGACCCTAATGTGGTTCAAGAAGAATTCGGTAATCGAATCGTTAATTTAGATTTTATAATTGAGCAATTACAGAAGTTTTTTTTTATACACGAACCCTTCATAGCATGCACCTTTGCTGATATGAAAAATAATAGTAAAATTGCTTCGACGCCAAAAAGCTATGCAGTGTGTTGCCAACGAAAAGTGAACGCCCTGAAAAATATCATTTTTGCAATAAAGCAAACAGGCCACCGCCGTTTTTTAAATATATATTCGCGCTTCTTCGTCGGCATCGGCGAGACTCGTGTGACCCCGGCGGCCGTCGGCGGCGGCCGGCACGAGTTATTATTTCATATTATCTACACGTCTACACAGGAAAAAAAGACTGTTGTGATTTTAGTGAGTTCGTGTATATAGTCACTTTTCCATTACCTACTTTAAATATACAAGCAAATCCATGTGGTCCCAACAATATAATCTATACTTTTGACGTAATTGCAGATGAACCAATAAGTTTAAAATAGTTTGAATTTCCGTTAAGAAGACGTATTGTCACTTCGATACTAAAATTGGCATACTACAATGAAAGCATAACCTCGGTTTTAAAATATCTTATGTTTTATTTAAACAATTAAATTTATTTTATTTGTATAAGAGTACCCCAGAAGCAACTGAAAAAACATTATAATTCATTGGATGAACAAAATAACTTAATTGCAACTTTTATATTCATCAATGTAAGTAATCATAGTCCAAGCAAATTGTCATTTTTTTATAGAGATAGAAAAAAAAATGATTCTTAACAGGTAGATATTTTCAGGGTTGGTTGTGGATAGCGTCCTGAGTATAACCCCAAAAAATCACCGTCGAAGTCGTGTTACGAACCCCGCAATAGGAGTGGTTTTGCAAACATTTTTTTGCAATTTTTTTTCTTCTCATGTGTACAATTTTTTTTCTTCTTATGTATACATTATTACGTTCTCTACAACTTTCCCTCATGAAGTTTTTTTTTTAACTTCAATACTTCACGAGATATAGGTAAAATATCACCACTATCTAAAGTGCTTTATAAGGGTAAAAAAAAATTCTTTAAAACAAGCTGATTTTTTCAGGGTTAACTGGGGGTTAACTTAGGAGTGCACACAGTGACCGCAAATTAAAGGTTTTGAATCAACCCTACACTCTATATCGTTCGTAGTCATAATGAACACTGCAAGTGAATGGCTATAATGGATATTAGTACCCACAATTAAGTATTACAAATCCAGCAAAAATTCAGTGACAATAGTTGTAATTTCAGTATAATGAACAGTTAAATGTATCCCTATTCAATTCAACACCATGAAACGTTATGTTGTTCTGACAAAAGAATGTGCTTAGAAAAGAAGTATTATAGAATCAATTCCAGAACACGCTATTTATTGAAATAAAATATTACATTTAAATTATTCATTAGAATTCAATATCAATTGTAATTGAATTGATTATTGTTAGTTACAAAAAAGCTTCTGCTTGAGTTTGAGGAATAATATCTCATATTGAATTAAACAGGGTTTTTTACAAAGTGACAGATTTTTCTCAGTGTAGTACCCACGGCCGGCCTGCCCCTCAATCGTAGCACTATGAAGGGGCAGGCTGGAGTGGGGAGTCGTGGGGACTAGAGGAAGGAAAAGGATAGGCATATCTAATCGAGCGACGTTTGTCCTGAATTGAGTCGGGCACTTTGGGCGGATTTCATAAGTATCGTAGCCTCTTAAGGCCCATCAGTATGCTGATGATTTTCAACTGTATTATAGCTTTAATACAGCTGAATTAGGAAATGCTACTATTTGTGTCAATGAAGACCTAGATAGAATCTATCAAATTTCTCAGGTACACGGGCTATTGTTGAATGGGTCTAAAACCCAGTTAATGGTCTTTGGCAGGGATAGGGAATTGATTGTGAATTCCGGGAATTATGACGTTGTTATCAATGATGTGGTTCTTAGATTTTCTGCGTCCTGTAAAAACCTTGGAGTTTTCTTCGATAGTGATATGCGTTTTTAGGGCCATTTTAAAGAAAAGCTACTCTAAATTGAGAACCTTATATATGTTTAAAGACATCCTGGGCACGAACGTTAAAGTAAGATTATGTGAATCTATCATTTTGTCGTTGTTAGGTTATTGTGATGTTGTATTCTGGCCGGCCTTACTACAGCGGGATAAGGATACACTTCAAATCCTCCAAAATGCCTGTCTCAAGTTTTGTTTCGGGGCACGTAAATTTGATCATGTTTCCCCTCTCTATGTCAAATCAAAGTGGCTCAAACTTGAGAGTAGATATTACCTGCATATGTGTTCGCTTGTTTTTAAAATTAATGCTTCAGATAAACCCGTATATTTGTACGGTAAACTGGTTAGGGGGAGCAATGTGCATGGGCGACCTACACGTTTCAATAATTTGTACTGTGTTCCTAGACACAGAACAGCAGTTTTTCAGAGGTCTTTTACCTAAAACGCGGTGAAGTGCTACAACCGCCTCCCGATTTCAGTTAAAGATTCTGCAAGTTTCATTACTTTCAAACAGAAGCTGAAATTCGTTCTCTGTTGCCATGAAGATTGAGTGGATTGTCGGAGTGTAGTGTTATGAGTATAATCCTATAACAAATTTTGTACCATGTTAGGCAATAATTTCAGGTTCTAGTTATAGAATAAATGATTGATTTCAATCCCTGTTCTAGTAGTAGTAGATTTTATATTTAATAAGGGTGTGAATGTGTTGGTAGAAATAGCTTTAAGTTAGGTTAGGTTAGGTTACACTTAGTGGTAAGGTATAAGAGTAGCGTTAAGCTAGATCTCGCCACCAACTTGGTGAATTTTGTTTCAGGAATTTCTTCTTGAATTATTAAATAAAGGCATTTATTATTATTATTATTATTATTATTTTATTAGTGAAGAAGCTGAAGCAGCTAAAAGATTTAGCAATTCTAAACAAATGTCTACCAACAGCAATACGTCTAAAGATCAAAGTACATCTCCTGTATCCAGTTCAGCAACTGAAAATAATACGAAAATTGCTAAATCTGTTAATTTGGAATGTTAAAATATTAATCACCAACCCGAATGCTCTACAAAAGTCTATGATCCTTCTGCATTTTCAGAGAATATCAATAACAGCCTGGATGTTCCAAGATTTGCCCTTCCCCTACTTCTTCAGGTCCGTCAAAATCACTCGGGTTTGTGTCGCTTTTGCGGTTTCCCCAGTCCCTTCCAAAAAAAGGAAAGTAACTAATTGTGGAAAAAAGTCTTCTAAGTCTGAAATTATAACGTCTTCTCCGTACAAAAGCGAATTAGAAATATCTGTTGAAAAAATAAAAAATAGTAGTAAAAAAAAGGAAAACAGAACGTGTTTGGCAAAAATTTTGTCAAGGGTAAATCAAAATCCTAATCAGAACCTCAAAAACGGAAGAAGACTGTTGAATCGTCCGACTCTGAGAGTGAAGAGGGTAAAATATTTATTCCAGATGATGAAGATAAAGACATGGAAGAATTCGGAACTCGTCCTGAAAATGAAGATGCAACGTGCATTTATTGTAATGGACTTTCCTCTGAAGACGTCAGGGACGAGTTATGGGTGTTGTTTCATGTGTCATATATGTGGTCACATGAAGCTTGTGCGGACACAGAACGCAGCGAATATATTTGCGATTTTTGTAAATAAGTATTTTTATGTCACAATCTGTCAAAATACATTTGTTTAAAAAGATTTAATACGACTTTTTGTTTCTTTTACGGGGTGGCCCATATTTCAAGCACTTTTCATAAATCTTAAAAATTTTACCATACACTCTACTAATGTTAACTATTTTTCAAAAATTACTATATAACTTTAAAGTAGATGCTCCTAGTAATCAATTTCCCAAATTACAGGTTATTTAGTTCAAAAATGCTATAATATTTTCGAACAACAAAATGTGGCCCATATTCGGACCTTCTCCTCTACATGTGGGAGTAGCAAATATACAGGGTGTTCCAGCGGAAACGTAACAGGCTCTATAACGGCCGTTTTTTTTTGAAAACGCAAAAATAGGTCAATTTTGTTTGGCAGGGGACATATTTTGGCATAAAATTGATAGGTATATCTATCTGCAACCCCCTGAGCAGGGGTTGAACCCCTTGAAAAAATTTAAATGGGAAGGGGGTTCATGTTGCACACCTTTGGAAACGTCTCTCAATTCTCTATACACCTGCATCAGATTTTCGAAAAGCGATCAACTTTTCAAAAAGATACAGCGTGTAAAATGCAAAACATTCATTTCCAGTTAGTGCCTGGTATTGTTAAACAATAGAAGATCTGCGTCTCCGTATTATAAACATAAACAAATGTCGACAAATCACCCCTGAAATGTTGCACATTGTTCGGTAGCGTTTTCAACAAAATCTTTATTATTGCATGGAAGGGAATGGGCAACATTTTGAGCATTTATTAAATAATGTTTCAATTTCCTCCCCGTTTATCAAATTTTCGTCAAACTAATGTTGCTGAACATGCTTTCTATCACTTACGGCCCCCGACCACCACTTTCGGCTTATTGTTTAACAATACCAGGCAATAATTGAAAATGAATGTTTTCCATTTTACTCGGTGTATCTTTTTGAAAAGTCGATCGATTTTCGAAAATCTGATGCAGGTGTATAGAGAATTGAGAGACGTTTCCAAAGGTGTGCGACATGAACCCCCTTCCCATTTAAATTTTTTGAAGGGGTTCAACCACTGCTTAGGGAGTTGCAGATAGATCTATCAATTTTATGCCAAAAGATGTCCCCCTGCCAAACAAAATCGATATCTTTTGCGTTTTTCAAAAAAAAAATAATTCCCGATATTTCGGTTCGGTCGGTTTGAACAACCATAATATTCTAAAATGTAGACAGCAAAAGAGTGTCCAGAGGACACCTGCTGGTCAGTTGCGCCGTACGTGCTCGATCTACGTAGAACAAAGCATCAATGGCGCAGTCAGCTCATAGATGGATGACCGCTATCTAAATTATTTTGAGCAATAAAACTTATTTTCCCTGATTTAAAAAATATACAATGTCTCCCTCGGCACTGAAGTTTCTTTTTATAACACGTGGTTATTTGCCTCGGCCTTAGAGGCCTAGACATGTGCCAAATTCCACATTCGTTATAAAAAGTTTAACTTTGGTGCTTTGGTACACAAATACACATAAAAGTTTACTTTACGGGCTCTTTTGCGTTTGCGTCCGTAAAGATTAATTGTATGGACTTTACGTCAAAATATATTTGAACTTCAATTTCTTACATTCTGCAGTCAGGCAGAGTGGGCAGGGTGGCGCTTGCGCATTCTACTCTGCTATCATTGCAGCCAATTTTGACGAAGTTCCTGTGATTGTGTTAAGTTTTTAATAATTATAACTTTCATTAAGTTTATTCGTGCTTTTTTTGAACAATATAACCCGAAAATATAATGTGGCCAGCTAACGAGAAAGTAGAGAAAATTTGAACCTGATTTAATTAATGCTATGCAAGATTTCTACCGGTTTTGAAGGAGGTCCATGTTTAAAATTTAATTATACAAAATGTACAGAAAAAATAGGCGTCTCGTTATTTTTCATGCATAGTAAATTATGACGAAATTTAAAAATGGGAAATAGACCCATTCTAGCTCCTGTTATAGCTATTAATATGCCTTTTCTGACATTATATAATTTACTGTAACTGCTTTTTTATTTCGAGCTATATAGGGTGATTCAGTCATAATACGAATCGGCAATTAAAAACCCTTGCGTTAACGGCGCTCACCCGATCAGCTGTTAAAAACTCGCTTGTCGAGGCTGCCGACCCCGGGGCGCGGAGTTGCCAGTTGCACAACATATCGTAAATTTACTTTTTCTGCACCTTTTCCCAGATATTTCAAAAAATGAATGCATAGTCTAAGTGAATTTATTACCTTTTTGATTTTTCAATGTCAATCAATTGTGTGCACATAGGGAGCTCTTAGTTTCCCACAACGAATGCACATTGTTTGTGGAGACTGTAGTAGCAGACAAAACACAAAACTAAGCACAAAATTTGCAAATAGCATCTAAATTAAAACACTGTCTCCCTGTTTACTTTCAACTTCAATAGGTACAAGTTCATGGCCTCGCGAATTACGGAACTGTCCACTCCACGATCCACACACCTGTACTCAAGATATTGACAAGACTGAGTCGCCACAGTCGCTAGAATGCCGGTCGGTATTGTTCCTTCCTACCGCATGCTACCGTCACCACCCGACCATTGCTTTTGTTTTGGGAATATTAATTTATCCAACCGCGCAGTTAGTTCAGATCAGCCAAAAACAGGGGGCGCTAAAAATTTACTTTAACGTGTTACTAAAACGAATTGTGACTACTTTTTTAACAATACCTTGAAATAATTTTACTGATATGAATTATGAAAATAATTCTCCTACTTTCCGAGATGAGTGGAGCCATCGCCATCTGTCCGGCGGTGTCTGAATTTGCCCTCCGCCTTCCCGTATAATTAATCTAGTAATTTGTAATAATTGCATTACCGGCGCGTCTGATGCGCTAAGTCTCTGACAGCAAACGCTACCAGCACCCAGTGGCCGGCCAGTCAGTAAACTAATCAATCATGCCATAATAGATAACCACTGTCAGGCTATTTTGTTGCTTAGAAAAAATCAATAAAAAAAAACGAAAACGTGCAAAATATGGATAGCGGTAGGCGTCGTTACGCGTGGCCGGTAGCAATATTCTCGGGCAATATTTAAAAATTATTGTGATACAGTGTGTGCGGAAATTCGCTGAAAAAAAGTCAAGCAAATACTGGTGCTTGTGATGTGAATACAACATTTTCTTAAGATGATTGGAGTGTTATAACGCCTGCCCTTCTTAGAATCAAGACTGAATACACCAATAATGCAAATGAGAGGTAAATATTCCTGATTTCTTCCGATTCACCTTCCACAAAAAATGATTGAAATGTGTCAACATAACCCTCCAGATCCAGTGCCAACCTTGAGGGTTTACTTTGAAGCAGAAGCGCCGGATATATTTGCAATACGTTTTAAACTTCGAGAAAAAAATTTTTTCGCATTTTCCCTTTTAGTAGATTTCCCCCACTGTGTAGTTATATTTTTTTACGCATATGACTGAATCACTCTGTATAGGTAACATCTTCTAAATAATCGATCAGCTTTAGATAAGAAATTTGTCTCACGTCCGACGTTACAAGATTAAGTTTTTACTCGGATTTTTCTTCTGGAAGAGTGAGACCAGGTTTCAGTCTCGCTCTACTTTTACCCTGTTAGGAATTTGTTTGAAATGTGATAAAACCGCATAATCATAATCGTTGCCGTTTTACAGCAGGTTGAGCCAGTCGTGCCGTTTCCTTTATGAGTTATTACCAAAGTATATCAATTACTCTTGTTTTCTGTTCTTGCAGATTATTATTCTCATGACTCAACCCGATGGCAATATCTTCGGATATTTTTGTTATTTGCTGGGATGCCCCTCCGTTTCGCAAGTCATACCGGCAGCTTCTTCAGGAAAAGTATCAACGCTCGAAACAAACACTTGCGTACAACTTTGGAAACGCCAATAAAATACACAAATACGGCGTAATAAAGTATATATACAGGGTTTCCCAACGAAAACTTGCCCCCCCCCCCCCCCCCAAATTATAAAACCGAAAAATATTTGAAAATTCGCCGATAGGGGGAGCTTTTTTGACAGTCAAGCCAACCCGATATGTTCATCCCCCTAATCCCTAGCAACCCCAACTTTAAAATTTCAAATGGAACTACCCCCTTGTGGCGCTAAATTTTAAAGCCCTTTTATTACGACTACAGTGATGTATCATCGTTTTTAGAATTCTGTTGAGATTTGACAGAATTATTGGCTGTACAGGGTGTCCCATTTTGGGTGTTTTTGGGTGTTTTTCTCAAAAATCTCGGTTATTGTTACAGCTAGAGGGTTGCGGTTTTCACGTCACTGTACTACGTTTTTGAGAGGAATTTGGTGGACCAATCAGATTTTAGATAAGTTTTATAGTTTCCGCGCAATGGCGCAGGACTGACATTTTCGATTTTTTGGAAACCTCTCTCCTGGCTACAACTTATATATATCAACAATTTAATCAACTATTTTTATAGATTTTTTGGCGTAGAATCGAATGGAATAATTAGTTTTTTGGTAGCGTTAATAGTTTTTGAGATATGAACCAAAGTTATATATTTTTTTTAATGGAAACCATAGTTCATATCTCAAAAACTATTAACGCTACCAAAAAAATAATTATTCCATTCGATTCTACGCCAAAGAATCTATAAAAATAGTTGATTAAATTTGTGGATATTATAAGTTGTAGCCAGGAGAGAAGTTTCCAAAAAATCGAAAATTTCAATCCAGCGCCAATGCGCGGAAACTATAAAACTTATCTAAAATCTGATTGGTCCACCAAATTCCTCTCAAAAAAGTAGTATAGTGACGTGAAAACCGCAACCCTCTAGCTTTAATAATAACCGAGATTTTTGAGAAAAACACCCAAAATGGGACACCCTGTACGCTGTACGCGCAGTAATTTCTTACACAAAAAGCTCGCTACTAATAAGTTTTTTATCTACTACACACGACCAAATTATCTAGTTTTTATGGACGTGTCGATAAGTTTACAAAAAAGTCACAAATGAAAAAGCTGAAGCAAAACAAAAAAAGTTCATACGAATTCAAACCTTATATTAAAAAAATACAGTGGAAAAGAGCGAGTTTAAAACCACGCATCTCTACGTGTTATCGGTGCTAATTTACTTACTTAATACAATGGAATTCAGACACCAAAGTTCTACTCACGCACTGAAACAGTTGGTCACTTTGCGTTTATGCAGTTTCCGGTCGTAGTAAATTTTAAAATTAACATGCCACGTATTGTTAACACTAACCTAATAACAATTCCGGCGCGTAAATATCAGTTAAATATTCTAAAAAGCGGCGTGTACTCCGAATAAATCTGCACTAAAATTACCATAACGTTCAGCGTGCACACGTCGCGATTGTAATTACCATACAGTTAATTAAGATGCCTCTGTTGACGTAAATAATTACCTAGCTAAGAAACAGGCGAGAAATAATAGTAATTGCCACCCCTCCCTCCGTATAGGCATTGGTTATGTGGTTGCTCCTCGGGTCTTCCTATAGCTTATTATTGTTATTATTATTTTAGTAGGTATTATTTTCTTCATACAGAATATTACCTGCCGCAGCACCACAAGGGCTTTGTTTAGTTCGATGTCCAAAATATACAGGGTGAATCATTAGTAATGGCATATAGTGCAACCGCATATATTTTGGGCCAAAATATTACGATTGAGGCTAATATGCCTTATAGAAATGTTGTTTGTTTAAGAGATACAGGGCGTTAAAGTTCAATTGAATTATGGCTACATGCTACATCTCCCCAAATAATCAAGCTGCTGAACTGAAATTTGGCACTGGTATGTTTTTGGGGATGGAGATTGGAGAATAAGCTAAAAATGACTATTTCGCGGTGTCTCACAGAGCAAATCCTAAGTTTACTCGCTAATTTTAAATGGAACATCCTATTGTTTATTGCATATTTGGAAAGCCCTTAAAGAGTAGATACTTTTTGGTATAATGTCTTATGGGTCTAACTTTAAAGGTTATGGAGTTATTTCCATTTTATTGTAAGAAAGGGCTTTAAAAGGGCCGATTACATGATTAGGGTGTTAAAATGTCACTTTTAAAGCTGTAGAAAACAAAAAGACATATTCTTGTTAATTTTTGGTGTATTGAAAATAGTTGAAACCTACCTGTAACGCCATAAATAAATAACATAAGTCGATGTTATAATTTATTATTTCTTCATGGGGCAGTAGGTTTTTTATTATTGATGGCGTTACAGGTACTTTCAACTATTTCCATTACACCAAAAATTAACAACGTCTTTTTATTTCTTATAGCTAAAAAAGTGACATTTTGACACCCCAATCTTGTAATCGGCCCTTTTGAAGCCCTTTCCTAGAATAAAATGGAAACTCCCTAACCTTTAAAGTAAGACCCATAATACGCTATACCAAAAAGTATCTGCTCTTTAAGGGCTTTCAAAACATGTAATAACATATAGGGTCTACCATTTAAAATTAGCGAGTAAACTTAGGGTATACGTAAGTGAATCGCCCGGTATGTTCTTCAGAACTTTATCTCAATATAGGTCCAAAATTGTTAACTAGGCGTAACAGGAAATCTCCAATCCAAGTCATAGCCCAAAATCTTATTTGGTTTTTGAGTAATACATTTCGAAAAGTGGCCCCTTTTTTCGTTTAAAATTAAAATAACTCCATATCCCTTAAAGATAGACCCTTAGTACCCTGTACCAATAAGAACATACTCTTTAAGGGCTTTTTAAAAATGTAACAAAATACTGGGTGTTCCATTTAAAACAAATCATAACTTTGGGTCGCCACTACTTATCGGATCACCCTGTATATTGGAAAATATTTTCGGAATGTAGTATGTAGAAAATATAGACCACCGCGGCCTACGTCACTCACCCTGTATAGTTTTACAATCGGTTTTACACTTCAAAGGATTGTTAAGGATTGTGTATCCGGGAAAATTTTTCATGTAGGTACCTACTCGATAACTTGTAGCAGAGTTAATTGCAGCAGAATCGGTAACCCACATAAAAGCAGTATAGTGTATGAAGCGCAAAACGTTGTCGTTAAACGCATGCCTGAGGTAAAATAAAGCCCCATAAAATGCAGAAGCGTAGGTATAATGGTTAACATCTTAATTTAATTTACCGAATAATCCAGTGTTTCACTTTCCATTACTTGCACACGAGAGCAAGAATTATCACGATCATCACAAATAAAAGTTTCAATTTTCTTTATAACAACAATTTTATATTAGAGCTCCTTCTTCAGAAGAGTTGGGTATCCAGTGTCAAAGTTATACCTACACAACTTTTAATAAGAAGTGCTACTTAGATCTTCTGTAAAAGATAAAACTGAATCTAATGTTGTTTAGGTATTCGATTCCTTGCAAATTGTATAGATGATAAAAGATGGAACTTGCAGTGGGTTAATTGCCAAGCTTTCGTAATTGTTTATTTCTTCTTCAGGATAGATGTTTACATAATGTATATATTATATAATATAAAATTTATATCCAAATTTCACATATTAGACAATTTTTAAACAACAAATTTGTCATATTTATAACTAAAATACTTAAAATCATAACCTAATTAGACATATTTGGACATTCTGCAAAAAAATATCCAATAACAAATGAAAATTAACTAATTTTTACCAAGTCTTCCATAATGTAAATAAGTTGTTTATAAAAGTTGAAAATTATATTTTTAGATATCTTTTAAAAAATTTCAACATTTCAAGTTTCAAGTCTTGTAGAAAATACATCTGAAGTTTTTTTATCATAAATTTGTCACGGTTATTGTAGTTTTAAAACAGATCTAGCGTTAAGTAAAAAGTAAAATCTTATATTATATAATATATACCAGTGGCGGCTCGTCCATAGGGGCTGCGGTGCTAGAGCCCCCCGGTAGAAAATGGGAAAAAATAATTTAGTTCCGTGAGTGCTATATTTTACCTCCGTGTTCCTTCCTAATTAAATTGACGCAACGCCCGCCGCCGTTAGTGTACTATTTAAACGCCCGGAACTGATCGTCGCTTGACGGCTACGAATAATATTTGAGCCGCGATTCCGCGAGGAAAGGGGCGCGACTGGGTCGAGTCGGGTGCTTCCGCTTCCGATTGTAGCAGAGCATATAAAACAACCAGCAGTATCACTCCCCATGGCGGGACAATTCTGCGCACCTGTTCGCGCAGCCGCCATGTGGGCATAGATTCTGTCAAATTGATGCAGTGTCGGGGCGATTGGGCAGTTCTTTTTTGGCTGTATGAGAGATATTACAGTACCATGGAGTGTGTTTTTTTGTAAATTGTGCTTTTTGCTAGTATCTTTAAATAAAGAATCCCATGAAGGAGTAAAAGCTGCTTGTGCTTACCACACACTATACACTTTACTAATACTACTCTGTATTTCTGAATTGATTTACCCGACTACACCTCTGACTTCTATTCCACCAATATGGCTCAAGGTCATTGAATTTGCGGATGATTTCTCAAGAGTAAGTTATACTGCTGGTTGTTTTATATGCTCTGATTGTAGCGTAGGAGAAGACTGACGGTTCTCTAACCTCAGTTCCAGCCAGTCCAGTGCGTGGTACGCGTCACCGTGTCCGTTACAAAACTTCTCGCGTATTCTAAGTAAACAAAATGAAAAATATAATAGCCGTGGAATGTTTATTTTGAGAGACACAGGAAAACTTTTATATTGAAAATTGATGGCACTGAGAAGCTTTGTCCATCCAGGTGCTCAGATAGTTTCAGAAAATTACACAGGGTCTTCGGCTCTCTTGAGACCATGAAAATTTGTGTCGATTTTAAGTTTTTAAGTACACCGCGAAAAGTTGGGCATGGAGGCCCATTCATTTGACCAAAATTGCCATATTTTGTTTTCTTACTTATTTTCTGTGCGGCCCAAAATAAGCGAGAAAATCGCTTAATAAGAAATATAAAAAAAATCATATCCTCAAGAGAGCCGAAGTTTTGTGCAGTTGCATAAAGCTTCTTAGTGCCATCAATTTTTTCAATATAAAAGTTGCTTGTGGAATCTGGGGCAGACCTGTTAACATTAAAACGCCATGTAGGATGGAAATCTTCAACTGTAGCTGAGGGCTACATTGAGGAGTCAATTTCTAAAAAAACTGAAATAGCTGCAAGTACCAGTACCGGAAACTTTTCTAAGAATCAGTAATATTTCTTGTATTGTAAAATACTCATCAATAAAATTTGAAATAAAACCAAATTTAATTCGATGGTAGAAAAAATGTGCAAAAAGCATATATGTTGCACTCACCATGTATTCAGCTCTCGACTGCGTCTCGAGATGAAAACTTCATACCTCGTGCAACAAATATGCACTATTTGCACTAGTTACACAAATAACTATTTTTCTAAGTGTAATAGAATTAATTGTGTTTTTCGCATTGCAAAAAGAGAAACTTTTTCAGGATATTATGTATGAGATTATATCCTTAGTTTTTGAAATAAAAAAGACCAGCTTAAAACCAGGATGATGCAGTTTTTTCTGGGAAATCCGAATCTAGCTTCAGAATTGATATATAAGGTTTTTTCGAAAAGTTAAGGACAAAAATCCAGGGTGTCTATTTAAGAAGGGCCACTCGAGACAATCTTGACAAATAGGTATGCATTTTTCTGAGAACTTTAATTGAAAAAAAAATGCTTCTTTGATGATGTAACTGTGCGCAAAAACTCACTTGCGATCCATATGGCCTACTTTCCGAGATATTTTTAAAAATCCCGAAAATCGACCAAATTTATTCGGCATGTAACTGTTTTGTTTCAAGAGTTAACGAAAAATTTTCTAATGAAATTTGTGGTCAAAACTGATTGCTTTGAACCTAGTTTATCAGAATTTGGAAACATACCATGGTTTGTTGTATGCTCTCTTAATACTTACATTTTTTTATTTATAGCTGTCATGCATACTAGAAAATTTTAAAAATGTGAAAAATGTGCAAGATAACGATACCTAGTAAGAAATTTCCAAGATTTCCAATTTAGTATGTTGGGGAAAAAATACCTAAAACATGAAGGTACAGGATTCGAGGCTACGGCTCGCTACAATAAAATGAGCAAATTTTTTCGGTGATTACTAGGAGAGCACCCATTAAACCGTGGCATTGTTTTAAATTCTGATAAAGTAGGCTTTTAAAGCAATTAGTTTTGCCCACAAATGTCATTGGGAAACATTTTTCGGTAACTCTTGAAACAAAAAAGTTACAAACCGAAGAAATTTCGGCAGTTTTTTTCGGATTTTTCAAAAATATCTCTGAAAGTAGGCCATGGATCTCAAATGTTACACAAAGTTACCCTATCAAAAAAGCAATCATTTATTTCAAATAAAGTTCTAGGAAAAATAAATTATAAGATTTATTGGGGGATTTGTTGGGCGAAAATTGTTATTTGTAAAACCGGCTTTAATAAAAGGAGTATTGTGTGTAGGCGCTTGTAAGCCTGCCGTGGTTTCAGCACAGCCACAACTGGGCACTCCTCAAGTTGGTGGTGCTCCGAGGTCGGCACTTGTTACTCTTGGAACACCAAACCAGACTTTTGGTTAAGTTTTGGAGCATACACTAATTCCATCAGTGGTTTATTTTATACTTAGACAATGAAAGAACAGTACATAGTGACACATAATGACTACTATTTTATGGGCATCTTCATCTAAATCCACAAACTATAACGACCTCAATATAACATGATTTTTTTAATACAATCCTGACGGTTACTTATACGAATTAGATTAATATCAAACAACCTGTAGTGGTTGACACCGAATTACCATTTACCATGCATTAATGAATGATGACGAGATATTGTCTATGTCTGTGGGTGTTCTCATCCCCTCGGATATTTTGCCTCTGTCATCTTTGCTACTTACCCCGCTTGATACACGACGATTCGGCTTTTGATGGTCAATTATCAGAATTTAAGAAAACAAATAGAATAAGTCACATTGAAATTTTAAAACGTCTTGAGGTGGCTTTTCAAATAGATAGGAAATATTATTATTTTGTCATTAGGTATGCTTAGGGTAGATAGGAATCCATAAAAATGATTTATTTCTGGAACCAAAGCTAAAATATATGTATACAGACTTATTTTGTTATTAGCAATATATCTTTGGAGGGGTCCTTATAATCATTGTAAAAATTACTTATGTTGTAAAAATATCGTTTTCGCATAAGTTCTTACAATTCACCCAAACCATACACCCGGACAAAAGTCGCAGGGTCAGGCAAAGTCAGATTTATTAGTGGTTAGTCATACAAAAAGACTAATATAATATGTCATACTACCTATGAGATAAATAATAAAATCTTCCTTATCACCTCGGTCTCAAACTATATGTAGTTGATTGTCTATCTCCCATACGGGTTTGGATGAAATCAAGTACGTTTCAAACTGCTTAATGTTGTTACGATCTTGTTTCTATCATCCTATGTGGTCTTCTATTACGATGAGTCATATCGAGAATGTTATCCTAAGACTAACCCCTACAATGAGCATATACATTTCACTGGACCTATAAGAAGGTATTCATTACAGAGGCCAAGAGCTCGGACCTAAATCTAACGAAATAAAAGATTGCCAGTGTCTTTTGAGATTACTTCCTGTGTTTCAAGTACACATATGGTTTTGGTTGCAAAAAATGCCTTCCTTAAACGTTACGCAATTATTAGCCAAACGGTATTAAATTCCCCAGACAGCTGGTTGCCAAAAATGTTCAATGTCAAACTTCGAACTTGAAGTGTTCGTTAACCTTTAAACAGCTTGCAGCATTCTGGCGTTCTGTCTGACACCTTTCACAGTTTGATCTACTATTATAATAACAACGATTTCGTAACATTAAAATGCATAATGTTCATGTAAACAATAAGGTAATAAAGCATTTTTGGGTCGTCTCTCAGTATGTACATTCAAACCGTGTGGTTAACATACTTAATGTTATAAATAAATTGTTTTTCGAAGAAGTGGAACACTTGAAAGATTTATGAAAATTCATCAGTGCGAACTGTTAGTAATATTATGATTTTACTTTTTTTGTAAATCCTTAACATATTAGGTGCATTTTAAAAAGGTTATTTGTAAGTTCTTGTCAAAGATGCCAGATATCACGTCAGGATATTAGGCCGCTTATAATACACGTTTTATCGGGTACCGTCAAGTCGAATATGAGGTTCATATAAATGATTGCTGTAGACAAATAACGACATTTACTGCAATAGACTTAGTCATATTTTCGCTCTACCTATACGCAAATGAAAAATTGTGCTACTACACGCTTTCAATATAAACTAGCAGCATGGTACCTTCCGAAATGTGTTTCCTCTAAATAGGCTTGTAGGAACCGCTATGTCGAACATATTCTCTGATCGTGACTTCAACTCTTATTAAACTACCAGTGCACAGTATACAGAATTAGTTTCGGGACATAGTTTGCTTTGCAAGATCTTCGCATGACCTTGGGCTATCAATTATGCCAACAAAAAATCGTGATTCAGATGGAATGTTAATGTAGGAATCCGTTAACATTTATAAAATGTCCCTATCTGGGACATCACTCTTACTTTTCGGTATTTGCTAGAGAAGTGTAAGTGGTTTTACCATGTGTTATGTGATTATGTGGATCAGTGGCGTAGCGTGGGGCGGGGCAGGGGGGGCCATGGCCCCGGGCGGCATACGAAAAGGGGCGGCGGCAAGCGCCGCGATTTTTTAAATCACCCGCGCTGACACGAGCCAAGCGGGACCGCATATACAGTATGTCCGCGGATGGACTTTACAAGAGAATAAATGGACCAAAAATTTAAAGATACGAAAAAAAGTTGCACTTGATAAAAGTTTTTGCTGGTCTAGAAAATACGATTCACCATGAGAAATCTCAATTTTATTATACAGGGTAAGTAAATAATACAAAAATGCCGTTTTGCCTAAGAGTAAACATACCTACCTTATTTCGCAAGATACGAAAAAAAAGTTGCTCTTGATAAAAGTTTTTGCTGGTCTAGAAAATATGATTAGGAGACAAAATTTTAAGTGAAAATCGTGATTTTTATAAGTTTATTATCTTTTTTTGTGAATACTGATGAATGCACATTTTCTACTAATGGAACTGCAGCATCCCAGCACGTCAGATACTATGGTCTCGAGAAAACCCCGTATTTAGAATAATGACGCGAAGACAATACTATACAAAAGTGAACGTGTGGTGCCCGATATCTGTCTATGGCATTATATAGGCCCATATTTCTACAATAACACCTGCGCAATAGAATAACGTACTTTGAAATATTGGATACATTTTTAAGCAATGAACTCGAAAATTTGCCATTAAATTTTCGCCAAACAATGTATTTTCAACAAGATGGTTGCCCAGCACATTGCGCTCATGAAGTAACAAATTTGGTACAAGGTGGATTGGAAGAAACGGCCCAATTTCGTGGCCCGCAAGGAGCCCCGACTTAACAGCTGTGGCTGACATGTTTCTGTTGGGTCGTTTAAAACAAATTGTTTATGCTACTCCAATACCAAATAATATTGAACAGCTAAAAGGCAGAATTACTCAGGCTGTGCATTTAATATCCCAGGAAGAAATTAGAAATTTCTTTTGTAGTCTTTACTCACCTTGTGTAATAAAATTGAGATTTCTCGTAGTGAATCGTATTTTCTACACCAGCATAAACTTTTATCAAGAGCAACTTTTTTTGTATCTTGCGAAATAAGGTACCTATGTTTACTCTTAGGCAAAACGACATTTTTGTATTCTTTACTCACCCTGTATAATAAAATTGAGATTTCTCATGGTGGATCGTATTTTCTAGACCTGCAAATTTTTTTATCAAGAGCAACTTTTTTCGTATCTTTAAATTTTTAGTCCAATTTTTAGTCCGCGGCCATACTGTATATTGATGCATATTGATATTGACATTTGTGTAAAAGATTTTGCTATGAAAAAACCCGACAAGTAGGTTCATTTTTAATTAATAAAAAAATTTAAAGCTGCTTTATTTGACTTTTACTAATTTTCTTGACTAATAATTAAAATATAGAGGGCGGCGAAAGCCCACGCTACGCCACTGATGTGGATCACCTTGTTGTAAGGCCTAACAAAACTTTGGCACTTTTTTTTATAAAATCATAGAAAAATACCTATTGTGTGGACCGTGAACCCGACACGGATGGTTGTGATTTTTAGTGGATTTGAATTTTTATTTTCTTTTAGTTGTACCATATCCGCTTTGATGGATGTTTGTAAAGAAACAGCCGGAATTGTAGAATATATAACTTTAAAACTGGAAGTGCAACCACGGCTCGAGCAACATTTTGTAGCGCTGTCTCTGAAACTATCCTGCGAGAATGTTTATAAAATCCTCAATGCCATACCTAATCGTATTACTGATACTATTATAGACCCCACCCCTCGCAAGATGCCAATTTTACTGATTTTACATTCAACTATGACATTTTGATTATTCTTACTTTGGCAGTCTCAGCGAATAATGAGACATTTGAGCTTGTCTCGTTTTCCGCGAGGGGACAACTCGACACCCTTCAAGTTGAGGGCGCTCCGAGGTCGGTACTTGTTTCATGAACTTTTCTTACTCTCAAGCGAAAACTTATCTCTAAAAATTTTGACATTGACAGGTCATGAACTTTTCTTACTCTCAAGCGAAAACGTATCTCTAAAAATTTTGACATTGACAAGTAGGATTTGTTAGTATTTTATAGTTTCTTGATGTTTGCCTTCAGCTCGTTGGATCTGTCAGCGTTCTGTATGAGTCGCACATAACACACACAAATAAGCATAGCAAGAAAGTATTACTTGTCGGCTACATTATAAAAGAAGGCGCCCGATGCTGAGAGTTCAAGTTTTAAAATCAGCTCCATGAATTTAATATCGAACATTACACACCAATTTGACGTGATCCCTAAAATCCCCAGTGCGCCTAATTGCGGATCCAATAAGATAACGTCGAAGAGGTTCAATCAACTTTTAAATAAAGTTATTAAGAGTGCAGTTACCGAGAAGCGAACTGGTCCCGGATTTATCAATTTCCATCGGCCGATCTCTTGTGCTTCCTCACACATCAAACGAGTGCAGAGGACAGCTATGGTCATTTATGTGCTCAAATATTTGGTATTATCCTATGCCGTTTTCCCAAAACAGTGTCGGTTCGTATATTTATATGGTAATGACCAAAAGTCAGATTACTTGCACCCTCTCATTTTTAACAAATTGACACTTGAAATCGTGAGGGTATATTTTCAGACTAAACTAAAAGTTCAGGTCAGGTAGGTAAATTACTCCAGCCGGGATCCCAACCTGGGACTCTTACTACGGCTAAAGCTAGGGAGCAATGCGAATCCATTCCCACAAATATTCATCTTCATTTATAATTACATGACCAAAACACAACTTGCTAAAAGTTAAATTTAAAAAAATGGTTTTCGACCGTCATATTATCTTCGAAAATTGTGACTCACACTACGCTTATGAAACTGCGTCAATGGATCGTAGTGATGGTATAGACTTCCAAATTAGAGAACCGCTACTGAAAGAATTAAGAAGACAGTTAAAAATTATTATTATGCACAGAAAGATTTTTAGTACCTGTAATAATTATAAATAATAAATGATGTTTAGTGGCATATCAGGTAGGTTAGAATTTCCACGTTCGATACTTACATTAAGTCGCTATATGTCGAATTTTGTGGGTTGATGAACAAATAGGAAGTTCACATAATCAACAATCATGAATGGTTACCCTACACCCTCTAACCCCTTCTAGTAGCTGTAGAAGACGCCGAAGTCTCCTACATCTCACCGCTACTAACTATATATCAATTGGAATAAATAACACCTAGCCGATGGAACCCGTACCGTGCCTACGGCCACAGTAGGAGTCCCGGGTTCGAGTCCTGGCTGGAGTGTATTTTCTTCAATTGATATCCTTTACCTGATATGCCACTAAACATCATTTATTATTTATTATTATTATGCATTATGCCTTCTCACCGAGTAAGCTGTGATTATTACCAACTCTATCACGAAAAATTAAATACGTAAAACCCACATACTTTCATTTACACCTCTTTCTTTGGAGGAATTTTGCCCAAAAGCAATGCGAACTGTCCCAATATAGAAAAGAAGGAATCTGAAGTCAATATTTCAATACGTTGGAAAGTTGCCAACTGAAACGTTGGATTTCGAAGTTTTACAAAATTTTAAGGCGGTCTATAGTGATTTTTTTACGAACTAAATACTTGCACTCACGCAGTAATTTAGAAGTAAAATAACTTAAAATGTGTTCGTTATAAATTGGGACATACATTAGACTGGCATTTTCCTGGTTTTAAAAGTGTCAAAGATGCAGTTATATGTGTTTTTGCATAGCTTATTGATCTATGTAACTATAAATAGCAAATAATGCGTGTGGCATGTATGTGCCATTCGCGTGTATTGTTAATTTTGTGTAAGTTTACTTTTGAATTAGTTGTTGTTGAAAGTAACGGTTCATATAATGTTACAGATACAGATCCACTTTCTGCAAATTTCATCTAAAATTTTACAATAAATATTTTGTTATGCAACTGGTAAACAAAGCACTTAAGTTATGGGCTAGCTCATATGAATCGCCGCGAATGGCTACGTTAGGTGAACTAGGCGTAAATACCTAAGAATTCTGGTAATTGAATAAATATATTATAGCTTTTTAGTGCATGCCAAAATTTAATTTGTACAGTGAAAAACTGGCTCGGTCGGAATGCTGCAGGTGAGTGGTGACAATATTCTATATCACCACTACATGTATATTTTAATAACAAACAAGCTTGATAAAAATAAAAGCAAAAACCCTTCCAAGGAGTCTTATTAAACAGATGTTTATTGCCTATAAACGCAGGCCATAAAACGTGCGCCTGACAGCCTGCGTTTTCGCAAATAGATTACAAATATTACTCTAAAATTGCACATTGCACGTTTATAGCTGCGGGTACAGCTACTGCTGGGAAAAGTTTCCTATTGTTATAGTAAAACGTTGGGCATATCAACTGCCAATGAAATCACTACTTATACAGGGGGTCCCATAACTATTTCGACAAGGCTCTATGCTCTGTGGGATGTTCCTGGAGCCAAAATAAAGCGATTGAACCATACATGCCTTGTTCTAATGTTGCTCCTTTTCGATATATGTTAAATTTGAAAAAAAAAATCGATCTTTTGCGTTAAGTTATTGCCGAACTCTACCGTTACCGACACAAAAACACATACAATTTGAAATGTTCAAGGCAATTGTATCAACAGTTCAGAAATTAACATTATTTTTCAAATTTAACGCCCTGTATATCCCATAGAGCCTTGTCGAAATACTTATGGGACACCCAGTATATATTACAATATTAGTGGAACTTCGAAGGATTGCTTGTTTGTTCAATTTTTTAAGTTATGCGTAATATTTGGAACATTTCTATATCTTTAATAAGGATTGATTTTTGTACCTGGAAATATAAATCAAGAGGGATGTTTTTGTGACATAGCAGGTAAAGGATAATCAGTTGAAAAAAAGCACTTCGGCTGCAGCAGGATTCGAACCCGGGACTCCTATTGTTAACCAACTAAGTAAGCTACCAGAGCATACGGGTTCCATCGGCTAGGTGGTATTTATAATATTATTATTATATATTATAATAATATTCAGTTGAATGAATCAAATACCACCTAGCCGATGGAAGCCTTATGTTCCGGTAGCGTAGTTGGTAATAAAGTGTCTACGGCCTCAGTAGGAGTCCCGGGTTCGAATCCCGGGTGGAGAGCATTTTTTTGAACTGATTTTTATCCTTTACCTGCTATGCCACAAAAACATTCCTCTTGATTGCTATCCCTATTTCATTTGAAACAAGCAGTCCATATATTTCAGGTCAAGCAGATATGCCATAATACACTCTGTCGTCTCTGTCCCGTTTTTCATGTACACGTACCCTTGAAAATCTAAGTAGGCTGGGGGAATTGAACGGGTCCATTTTTTATAGATATGTCCCTGAAAGGTCATCATTTGCGAAGTATTGGTTTAGCCTTGCTGCGAAATCCTGGCCTACTGCGATTTTTTAAAGGGGTGCGTTTTGCGAAAAACCATATTAGGAATTTTTTTATTTAAAATCTGACACCACAGCATTAATCAGGATACACCAAAACCCCCACATACAAGATTTGAACAAAAAATATACAGGGAATTCCATTCTGCAGGGTGCCAAAGTTGAGCAAAATAGGAATTTTAAAAGCATCTGGCGAGTCAAGTAAACCATGGAATTACTTCAAAACAGTGGAATGATGAAGAGGACCATTCACAGTGTTGATGCGCAAAGATCCAGCAAAAAATATACAAGGTGTTCTTCTCTGTGCCAACTTAAAATTCTGAATTTTTTTGGGCCAAAAATCGAGTATATACCAAAACTGCTCCATACACTATAAACGGACTAAGCCTAACACTTTGAGTAGTCCTGTTGATCATTCATCTGTTTTGACGGGATTTCATGGTACACTGGACTCGCCAGATGCCTTTAAAATTCCTATTTTTCTTAAATTTGGCACCGTGCAGAATGGAATTCCTTGTATATTTTTTGTTCAAATCTGGTATGTGGGGGTTTTGGTGTGTCCTGATTAACGCTGTGGTATCAGATTTTAAATTAAAAAAATGCCTAATATGGTTTTTCGAAAAACGCACCTCTTTAAAAAATCGCAGGAGGCTAGGATTTCGCGACAAGGTCAAACCAGTACTTCGCAAATGATGGCCTTTCAGGGACATATCTATAAAAAAAAATTTACCCGTTCAATTCCCTCCGGCTACTTAGATTTTCAAGGGTGTATACATGAAAACGGGACACAGTGTATATCATCAGATATGGGTTCGGGTATTCAAAATACTCCAAACGAAGAGTATACCCCAAAAGCCAAAAGCAACCAAATGCTTGTGTGGACGTATTCTTTCGATGTCGAGAAGAATCAAAACGGAGCCGACTTCGCACTCACACCTCGGTACCTGAACATACCTACGTGACAAAAAAATTCTTCACCTATATAGGCGACATCAATAATTCCATTCACTCTATTTAACGCTTCGTATATCGCATATCAAACTCGATTATAAATACACAATAGGTGTGTTACCTACGATTCCACTCGCTTCGTTAATGTAAACAATACCTCCTGAATTGAACATTAAATCAAATGGTATCCTGCTACCGCGGAAACACAACGCATATCAGAGCCCGTTACGTACTGCATATCGGCAAGTTGGTAATATACATACAGTAGCTCATATGGTTAGGGCTGTTGCTCCTGTCATCTATTATTTAAATTTAACGAGTAATGTAGGTACAATTTCAATAAACCCAGTAATGGCTCCGTTGAGTTTTCAAGAGGGGGTTTCCTAAAATTTGTATAGAAAAATTGAAAAAGCTCTTAGAACAAGTCGTGTTACCTGTGCTATGGATAAATACACAGGATCCAAAAACTCAAAGTAGTCTGAATATATCGAAATACCGTACTAAGATTATCTATATTTGTAATAAAACAGATCAAAGTGTAGGTACGTACCTATAATAGTTCAATTATTATGACATAATAATGGTATCATGTGAAATTTATTAGTTAACAATTTTATTCTATATTTCTTACAGAAAAAACAACAAAAGAATAATAATAAAATATGTACAGGACGTCTAAAATAAGTCCGATTAAACGCCTTAACTTTTGAGATAAAATAAACAACTAAATACCAGGGTGATGCAGTATTTCCCGAGAATCCGAATCTAGCTTCAGAATATTTTGCATTTTTAATACTCACGACCAAAAATTATAAAAACTGCTTATATACCTAATTTGAATATCACTTCCGATTTAACTGGAAGTAAATTCTACTATGGGCGAGTTTTTAAAGTCAACACAAATATGCGATGGAATCCATCAAGCCAATCACAAGTGCAGAAAATTTTGGACGATCCAATCACATTGCTTTGATGGATTCCATCACATATATATGTGATAACTTTAAAAACTCAACCTATATTAATAGCCCTTGAACGTGTCTCCGTTTAAAAAGCGATGAAAAGGTGAAAAAGCTGCCCCTCTGGAAAGGGCGCCGGGGCTAATGTCAAAAATGCAATCGAGCAATATTTTTATTTTTTTCATAGACAGTTTTTGGTCTTAACTTTTCGAGAAAGAATTCTGAATCTATATTCGAATTCCTAGGGAAACACTGTATCACCCTAGTTTTTAGTAAGGTCTTTTTGTCTCGAAAACTAAGGAAATTATAGAACTTAACACTTTATTTGATAGTTAAAGTGTTAAAGAAAAAAATGTAAAGATAAAACTTATGGGATTTTTGGTGGACGTTTCCATGGTCTTATTGCAATTGATATAGGGTGTTTCGTAAAAGCCGTGAAAACTAAACTTAGGTTTTTAATGGAACACTCGGTATATTATTGAAATTTCGGACTCTATACTTCATCCCGATTCCAGCGATATACACCAGGGGCCCAAAAAATTTTGGACATTTTTGTTTTGGCCATTTGTTTGGGCTAAATCTTTTTGAAGAAAAAAATGTCGGAATGATGCAACTAGTACAAGAAGTAAATAAAATGGACCTTCTTCTACATTTTAAGATCACTGCGAGGAAAATTGGTCCATAGGGGTGGAGCTATACGCAACAATAGAAAGAGTCATTTTCATCATTGTTGCGGGCTGTAGTACTGAACTGCCTTGGTTATTTTGCCCATAATTTTGTATTTACTAACCGATTTCGTTGAACGCTGCACCATCGCTTAAAGAAAGGACGGATTATGAACGGAAAAAATCAAATAGTCCGTTCTTTTCTGCAAGCACCGATGCCCCCTTTTTTAAAATCGGTTGGCGTTCTATCCCAATTTTTTCATATTTTTCATATTGCGGTTAAATTGAGTATGAAAAAATCGTTGAAAATACTGCCCTTAAAACGTTCATAATCATTTTGATCCCAATCCGAGATTCATATTTTCCCAGGAAAGAAACATAAAGCTTAACTTTTTTGTCTGGGTGATTAGAAAATGGCCCTTAACGTTTTATATAGAGGCATTATTTTCGTCATTTTTTCTTATACTAAATTTATCTGCAAACGTTTCGTTTCCGAGACACAAATTCCCTCTATCAATTATTATTGCAACAAAACTATGGATACGCCCTCCCGAAATCTTGAAACTTTTGACTGTACAATTTTTTGTTTAACCCGAAAAATAAAAAAGTTATGTCGTGGCCCGTTCTCTTGTGAACACCCTGTACTTAGCATAGCAGTGCATAGCAATTTTAGAATCTGAGTCCGGTAAAGCCACGTTTTCCTAGCATGCTTCATAATTGACACCAAAGTAAAAAAATCGACCAAAAAATAAAAAGTTGCCGTGAGAGTGAGAGTTACCCATGTTCGATTTTCAAATTTGTGAACTTGAAGTAACACTTATTATTAAAACCACCACTGGCTTAGTCTACAATCTACATTTGGTTCCCATTAGAATTAGGTCATCAATACTTTTCATAGGTGATGGATGGATCAGTTAGTAGGATACATTTATTTAACTAGCCCAACTAACTGATAATAATTGTCAACGAACGTAGTGTAATTAGCGGGATGTTCGGCCAAGTCTCTTGATCATCATACTAGAGACAGACCTACATCTCACGTTTATATCAATTTTGGTTTATAATAATAGAACAGAATGGAACCTTTGTGTGTAGTGTGTCTTTATAGCGACCGCTTCGAATGAATGAGATTTATTTTAATTCTTCAAATGTCTCACTGGATGCCGCTCAAAATAAAAGACGATATTTATGTTATTCGTTGACAATACATCCCTATACAATTAACACCGCTTTAAGCTTTCGCTGGAATTAGAGAAAAATGCCGACAATTTCAAGATTTTCAGAGGATAAGTGGATAATAATCCCAAATTGGATTAAATAACCATATCATACTGCGAATTTTCTAGACGGAAGAACTAAATCATTGATTTTTTCATAAGTTTTGTATAACTAGGAGGGTTTATGCAGTAAAGGTCTAATGGTCGATTTTCATATAAAATTTTCGTCTCGATCACATCAGACCATTAACGTGCGTTAAAAACTATTTGGAATAAAGAATCAGAAGGGATTCACTTCGATTTATTGGTGCGGGGAAGACATTCGTATATAATACACCTATGCAGGCTATTCCAAAAAATTAAATCGGCACTATTGGTAACTTTTTTATTGTTGAAGATAGACCATAGGTTGATTTGGGAAAGAATTGTATTTTTTGCGCGGATTACGATGGTGATCGCGTTTAGGGGATATTGCCAAAAATGTACTACTTTTAAATATTATTTTACAGATCGAAATATAATTTAATTCTGCACAAAAAAAACTTTATTATAACTTTTTCATGTAAAACCAAAACTAGGCAGATATTTTGATATTTTACTATAAATCAGAGTAGCCTGCCAATTGGCTATTAACAGCGCTAAATCAAGGCTTTTCTACCGTACTGGCAAATCTAAAGGAGTTGTCTGGCGACTGTGTATTCATAATGAGACATCAAATATGTAGAAAAGGGATATTTATAAATACTCCTTGCCACTACTTGAGAGCGATAAAATCGAGGATAAAATATTCCAACCAGGGTAGGGAGAGACACGAACGAATAGCAAAATGGGATTATACGCGAGAAGTGCGAGAAAACGTGTTCAGAAGTGTATTGAGCAAGGATGGGGTTTTTTGGAACACTTATTGCGATTATATTTTTTATAACAAACGATGTTTAGTGGCATGTCAGGTAAAGGATATCAATTGAAAAAATGCACTCCAGCCGGGACTCGAACCCGGGATTCCTACCGTAGCCTTAGGCACTTAACCAACTAAGCTACCGGAGCATACGGGTTCCATCGGCTAAGGTGCTATTTATTCCAGTTGATTATTAGTAATTAGTGGTGAGATGTAGAAGACTTCGGCGTCTTCTACAACTACTAGAAGGGGTTAGGGATAATCATTCACTATTGCTATGGTTGTGTGAACTTCCTATTTGTCCTTCCACCCACAAAATTCGACATATAGCGACTTAATGTAACTATCGCCGAAGTCTTCTACATCTCTACTTACTAATAATCAATTGTAATAAATAGCACCTAGCCGATGGAACCCGTATGCTCCGGTAACTAAGGTGGTTAAGTGCCTAAGGCTACAGTAGGAGTCCCGGGTTCTAGTCCTGGCTGGAGTGCATTTTTTCACTTAATTATTGTTTCAATTGATTATTGTTTACAAAAACATCCTTATTTATTTATTTGAGGTGCAAAAATCCATCTTTCTTAGAAAATATTATGTTTGAATATGGACTAAGAACAAACGAGACATGATTCGGAATATACTGAAATATTAGGTATATTTCCACGGTTTACAGAAATTCAAATAAATACGATTAATGAATGCGGAAACTCACCATCTATCTGACCTATTAGTATAAAAAATGTGAAACGCATTTTAAGTTGTTTCCTTGGGAACTGGATGTATGAAGAAGTGTGTCTTTTCTAGAAATGACTTAATTTACCTTGGCCTACCGTTATAAATTTTAATAAAGGAAATTTATAGGTGTAGGCAGCACTTAATAATGGTTTTAGGTCGATATATATATACCTAATACGCAGATATGGTAATTTCGAATTTGCTCTTGAATATTTTCGCTCACGTGGTCATCTGAGGATAATTAGGTGACAATTCAAAGAAATGTAGTAAAACCACCAATTCCTAACATTGTGTTAACGCATTCTTTTTATCAGTGGATCGCGATGCTTTTTTTCCTTATTAACTATGCTTAGTTTTCAGAAATGTTTAAGATTTCTTTGGTGCTTAGCAAATTTAGAAGCTTCGATAAAAAACCTATACATATCTAGTTGTCTAGGTTGTATATAGAATGATAAATAAAATTCATGGAGGAGATTTTAAAACTTAATTTATAAAGCTGCCTAAAAATTGTAACGGTCATGAAATGTATGATGATATATATTGAAATATGGTCAGGTCATCCAAGAATAGACAGCCTGTAGTCATTAAAGTTAAGTGAATTTTGTACATGTAGGTATGCTAATTTCTTAATTCACTTGATCCTTCGGTAAACAAATTAAGTTATTATTTATTATTAGGAAAATGCCTGTATGCCTCAAAAAAATGCCTACGTGATCCGCGAACTAACTCAGAAGTCGTTGCGTTAGTCCTGATCCGTTGAACACATAAACATTCTCTTTCCGCTAGATATTTTAATTTTATATACGCAAATAAATTTATAGTTTGTCTAGAGTGCCTGAATCGATAAGATGATGAGCAATTTTGAATAGTTACATCTAAATTTCGAGTTCCTCTGTCGTGTAATTTCAACATCGTTAACCTTCTAAGTGTGTAGAAGTTTACTAGTCAACGCGAAACTGAGAAAATCTTTCAGTCTAATTAAGTCATTAAAATGCCGAATATTTTTTGATCGGAATATCTTGAATAATGATTTAAAGATTTTTATTTAATTGTAACACAACCCAATTTCTTTTTTACTATAACAAATAAGCTTTTATTAATGACTTTCATTTGGATGAACAACGTGGATTCATATGTCGTATATGGCAAAAGTTTTAATCTAGAATTTTGCTCCGTTCGGTACCTACTTCACCATTATCTTTCCTCTTATTTTAAATGGAATTTTGCAATTTTTATTTAATATTTGCTCAAAATTTTCTTTCCTAAGCTATATCACAAATTGCCTCAGGGCTCAATTATTATGATTTTTAACAATTTTCTACCATTTTTTTTATCAAAATAAGACAAATTTTAATTTCATGGAAAAATAATGTGAAATATCACAATTTTTTAAATGGAAACCTATTATTTATTATCAGCATTGAATTTTCCACAATCGATACCTACATGTTTTCGAAACCAGCTGACTTGATATTAGATATTATCAAACAAGTCAAAATAAAACCAATTAAACATTTCCAGGGCCTACTAGTCACAATGTGACTTGTTTTGGCGATTTCATAGTCATCTTGGGAAATTGATAAAAACTGATCTAGGATGTCAATTTTTAAAACAAATATGTATCGATATGTCACCTGAAAGGAAATTTTGAACAGGATCCCAATAGTATTGAATACAAATTGGGAAATTCCATTTAAAATAAAGAACTTGATGACACTTTCGGTTAAACCTAAGGTTTTATTAGGTTAAAATATGGGTATTTCCGCATTAATCAACTCCTGAACATATACAATTTTTTGCAGAAAAAGTGTTAGTAAATGGCCATTTTTATTTTTATGCAGTTTATTTACTATGGCTTTATTTTCTTTAGGTAAATTATTACTAAAATCTTTTTCCAAGCTTATTATTACCCTAAATAAACAAACATGAAGAGTACGTATGTGTATTATGACTATAACTGTATTTGTTGTAATAAAGTTGTTGCCGCGATACTATGGTGAAATATTATCCAAGTTGTAGTAGGCACCTAGGCACAGGTTGGCTTCTCAAGCTACGAGAGATTCATAAATCAAGAGACAAATTATGCAAACCAGGTCCAGGTTCAACCAATGTGTTATCAAATTCGGGTCCAATGTAGCAGTGTAGAATTTGGGACATAATCGATGCACTTAATAGTAACTGTTCTAATCCAATTTGTTTATATCTGGGAGAATTTTGTTTAAAGGGGAAGGAGGTTGTTTAAATGGCACTATTTTTATTTAGGTCAACAAATATATGGAAAACATTTATTCCATATTCCTGATGAAGGCCATAAATATGGCCGACAGCTTGGTTTATTGAATAGAATAAATATTAAATGATTTTGGCTTAAATATCCGTTATTTTGCTTCCATCAATACCCACAGCCGTGATTTAAAAAGATCTATGGTTATTATTATTAATAAGGATGTAAGATTAATGAGTGCAAATGTCTTTACAAGAAAAGGTGATAATGGGCATATAAGCACTCAAAGTTAACAAGAAGAAAAAACTAGTAACCGCACACACGTGTTTCATGCTATTTGGCAATCATTAGTACGGTATGACATTAACCAAATCAAAAGATAGGCATGATATGTGAAGCAACAAATGAAGTCCAGGCAGAAGCCAACAGCACATTTGCAGCTTCAGTCAGCACATCCCATATTTTGGGGCTTGTACTAACATCGCCACGGAGGCTGCTAAAGCGACCTGTGTGGAAATCTTCATAAGCCAAGATACAATGACAATAAGTATGTAAGATTAGTGAGTGTAAATGTAATTACAAGACAAGGTGATAATGGGCATAAGCACTCAAAGTTAACAAAAAGAAAAACTAATAACCGCATACACTTCTTTCATGTTATTTGTCAATCATCAGTACGGTGTAACATTAACTAAATCAAAAGATAGGCATGATTTGGGAAGCAACAAATGAAGTCTAGGCAGAAGCCAACAGCACA
Organism: Pseudeuparius sepicola; assembly: GCA_963920635.1. NCBI lineage: Eukaryota > Metazoa > Arthropoda > Insecta > Coleoptera > Anthribidae > Pseudeuparius > Pseudeuparius sepicola. The sequence continues at coordinate 18,153,665 of OY987305.1, forward strand.
TTTGCAGCTTCAGTCAGCACATCCCCTATTTTGTGGCTTGTACTAACATCGCCACGGAGGCTGCTAAAGCGACCTGCGCGGAAATCTTCATAAGCCAAGATACAATGACAATAAGTATGTAAGATTAGTGAGTGTAAATGTAATTACAAGACAAGGTGATAATGGGCATAAGCACTCAAAGTTAACAAAAAGAAAAACTAATAACCGCATACACTTCTTTCATGTTATTTGGCAATCATCAGTACGGTGTAACATTAACTAAATCAAAAGATAGGCATGATTTGGGAAGCAACAAATGAAGTCTAGGCAGAAGCCAACAGCACATTTGCAGCTTCAGTCAGCACATCCCCTATTTTGTGGCTTGTACTAACATCGCCACGGAGGCTGCTAAAGCGACCTGTGTGGAAATCTTCATATTCCAAGATACAATTAAAATAGGGATGTATTCACCTAAAAATTAAATTAAATTTAAAGAATAATAGAGTCTATTCCTGAAGAATCAACCAAAAAAAGAACATCCAGATCGATCAAACGGATCAGAAAAAAATAACCTCAAACTTTTGCAAAAATTCGAGTGAAGCGATAATTTTTGTGGGGTGTATATTACCCAGAGGTGCAAAGGCGGCTAAGGCCGGCCCTCATACAGCCGAAATGAACAGTCGGGATTGTTTATAATTTGCAGCAGTATTATCTCCCACTGGCCGTTTATTTACCACTCTATAGTACAAGGTGTTCGGACAGACAACCGAAAAACAGATTTATTAAAAAAAAAACGAGCCTTTCCAATGTAAGTCATGCGTACTTTCACCAAGTTCATTATCCCCATTGACTTAATGAAGTTTGGACAGATGCGGATTTTTAAATCCCATTGTTATTTTTGTAGATGTTGGCAAGTCGGTGCGCGTCCTTTAAATAGCGCTATAGTAAGGGCATAACATAAATAATGAATAATCATCGCTCTAAGCATCTAAATTTTAGATAGCATATTTTCCGGACAGTCTTAACTTATTAGAAATACGCTTTTTTAAATAAATGGTATACAGAAATTCAACTTAAAATTTGTAAATACAATTTACAATTTATTTGTATTACATATTTACTAAAATTTCCTTCTTTAGAATTCATTTCAATGGAAAAATACATCATTTGGTGGGGCTTACTTTGTAGTTATTTTCTAAAAAACCAGATTCTTTAGTGTCATAATTGGAAAAACTGTCTTAAAATAAAAATCATCCACATTTTACAGATGTCTTCAAAATCATTCACTTGTGTGTTTACCTAATTTTTGTGTCGATTTGCTCATGTGTCCTTAATGGTTTGTTGATGTGGATATGGTGTAAAATAACAAACTATTCGCATAATTCCATTTTTCTACGCGTGCCTTAATTTGCATTGTCGTAAAGTAAGTTTTACTACTGTATAAATTTCTCATTTTGCCAAAAATATTTACTTTGTCGAGGCACTTCATAGTCCGGGAGCCAGCGACACTTTCGACGACCAGCTAACTACGATTTTGTATAGCAGTTTATAATGTAAATAAACTTTAAACAAAAGAATAATTTTGGTGGTAGTATTACTTTTTATACAATATCCCCCCAAAAAGATTTAGTTTTTGTCATGTCTAAATACTTGGATTCTTGGATTATGGCAGATAATTCTGGAACACTTCAACCTCGACTTCAACAGGTGATAGGAAACCATAAAATATAATTATTTTATGGTATAACTTTTTTAATCACAGCCGGTTCGTTTCCAAGATACATATAGTTTTTAAATTCTCCAAAATGTTAACGTTTTATATTTATTTTTCTAACCGTTACATACAGTGTATCCCACGTCAGAAATATATGAATTACAAGGAAATCAAATGGTCTCTATTTTTTATTGGTAGTCGCAAGGGAGGGTATCTCATAGGCTGCTATGATTTTTTAAAATAATGAACTTTGAAGAAAACCTATTAGAGACTTTTTTACGACAAAACATTATTAAGGAAATTAATTCAGAATGAAAACCTGAGTAGATTTGCGAAATTTCAAAACTAGGCCTACTTTGATTTTAGAATTTTCTCCCACTTTTTTCTTAGGAAAGTGTCCTTTCTGTAGCTGTAAGTTCCAGAAAGGACACTTTTCTAAGAAAAAAGTGAAAAAAAAAGCTAAAAATCAAAGTAGGCCTAGACTTTTGAAATTTTGCAAATTTACTCAGTTTTTCTTTCTGAACAAGTTTCCATAATAACATTTATTTGTGCGAAAAAATCGCTAGTAAGGTTTCTTAAAAATTCGCTATTTTAAAAAATCAGGCCATGAAATAATTACCCCATCCAAATACCACCGATTATGAGATACTCCCCTTTGGGAGTATCTACTAATAAAACATAGAGACCATTTGTTTTCCTTGACCTTAATATATTTCCGGGTCCAGTATCAAATTGTATTCAAACAAAATTTGATACACATCTTGCATTGATCATTTTGATCAAGTGTCACAAGATGTGATAATACCAAGGGCCCCAAACTAGTTTGCATTAAATTTTCCAGTAATTTTTCGAGCAAAACTTTTTGAAAATTTACCTATTAAACCAATTTTTAGCGATATGTTTTTCATGTCATTTTTGACAAATAGCGTGACTCCGTTTGAGGGGATCATTTTTCATCTTCTGTAAAACAAAAGGTAACCCCAAAGTTAAATTTGAAAATAAATGGTTAATTAAAAATGTTCCCTCTATGATGCGAACTTTTTCGAGGAAACTATAGCTTTTTTACGTATGGGTGGCTCTTCTGTAGCCACCTTCACCTCCGGTGAGGCAGCTGACAAGCATTTAACTCACCCACAGCACGCAAACTGTCATATGAATGAAATCCAGCCAGGAGAAATAACCACTATGAGAATGTCGATGGAAGACCGAAAAAGTAATCGGTGATTCGTAGCTAATGTCTGGGTAATATCAAGTAAATGACATTATAAAATGTACGAGAATACTTTGCTAGAATCGTGTATGAGTTTTTATTTAAAGCAAAACTACATGTTTACATCACTTAAATAGGTATCTCATTAGCAAAACTTGGTGAAACTTAGTCTAAAACCGGTAATAGGTATTATATAATAGGATATAGATATATATTATATATATTTGAATGGTTTAACGGACGGCTATTCAGTTGTCCGGATCGCCTAACCTCTAACCTCGTTACCGAAATATGAGTTCATTTGTAGCCTATGCCTACAGGGTACAAGTACCAATGTACAGTACATAAAGTAAAGAACGTTTATTTTCTTGAAAAGGAAAAAAAATTCGCAGAAATTCTAGCACACGTCAATTTTTTGTGTCATAATATGGTTATCGCATTTGTGACATCATCACTGTTGCGGAAATTCATCGGAATTTGTTTCAAATGGCAACCTATATTTTTGATTGTGCTATTTAATAGAGCATATTTTTCAGCATACAGCATGTTAAAATTTTTGTCATCCGGAAATTTTCCAGAAAATAAATGTTCTATACTTATTGGTTTACTATTAGGAAAATGAGCAAGAATATACTTAGTTAATTGAGTGTTCAAACTGTAGTCCTTCCTAAGCCTGGCAGTATCCAAAATATTCGTTGGACTGAACCCTGGATTAGCTAGATTCTTGTTAATTTTACATTGTACATCCTGCATGCCTTTACGAAAATGCCAAACACACAGTATGGATATGTAACATTTCAGGCAACTCTACCCGTACATGTAATACCTACTTTGGCCATACTAAAATAATTAACTATTGGAGTCAACATTAAACTTTAAACTTCTACAAATTTTGATGACTGACTTATTAGGAAGCTTTTTATGAATTGTCATAAATCATGTCGGGAGTATTCAGGCCATAAGCTTTCTTTGTATATCGTTCGGAGAAATGACAACGGACAAATAATAAACAAACAAGATCACACCTCAAAGGCGCATATAGGGGTAAAAATGAGAAAGGAAATTCTTTCTCGCAAGCTTACAAAAATGAATGTGTGGTCCTCGCCCCTGTTGACATTATTTATTCTAATAGAAAGGTGTTAACATTTTTAAATTAGTGTTAAAACTTTTTGTAATCGGATTTGTATTCATAAATTAGGTACTTGGTGATATCCCTTAACGGCTGTGCCTACGCATTAATGTTAGACAATAAACGTAAGCCCGGACACTTTATAATATCTTACTTATCACGACATAAATCTGGGATTTAAAATTAAGTGGGCGGCAATGTTGATTAAGAGCCCATACTACAAATGTTTCATTATGGCCATAAAACTGCATCTATTATGTCAATTCTGCAATCGTATTTTAATTGCATGCCAACCAAGTTGAAACTGCATGTGAGCAAGCAGATTGGTTCAGAAACGCTTGTTTGATAGGAGGCCTACAATTATTATAATTTTATATAATTTTATATAACAAAATAATAATTTTGGTGGTATAGTAGGTATTACTCTGTTTATACAATATCCCCCAAAATGTTCGCATCACGGGAAAAGTTTTTAATTTATGATTTAACTACAGATTTTAAAATCTAGCTTTGGAGTTACCTTTTGCTTTAAAAATACGAAAAATTACCCACTCAAACGTTGTCACGTGATTTTGCCTATTATCAAATAGGAATTAATAAATATACAGGTAACTCTAAAGTTAGGCTTACTTGTTAAAATTTCAAAAAGTATTCAATTCTACATAAGTGTACCCAATTTGAACGTTCTATTAAATTATTTAGTTTTTTGTCATTTCTAAATAATTTGATTCTTGGATTATGGCTGATTATTCTGGGACACTTCATACTCGACTTCAACAGGTGATGAAAACCATAAAATTTGATTATTTTGTGGTATAACTTTTTATTCACAGCCGCTTCTTTCTTCAAAATTCGCCTATGAGATACTCTTCCTGAGACTACCAATAAAAAAATAGAGACCATTTGATTTCCTTGGTCTTTATATATTTCTGAGGTATCCAGTATCAAACTGGGACACACTGTATGTATATTTAACGTTTAGAAAAATAGAAATAAAACGTTACCATTTTTGAGCACTTAAACATCACGAAAACGAAGCGGCTGTGAATAAAAAAGTTATACTACAAAATAATCATATTTTATGGTTTTCTATCACCTGTTGAAGTCGAGGTTGAAGTGTCCCAGAATAATCGGCCATAATCCAAGAATCCAATTATTTAGAAATGGCAAAAAAAAAACAAATATTTTAAGAGAGCGTTCAAATGGTGTAGAATTGTAAGAAACAACTTTTTCAAGTAATACTTTTTGAAATTTAACGTAATACTTTTTGAAATTTAACTTAAGAGTTACCTGTATATTAATTAATTTCTATTTGACAATAGGGAAAGTCACGTGACAACATTTGAGTAGGTTATTGTTCGTATTTTTAAAGCAAGAGGTGGGTAACTCCAAAGTTAGATTTCAAAATCTGTAGTTAAATCATAAATTAAAAACTTTTTCCCTGTGATTCGAACATTTTGGGGGATATTGTATAAACAAACTAATACCACCAAAATTAACCTTTTGTTTAACGTTTATTTACATTATGAATTGCTATACAAAATCATAGTCAGCTGGTCTCGAAAATTGTGTCTGACATCCGGACTCTGAGGTGCCTCGACAAAGTAAATATTTTTGGCAAAGTGAGAAATTTATATAGTAAAACTTATCTACTTTCCGACAATGCAAATTAAGGCACGCGTAGAAAACTTGAATTATGCGAATATTTTGTGATTTTACACTTTAACCACATCAACAAACCATTAACAAAGATCATATTTATTATGATCTTTGCCATTAAGGACACCTTAGCAAATGTATACAAAATAGGGCAAAAATTAGGTAAACCCACAAGAAAATGATTTTGACGACATCTGTAAAATGTGGATGATTTGGATTTTGTGACAGTTTTTCCAATTATTACACTAAAGAATCTGTTTTTTTTTACAAAATAAGTACAAAGGGGGAAATTTTATTAAATATGTAATACAAATTGTAAATTGTATTTACAAATATTAAGTTGAATTCCTGTATATGAGAGGTTCCCGCGTTTTTTTTTAATAAATCTTATTTTCCGGTGTCCTTCCGAACACCTTGTACTAGACTCATAAATAAACGGCCAGTGGGAGATAATACTGCTGCAAATTATAAACAATCCCGACTGTTCATTTCGGATGTTATGTGGCAGCAACAATAACCGCCTGAGATATGAAATATTAGAAGCCTCACAAAAGTTAAAATAATGGCTCTGGTCATAGGCGTCCATTGATATTTATACCATTGAATTTCTAGAGCATAGGTGGACGGCACGTCAACTACTAAATACTCAAATATAAATATTTAAAATAAATAGGTATAGGTATTCCTGAGTTTTATTAATCTTTTCATTTATGTAACCTTAGAAAACATAAAAACCTAAAATGAAATGTCTGAAATATCACAAACTATAAAATATTAATTAACACATGAACGTGACACGCGCAAAGAAAGATAGACAATTTCAAAGGTTATTTATTTTGCTTTTTGAAATGTGCATGGAAAATTAAACATTTTTCAGATATCTAAAAAATATTCCGATTTTAGCTGTTTTTTTTTTAAATAGGCCACAAAAAACTCTTTTTTTACGTTATTGCAACATTTCACGTCTTCATCTCAATTTTCAAGGCCTACTACAAATTTTTTTCTTTAAAAAAAGACGATTTAGTGACTTAGTGATTTTTTTATTTAAAATCCGACATTACAGCGTTAATCAGGACACCCCAAAACCCCCACATACCAAATTTGAACAAAAAATATACAGGGAGTTCCATTCTATAAGGTGTCAAAGTTAAGCAAAATAGGAATTTTAAAAGCATCTGGCGAGTCAAGTGTGTCGTGGAATCCCCTCAAAACAGTTGAATAATCAACAGGACTAATATTTAAAGGGCTCTAGGTAGCTAGTGGTGCATTTTAGGAGATGTACGTTTGTAGAAACATTTTTTTCTTATTTCATATCTCCATTAAAAATGTTTTAACACTTATTCCGGAACACACTGTATATATACTACTAAATTTAAAACGTGAGAATGGCGTCGCAGAATCAGATCTTTTAATTATTGGCACCCGGTTTGGCAAAATATACAAGCCATATCCACCTACAGACATTAAGTACCCAATTAAGGCACTAATTGAAATTAGTGAATTAGTAACTTAGTGAATGTTTGAGCTTGTTCTGCCCTGTTACAACTGTTATAGCACACACACATGAAAGCCCCTAAATTTCTGATTAATATATTACTTACCTACTAATCCAATTCACGAAATATGACAGGTCTCATGCACTGTCTATAGGGGGTCTTTGTCTATTACTGAGGTGGCTACCTATTATATCAATAATATATTCAACATTTGGGATAGGTCTTGTTTTTGAGAACTAAACATTTATTGAATAGATATTATAGATATATATGTATTTTGTTTTTGATTTTTGCATGGTTTTTATTATTCATTGATATTATATACGAGTGTAGACAAATAATGTTTCCCGAATGTATTCCGAGCTTTGTAAAGTTGTTTTTTATGGTGGTTATACAACTCTGGTACGAAAACTACGGTTTATTATATTGACGTAGTTTTATTATTTATAGTAAAAAATATCGTATTATGTAGTCACAATTATACATTATGAGGCAACTCTGGAACAAAAGGAACTCGAGTTTTAAGATTACAGGGCAAATTATATTCAATGTTCCCAAGCAATGCAAAAATAGAAATACATTATGGAAGCACGACGTTATAATATTTGCCTTCAAAATTTCTAGTTGCGTCTAAATTAATTAATTTAGTGTTGTTTGTTGCAGCTTTTGGAAGTTATTTTATGGGGTAAATTATTAACTTGAGTGCGCGCATGGTATCTCCAAACGTTGTTTATTTTTGTTCGTTAAAATAGCTATTTTATGTTTCAAAGTTAATTTTAGTGTTCCGTCAAAAAATAAATTATCCTGCTCTCATTTGCCATTTCTTTAATTATCAACATTTCGAAATTTTTTCTCGAAATTATTGTAAAACAACAAACAATCAAAATTTATTGATTTTAAACATATACCTACTTGTCAAACAATATATTGTTCTTTATTTAAGTAGGTAGTTAGCAAAGGCAGTTTCATTGTTTAATAGTCAAATATCTTGACCAAATATTTCCTCTTCGGAAATGTAAATATTGTTCTATTGCATATGCTTCCTTTTGTAATATGTTCGCATGCATTATCGATATCAGCTTCATTGTGCCGTAATTTAATATAACAACTTTCACGCATCAATATTATACTAACCGAGAATAAAATAATATGAGGCCATTTTACCACAATTTTAAGTTGCATAAAATATATCATATACCTACTTTATGTTTGTTGACTTTATGAATCGCAATTCTTTTAAGAAAAGTGAAACAGAAACGGGTCCGTTAGGATGTGTATCTTCCATAAAATATTAGTTGCCGTTGCCAACATAACATTGTCCAAACAGTCCACTCTATAACTTACAACTACAACATTAGTTAGAGGCAGAAGACAATAGCCTATAGAAACAGTTTCCAAGTTAAAATGTACCGCCCGTATTCTTATTTGTGCATTAAAGAATATACAGGGTGTCCTACGAAGAACTGCCGCCATCGATTTCTGGGAAAATAAACTGTGGACATTTTTTAAAATTTTGTAGCATTTTGAAATAGACAACCTCATTCAAAGTCACCCTTATTTTTACTGCTAAATAAGATAAAATTATGAAAATAGAGGGTTTCCATTTGAACAAAATGACTTCTAACGATTTTTTTCAATTTAATTTTTAATGTTAGTTTTGGATCAGCCTGTATTTATTTATTATTTAGTCCACCAAGCTAGATCCCCTCCTACAAGAAGACCAACCCCAATTAAATATTAAATGCTTTTTTTAACATGGTATATGGTATATGAAAAATGTATCTACGTAGAATCTAAAAATGAAATAATACGTAATTTTCAAAATTTTCCAAAGTCTGTTTTCCGAGAAATCGACCGCGGAAGTTCGTCGTGGGACACCCTGTATATTCTTTTGAAACCACGTTAACGGAAAATTATTAATTGGTTCTAATTAGAATTAGAACCGTCAACAAAAGAAGACATTAAAGCCTTATTTTCAATCCATACGCAGACTACGCGGTTTTTTCATCGTTTCAAAACAGTGAAGCAGAAGAAAAAACGTCACCAACTGTCAGTCAGTATAGTACTTTTTTATATGCGATTGTAGAAAAAATGTTGTAGGCAACTCCTGTGCAAATCGCATTTAGTGCACCCGAATGATACTTTATAAATAATGTAACTCTAATTATGCTAATCCTCGCACGCTGAAATAGTGCTTTGCATACGTTAGTATTAGGAGGTGTCCTGTCATTGAGCCCAAATAAAAAATATTCAGGGTAGGTTATTCTTGCAGTTATTTCTGTGCTGGCAATTCATGCCTAATTATACCTTCATGGTAACCCAGTGTAAAAATTCTCAGCTTAATACCTTTTTAATCATTAGGTAGCTTTACGGCTGCACTTTAAAAAGTAGTCGTTTGATTAATTATTCAAGTAGGTACTACAGTACTTGGAGACAATCAGAATCAGAATAGATGTGTTTACTACCAATCTTTTTCAATTCAAACTAAAAGAAAAGTTTTTACTAAGGTGACTAAGAAAAACGCAAAACCTCCGAAAAAAAGTTGTTTTAGAGCCGATACGCCATTCAAATATGAGCTAAGGAAACCCCTGTTTCCTTAAATAGCTGTCAACCTCCACAACCAGTTTTGAAGTGATAGCCTAATAGACGTCAAGAATGTCATTATTATTGCACACGATAAACGGAATACCCTTGGGGGGGCTACTTGTAACATCCGTGTCAAAGCCATATGGTGCCGGGGAAAATTATAATAAGGGGAAACTGTGCTCCTTATGGAACTCGGCTTTAAGTGAACCTTATAATTTATTTTTGAAAAACGAAATTACGTATTATTTGGTGCGTATAGTAAAGAACCTTTCGTCGATAGTATTCCTTTATTACATCAAGCTAAAACAGCAGGTGAAGATTATACTTCTATACTTCATGTAACTTGCACCTTATTATTATCTTATCTTTATCTTATTAGACACTGTGTCCCAGGATTGATGTTACAAGAGATATTTTTGGGGTATGTTAAATTTTATAAGAAAACGCTATTCGGTACCAAATTTCAAAACAAATATGTACTTTGATTTTTTCGTTTTTATTCAAGATCATATTTATCTTTTTTAAATTGAATTTCATTATTTATATAGAATAAATAATATGACTGAGAATGGTGTGATATCGATGAAGTATACAGGGTGAGTCACATCTAAAGGCAGAGCCGAAAACACAAGGTAAAATTCGCTAAAATAAGCACATATTTTTAATAACTATTAGCTCAAAAACGCTTGGTTCTCCATATACAGCGTGTTGAAACTTTTCCAAAAAATAACATATATTTTTTTAATATATTTCAAGCCCGTTTAGGAATTCCGACCAAATTTGGTACATATTATGGGTTGTGCATTAATTTGGCCCTGTTCAGATGACCAGCGGCGTAGATACAAACAATTTTATTTTAAATGCCAGCATAATCGCCTTGGCACTAGTTTAAAAAATCCGAAATTAAGAAGAAACTGTACCAGATATGAAAAAATACCAAGAGGCGCTTTTTGTTCCAAATTAAATAGGCTATCCAAAAAAAGCAACATCTTTGGTTTTGCATAGGACCGTACTAATTTTTTGTACAATTATTTACAGTAACTATTTTTATCTACGCCGCTGGTCATCTGAACGAGGTCAAATTATTGCACAAAATGGCAACCCTCCAATGCATAATGTGTACCAAATTTGGTTGGAATTCCTAAATGGGCTTGAAAATGGAGAACCAAGCATTTTTGAGCTAAGGTTTATTAAGCATATGTGATTATTTTAGCGAGTTTTACCTTGTGTTTTCGGCTCTGCCTTTAGATGTGACTCACCCTGTATAAAGGGAATGGAAATTTTTCGGTTAGCCCACTTCAATCGAAGAACCAGTTTTTATTTCTGCCAAATCAATTTAACGATAAATCAGTGTAAAGTGTTGCCTCGATTGGTTTACTACAAAAAAGACCCTTCCAAGAAGCATTTTTCAAGAAAAAAATCTGTTCTGCCTCAAATCCGCGCACAGGCCGCACAGCTCAGACGAAGAAAGGCAATTTTTGTATTATTTTCGATGCCAGCAAATTGGCGAGTATCATTCCTACTTAAAAGTACAGTAAAGGTAGCCATTATCGACCAATTATCAAGCACACGGCACACCGGCCGCCTCAAAATCTTACGAGCCCGTAAAACGCAGAATGAGTTTCGGCTTCTGGCTTTTGATGAATTTCGACTTAATGGACCGTTGACATAAACAGTAGGGGGTAATCAACATATGGAAATTGATCGGTCAAGAAAAACGACAATATTGTTAAATCCAATAAACCAGAGTCGGCTGTTCAGGCGGCGTTTTTGTCAATATCAAAAATAATTATATGATAGAATAATTATTTGCAATCCAGAATTATTAGAGTTAGGTCAAAATCTTATTATAATATTAAAGATACACAGGGCTCTAAAATAGATAGGTGCAAACGTTTCCGGAAATTTGAATATTACAGTCAATGTAAAACTACAATACCAATAAAAATATAGGTAATTATTTGACGTTATAAAATTTGAATACAATATAAATATATTTACCCAAAGAAATATCTGTCTCAACAGTTAAGGTACGTACCTCACCGTTAAGAGGAAAAACAATTAAATTCTAAATATGATGTCCAAAATAACTACAATTAAATTTATATGTGGGATGCTTGAATGCGTTGCATTAAGAGTATTGATATAGAAAGTGGTCAAACTTTTATCAGCAAAAAAATAGAATCGATATATTAAAAATGTTAAAACAAAATGACTTCTTCCTTATAAACTATTAAATTTAATAGTTTTCGCCGCACAGGGTGTCTCAAATTGATATGAAAGGCTTCTGGAAAAGTTTAAAGAAAAATCTGTATATTTATATGGTATTGAAATTTATATTTATTTTTTAGATTATCCTAAAATAAATATGAACAACATAGCAACTTCAAAATTATTTTTGAATATTCTTACCTTTGAAGATTCTTTCTAGTAAGTTGTGGAACTCTACTAATAACATGTCATCATTAGCGGTGGTCAACAATAGATATAAAAAAGCTTGTAAAAACAATAATAAATAAACAAAAAAATAAAACGCCATAAAAATGCCGTAAATAGCCTCCAAATTGAATCTACGAAATACAAAAAAATATATTAGTAGTTTGTAAAGTAATAACACGAATTGGAGTTCATCAAATAAGGACCGTTTTTAAAGTGAGGTCAAATCTAAAACTTCTTATGAAATAGTTATTCATGTATTGGTAGTTATTACTTGACAATTATTTTAATGCTTTTTTCTTTGGCATGTATCTACTATTAATCTGCTTGAATAAATCAGATTATTTTATTAAATTACAGAAATTAAATAAACTTTGCATTAAGGGCGACAAGTGAATATTGTGTTTTATTTACAGATTATATACATGTAATTTTCCTACATTGTATTTTCTTTTCTTGTTAAATAAAACACTATTATTTATTATTATTATTAAGGGAGAAAAAATTTTTATATTTCAAAAATGTGTTTACTTTAAAGGGTATTTATCTGAAATGATATTTAGCTAAGAAAATGTATTAAGACTCCGAGTTTCTTTGCAAGTCTAATTTGTGAAAAAAAAAATGAAAAAAAAACTTAAAAATAGTGACAAAAAATGAACGTTGTTGAAAGTTGACAAAAATTGGTATTCTCATAAAAAATTACAAAAGGAACATATTTTTTCTCATAAGTTTTTCGATATTTCGACAAATAAGTGGCGTTTTTGAAATTTTTGTTTTACAGTTTGGGAAAGTCACGTGACCACCTCTTCATGCGTAATTTCTTATCCTTATTCAAACACAAACTGCTGGCAAAGTTACATTTTAAATAGTTCTGCAAACAAAAAAATTTTTTATGATCCAGACTAATTGTCACACTGTATAGCATAGTTCGTATATCATTTTTTAGGGAACTAATTTTAGTAAGTAAACAAAATTACCCACAAAATTAATTGTCAGGATCAACCACGTTTGTACGGGAAATGGGTGGCGGTTGTTACTATCTCGTCCTCCTTGCCATTAAATCTGCATCTATAGGACAATATTTTCTCAAGTCCCCATCTTGATTATTTGACCTCTTTGAAACAATAATTATCCTACTGCTGGGAGTAATGTCTGGCTGGTCGTAGGCAAATCAACTAGAGTGTAACATTTGGTTTTTCGGATGTGCCAATTAGGAATTAAATTAGTGCGACATTAATTTAGTTCCGTATTTTAACAAAGCCAATTTTAAAATATACAGGAACTCTCATAGCTAACAAACATGCAGTTAGTTATAATAGCAAGTTTTACTAATTAAATTTAAGTGAATGAAACCAATAATTTCCAAATAAATAAGTGTATAAGTGTCGCTTTCTTTTTTAAAAATTTACTGATATACAGGATAATCTAATTTAAGCGGATGTTTGTCATTGTATCCGTAGTTTCCTCGAGCAAAAAATATGCGGCGTATCCCAGCAGTACCTATTTGCCGAATTAAAACAAACTCTGGAATGTAGCAAAAAGTTTCCTAATTAATAAAACTATAAAACTACCTGCTTCTTTGATGGTGTCCAATTTTTCCTTTATATTTTTGGGCACCTTTTGTTTAGGTTGGACAAATAGTCGTTATATTTATTGCCGAATTTTTACCCACAGCTCAGGGTTCGTATTTTTTCAAATACTATACTTCAGATACGTGATAGGCAGTGGGCAATAACATTGCACGCGACGTGCTCAGCTCGTCATCAGCTTTCTATTGGACAATCGGTCGGAAATTCGATAGACGCTATGTGATGGACGAACTCTATAGATTTAGAGAAGTTTTTGGACGTATAGCTTTACACATTTAACAATCTGTATTTTTATTATTTAAAAAAAATGCGACATAATTTATGGTATATTTCGTGATGGTATTCCCCACGATTTATTTCTTAAGAAAAACGTATCTATACTAAAATCAAGTAACTTTTGCGCCTGGCGTAAATAAAAGCACGAGTTGGAAGTCGTTCGGTGAAATATGGCGATTGGTTAGGTAATAGGCCATAAAATATCAGCGCGTCTGGCAACAGGGATGTACTCGATCGCAAAAGCGTATTTACGCGGTTTTATCTTGTTGTTTTCAGTTATTTAGACACTGCCACAAATAACTTCATCGATGTTTTGACTCATTTTAATAAAGCCAATAATTTTTTTCCGAAATATTTTGACGTAAGCAATTGTAAAAGTAAAATTAAATAAAGGTCGTGCCTCAGTGCGGCTCTGGTGAAAATCTCAAGGCACACGTTCTTGTTTACATCAGGCGTAAGAGTTATTTGATTTTAGTATAGTTAGGTATATTTTCTATAGGACTATAATAGTCAACAATGGAGACTCCTGCCTTTATTGATGGTAAAAAAATTAAATTTATATCTGAATTTCCCAGCAGTCCATTCGAATTCTTCCACTAATTTGTCAGTTTTCTGTTGCTCACAAAGTCACCTAATAAAATCGACACGCCCTGTAGCGTGCAGTTTAAAACTTTTAACACGAACCAGCCGATGGCTAACGATATGCCGAATATTAATTTCTTGAGTGAGATCGGCCACCTGTTGACGATCTTTATTAATGATCACTTTATCTTGTGTAATTTCCTGCAGCTGCACAGTAACACGGAGCAATACGGATCAGTAGCGAGGGGATGACAAGCACGTGTAAGCAAAATTAATAACTCATAACTTGTGATAAGTGTGTGCTTGTCGACTCCTACCAGAATGAGGAAGTTCCCATTTCTCATATGCAAACACAGCAAACAAAAAATATAAACAGAAATTAAATAACAATAATAACACGCTGATATAAAACATAATACAACGTCTTAAACGATTTTCGAAACCTCAAAAGTTAGCACTATCTTGACTATCTATATTAACAGAGATTGTTGTATTATTTTGTCTTTAATATTTTTTGCATACATTGTTCGTTATCGCTAAAACAAAAAAGAGTAAAGTCCGAAGTCTCTTACCCAGATAGTTCATCTCTGCTATACTTGAGGCTTCCGATTTCAGATTTCATTACATGGTATAGCATAAGACAGGAAGCAAACTTGTCTATAAATATCAAGAAAATATTACAAAAAGGAGGGAAAACCTTACTGTGGAACCTCTCTGTATAAACTATGCCGGCAAGTTACATCAGTCTGTGGTAGAGATATTTATAGTCAGTGGGAGTGAGAATAGTATAATTAGTATTCGCCTATTTTAATTTTCGCGCCATTCGTGCTTATTACTTAAATCTTACATTAATAACTAACCTAATATTTGATCGATTGACCACTTAGGTATTTTGGTATTTAAGTGAATGACGGAGTTTTGTAAGTAGAACATTACCTATTTTGAAACAAGAAATTAGATATAGATCCCCATTCCTCTTTAACCCGAACTGTAGTGACTAAATGAATGTATTACATACCTACATGTAACGCAGGTTGTTGTATGAAATATATCCTTACATTTTTATTGATTAGGTGTAACCCACCTCGTCACCGGTTTCTTTGGTAGCTTCTGGTAATTTGCTTTTAAAACCACAATTTTTCTTCATTGCTTCAGCACTTTTGAGTCGAGGATAGGAGTCAGATCAAGTCTAAATTTTGCATGAAACTTTTAATTTCTTTTTTACTTTACCACCTGAGTGGAAGTATTGTTTTGTGCGAAAACAAATTATTATTCGCTAAATAGGTTTAAAATGTTTTAAAATGTCGAAAACCAAACTTTTAAATAGGTAATAGACTAAATAATATATAGTTTTCACGTCAGCAAAAAATAGCTACTATTCCACACATTTCGCGATCACTTAGGAAGCACGAGTTAATAGTAGTAGCAAAATGCGTTAAAGCAGAAGCAAAATAGATGCAGGTGGCTGGTGGCTTACTCGTATAATGAAACCGGGGCACTTGGCAGTGTTTGTTTAAAGATGTTGAGGTTGAGAGAGCATAATATCAAATTTCTTATTGGAATACTCACAGCTCATTTAAGTTTTAGTGGTATTTACGTTTGAAAGCTTCTAGAGGACGTGTGAGATTGTTATACTTATTGGATATAAAACAGATGTCCAATGGCCGAAAATTTTTGAATATAGGTGAGTTTTTTGCCGTTTCAGCACAAAGTTGGAGCAAAAATACAGGGTGACCGTATTTCGAGTCTATGCATGGGGATCTTGGTTATCTTAAGAGATACGAGGTCGGTTAAATTGGGGCAAAGTTGCGGAATTTGATGCCCAGTAACATGGTAAAAAAAAAATTTTGGCTGGCCTTCTCGTTTTCAAAACGTTTTTTAAACGAAAACGAATGGGGCTGGACATTTCTAAGTTAAACATTGTTAAGGCACTTTTTTACAAGGAATCTAAATATGATTTCACATTTTTTTTTGTCGCCTCCTTGGACAAAGGTATTATGACTATCAACTTTTATTTTTCTTATTGGCACCATATTGGATTTTTGCATTTTTGAAAAGAGGATTTTTTCTGGTTAAAATGATATGTCACACATTATGCTTTATTTTCTTTTTCTTGCCGTAATATCAAATTAATCGTTTTTGCAGAGTGCCTTGGAAACATATAAGCCCCATAATGTTTGACGTTTTTGCATAGAGTGCCTTGGAAACATAAGCCTAGTTACCCATTGTTGCGAAGTGTGCTTTGGAATATTGTTTATCGGTTCAGTAAAAATTCAGTTAATGTTAAATTTATTGATTAAATAAATCATAAACATACCACGAGAGTATGATCTGAGACCTTCTTATTTATTCGTCATTTGCCATATAACACATTAATACTAAAAAAGTCAAACTGGAAACATAAGAACAACAAAAACCTAGACGAGTAGACAATCCTATTTTACAATAAATGTTGAATTTGTCCTCCTTGTTCCTCAAGGCACAATGCAGCACGTTTCCTTAAATTGTTTATGGCTCGTCCAATATCCCTTCGTCGTCATTTATATTTATGGAATAATAAATTTGAATCATGTCACGCTTTTCTTCATGTGAAAATGACTTTTTTGGCAGTAAAATAAAGTATCCGTGACACTTCAAATTGTACTAAGCTATCAAACGTTATGGGGCTTTTGTTTCCAAGGCATTCTATGCAAAAACGTCAATCATTATGGGTATGGGGCTTATGTTTCCAAGGCACTCTGCAAAAACGACTAATTTGATATTACGGCAAGAAAAACAAAGTAAAGCATAATGTGTGACATATCATTTTAACCAGAAAAAAATTCTCTTTTCAAAAATGCGAAAATCCAATATGGCGCCCATAAGAAAAATAAAAGTTGATAGTCATATTTTTGTCCAAGGAGGCGAGAAAAAAAATGTGTAGTCATATTGAGATTCCTTGTAAAAAAGTGCCTTAATAATGTTTAACTTAGAAATGTCCAGCCCCATTCGTTTTCGTTTAAAAAAATAAAAACGAAAACAACGATTTTCAGTTTTTTCCCATTATTTTGAAAACGAGAAGGCCAGCCAAAATTTTTTTTACCATGTTACTGGGCATCAAATTCCGCAACTTTGCCCCAATTTAACCGACCTCGTATCTCTTAAGATAACCAAGATCCCCATCATAGACTCGAAATACGGTCACCCTGTAACCAGCGACCATGTGATAAAACAACCGCACTACACTAACTGTAACCGGGTCAGACATATCGTACGCAGCAAGAATAGGACAGCATTCGCCCAAGTACTACGAAAAATCCTAGAAAACCGTAGTAGTCCCAGTAAGTAGGACAATTAGTAAACCGAACACATAAAGCTATTAAGGAGCAATACCGTGAATCTACATTTTGTCCAGCGTTCTTGGGCATCAGCGGTGTTTTTCTACAGACATGACGGTATATACGGGCTCTGCCCCGACCTCAAATAGAACCAAGGTCGATCGAAGGCAGAAAAACATGTAGCCCAAACAGTTCGCGGCGCTACGAACATCGCCACAGGCCACCGGCAGCGGTTTTTTGTTTTAAAATTTGTGTGAAACGAAACATTAGCTTTCTAGTTATACTTATATTCTTTTCATAATACATTTTAAAAAATGATGTGGAAGTAGTAACAGAGCATATTAAACAACCAGCAGTATAACTTACTCTTGAGAAATCATCCGCAAATTCAATGACCTTGACGCCATATTCGGGGCATAGAAGTCAGAGGTGTAGTCGGGAAAATGAATTCAGAAATACAGAGTAGTATTAGTAAAGTATATAGTGTGTGGTAAGCACAAGCAGCTTTGACTTCTTCCTGTGATTCTTTATTTAAAGATACTAGCACAAAGCACGATTTACAAAAAAGCACACTCCACGGCATTGTAATATCTCTCATACAGCCAAAAAAGAACTGCCCAATCGCCCCGACACTGCATCCATTTGACAGAATCTATTCCCAAATGGCGGTTGCGCGAACAGGTGCGCAGAATTTTCCCGCCATGGGGAGTAATACTGCTGGTTGTTTTATATGCTCTGGTAGTAATCACTTTGGCGTCTATTTAAGAGATCTCTGTGTTTAAACATGAAACAGCAATCAAATTCTCCGTACGAAAGCATTACATGATTATTTCCTTGGTACTAAAAACCCATTTGATTAAAACCTATTCTAAATTGTGACAATATTCAAACCTCATAGGCGCGTTTCTGGGGCCAAAATCTACTATCAGTTAAGATCGCGGATAATTTTTTTCTATTTGTGCGAAGCCAGTTATCACTTTTGTCAGTAAAGAAGATATTTTCTAACACGAAAATGTAGTATCGTATCTAATCTTTTCTGTAAATAACGCTCATACGAATGCAATGCTGGCTTCAGTTCCCAACGGGATAAAGTCCAAATTCACTTCTTGCCTTTTATACCCTTCAAGCAGGGGGCTTTCTCCTTCGCTTATTAAAATTTCAAGGTGCTCGAATAGGTTCCGCTTTTACATCCCCATTGACAATCACCCTCTGAATTATGTAACGTCCTGAATTATTTAAGCGGTCTGCCGAATTTTCACTTGGTAATCTACTACCTTTAATTAAACAATCTGTTATAGTGATTCATTACCGGATCGATCATCAGTTTTCCTTGGGCGGTATAGGGTAGATCGGGTATTCTTAAGAATTTTCCAAAATTGCTTGCAACCACCAACCAGTAGATTTAAGTTGTACCCGAAGCATATTTTTTTTATTTTTGCCTTCATCCTTTTATATGTTAAGAGAACATAATTTGATCGAATTTGAATATTAGGTATAGGTATAATAGTTTCTCAACAATTATGGCAATTGGCATTCACAGAAAATATAAATTTCAGGTTTGAATGCCGCCAAAAACTGTCAGGTGGAATATCCGTCTCACTATTTTGTCCAGCGATTTTTCCATGAGTAGATACTTTTACTACTGCTAACTTAAAACGATAAAACACTACTGTTAATCCACTAAAATAGTAATTCATTATTTACAGCAGAGCTTTTAGCCCCCTCTGCTAACGGACTGTGTGCTTGGGGGTGCAGATTCTTAAAAACTGTTCTTAAATGCATTGTTTTGAAATGTTATTTTAAAAGGCAGGAAATGGACCCTCGCTTTTATAGGGATTTAAATATTTATTCATCTTCCATTATTTTTGTTAATTGTAAAAGCCTTTCGTGTACGAATAATTCTTTCGATGATTTTTTCCTTGATATCAGCGTATCTAAATCACGGTTTTAAAGAAATCATTTACGTTATTCGTGGGTAAATACATTGGCATTAGTTTTCGGTAAGCGTAGCAGAATTAATGAACACAGTGTAAAATTTGAGGGCACTAACTTGTCATATACTTGTGATTCTTCGGCGTGTTCGCGTATTTCGTTAATAATTAAATTAAACAAAATAAACAGACGGCAATAAAAACCTGATGAGAATACTAAAGTTTGATATTGTTTATTATTTGAACCATACTGAACACCAGTAGGTAGGTATACGCGAAATGTACCGTTCAGGTTATTAATGGTAATAATAATAATTCTCACCCACAAAACACTCCGAACTGTCCAGAAGAAAGTACTTACTTGTGGGAGGATTGTAAATTACTATTATTTCGTCATTAGTGTCATTTGTCTTTAGGGCCGACTTTTCCCCATAGAACTACGATAGCATTCTCTTAAATACTACGGAAAACTCTATAAAACCATAGTAATATCCGTGAGAGTAGGGCAATTAGTAAATCACACACTAGGTACCGTGAATCCACATTTTGCCCACCACTTTTGGCCATCAGCCGTATTTTTATATAAAGACATGTGCATGCAGTCTGCCCCGACCCCAGATCGAACCAAGGTCGATCGAAGGCAGAAAAACATGCTGTCAATATAGTTGGCGACGCTATGAACGTCGCTACGGCGGCCCATGGCAATCTTAAAGTTCTAGGTGTGTGAACTCAACTGAGTGCATTTCATTGATTTTTTGTTAGAATGCGAGTTATTTTATAATTAGCTGCTATCTCCAGGTCAGTAGTCAGCCACATGCTATGAAAACGAAGTATACAACTTACAAATGCTATACATTATCAAATAAATGTTCGTAGATCAAATATAAAGAAACGAAAATCTCATTTAGCCACATTGAGTTAGTGTTGTGGTATCAAACAATCTCAAAGCATTATTTCAATTTTTTTGTTTGTATTTACTGACTTTTGCTTCTCCCAGTACGAAGTTCTACCTCTACCTACCACAGACCATTTTCGTTTTCACATCTCGTCCATCTCTTCTATAGCATTATATAAATTATCAACTAAAACACTGATCCTGTAAATTATACGTTCGGCTTTTCGCAGTGTCTTATTTAAAATCAATTTGAAAATTCTTATAAGCACGGGGTCATTGCTTGTAGCTTGATCACTCCTTGCGTTTTGTATCCAAACAAATGAGACAAGTTTACTGGCATCAGAAGAATATACCTACTTGAATAAGTAGACCTAATATAGGTAGCATTTTTAATCTTCTATTTTGATTCCAACTTTACAGCCTTATAGCATTCTTCAAGTGGTTGTTAAAGAAATATTTAGAAAAATTGTTAATTCTTAAGAATTCTTAGATAGGCATAGTCCTTCAAAAGAGATATAGAATTTTTTATTCGACCTTCTCCGACTTCTTAGAATAGCTTGGCTACTGGGTTTTCCTCTACCTATGTCTATCTCTAAATCATCTCACGTCAATGTGGGCGGCTTTACTTCTCAGACACTTCAACATTTTGTTCGAGAACCAGAACCGCGACTACTTACTTATTTATTACTTTACCTATGACAGTACCCTCATAGCATGGCCTTCTAGAGGAAGGTCATTATACCCTACGCCCCCTACAGCATCATATATAGGAAACCCAGTGGAATCACTACTTCCGCACTATTTATCACTACTTATTTTAAATAATCACCATTATGTTATAGTAAATTTCAATAGTTCCAAATCCAAAATATAACATAAAGGAGATAATGGTTTTCCCCCTCGGAAAGAAATTTGAAAGAAAATAACTTTAAAAAATTGACAACAAAATAAAAGATTTGTTGTAAGTTTACTAAAACTGGTACACGAATACAGAATCGTAAGGGAGACATTTTTTTCTAAAAGTTTTTCGATATTTCAATAAATAAGTTTGTTTTTGTTAAATGTCCAATTTGACAATTGCGGCAAGTCATGTGACCACTTTTGCATACATCATTTTTTATTCCTATATAAGCACAAACTGCTGACAAAGTCAAATTTTAAATATTTCTACAAACAAAAAATTTTCCCTTATGATGCAGAAACAGAAAATGCTGAATCATATTTCATTGCTTTTAAATAATGCTTTTCAATGTCAAAATATCAGCTCAAAGTAGGCAAATTTTTCGTTTTCCATTCAAGCCAAAGCAATTCCTCCATACGTAAATTGTGAAAAATTATATTTTCCTTACTATAGCATGACAATATATCTCTAGAGCAAACGAGCTACCTACAAATAAATCACAATAGCAAAAATTCAAAAATAGGTCACTCTTCATCAAGTGGGCACTTGAGATAAATGCGGTTTCTGAGCTACCACCCAATTTCTTAGTTACGATAACCGATAAAATGTAATTTTTTTCACTGGCAACACCAGATACGAGACTTTACAAAATGCAGTACATCGTAAAATTAAAATGCTACTGCCTGATAAAACAGTATAACTATAATTTAATAATAGCTCATTATGTAATATCAGAATAACTAACCTTACTCAACAAAAACAAGCTTATGCATATTTATTATTAGATATCCAAGATTTTCAGGGAACAATGCATACTTACCTACTATAATTTAGAGACGCCGAATTAAGCATTATAAATTTAGGCAGATCAATTGGAGGATGGAAAAGTCATAAATTATATGGATATTTGCAGAGAAAATATTGTCTACGGAAGTCGGAAACAGAAGTCTAATCCAATGTAGTTAATATTTATTAGAGTAGGTTCCCAAAAAGGGAGACAGTGGGCTTCTTTCCATGTACGCACTGCAAATTCTAATGTAGCTAATGCTACTCTGTAACAGATGGCGCGACAATCAGGTCATTGACACCGACGCCTAGGTATTGGTACCTTGTTGCCGGATTGCGCACCTTTTCCCCATTGTTTCAGATAACAGTAAAGTGGCTAAGATCGACGGCGGGCGGTTCGACAAATGAGAATCAGATTAGATTTGTCTATAGGGTTTTTGTGGGATTATTTCCGTTTATTCGGTTTATCTTTGTAGTTGTCTTCGTGCATTTTACTTTTCATTGATATTTTCTTGACTAAACGTTAGTATTATTAGATTCTATTATTGTTATTAACTTAGACACACCAACACCGTTGAAAAGCCTGTTTGCCCTTATTAGGTTAATAGTTTCTTCAAAATAAAAACCCAAGAATGTAAAAAATGCTGTCTAAGAAGAATTCCGTCTTAATTTCGTTGACTAAAAATTATTGTATTGCGAAAATAAAATAAAATGAGAATTTTTAAAATTATTTTGAAAAAATATAATATTTCTACTTAATTTTGCGTTGAAATTTATTTATATTGTTACGACTTAAGAAGGGAGCAATTAAGTAAATAAATGTCTTAGGTTACTTAAAAAATATGGAGTAACTACCGATTTGAAGACAAACAATGAAGAAAAAACGAACATTCCCATAATATATTTCTGATAAAACAATATGAGCACATTTTCTTAGTATCCAAAGCATGCACCAACATAGCACGAAATCAGATTTTCAAAAAATAGCACTATATTTTTATCCCTCCTTTCTCATTTCTACCCCTTCGTCTCAGGCGATTTTGCGCAAAAGCAATCTGAACCATCCTATAGCTAGCTAGATTATGTGTACAAAATTTGAAGCCGAAGTTATCGTGAGAAAACATATACAGACACACATACACCAATTTTCTGCTGAAACTTGGTTGTCGACGTTTAAAGGCAGGCGCATATCGGACACGAGAATTTTTTCAGATTCCTCTTTTTCTCGAAATCGGTATATATTTCGACACACACACTTGTCGCCGAACGGTAAACTCTCATGGTTGATATTCCACAAGGACGGATATTTTTCAACGGCAAAAATTAACGCTTCCGTATCGCACAGTTCTAGAGAATGAGAATGCAGGAAAATAATTCCAGAACTGTTTTTAACCAGCTAGATCACTGAGAACCGGTTGGAACAAACCTTATTATAAATATTCCTTGAACGTGTCTCGGGCTAAAAAGGGGCGAAAAGGTGAATTTTTGCGTTCCTGAGGGGGCGCTGATGCCGGCAAAGCCGGAGAGATCATAAACTTAACCAAGTAAGGCTGTCTCGGGTCGCCTTCCGACTTTTCTGCCTTTAAATACTGCATCAAGAAGTGGTGGTAAGTTGGGGTCCCCGGGTGTGCGGTAGAGATGCAAAGATGTTTTCAGGTGGTGCTTTGACCCCTGAAACACTTTTCGGATTTTAAAAAGGTAAATACAAGAGCTATTAAGCTTTTTTCCCGAAAGAAATGGGATCGTTTTATGTCTCCACCTACAAATTATTCCGAAAATGTCGCGAGTTTGTCAGAAATTGCCCTTTTTTTGTCTAACTGCAGCTGCGTTATTTCGGCTGGGGACTCTGGGGGGGGGTCGAAATTTTTAAAACTTCGTCTTCAGGTGAGGTTCGGATGCTTCTGACGCCCCCGAAAAATCGAGAAATAAGAAAAAATACGCAATTTCCAAGAGTGGTTCCTGAGGATTTCCCGTCGATTTCGCAAGTTCCACAGCCCTCCCGTTTCTCGGAAGTAGAAAATTGGGAGTTGGGAAATTTTCTTAGATATCGGATTTTAGAGGTTTCTTTTGGTACTGGAGAAAAGTACAAAACCAATTAAGATATTTGCCACCCCCTTCGATTTTCAGAATAGCTCTTTTAGAGTTTATCAAAAGACTTTTGAGAAAAAGGTGGTCAATGTTCATTGAGCGGGTTGTAAGATTAGACCTAAGGCAACCTAATGGCGCCGAATTTACCACCAACGCCCTCTGACAAGTTTGACTGGCAAGGTCGAGCAAGAGATTAGATCCGCCGTCACTTACGCCTTTAAGGTTATGGCGGGACTTCAAACCGCGACTTGACGGTGCATACCGAGTGTCGACCTGTGAGTTTTTCGACAGCCAAAGTCTTTAAGTTGTTGAGAAATTTCAAACTGCGAATGCGTACTGGGTGTCGCTTTATGGAAAATGTGATGGGAAATTTAGTTGGAAATTTATGATATAAGCGGTCGTAACTCCTCTGCCGTTAGAGATACAGGGTTACCCTTTGTTTTGATTATAAGCAGATAGGAAGAAGAAAAAATGGACGACAAAACTGTTTCATCGCTACCTCGATTATGACAGAACACGCGTGCTACTTTTTTGTCTTTAGAGATAGAATATCCGGATTTCTTTTGTTGGATTGCCAAGGTAAAATTATCAAGAAATGTAAAAAAAAATTCATGGCACACTAGACTTCGTCCGAAAACACAACTTTTGTATGCGTCAAGGTAGAAAGACGGGACAAAGTGCGTTGGTGCAGAAGGTACCATAGTCTACCCTGATCCTTCTGATCTTGTTAATAGAAATAATGATAGAGACTTCCGGTTTTTTTGTTCGGCCCCAAATGCCAAGGGCAAAATTATTGAAAAAAATCCTCCACCTACTGGATTTGAGAGAAAACGCGCGACACTTTTTCAAAGTTAGAGACTTGGTTCCTGCGGAGATAAAAAGAGCACACGAAACTAAAAGAAAGTTCTTACGTGAAAAAAATTTCTCGGCCGTCTTGAAAACACTGTTATCCGCAAATCGCGACGAACGAAGCTAGCATTAGCCGAGAGAGTCCGTCAAGTCCAAAGATTGTCCGAGCTCTTGATAGATTAGCATTCCCATGATATTAAAAATAAAGTGGCCTTATTTATACGAAACTTCAAATCAACTTCAAATCAAAATATACCAGCAGGTAAATTAACGCCTACAATATTGCTTCATCTAATATACATTAGAGCTATTGTAACTTGGCAGTAATCAAAGTTCTTTGATTGCTAAAAGGTACCGCCAACAAAACGCGTCTATTTTTTAAAACTGACAATTAAGACAAATGATATGTGTTTAACTAGTTGCAATTTTACACCGAAAACTGGGACATACTGCTAATTTGAAGAATAGTTGCGCCAGAAGTAGTTCCTTTAACCCGGCAAATCGTTTAATAATAATTCCAAGGAGATAATCGTGCGTGCTTTATTTTTGCGATATAAAAGAACCGCTGTCTCTGAAATC
The DNA here is from genome assembly GCA_963920635.1 of Pseudeuparius sepicola. NCBI lineage: Eukaryota > Metazoa > Arthropoda > Insecta > Coleoptera > Anthribidae > Pseudeuparius > Pseudeuparius sepicola. Next base: position 18,179,667 of record OY987305.1, read on the forward strand.
ACCACTTCCACGTAATATTTCTCAAATAAATGGTAAATTCCAATATTTCCAATCCAATCCAATCTTAAATATACCCTACTATTTAATTTTTAATTTAATGAGTTTCTCTACCCCTGCGGTTTCATAAAGAACTCAATCCTGCCTCCTAATATGGCAACCTAGGCAGGTATACGGCGTACCAAATTTTATTAAAATACTTTTACTGTTTGAGAAATTATAAAATAAAACAATAATTATTTAAAAAATTAACACATTGTAACGTGGAAAAGGGCCTTTCGGGAGAAAACGTTATATTTATTTCTCAAAAATACTATCACATATTGTCGGGTCGGACGGTAGAAATAGCTCACCCTTTATAATTTTCGTCTTATTTTTCAATGATCTTTCAGCACACTGACTGCACACTGTTTTTTTGAAGCACACTGTATTGTCTCTAAAAACACAGACATTTCGATGATCTTTCAGCCCTAGAAGACTGCACACTATTTTTTGAAACACACTGTATAGTTCCAAAAAATATATAACCAAAGACTAGAGATTCATGGCTTGACTTGATATTCAAGCTACTTGACTTGACTTGAAATCAGGTCAAGTTCAAGTCAAGTAGTAATTTTCCAATATCAAGTCAAGTCAAGTATTTATTTCTCAAGTAATTGAAAAATCAAGTTTTTCTTGAAGTTACTTGATTTTTTATCAATTTCAAATTTTATTATCAGTTAGGACAGTTAGGTAAATAATAATAATAAACCTTTGCATTGTACACTTTTTTTGCAAAACTAGGAAAGAACAAAAATAAACTATTTTAAGTCCGTACCAAAACTATGTGTATAGTCTGTGTAACAACAAAAACTTCTATTTGGGTGTCTGTGTCTGTGTAACATAGACAACAAAAACTTCTATTTGTTTCACGTTAACACCGTTCAAAGCACTTTTTTTTCTTAATATATAAACATTTTTCTCGGAAACTTGGTTCTTATTTTGTGTGTTAATAATAAATAAAGATGTTCACAAGTAAAAGTAAATTTTATTTTATTGTCAATTTTAGAGATTCATGGCTTGACTTGATATTCAAGCTACTTGACTTGACTTGACTTGAAATCAAGTCAAGTTCAAGTCAAATAGTAATTTTCCAATATCAAGTCAAGTCAAATATTTAATTTGCCGAAAGCTTGATTTTCAAGTCAAGTTATTTGTTAAAATGTCAAGCTACTTGACTTGATGAAACCCTACCAAAGACACTAAAATTTATTAATTATTGCCCATCACTGATACGGCGCGACATTGATAAATCAGAATCAATGATATTATATGACTTGAAAAAGTAGAAACACCGTACTTATACCACTTAGTAGAATCACTGGTCTTAAAGCGCGAATATGGGCGAGGCAGTCCGACCACCGTTACCTCTTGCCTCACGTCCCCGCTGAAAGCCATGCAAAACGCCAGTTCATTTATAGTCCGGACCGGAAAATCTGGCGACACTTTTCGACGACCAAAATCACCCAGGCTAGTTTATAAAGTTTTTTTTACCGTCAGTGTGGAAGTTGACAGGCATTTGGATCACACATCGGACACGGCATAGAATCTATCACGTAAATGAAAACCAGCCTTGGTGATGAGAATGTCGCTGCCTCCTGGACTATTATTACATCGGTCAGTGTCGGCTTTACTTTGATTTGACGTGATCAAAACACGGCTGATTGAGACTGATTCTAGTATGGTTATGAACGGTGACAGAAGCAAATGAAATAAATCCGGGCAAATGTCATAAGCATGCATCAAATTTGCAACTTCATCTTTATCTAATCTCCTCTCGTTTGCTTTTAGTTTCCCAGTCATGCCTGATTTGTAGGTATATTTTATGACACTAATTAGATATATTTGTTCGAAATACAATGTTGTGTATGTAGAAAATAAAGCTGGGCGATCTTAAATCCGTGAAGTAATTAGATTCATAAAACCCACCCATACATTATATTTCTAAAACCAATTAACAAATCGTACTTGCATTTCAGCGACGCCGTGACCTTGCTTGGGGATCTCAGCGCTTGCTAAAATGGTGAGTGCGATCGGAATTGGGATTTATAGAAATGAATAGAAAAGTGTTCCACTGTACGTTTTAAAATAATGTTTCGATTACGTTTTCTTAAAATTATTGGTGTGGGTTCATTATAGGCTGTGGTTCTGTTACAAAAGTTCTTAGGAATTTTCAATTTTAAGTTTCAAGGAATACTTCTAAGTACAATGATCAAGTTATAAAGCTCTTGTACATATAAAAAATAAACAGATAACAAGGTGATCAAAATATTATCAGGAACCCAGTGCTTACCTAATAGCAATAAACGTTTCTATGCCCGACAAGTTCTTAAAATAAAGTATATTAATCTAAGCCGTTTGCAACTTTTATTAGGAGAAAACAGCTTAAATTATGATCACAAGACTAATCGGTTAAAAAATAGCTGGTGAGATATTCAAATATAATTACCAGGAATTTTAGAATCCACCATTTAGACCGTACACTTTCAGCTAGTCGACATACTAATTTGCTTATCACACCTTATCTGGCTTGTTCAAAACAAAGTCATAGTGTCTTTCCAAATAATTAATTAATTTAATTTGCAAAAATTTCCGATTAGTCTAAAGTAATTAAAGTAATTGGAGCACATCTGGATCTGTAGGCCCTGTTCAAAGAATGAATAGGAGAAAAGGAAACCTGTTTATTCGCAATACGAAGGTGAAAATAAAAGAGAATGAAATTAAAATGACTAAATAAGACTAATCTGTTTCTCACATATTAATGAAACTGACTGATTAGAGAATAATTAGATTTTAGCAACAAGGCGCTAAATGGGCCGTTTGTGGTATTAAAAAAAATCAGTTCAAAAGTCAAATATGCTAACTGCATTAATATGCTTCAACTTCCTGCTTTTAAAACTGGATGAAGTCAGCTTGTCTACTATCAATAGTAGAGCCCATTGATAAGATTATCTAGTGGGCTCAAAAAGTATTAACAATAATTTATATAAGCAAAGGTCGTTACATTTGTATAAGATAGCAGCTATCAGATTTGACATATTTTTAATAAGAATGCCAACACGGACCACACACACCTCTCGGTTCCTTCCTGGATATTGTGAATAATGCGGTATTATTAGCTCTATTATTTAAAGCAATTATATAGATATTGTTCGCCACGAGGAAGTCCAGTAATAACTATGTCTAGTGACAGATTTAGCTTCATTATTTGCATTTCTTGTTTAACAATACAAACAAGACATAAATCTGCGAAGATTTGCATTTCCTGCGCGCAAGCCATTTTAAACAATAACCAAAATGTTGCCCACAACCAGTAAAGTCTATAATTTTTCCTGAATTTTCCAAAAATTATTTATTATGTAATGTTTATTGAAACTATTTAGCGTTTCGTTTATTTTTGCTCAAAGAAAGGAAAGAAACATATTATTATTTTATTTTATATTTGCTAACTCATGCTTTTACATGAATACAAGTGGAAAGAATATTTACAACAAAGTTGCTATTTCATTTAATTATTATATTTTATATATTAGCATTATTAAATACGAAGCGGATTTTTAACGGTTTGATGCTATTGGGAAAAAGTTAATAATCATCCCGAATAATTAAAAATTTGCACTCCAAGACGTTCTTGTAATGGTACCACGTGGGTACATAATAAAAATATATATAGGTTTATACATGGTATCCAATTTGTAAATGTCACAAGTAAATAAAACTGATGATAGAAAATATCATTTTTAGCATTTTTTTACAAGCTTTTTTTTAACTTGCCCCGTTAGTATGTATGTGTGGGTCGAATCTTGCAAGCTGAATTAGAACCACTTCCTGACATCCGATTGAGCTGAAATTTTGCATACACCTTTAGTTCCGGTAACAATGCAATATGCAATGCTCAATATTGTAATACTTTCAAAATGGCCGCCGCTCCAAGATGGCGGATGATGTATTTTTTGTCAACCCCCTTAATATGGGTATCAAATGAAAGGGCTTGAAGAGTAGAAAACGAAAAAGTTAGTGACATCACACTAAGTTCAATATGGCCGCGGCTCCAAGATGGCGGATGATGTATTTTTTGTCAACCCCCTTAAAGAATCAAATGAAAGTGCTTGAAGAGTAGAAAACGAAGAAGTTAGTAATATCACACTAAATTCAATATGGCCGCCGGTCCAAGATGGCGGATTATATTTTCTTTTCAACCCCCTTAATATGGGTATCAAATAAAAGGGCTGAAGAGTAGATAACGATAAAGTTAGGGACATCACACTAAATTCAATATGGCTGCCGCTCAAAGATGGCGGATTACCTAGTTGATAGCCAACATGAAAGGGCTCGACGGGTAGAAAACAATAAGGTGAATAACTTCACACGAAATCCAATATGGCGGCCGCCCCAAGATGGCGGACTAAATACTAAATTTCTTTACCACCCTCCTGACATGGGAATCTACGAAAGCGCAGAAGGGCCACCAAAAATAGGTTTTATCTTAATAAGGCAGAATTTCTGACTTAAGTCAGAATTTCTGACTTACAAGTGAGAATTTCTGACTTAAATCTGAATTTAAAAAAAAAAGAAATTCTGGCTTAAGTCAGAAATTCTGGCTTAAGTCAGAAATTCTGGCTTAAGTCAGAAATTCTGACTTGTTTCTCAGAAATTCACACTAAATTTAATATGGCCGCCGCTCCAAGATGGCGGATTACCTATTTGATACCCAACATGGGTATCAAATGAAAGGGCTCGCCGGGTAGAAAACGATAAGGTGAATAACTTGACACGAAATCCAATATGGCGGGAAATCCTATATGGCGGGAAATTCAATATGGCAGGAATCAAATAGGTATTAGAAAGCACAAAACAAAATTGAAAATAAAAAAACCTTTTTAAAAACAAGCTTTTATTTAAGCCATGTACTAAAGCGAATAAAATAAGTTTAGGTTTTCGTTAAGATAATTCTATTCCAAAGTTTTTGCAAATTGAAAAACTTGACGCGCGAAGTGTAAAGAAAAACTGCATACTTTGGCAACAATGTACTTGCTTATCAACCAGTCACTGTCCAATAAAATTAATTGGTACCTACTTGCATCAACATTTCGCCCAACATGCTTTTCAATTTGCAAAAACTTGTCGCAATTTGGAATTTTATTATCTTAATGAAAACCTAAACATATATTTTATTCGTTTTAGTACATGGCTTAAATAAAAGCTTGTTCTTAAAAAGGAGTTTTTTTATTTTCAATTTTTTTCATGTAAACATAGGTCCGTAAATGCTTAATAAAAAATGCAGAAAGTGTTAAAGCTCATTTTTTAAATGGGCCGGCGGGAAGATAGGTCATGCCTCTGTTCAAAAATAATTTCTACATTCATTTTTTTTGTGAAATTCAGAACATTTTTGGATTGTAATTTCCGTAAAAAGTGTCTCTTGTCAATTTACCCCAAAACTATTGGATTTTGAAAAAGCAAAACAAATTCAAGTTTCTGCTCAGAATAATTAATAACTTGGGGTACGGCTTCAACCCTGCATTATGAAAACAAGGCACTTTAAGACTTATTTATAAGCACTTTTTTGCTCTTTTGATGGGAGAAAAAAAATTTTTGAGGTTTGAGAGAAAGGCATTTTTTAAATTAATTTAGAATAGCAAATCGACGAATTTTGTATTAACTTATCAACTTGCCCATTCCTTTCAACCCTTGGCAGCCGATTGTTTGCACTAAAAGAACAAAAAAAAATGCCTGTAAATGTAGACCTCAAAATGCGTTGTTTTCTAAATACATAGTTGAACCCATTCCCGAAGGTACCATTTTTTCTGACCAGCAAATTTAATTTGTTTACTTTTGCTCAAAATCCAGTAGTTGTATGGAAAATTGGTCAGAGAAATGAACAGGCAATAGAAATATGCTATCGGTTTATCAAAAAAAGCATGGGTGTATAAATTATTCTTCTACCTTCCCGTACGCTACTGGTAAAGACAATGAAACGCCGGTAGCTTCGTTTGATTTCACTGTATACTTGTATAATACTGCCTATCAAATTTTAAGTTAATATCGTTTGCAGTTTCTTAGATATTATTAAAACAACCATTACAAAATAAATGTTAACACCCTGTATCTTTTTCATTAAGCATTTCAGGACCCACGTTCACATGAACTTTATTTTCAACTGAGACACCCTGTATAAGTGTGCCATATTAACTTGTTATACGTTTGCCCTTCTAAAACTAATAATTAATTGTTATTAATGCTACTGGTTAAAATGATACAACACATAAGTATAGGGAGCTGTTTTAAAATCTGAATTGATAGAATATAATATTGAACCACTCCACTAAAAAAATATTAATTATAAAATGTTTGAAACAATTATTTATTCAATAAAGAAAATGGCCACTCGCACTGCAACTTGGTCTATAAAATAAAATAATTGTGTGTAATGTGACTTGGTGAAATACTTAATACTTGTTGAAATACTTAATTAATACCAACAATATCTTTTTTGTGAGAAAATTAAGGTTTATTACTTTATTTACCATAAGAAATTAGTCATTTTTAAAATTTTCTTGTAATTTAAAAAATTACTAACTAATACCTGCTAACATAAATTCGACAGCAATTATTTCATAAAATAAGTGAAAGTTTTATTGATCGGTTAGTCCTGGTTGCCGAACATTTTAAAAAGCGCTCGCTACTTAATCATTTTCATAGATACATTCGATTACATGTAATCATGTAATCTTGTAGGATATATTACTCTAGCTGTCCCGAGGTGTTTAATTTCCAAACCTGCTATCTAATATATTCAGACACTTCACTTAGGTTCTACCTAAATGATTATTCTTTAATAAATAGGGTGGTGTATTTCGATAAGATTATAAATAATAATAATACTGAGTATTTGATGCTCAACAGATAATTCAATAATGGGACAGGATTGCATTGCATATAATAGTGCGTGGAACTTAAAAATTATCACCGGATAAATTGTAAGGTCAACCACCTTATTAGATGAAGGTTGTCTTATCTAGGTGAGTATTAGCAACTACCGAAACATGAGTGAAGTGTGTTTATTCGAGATGCAGAGGCTGAGCTGTTTTGAGAAATAGCAAATAATTATTATTGTGTTAATCCTCCACGGATTTCTCTCTTGATTTATGCAGTATAAAACGCGTTTTCCAAAATTCTTGTAATTACGACTACTCATATACCTATTACCTATTGCAAAACAACAAAGTTAAATTGACATCTAAGTGCCAACTTTATATTATTTTATGTCACTTGTCAGTAATAAATTTTTCATTAATGAACATGACTATTACTTTAATAATAATATCTGTATTGAAAACATTTCATTAACAAACAAAAATAAATACGAATTGTTGATTTCCTCTATTATACGTTCGTATTATATTAGGGAAATTTTTATTTAACCCTATTTCGTCTTTATAAGGGGATGTTCTCATTAGTATAGGTGGAAAATTGTAATTTTTAATTAATATACCTAATTATTGATTCTTTATTGATTCTAATTATTATGTCGTCTACGCATCTTTTTAATGGGAACATGAAATGCGAGACTATGTAAACATTTGTCTTGTGATTGTGGACATAAGCAAATCAACGCAGATTGGAAAGATCCAGTTATTAGTTATGCCTGAGCAGATTATTTATGTTTGCTTAGAAAATGAATCTGTTTGAACAGGACGGTACAGATAATCCAGCTCAGGTTAATTTAACTGCTCCATACATAGTAGTAAGAAATGAATTTCAGGTTTATGATGATGTGCCAACTACTACTAGTACACAGGGAAAACTTCTAATTGCAACTTACATTTAGGGGATCAGAGCCATATTAGTGAAAACATTCGAAAAATGCTTAGGTATTTATAGCAACATGAAACAAATTCGGATAATAATAGCACAGAAAATATAGCCTCTTGCCGGTCAAGTTTAGACATCGACGACCAGGTGTTGGTGTCTTGTTGATGGGTTGTTCATCTTTTCCAGATCAAGAAAAAGCGGCGAAGGGCGCTACGATGAAAGAGAATCGGCCGTCGGGTTTGGAAGAGTAATAAGGGCTGCACCCACAAGTGGCGTATTCAGGGGGGGGGGCAAAGGGGGCAATTGCCCTCCCCCCCCCCCGATTTTTTTTAAGTAACTTTTTGAGACGACAAAATTTAATTGCATACGAGTGTCGATATGCACCTGCATCGATGCATAAATTTGAAAATTTCTCGAAAACGGTCACCTTTGGCGTTATTCACCAAGTATACCTTTTTTTGCTTAGAAAACGTGTGGGAAGAGGATACATTCACAAAATGTCGTAAAAGTTTACTGTCAAAAAAGAAAATATGTTTTTGTTCTATTTGTATTCATTAAAATTATCGACAGAGTTGTTTATTTATAACTGATTGCACTGAGGTGTGAAAATAAAAAAATTCCATATCTTGCAAAGGGAAAGCACCTGGTATATTCAAAAAATTAAAATTTGACAAAAAAACAGAAAAAAAAAACATCTATGTATGTAGGCTCATCCTCATTAGTCTCAAGCTTTGCACATTAGTAGGTGTAATATTTATTCTGAACAACTTTTCTTAGTAAAATTTGCACAGAAAAGGCACTTTTTCTCATGCCAAGGCCTACTTCGATTTTTCGATACTAAAAATACGACAGAAATTACTTTCAAATCAAGCGGGCCATTGGTCGAATTTCAACCTAAAAATTGTTTGTCTTTCAAAACTTTTGGCATTCAGCAGATAGAATATGTTAGTTTTGGTTTTCGTTGAAGTGGTACATGTTTATAGCTCTTAATTTATTTCAATTTGTGGGTGCCATAAAATCCAAGTGCTAGAATTAAACGCATTTCAGCGAAAACCAACTTAAAAGTATTCTTGCTGCCGCACTATCCAATAGTGTTATTAAAATATTAAAATAATGAGAAGCGAAACAATTTTATAAATGAAATTTTTACAAATTTAATTTTGTTTGTGTTTATTTTAATTAATTATTTGAAGGAATTCTCGTTAGCCTTCTATGCTCAATAATATGTGGGTTATGCAATCGAATATTTATCGTATAATTATTTTAATGTATTAGTTGGCCTATCTTTTTTAATAGTGTGGACATTCTTCCAAATAGTAAAGTAAAAATACCATATCAATTTAACTAAATTTATCCGGCAAAATCAATTCTGCATGACCTACAGATAATATGTATATAGACCGAGATAGACATCGGATTATATAATATGTTTTCAATCTTCAGTTAATCACAGATAAGCCTGGAGTTAATAAATCAGCTGTTCTATGGAAGAAATTTTAATAAAAACTAAGAAAATTGACATGAGACGTTCTACGTTCTATATATACCTACCTACCGAGTATACCTCCTGACTTGATGTGATTTAGACGTGCCATAGGTCCCTACGCATCGACTTTGAAGTTAGAATTTGACTGATGAACTTCTTCCTTGTGAAGCCCGTGACCGGCGTGACCCAAATATTAAAAAATCAAGAATTTATTAAGTAGAATTCCGATCCAGCAATTCATTAAAGAACCTATAAAATGTAAATTCATGGCCTAATATATGTAAATATACAGGTATTTAACTCAAATAAATCTTGGGCAATTATAATAAGTGGTGTATTTTCTGATTGGGCGTTCAAAGAAGGAAAGATCCACCCGAAAAATAACCGGTAATGATACACCGAATTAGATGAGTTTAAGAACTTAATACAAATATGCAATTTTATTTTGGGATAGGTACTCCGTAGGGTGAAAAGCGATTTATTTTTGGGGGCCGTCCTGAATTCATGAAAGTGTAGGTACGTGTGGTAGTTAACATAAGGTGATTTTTATGTTGTATCTATAGCAAAGTTTACAGAACTATTTTATTCTGTAAACTTTGCCTATAGGCGTACGTACAAAGATGCGATCACAGTGATTGTTGTGTGTGTGAAAGGTTTTCATTTAAAAGCAAAATTTAACTTCTAACAAAAATAGACGTTGAGAAGCGTTTAATGCTGGAAAAAATTACCTGACTGCCTCATGAGTTGTCATAATCGCAGAACATCCCGGATACGTCAAGCCAATAGGAATTTAACATTAATGTTTCATGTTTGTTGGGATGCAGAATTTTTATTCAGTTTCGACATCTTTTTTATCCAAAAGAGGACAGTGAATTTAAATGTACTGACAAAACAATATGCAAGGGGATATTTAAAATTTAAACTCCTTGTATGACAAAAAAAATGTGTCTAAGCGTGAAACAAGTTTTATGATGATATCTCAAAGAATGTTCTGTGTTATTCCTTGGTTTTATGTATAATACATGTAGGTATAATACTTATTTACAAATTTGAAACGCGAGCATTCATATTTAGATAATTTTTTGGGGCAACGATTTGTATTCATGCCATTTATCTCATAAAAACCTTATAAGTTTCCATATTAAGTAACAATACGTCAGGCGGAACTTTTGGCAAATGATATACGGGTAAACGGGCTTTTATTACAATTTTGGTTAATGTGATAAACTTTTATAGCCGTGTAAATAATCTGCTCGATGTAACCAGAACGCCCAAAACAGTTTGGTTCGTTTAATACTCTGGAATTTGCATTGCCACCCACAGAAGAATTAGTAATTTCAATGTTCATGCTGAAGTTCATTAAAGAAAATGAACTAAGAGAGGTAAAACCTGGCATTGAAGCTTTTAATTTATCACATGGCCACAACTCGTCGATTTTTTCGAGATAATTAACCATAACCACACAAGACGGTTAATTTGCCGCGGATAACATTTGTAATTCATCTTCTACTAATCTTAATTGTTTTTATTGGGTCGTAAATTATATTACCCGAAAAGACAATAACCCAATAAAATTGCAGTTCAGTACAATTTGGAGATGACGCTGATTTCTTCCTAACGATATTAAATTGATTCAACCCAATTTTGTAAAAGCTGCCTTGGTATATGTTTCAACGTTTCGATAAGCTCATTTTGACTGCTTACAGTTTATTTGGTTACCCTTCTCCTATTTGAAATTTCACAAGTAATAATTACTAGGCACTTAATTTTTCTGTTCTAGTAAAATTTCCAGAATCCGAGAGGTGTTTATCATTCTTTCGTCGACTGGCAATTATTTCTGTTTCGATAGTCTAAATGTGACCATTTTAGGGAAAGACTTCAATAAAAGATTATTTTTACTAGACATGATCACGAGGAATGTACCTAATACCCCATCGAAATTACTTTGCCAGAGTATATTATATTGAGAATTTAACACATACCAATATGAACCAATGAAATAACATAATTTCTAAAATAAGTATTAATGATTAACCGCTAGTGGTATTTTCATTGAAATACCCAGTCTCTTATTAGTTAGGCGGTAGTTACTTATAAAATGATTAACAAGGCTTATTGTCGTAGGTGAACCTAATAACTTTAATAACCAAATTTAATATTGGACTAGAAGATACTCACGTTTTCAGTCAACACTTTGATCGTTGAATATCTAAGTAACACAACCAAAATTCTACGTGAAACAACGGAACGAATCAGCTGATCACGTAGATGGCGTTGCCTTCGTTTGACTTCTTCTTCATCCTTCAATTTCGATCAATTCCATACAGCCAAGAACAAAGTCCGATTATAATTTTTTTTTAGTATATAATTTAGTCAAAAGAAGTTTGGTTGTTAAATTATGTTTACACACCGAATAAGTAAATTATTTGAAGTTGTTAAATTCTCTTCCTGTAAATACAACTCGTGGTATGCCTAATAATACATAATAGGCAAAACATTAGTGATATTACCCCTGAAAATCGCCAAGAAAATGCTTCACTTTTTTGTAGTTGCCACGGCGACAAAAATGTTACCGATAATTTTGTAATATTAAAAAATTAATAAGTGATAATTTTTTTTCGACAGAAAAAACGAGACATTTTTACAGCAATGTCACGACAGGAAAATAAAATTTAACATGTTGTTCCACGGCAACATACCTAAGTATTCATCTGCTCGAAAAAAGTGTGGAAAATAATCCGTTACTAATAGGGATACTTCTGAATCAAATCCAATAACCAGCCGACACGATTAGATTCAATAATAACACGAATTTTAAAACATTCTGCCGCAGTTGTGCCGTAATCTAATATAATATTTCATATAGGTGTTCCAGGCGCAAAAAATTAAGAGACCTGAATTTTTTGTTTTGCTCAAATCTTAAAAGGAGCCCTAAATATAGTTTTTTTGGCCCCAACTTTTGAACGGCTTTACCGATTTTATTCAGGTTTGGGATGGATTGGTAGAAAAATATTATACATGACCTTATACGCTAGAGCTCAGCTATTGGAGTAGGTTTGGTCTTCTGGCTTCCTATAAGGCAAGCTGTTTGTAGTAAGTACCTACCCTACCTGTTCTAGCTTCCTATAAATGTGCAAATTGTATTTTCAAAAAGGTCGCCTTTGCAACTGATTTTGTGATCAACTAAATCGTTTGCTGTCCTACAGCTGCGTTTATAAAGCCACTAAAACGAAATCACATCGGATCCACGCCGGAAGAAATCACCGCGCCTCCCCAACGTCGCGTCGCTAATAAATAATATGATGAAGCGGGCAAGTTAATAAATCATCCAATAAGAAGTCGTAAGTGTTGTTAAGCAAACAGACGTAATAGTTTTGTTGTCGGGTAAATATAAAAGCGGTGGCTCTGGCCTGTTGGTTTGGCAGCGGGTTTTGTCGGATCGCAAAAACGTTCTGCTTATGGTGACGAACGATTTAAATAACTCAGAGTCATTAGTGGGCATAACCTCTGTTATTGCACCTTAATAGCCTCGCCAGCTCTCCCAATTGGTACCGATATCTCGGTTTTTGTTCCACTCAGGTCTTTCCGAAGGGACCACGGGAAAGGCGGTAGCCAAAAACGTATTCCTTTACTACATGACCAACAAAAATTATCACATTTCTGCTATTTTTGTTTAATATGTCCATTTGCTATTCTTTTAATTGCAGACATTATAATGCGAGAATATGTTTTCTAGGATTGTTAAATTTATGACAGATTTGGCTGTTTATAAATTATTTTATATTTGACTGAAGTGTGGTATTATTGAAATTTATTTTTTGTTAAATCCAACTTAACGTGTATTTTGAAAAGTGGGAAATGGAAAGTCACATTATGTTCATCCAAAAAATCTATCGTCAGTGGATTAATCCACTTTGGTAACACCCTGTATTCCTATACAGGGTGGTCTAACTTTTATCTGCCAAACTTCCAGAATCACCAGAAAAAGTAAAAATAAGACAAATAGACAAATCTCTAGGAGCACTTTTTTCCTTAGCATGAACATGAAAATTTACCGGAGGCAAAAGTAAATGTTGTGGCGTATATTGTTTTTGTTCAAAAATAAGTTAGCTCACCCCTGTAACTCCGTTACTGAATAATAATAACATTCCTTATTTTACTAAAGCAATTCTCAAAATTTGAATAACATAACACATTATTTTGGAAGATATCATAAAAATGCTATTAAAATAAATAACTTTAACGCCATGTACAAGGAAAACCATTGGGTTTTTCGACATACAGGGTGAGTTTTTTTATAATCAGTATGGGAATCTCGGAAACTAGCCGAGATAGAAGGAAGGTTAAATGTGGAAAGAATTGCAATTTTGTGGGCCCAATTTTAAGGCGCCATGTAATTTTTTTAAAAAGTCATGGCTTACTAGATATTTTGAAAAAACTATATTTCGTCGATTTCTTCTAATCCATCTAGCTTCGTTGTTTCTGATTTTATATAAAAAGTGTACCTAAATACCAAAGTTGGAGGAAATTGTGTCTCCAATGGGGTCATCATGTTCTACTTTCCGTGACATCTGCCATTTTCGACATATTTATGACGCAAACTTCTGTTTTATTTTTTTAATGGAACCCATATTTGGCCATACTCTCAAAAAATCAGGCATTTTAGAGCTTTTCAACGATATACCTAATACTCGATATGGCTATTCAGAAAAATAATGGAAATAACTATGGTTGCCATTAAAAAAACAAAAGTTTACTACTAACCGCATTTGGGATACAATTCCCTCCAACTTTGGCATTTACACTTTTTATCTAAAATCAGAAACAACGAAGCTAGATGGATTAGGATAAATCGCCAACCAATATTTCGTTTTTTTCTTCTAAATATTTAGTAATATATGCAATTCTTTCTCTCTAGATCAGACTAAGCATTAATCCACCGAATCCTTCATACTACATTATTATGTTCATGGTTTTACCTGAGTTTAAGGTACTTAATAATAAAGTATTCTATAATTTAATCAGATCAATACACTTTCACATTTTTGAAGATGAAGCGGGCGAAGAAAATACGTTAATATCTATATTACAAGCACCAACTAACCTCTGTAATTTAGCTGCTATCACATCACATCTAATTATTTGTTTGGAAAATCTCATATTTTCTCATGGCCGCATTACTTATCATGCATTCTAAGAGCTAGTTGCTTTCTACAAATATAAATTCTATAACCATGAAATTAATAGATATTCAAAAAAGATGCTGCAAAATTTATTACAGGTCCAAAAATGACGATTAACTGGGCATTACTCGTGGCTTAAGTACTCATTAAAAAGTGTACAGTTATTATAACGAGACGCAAACCTGCTCCTTCATCTTCGACATAAAAGAAAGTCCTTTTAGGTTTAATAAGAATGCTATTTTAGAGTTTTAACAAGACATACAGGTACTTCCCCCGGTGTATTGAGATCACGAATGACGGAATACCTATACATATTAGTGGCAATAAAACGGAAAAAATAATTTTGACAACAGCAGAACTATAACAACCCAACTCCCCTACACTACCATCTTAAAAATAAATTATATAAGGTGTTTCGTATTGATGTGGCCGTTTTTGAGAAAAAAAAACGAAACAAAATTATTTTTTGTTCCTCTTAAGGCTGGCATAACTTTGCAGGGGAGGGTTAAACGGGAAAATTTTACATGAAAGACCCGTCGGAAACCCTCAAATATTTGCACATTATTGCGGAAGTCCCTGTAGCTAAATGTTAGTAGGAATATGTAGTGAGTAACCTTGACCCTTTCATGATTCGAGTTGCCTTTAACCATCCAAAAATGATCCAAATTCAAAAATTTTATTTTGTGGAATTGCCGCTCAGGGGCGTAGCTAGTCTTTATCGATGGGTTCACAGATTTAACAAATTGAAAATTAAATTTTTGTGCTTAAAAATTACGCCGCAGGAAAAATTTCTCATATTTTCAAGGTCATACACTTTAAATGAATGAAAACAATTCAAAGTGACCTAATATGAGCAAAGAAAGTCAACTGATGGCAATTTTTTTCTTTGTTAACTGTGGGCCCACATTCATTTTTGTGCAGTACCTAACCATAAGAAGTATATCTACACTCTTTTTTTTAAGTCTAGAAGTGTCTTACCAAAGTTATTGTACGATTTTTTTCTACAGGGTGTCCCAGAAAGGAAGGCAACAACAATTACCTATATTCAAAAATGCTTCCCTTAGAAGATACAGGGTGTTACAGTTATAGCTAAACGTATTTGGCTAGATTTTTGTCAATTTTTAAGATACCGAGTTGAGATTTTGTACAAGTTATTATAAACCTCCTATTTATGTCCAATTCGATCACTTCCCTTTCATTGTTGTAACTAAAAAACAAATGAAGATCGCGGGGAGTCATGATTACTTATCCCCCAAATTTTTCTGCTGTGGAATTAATTTAATATCCCTCGTTTTTGTATTCTAAATTCTATAGAGGAAATGAAAATAGGAAAACCGACTTTGAAAGATAATAACACAACTCAAGACTAGAAATAAGTCGTTATAAACATGGGTCCCAAAATCGTTCTTACGAAATACACCTACGATGTGATTTTTAAACTATGCATTTAACTGTGTTGGGTTGTGTTAATGTGTTATTACGTTCGTAGTCGTTTTTCCGATTTTCAGATTTGCAGAATATTTTACAAAGCTATTAAAAATACAAAACAAACATAACAAACATTTTTAACTAGTTGACCTAACCTATATTTTTTAACTATTCCCCAAAAATGGCCACGTTCAATGAAATTACACTTTGAGTGGTTTAGAGAGAAAACCCAACACATTGATGTAGGTTAATTTTGATTGTAAGCAACTGAACACTTGCATTTAGCACTCATAGTTTTATTTTTGTCGGATAACTGTGCTATTGGTAACTGTGCCATATACATATACAGGGTGATTCAGTTTTATTCTGCGACACTTCAACAGGTGATAGAAAATAAAAAAATAACCGCACTTTCTTGTATAAACTATATCATTTTAAGGCTTTATTAAAAAGTTACAGGGTGTTAAAGTTTTAAGAAACATGTTTTTGAATATTTACCAAACTAGTTATTTAAGTCATATTTAGTACACGTTATAACGGCATGGGTTAGCATAAAACCTGTTAATATCAAACACCTTGAACAACCAGTGGCGTAGAAATAAGTAATTAGTATAATTGTTTTTAGAAAAAAAAAGAACCATCTTGTATAGCAATATGCTAACCCATGCCGTTATAACGCGTACCAAATATGACTTAAATATCTCAACTAGTTTGGTAAATATTCAATAAATTCCACATATTTCTTACAAATTTAACACCCTGTAACTTTTTATGAGGCCTTAAAATGATATAGTTTATAGAAAAAAGTGCGGTTATTTTTTGGTTTTCTATCACCTGTTGAAGTGTCGTACACTAAAACTGAATCACCCTGTATATGGGAAAAAACAATGAGACGATTTGTGATGTGGACCTCTAAGCAAGTATATATATTATCAAAAGAATCGTGGCGAGTAGGGTGCAGTCAATCTGCTTAAATTAATTAAAGCCTCGTTTGCCACAACAATAATAATTATTATTGTCGAATTCATTGGCTGTAATAATACCAAAGTCTATATCTCTGGACGCTGATAATACTCCCAATAATAAAAATAGAGGCTATTTTAATTTCATCTCCGGTAAGTTACGTCAAACAAAAACAGTGTAAAGTTCAAACGTGGGGAGTTTTTTTTTAATATCATGGCGCCAGTCCCATTGCGAATGAGGTATATCGCACGCCACTGATCCTATCCAGTTGCAGTCTGACGCGATTTGGCAGATTAGCTTTTTTCAAATTCAAGTCAACCTCTCAATGATACTCATATTTACTTATTCCCCCTGAGACTTCATTTTTCCAGTCAATTAATTTGGCAAAAGTGGTACACGGCTCTATATAAAATTAAAATTAATAGGTAATAGGTATCACTTTTAGATGAAACTTTTGATTCACCGCTATTCTATCCATAGTTGGTGCGTAGTTATGCGGGCAAAGTAATAAATATGATATAACACGCGATTTATCATTTTCTCCATCATAGACAGAACAAATCAAGTTGAAATTTGAGCTTTTGGATATCAGCCCTGCTTGGTTTGAAAGTAATTTGTGACATAATTTTAGTTTCGAAAAATCAAGTATGCCTGGGATATTTCGAAAAACTGTTTTTTTTACACTAGTAAAGTGCCTTTCCTATAGGAATTACGGCAAAATGTTATCAAGAAAAGTTGTTCAAAATGAAAACCGAGTAAGTGTTCAAAATTTCATAATCCTAGGCCTACTTTGAATTTTTGCTCTTTTTTACTAGAAAAGTGGGGAAAAAGTCCTTTTGGTAAAATTGAAAAGAATGCAAAAATGAATAAGACAGCAAAATTGCACTTTTCCCTACTTTTTTAATAAAAAAGGAAAAATAAAAGTAGGCCTAGGATTTTTAAATTTTGTGCACTAACTCAGTTTTTCATTTTGAACAACTTTTCTTTTCAAAAAAATCAGTTCTTTCGAAATATCCAAGGTGATTTTTCGAAACTAAAATTATTATGTCAAATTAATTTCAAACCCAGCAGGGCTGATCCCCAAAGCTCAAATTTCAACTTCAACCGTTTTACCTATCCAGGAACACACTGTATATTTCCCTAGAATTAATAGAAGATCGTATCTTTGTTTCTTTTATTTCCGATTATTATTATTTAATGCTTAAAAACCGGATAGCTGAATATAACTGGTATGTTGAAAGAACATAGGTATGTTTTATGTAAAATTTAGGCTGGCTAATTTTGCAAATAAATCAATATATAGCAACTTTAGTCAGGAGTTGTGCAGTGTGATTATGGGAACTAGAATTTTTTTCAGATAAAAGTAACGACTATCGAACACACTACTTACTTTACATCAGTTTTGGCGATTATACAGGTAGGTACTTATATTATTTTAAAGTGGGCCAACATAGCTGTTTTGTTAGATCGAACACTTTATATAGGGTGTTCCGTAAATCGATCAAAAAAATTATAAAAAAATAATATTAAATTTATTTGATGAATTAATGAATGTTCGCTATATAATTTTTCGATCGAAATCTAAGCACTGGCTCGAAATATTTAGTTGAACTGTTAACTGCTTATCGCAATTAATTGAAAGTATCGCAGTCCCCCTCTGGCCTCGCCGCTCGCCGATTTAGAAATTGGCCGCTCTGGTTTACGTGAGGCGAGTCGCGTAGTACCCAGCGATTTCGCACACTGTGTACCTCGTGCGACCGCGTTACACAACGTGATACAACCGTGCAAAATTAAAAGCGGGATATTTGCGTTTAGTGCGTCTGTGTTTTCGTACGTCATTGACGTGGTCGTGTCATTATCAGTCCGGATACGCTAGGCGAAATGGTTTACGCACACCCACTTTCTATTTCTGACGACGACGGATCTCGATTTTTGGGGAATTGATTGCGGTTTGGGATATAAAAAAACGGTCGGGTGTTGGAAATGATTTGAGATACAACGAAAATAGGAGTGCTACAATAAATATCTACGTTACGTATCTATCTGTTTCTGTGACTTTGTACCTATGTTCAGGAATCGTAGTTTAATAATTTGTTTGATAAATTAATGTTGCAAGGATACGAATATACATGTTCTACCAAACAGGATTTTTGAGAATTTTATGTTATCCTATGGCAAGAACATTATATTTATTGCGTAACTGAATAAGTAACTTGCGCGTTTGCTGAGTAGGTACCTGCATGTATAAGAAGGCCTATGCACTTTGTAGGCCCTTGATCCTGTAACATCAGGATTGTTATTTTTTAAACTTTAAATTAGCATTTCAATGGGAATCTTTAATTGCGGCAAAGACTAAACATGTTATGTTACTAGTTACTAATTTTAAGTAAATAGACAATGGGAAAAATAGCGAGTGATATGTTTTTGGGGTCAAAAAATTTAATGCATTGAATGGCATTCTCATTCAAAGAGAAGTTACTGGGATTTTTGTAACATGCTTGGATATTACTATAACATAATTGATTCTAAAAAAGTTTTGTGAAAGTAATGATTCCATTGGCAGCAGCCTTTTAGTTATGTCCTAAGCATGCTGCCGTCATCTGATCCGCGTTTACTTAGACATTTCCCCGTAAACTCATCTGTAATCATAATTTGAAATTGTAACTGGTTCTTGCCATCAAAGTTTGATTGGACGTATACAGTGTGTCCGAAATTGGTGATGCATGTATTGGGATCTCGGAAACTGTTAGAGATAGAGAAACGGTTAATGGGGAAAGTTTAGACAATTCTGTTTGTAATTGAATGCCGTTTAGTTTGCGCCTTTATCTCTTTTGGTTTTGAAGATATTTTGAAAAACTAATTTCTTTATTTATGAAAATTTTTAAATTATGTAAAAACAATCTTAGGACAACTTTTTACTCCCAAAACGTCTGTGTAGTCAGATTTTATTTGCAACGTTTCGGTTTTTTGGAACCATCATCATTCATATGGGCGCCACATTGGATTTTTACGGTTTTGAAAAACCGCTTTTTTTAGCTTTCTAATGATGTATCACACCTAGTAAAAAAAGTTCGTTTATGGGTAAAAAAACAAAAATTACGATTTTGTGATAAATTTGGCAACGTCGCACAATAAAATAACAAAACTCAAGGAGCACCTAGTGGATTTAATCTCTAAACTACAAATAAATAATAAGCTTAATAATAAGCTTAATAATTAAGCTTATTAAATAATAAGAAAATATCCTGAAAATGTCCTTATAATTGTTTCTCCTATGTGAAAATGTTTTGGAATCATATAAATAACCCTTTTTCAAATCTTAATGCAATTTAACATGGAATTAAATGTATAAACTGTAAAGATTAAATAATAACTGAAATAAAATTGTCTAAGCTAGTATTCAAAATGCCGCCCATTCGCTTCCATACATTTCTGACATTTTTTTACCACGGATCTGGTAACACCATGAATTGTGTTACGGTTAATATTGGACAGAACATCCCGCGTACGCTGTTCGAGCACATGTCTGCTTTCTGGGGAATACCTTTTGTTAGGTTGTCGCCTATCCGGATAATCTTCCAAATAATTGTCTGCGGCCCTATTCGCATTTCTTTGATTTTTAATATAAGATACTAACATATTAAGCTTTTCTTCGTTTGAGAAATTTTGCGCCATTCTACACATTAGGCCAGAGTCGAAACAAAAACCACGGTTAAATGAAAAACTTTCACATTTGTGGCAGATTTAAACTTGTCATTAGTTTAAAATCCAAAGCCTACTGATATTATAGAAAAATGTATCACGTCCAATGACGTGAAAACCTATAGACGTGGTGCCCCATTGTTAAAATGGCCTTTATTTTGACTCCAAGATTAAATATATCCATACTACTCTAAAAACATGCTACAAACAAAGACAGAAAGTCAACCATCAACCAACTATACACCCGGGATTCCCGGTTATAGTTCCTCCAGAATCACACTTAGATATCGCATGTTTTTTCTTGTTTGGGGGCGCCGGAAGCATCGGAACCTCAGCTGAAGACTCGGGGGATGGTCTAACGACGCCAGCCTCCGAGCGCAAAGTCGAAATAAGTTCGCTACGGCTCGACAAAAAGGGGCAATTTCTGACAATCTCGCAACATTTTCGGAATAATTTAATGGAGCGCTTAGATTGTGATTAGTTCTGGGCGTCAAGCGTTTATCAAAACAAACCTGTCTATAGGTTCTGAGGTCATTGATCACGTCCAATTATCTACTGAATTTTTGTTTATTGTACATAACAATGAAATGAATTTTGGATCAAATTGGGTATTCTGAAAAATAATAATCAGTGTTTTATTGTGCGACTTTGCCAAATTTACAACAAAATCGTAATTTTTGGTTTTTTACCACTATTAACCGTAACACAATTCATCGTGTTACCAGATAGGTTGTGCATACGTGGTAAAAAAATGTCGGAAATGTATGGAAGCAAATGGGAGGCATTTGAACACTAGATTAGATAATTTTATTTCCATTATTATTATTCTTTACAGTTTATACATTTATTTCCCTGCTAAATTGCATTAAGATGTCAAAAAGGGTTATTTCTATGATTTCAAAACATTTTCATATAGGAGAAACTATTATAAGTATATTTTCTTATTAATTGTAATTTAGAGATTAAATCCACTATGCGCTCCTTATTGTGCGACGATGCCAAATTTATAACAAAATCGTGTTTTTGTTTTTTTACCCATAAACGAACTTTTTTTACTAGGTGTAATAGATCATTAGAAAGCTAAAAAAGAGGCTTCTCAAAACCATAAAAATTAAATATTGCGCCCATATGAAAAACAAAGTTGGTGTTGGTTCCAAAAAACCGAAACGTTGCAAATAAAATCACAGGCCTTTTAGGCGTAAAAAGTTGCCCTAAGAAAGTTTTTACAGAATTTAAAAATTTTCATAAATAAAGAAATTACAGGGAATTTTCGAAAATGCATCATTTTAGTTTTTTCAAAATATCTTCAAAACCAAAAAAAGATAAAGTGGCAAGGTAAACGGCATTCAATTACAAACAGAATTATCTAAAACTTTCCCCATTTAACCGTTTCTCTATCTCTAACAGTTTCCGAGATCGCAATACATGCATCACCAATTTCGGACACACTGTATGCCTGCAATATGCTTACAGTGATAGTCACTCACGCCACTCGAAAATATCACCCTTTCCAGGTTTGAAAAACTCTTTTTTTTTTAGTTTTCATAGGAAATTAGCTCTCGAATTAAATGTCGAATCGGAATAAAACAGAAAAACAGCGATAACTCCGACATTTTTCAAAATAATCGTATCCTTGGAAAGCTTAAAGAGACTCGATTTTATATGAGACCATAGCCAAATGCATTTAAGAAAAGTTTGTCATATTTCGAAAATTAAAGATCGTATGCTAAAAAGATTGGGCCAGGGATAGACGTCTTATGATCTAAAGGGATTTGAAGGAATAGCGAAAACTATTTTTTCTTCGAAATATAACCTTCAAAAATACAAAAGGCGCATTAAATTGGGCCCACATAACTACAAATCTCTCCCCGCATAGCTCTGCTGATTTCCGAGATCCCTATGCTAAACATCAAAAAAGACCTCATCCGTATAGTCATTAAAATTATTTTTATAATAATGACCGATGACCAAAAGACCAAATTTTTTCCTTAAAAATATGAAATATTATTTTAACCTGGTGTTTGTGTTAACAAGATTTACAGGACTGCTTATACGATTATAAGATGCATTTTTATTTACAAAAGTTCCCAACTTATTATCTAAATAATGTAAATCTAATTTAGATCTACTAACAACCTTCTTTGTAGAAAGCCGCTCGTATTAATAAATTAAGTAGATATTATCGGGAAATTCCGATTTTTAAGTGTTGCTTTTAAAGTCGCCGGTAGCAGGACGCTTCATTTTTTAACCGACAAGAATGGTGGTTAGGTTTATTTTCTCTAATATGCGCCAAAATATTTAAATTGAACAAAATTAACGATATCATATAGTGACATTATAATAATTGCTTTGTTTTTAATCAAATAATTTAAATATAATGTATCTAAATTAAAGATTAGCGAGTGTAAAAGTATTTACAAGAAAACCGATAATGATGATGTTAGTACCTGCGAAGCTATATAGGTCTGTGGTACAAGCCTCAAATCCAGGGGATGTGTTGACTGAAGCTGAAAATGTGCTGTTGGCTCCCGCCTGGACTTCATTTGTTGCTTCCCAAATTAGGGCTCTCTTTTTTATTTGGTTAACGTTCACCGTACGATGGTTACTAAATAGCATGAAACACGAGTATGCGGTTACTACTTTTTTGTTCATTTTGAGTGCATGCCCATTATCGCTTTTCTTTTATATAATAAATTTAACATGATAATCGAAAGTACGCCATAAAACTTTTGAAAACAAATATGGTTTGTGTTTCAAAATGCTACTTTTTCCGAAGTTTAAAAAATATTCTTTGTATTTACCCATTGAGTAAATACTCAATGGTTTACCAAACATATTCTCGGGTTCGACGTTAAATCTGAGTGTCCCAGCAGCAGATGTTGAAAGCAAGAAACAATAGTTCGTTTTCCGGAAATGTGACGTTTTATATACTTTTTTTTCACTAAAAGCTTAATATTTTCACCTATACTTTATATTATTTCGAATCCTACTTGCATCTCGTCTTTCTTTATGGTCCATATGAAAAATTTCAACGGTTATTTGTGTGATTTAGTGTTTTTCCTGCACTCCTGATAGGAACACGGATTACTACTGATTTCAACAAATGCTATCCTAATTTTATCGGATAAAAAATGGGCCCTAGTTCCAAATGATAGTGAAGTTGAAATAATAATTGATACCCGTACCCCGCACAAGCATATCGAACTAATCCCAGTGAATCTTAGAACAATTAATAGGTAAATCGCATATATCAAGCTAACACCCTGTATGAGCTAGACTACGTACAATAATACCTTAGGCAAATAAGCTTAATCGATTTGCAAAAAAAAAAAGATCAACCAACCTGTGCCTCGTGGTTTATGCAGGATACTCTGGAAAATATTTTTTTTAAATTTCGGCCCCACTCTGTGAACGCTCTGTATAACTTGGAGTATTGATATCTTGTACTAAAGGTTTTGAGCTATGGCCAATTTGATGGCACTAACCATTTTATTCTTAAAGGAATGCCTAATATGATGTTCTGAAAATTGGTCATTTAAAAAATTCAAAGCTAGCCATGGAATAATCATCCAATCGAAATAGTAGTGTCTGTGAGATATATTCCCTTGGGTGAATTTAAAAATATATATGTAATGCCAAATTTTATCCGACTCTTCATAGATTTCTAGTGTTCACAAGCAAACGCGGACTCACTGTGTATTCTCAAATAGTCAAAATGAAGAAGTGCAATAAGAACATCATTGCTAGCTCTGGAAGCAAGTAAACAAACTGTGTGAAGTAGAAGCAAAAAAGCCTACCTATTAATACCTGTGACGCGATTGCAGGAAATTTGATGTTATTGTGAAAATAATTGTCTTGAAAGTGTCTAAATAACTATAGAGCAATAAAGTTATTATTATCGACTTGGCGAAAAGAAATTCGTACTCCCTCTACGGGGAACATTCACTCAGATCCCGGGTATCCCAGATAAGTGACATTGATGTTGTTCCTGCATTCCCTGACGGTTCGGACTGTCGCAAGTAGTACCGCTTTCTGTATGAACCTGTAAAGATTATGAGTTAGACCCAGCTCTTTCATGTTTCTTAGCAAACTTTTTGGTATAACACCAGTTGTTGACACGATGATTGAAACCGTCTGAACGTTCTCCATTTCCCATTGCTTTCTAATTCGCTCTTCT
This sequence comes from Pseudeuparius sepicola, assembly GCA_963920635.1. Classification (NCBI taxonomy): domain Eukaryota; kingdom Metazoa; phylum Arthropoda; class Insecta; order Coleoptera; family Anthribidae; genus Pseudeuparius; species Pseudeuparius sepicola. The sequence continues at coordinate 18,204,454 of OY987305.1, forward strand.
AAGTCTCTGTACTTCGCGATCTTCTCGGCCTGCTTCACACGCCGGTTGTTGTTGTTTGGGATGGCCACATCAATCAGAGTTGTCTTCTTAGAAATCTTATCAACTATTATAAGGCCCGGCCTGTTATGGGCAACTCGTTGATCTGTCAGAACTGCACGATCCCAGTACATCTTGTAGTTGCTGTTTTCAAGCTCCGGCTCCGGTCTGTAGCTAGTTTTTCCGCCAGTTCCTGGTGCAAGATCTTTGGCACCCATATCTGCATCATCCACTACCGATGCATCTCCTACAATGACTTTTAGGTAGTTACGAGTTGGTATAACCTGATCTTGTATGGCCAATAAGAAGCCTTCCGTTTCGGGAAACATGCGTTCCGAGGTCAGTTAATAGTTCGACGCTAACTTGTCGACTTGTTCCTGGTTAACCTCATTAGGACGCCTTCCGTGCAGCGGCTTCTCCAGCCACATCTGTAGTTTATCATTGTCGGTTCGGTGGTGATTTTGATGCTCGTGTTCCCTCAGACGTAGCGGTGTCGAGACGTCTGCTCCGCATATAGCTTTATGTAGTGTGTTTATGAGCTAAAGGGTGCGCACTTGTCCAGTCCAAATTGTATTCGGATGACCCTGGAGAACTCCTCTACAATTTTAAGCATTTGCGTTAGTTGGTTTTTGGTTGCGGCCATCAGTTTTAAATCATCCATATATAATAGGTGATTCAACTTGATTGCTTCTGCTTTGTTGTTTTTGTTAGTGAAGCCGTATTCCGTAGAGTTTAACCGATGTGATAGCGGGTTCATCGCCATGCAAAACCACAGTGGACTGAGTGAATCTCCTTGGAAAATCCCTCTTCGAATGTTGATTGTGTCGGTCTCGATGTTACGGCTTGCGGTTCTGAGTTGTATCTTAGTGCGCCAGGTTGTCATAGCGTGTTCTAAAAAGGAAACTGTATGATGATGTATTTTATACACTTTCAAGATATCTGTGAGCCACTCGTGAGGTACAGAATCAAATGCTTTCTTGTAGTCCACATAAGCCATGTAGAGGTTTCGTTGCTTGGAATGAGCCTCGTTGCAGCTAATAGAGTATATGAGGAGTTGCTTTTTGCATCCCATTGCGCCCTTCGCGCAGCCCTTCTGCATCATTTCCATGGTGTTGTTCCGCTCGCAGTGAGCATACATTCGCAGCGAAGGCAAGATGTGATTATTTCGTACAGCGTAAGCAGACAGGTTATTGGGCGGTACTTGGCAAGGTGATCTGTATTCCGCTGGTCTTTTGGTAACAGGTACGTTGCATCCTGCGCATGAAACGATGGCATTTTCACAGGATGGAACAAGGTTTCGTTCGTTAATTAAAATAGTTGCGTTCATGCTTGCACCACAACTTCTTAATCCAATAATTTTGGTGATGATCTGTTCCTGGTGCCTTCCAGTTGTGAGAATTCTTGAGGATATTGGAGACCTCATTGGTTATGAATTGCTCATGTTGCATCTGGCTATAGTTCCGGCCTATCTCGCAGAGCTATGTTGCCGCTTGTGGGCACCATGCAGTTACGGCATACCAATCCAGCCCACTCTCCTCCGACAGCTGTTCGGGTGAACGACCCGGGTGGCCGGCGCACGGCGAGGCTCAATCGCCAGTAATGCCGAGTCGAAGACAAGCAACTATTTTCCCCTACAGCGTTATTCAACTAAATGTTTCTTCGGTTACCTGGGTGATTTTGAGGCTCATACTAAGACCAGAGGACTAAGAATGCAGAGACAAGTGCTCTCGTCGGTGCATGTCTAAGGGAAAATTAAATGTTTAATGTAACGTCAATTCAAGATAAAGAAAATCAGCTCGAAGGGTCCCACAATAGCAACTGCAGGAGTAATCACTCAACGCAGGCCGAGATAGAGACCAACAACTGCCATCGAAGGTATACATTGGACATCATAATAGTATGACTTAACGATTTCCTTATTTTAGGTTCGAAATTTTCTTAAAACACCTAGGAAGGAAGCAGCGATGATTGGAAGAACTATCGATCATTTCCCTTTGTTATTAACCTATAATATAAATGATATATACGGCTGAATAACGTTTGTACCTTGTTACATAGTTTTCAAATGTCCGTTTGATGCATTCAATTAATTGTAAGCAAAATCACTGCTTGCTGCTTGTTTTGTAATTTGAAATAAAAAAATAAATGAGTCAGTAACTCACAAATTTATTCAGAAGGTGACCGTACTTGGATAATAGAGATTTGTATGCATAAAATACAGGGTATTACTGATATAAGGCCTACGTAAGAAAAATATATATTATACAATGTTCGTGAGCAAATATTTGTCTGTTAGGTAAACATGTAATAAATCATTGTTTTATTTTTAAATACAATTAAACTACCTATATAAAGTGAGGAAAAGTACGAATAACTACCTTTTTGCTTTTCTTGTAATTATTACCAATAATTTGTAGGTGGTTGCTTTATGTTCGTAGGTAAAAAAAATCGTACCTAACACATGCGAAAAGTATATTTTCCATCCTTGCTGGCAGTACGTGTCGTTGGGTCAACTGCTGTCAGGTGTGGAAATGTATCACTTTTCGCACTTGTTAAGTAAATAACTATTACAAGAAAATACGTAACTTAAATTAAAAATAAATTTGATTCCATGGTAGACTTGACAATTATTACTTTAGACGCTAATAATTGTAAGTAAAATCAATAATCATTATGATTTTTGGTAAAATAGGTACCTACCTACATCAAACTTTATCTGATTTTCAATTCAAATTATCTATTTTATATTTTACAATAATTAATGAAGTAATTTTCAGTCAAAAATTAAAACAATATTTTTTAAGGTACAATAATATAAAATAACAAAAAAACGGTTTAGACTAAGAGAGATTTTCTTATTTTCCTTATTTGGATATTTGAAATATTGTATAAGCTGAAAATGGGTATTTGGGGTTTTGAGGTGTGGCAAAAATATGACGTATTCACTTTTCCTTTAAAAGTGCCTAACATACTTTAGGCATTTTGGGGTTCTCTTTTGAACATCACAGGCTATGAAAAATGTAAATTTACGAAAAGTATATAATGCAGGTCTTTCAGAGAACTATATTCTAAAACAAAGAGTAAGTCAACCTGGTAAAAAACATAGAGATAAGAGGCCCGTTAGTTAAAGTAATACACCCTGTAGGTGTAGGTATATTGAAAGTATATTAACGACACGCCGTTAGTTTAAAGTTTAAACAGATATTTGGTTCTCTGATTGTTATCAACAGTGGCAACTTTTAATCTAATCAAGACATTTTACCTTACGGTATGGTGTTCGCTTGGTTCTAACTGGCACTGCGATCCTCCTGACGTTATCCTTGCTAGCAAAACAAATCCTAGAGTTGAAAAGGAGATCTAGCAGGACGTGGAAAAAGCTCAGAAATCGGCACTGAAGTAACCCATTATTGTACGATTTTTTCAATAAGTAGGCCTTGGCGAGATGTAAAATATCATCTCCCGTCAAAAGTGACCAAATATTCAAAACCCGGCCAACAAAGGCCCATTTAACTATTCGTACACATTGCGAAATTGATATCTATAGCAGCGCAGTCTATCAGTATAAATATTTTAGTAGGTTTGAATATCAATAGATTTGTTATGGAGGCTGCACAACAAGCAGCAGTTTGGTTTTTCTGTCAGAAAGTGCCGTGTCTCATCATACTTGACCTAGGTAGAGCGATCGTCAAAGTCAAGCAACGCCGCGCGTAGTCGGTTCATGGACGGGTGATCCCTTATTATTATTTTTCGCCTAATAAAACATTTTTTTCCGATTTCAAAAATATATAATATGTACATCGGCACTGAAGTTCTTTTTATTTGCCTCGGCCAGAAGCCTCGGCACCTAAATTCCACATGAGTCATAAAAAGCTGAACTTCAGTGCCTTGGTACATAAATAACTATTTCCTACGGACATACAGAAAAGTGTACTTTTCCACAGTAGTAAGGGAAAATAATTTTCCACTCGATTTTCAAATATTGTCACAAAATCGTGCACAACAGTAAAGTTGTTCGGTGAACTGCCATCACGTGCGAAAAAGTGTCACTTTTGCAACAACTCAAACAAAGTTGAAAACTAGCCATTTTAATTCTGCGACAATTAGAGGCAGAACTGTTAGGTAGAGCAAGCAGCATCGGTAGATACAAATTATAACATTATGGCTTGAAACCCCTTTTTGGGTCTTTATTGAACCCACCTTACCCACCTATGTGTATCGACATGGTTACGGCTCGCAATTTTTATGAACGGGCTTCACCAAAGGGCACCATAAGACATTAGAGACTGGCAAATATCCAATAACCTTACCTATAAATCTCAAGATGAAGGACAAATAATATCCAAAAATAGGAAGCAGTCTATGTTCAAGGAACTTTCCTTTCCAAAGTAAAGTTTTCAATTCTTTGAATGCGGCCTGGACGGGGAATGGCAAATCACCAATGAGATAAGGCCCATTAAGTTATTTCCAGCAGGTTTTTAAGTTTTTTTAGGGCCTAGATTTCCCGAAGAGATGCAAAAAGGAAACGTGCCGAGTACCTTCTCTAAAATTGAGATTACACTTTCAAAACAACATAGAACTTATACCACGAGGGTACCTATTCCAAAAAAATTCGAAGAAAAGGCCCCGCGATGCGACAAAGCGGCGTTTTGGTACCGAATCCCACGAAAATTACAAAATTCACGAATTAATTGTAAACATTACACCAGAGCCGCCTTCATTATTGATCTCCTACTTTTTCGATACCAGAGTTTCCGGTCGAACCTGCGCACCAAATTCGAATCGCGCGATTCAAATTTCGCGCCAAATGTAAAAAGTGGCCCGAACGGCTTTTCCGATTCGGTCGCCTTTCTACTCAGTCGGGATGCCCCCGGAATTCGAGGCCCTATTCCGAATTTCGAGTCAAAAGATTAAGAACCGCGACCGCAATCGTGCAACGAATACCATACACATATACTGACCACTGTTAAGTGGGAACTATACAGGGTGTTCCAGCGGAAACGTAACAGACTCTATAACGGCCGGGAATTTTTTTTTGAAAAACGCAAAAATAGGTCAATTTTGTTTGGCAGGAGGACATCTTTTGGCATAAAATTGATAGATCCCCCTGAGCAGGGGTTGAACCCCTTCAAAAAAATTAAATGAGAAGGGGGTTCATGTCGCACACCTTTGAAAACGTCTCTCAATTCTCTATACACCTGCATCAGATTTTTGAAAATCGTTCGACTTTTCAAAAAGATACACCGAGTAAAATGCAAAACGTTTATTATCAATTATTGCTTGGTATTGTTAAACAATTAAGCCGAAAGTGGTGGTCGGGGGCTGTAAGTAATAAAAAGCATGTTCAGCAACATGCTCAAAATGTTGCCCATTCACTTCCATGCAATAATAAAGATTTTATTCAAAACGCTGCCGAACATTGTACAACATTTCAGAGGTGATTTGTCGACATTCGTTTATAATACGGAGACGCAGATCTTCTATTGTTTAACAATACCAGGCAATAATTGAAAATGAATGTTTTGCATTTTACACGCTGTATCTTTTTGAAAAGTCGATCGATTTTCGAAAATCTGATGCAGGTGTATAGAGAATTGAGAGACGTTTCCAAGGGTGTGCAACATGAACCCCCTTCTCATTTAATTTTTTTGAAGGGGTTCAACCCCTACTCAGGGGGTTGCAGATAGATCTATCAATTTGATGCCAAAAGATGTCCCCCTGCCAAACAAAATTGACATATTTTTGCTTTTTCCAAAAAAAATCCCGGCCGTTATAGAGCCTGTTACGTTTCCGCTGGAACACCCTGTATAACATCGGTAACCGGCGTTATTACAAGATTACTGTTCCTCGGATGAAGGAGTAGAGAATTTTAATGATATTTTCACTATTGACACAATATTAACGAAGACTTTAAGCCATATACATATGTATATAACAGTATTCACTTTAAGATTACATTTTGCTTAATTTTACACCAATCAGTGGGAGAAGTATAATTTTGTTGGTTTCCAAATAATAATAATTCTCACCCTCACGATACTCCAAACTATGAGTAGGTACTCCAGAAGCAACTGAATGCTTGTGCGTGGGGGTATGATGCGATGATGACATGATAATATTAAATTATCACTTTTATTTTTCAATAAAATAATAGTACTTTTGAACTTTAAATGTAAGTAGAATATTTCCTTCGTGAAATTGTTAGCACTTGGTTGAAGAATATTTTTTTTACCTAAGCAATAATTTATTTCACGTAAATAAATAATTTTGAATAAACCGTAGTTTCAGCTTTTAAGGTTAGCATTTTGAGAGTGTATAAAGTAAGAATTTATTTTTTGCAATCTATGACTCTTTGACGAAACCAGACTAATCGCTGATACTTATTTCTGGCGGAGATTCGCGAAGGTCAAAAATAATTATCGTTTGTAACGAGCGCTCTCTCCAACCCGCTTTTTTGGAAGGCACACAAAGATAACCACCAAAGAAATATTAACAAACATACAATTAAATCCAGTCATCAAAAATTATAATCAGCGAGTCCCTGCTATCCTCCATAAAATCAGTCATTAGGAATGTGGACATAGTGATAAAAATCAGTTTAAACCATATAACTAGGGCCAATAAAAACGGTTTTTGAGCGGCTTTATGTTGCTGTGATGTAAAAATATCACATTGTCTCATGCTAATCGTGTCTACGGATTACGGCTTAACAAGGTTAAGTTTTAATTATGTAATGCCGTTTGAGTCTTCTTGGAAGACGACAAAGACCAACAACCCAACACTTTTAATTGACATATGCAAGATATATTGCCTTTTTATTCCATTATTGATAAATAATGTACGCATACATCCGACTAGAGAATGAAATTCAATCAACAGTTGTTGTTGTTGTCGAACTAAACATGTGAGAGAAGAGAAGTGAAGTATTGATGATATTATCGGTAAATTGTTTGTGGTATTTTTTAACGTGTATAGCACCATAATTTAAAAAATGAAATTTTATTAATTATTGAAGCTCCCTTGTATAACGCAAATGACACAAGTACGAATTTTATAATGTGTTTAGGGATGTCTGGATTTCAAGCCGTTCAGACATAACAGACAATTTTCAGGAGATTTCCAGTTGCTAAATTTAAAATTGTTCTGCATATGTAATGGCTCGCTCCTATTTATATAATTTTCAGTAATTCTGTAATTCTCACACATTTTCATGCTAAATTAATATAGAATTAAACAACTAACCTGCCAAAGGGATGTGTAGGTACTATGTTGTTTTGAAAATCTATATGGAGATTAATTTTATTAAAATGTCCACAAAGGTGGTTTTTTTGGAATTGTGCTATTGCTTTCGGGAAATGGTTCAGTGGAAAATTCTTGTATAACCGCAAACTCACATATTTGAAGTTATAAATAAATATTAAGTCTTGTTAAATATTGTAAAAAGTAAACCAATCCAAATTTGTTACAATTTAAATAGAGAACAAACGGAAATTACGTGATATTTCTGTTAACAAAATGAATATGGTCTGGGCGCGCAATCAGGGGCATTTCGCCATGGGTTCATAATATGTGCAGTGAACACCAAAGGCCTCTCGCCTTGTCTCCTCGAAGATGAAATATTTTAACAAGAACTTTTTAATTAAAAAACAAATATGTGACCTAACTATAATTTTCTAACTATATAGAAATAATTATATTATATATACCGATGAATTTTTTGAAAAAAAAACAACAACAAAAGATGACTGCCTTTCTTGTTTTTGAAAAGAAAAACAAATATATGTTCTGTACCTACTTTTAAGTGTATACAAATCGATAAAAAATGTATTTTGTGAGATATTTTCAAAAACCTTTTTTCGTTCGAAAGGTCTTCAAAAAACGCTTCTTTTGACGTTTTTACTTTTGCCAAAATGCAAATCCAGAGACGGCTACGATTTTTTTTATACCCCGATTTTCACAAAAATCATTTAGCGATTTTTTTATTTAAAATTTGACACAACAGCGTTAATCAGGACACCCCAAAACCCCCATATACTAAATTTGAACAAAAACTGTAGAGGGTGTTCGGTTCTACACCGTGCTAAAGTTGAGCAAAATAGTAATTTTAAAGACATCTGGCGAGCCAAGTGTGCCATGGAATCCCTTCAAAACAGTTGCATGGCCAACAGGACCACTCAAAATGTTAGTGTGAAAAGATTTACTACAAAAATATACAGGGTATTTTTCTCTGAGCCATCTCAAAATTCTGAATTTTTATTAAACTTTATACTGATCAGGAGTGCTCTGGAATCATTTAAAAAATATTAATAAACACAAAAATAATTTATTTCTTTACAAAATGCCAACCAACAAATAAAAGCAATTTAAATTATTGGGCCTTTCTCAACAAAGTCACTGTCTAAGATGATACATTTTCTGTGCGTTTTCTGTTGTGACACACCAGCCACCTTAACTGATATGGACTTACTGAGTAGCAGGCTTCTGTATTTTTTAGATTTAGTTCGTTTATAGTATGTGGAGCGGTTTTGATATACTCGATTTTTGACCCGTATAAAGTTACAAAAAATTCAGTAATTTGAGATGGCACAGATAAGAGCACTCTGTATATTTCGTATTGGACCTTTGCACACCAACAACTTGAGTGGCCCTGTTGACCATTCAACTGTTTTGAGGGGATTCCATGGCACACTTGACTTGGCAGATGCCTTTAAAATTCGTATTTTGCTCAACTTTGACACCCTGCATAATGGAACTCCCTGTATATTTTTTATTCGAATTTAGTATATTGATGTTCTGATTAACGCTGTGGGGTCAGATTTTAAATAAAAAATCGCTAAAAGGTTTTCGCGAAAATCGGGGGTATAAAAAAAATCGCAGCCGGCCCTGGATGTACATTTTGAAAATGGCAGGAAGGTCAAAAGAAGCGGTTTTGAAGGCCTGTCAAACAAAAAAAGGTTTTTGAAAATATCTCACAAAATACATTTTTTATCGATTTGTATACACTTAAAAGTAGACACCCTGTATATGAAAAATATCTTTTTATAAGACCTGATGATGACAACTAGGTTGTCGAAACGTCGAAACAATTTTAATAATAAATATTTTGGACCGAAAACTCACGATTTTTAATAGAAAAATATTTTTACTATCTCTTGCCGGCTGTCGGTGCTACGGCTGGTCGGTCGATGTCGGTGCGATATCCAGATTGAACGTGAGAGGTTTCCGCGAATACCTGTGGTTGGAAAGAGAAGTTATGAAATCCGTGAAACAAACAGTGCGACCACGTGAACCTATGCTATTTTTTGTATCATTTTGTGCAGCGCACGTAGCTTATGACAGAGGACTTCGCGTGTCCGGCGCAGTTTTTTGTTTTTGTGTTTGCGATTTCGGTATTGTAAATAATAATAATAATAATAATAGAACACGTTATGACAACCTGGCGAACTAAGATACAACTCAGAACCGCAGACAGTAACATCGAGACCGACACAATCAACATCCGAAGAGGGATTTTCCAAGGAGATTCACTCAGTCCACTGTGGTTCTGCATGGCGATGAACCCTCTATCACATCGGTTGAACTCTACAAAATATGGCTTCGCTATCAAAAGCAACAACGCAGAAGCGATCAAGTTGAATCACCTATTATATATGGATGATTTAAAACTGATCGCAGCAACCAAAAACCAACTAACGCAAATGCTTAAAATTGTAGAGGAGTTCTCCAAGGACATCGGAATGCTGTTTGGACTGGACAAGTGCCGCACCCTTAATATCATCCGGGGAAAGCTCGAACAAAGCGCACACGAGATGCAGGACGGCCAGGAGATCGAAGCAATGAGCAAGGGAGATACATACAAGTATCTCGGGATGAAACAAGCTTAAAGGATAGACCATCGAACAATGAAGACTGATTTAACGAATGAATTCATCAAGAGAGTAAGACAAGTAGTGCGAACTGATCTTAACAGCAGGAATTTGTTTAAGGCCCTGAACACGTATGCGTGCTCTGTACTCAGCTATTCGTTCGGAATAGTGAATTGGACCAACACGGACATCAACAACCTGCAACGAAAAGTTAGGACACTACTGACAAAAGCTCATAAACATCATCCCCGTAGCGCCGTAGAAAGAACAACTCTGCCACGTCAACTAGGAGGAAGAGGATTGGCAGATCTCAGCAAGCAATTGGACCAACAAATATTAAATCTGCGTAATTATCTCTACAGGCAGGCCAACAGCTCCACACTACATAGGGCTATATGCGGAGCAGACGTCTCAACACCGCTACGTCTGACGGAACACGAGCGTCAAAATCACCACCGAACCGACAACGATAAACTACAGAGGTGGTTGGGGAAGCCGCTGCACGGGAGGCATCCTAATGAGGTTAACCAGGAACATGTCGACAAGTTAGCGTCGAACTATTGGCTGACCTCGGGACGAATGTTCCCCGAGACGGAAGGTTTCCTACTGGCCATACAAGATCAGGTTATACCATGACAGATGACAGATGCAGATACGGGTGCCCAACTTCAGAAACAATCCAGCACATAACAGGAGGATGTCAGATGTTCGCATCAACGGAATATAAGGAACGACACGATTCGGTTGCCAAGATCTTGCACCAGGAACTGGCGGAAAAGCTGCTGCTTGTGCAGGCAGAGAGGGTCCCATATTACAACTACACACCTGAGCCTGTTCTTGAGAACAGCAACTACAAGATGTACTGGGATCGTACAGTTCTGACAGATCAACGAGTTGCCCATAACAGACCGGACCTTATAATAGTTGATAAAATTTCTAGGCAGACAACTCTGATTGATGTGGCCATCCCGAACAACAACAACCTGCGTGTGAAGCAAGTCGAGAAGATCGCGAAGTACAGAGATTTAGAAGAACGAATTAGAAGGCAATGGGAAATGGAGAACGTCCAGACGATTCCAATCATCATGTCAACAACTGGTGTTATACCAAAAAGTTTGCTGAGAAACATCAAGGAGCTGGGTCTAACTGATAGTCTTTACAGGTCCATGCAGAAAGCGGTACTACTTGCGACAGCCCGAACCGTCAGGAAATTCATTTGGAATGCAGGATCATCCAACAACATCAATGTCACCTAAGGCCCGATAACATGGCAAGGGTCTCGTCCGAGCCAGATCCTTTTGGTATCCGGGATACCCGGGATCTGAGTGAATGTTCCCCGTAGAGGGAGTGCGAATGCCTTTTGGCTAAGTCGAGATAATAATAATAATAATAATGTTTATTTACAATAGGTACTACATGGAAATAAAGTAAAATAACAAATACAAATACAAAAGAAATATACCGAATGCAAATAAACATAAGTAAAAAAACACGAAGTAGCCTGCACGGCTACTTGTGTGTGGCATGGAAAAAAGAATAATAACAAAACATATGTATAAAGCATACAAACACAAGATAAAAAAAAATAATAATTTTTTTTACAGTACCTAATATAATGATTATTTGCTAATGAGAAAATAGTATCTAATAGATTACAAAAAAGTACTCATATCCGTGAAAGTGGTCATGGTCGGGGTTAATGCACTAATTCGAGACAATAATACCTAATGACATCGCTTAGGAACAACAAGTGTTGAAAACCCTTTTTATAATATGTGTAGTTAGGTATTACTTTGATATCTGTGTTATAATACTATGAATAAGAGCTCTATCTGTATGTTGTAGCCAGATTTTTAGTTCGAATTTAAATTCTCCATATGAGTGCATTCCTCTTATCTTATCAGGAACCATGGCATATACTCTAGGTGCAATAAAGGCACAGCTTTTTTGTCCCACAGTTTTTTTACATCTGGGTACTGCAAAAGAAAATTGTTTGTTTCTAGTAGGATATTGATGGTCTCGCTTATAGACTTGGATCTTGTCTCTATAAACTAACAGTGCTAACTTCCAAAAATATAACTGTCTCACGTCAAATATTTTGGTTTCGAAATATAATTCGTTACTGGAGTAGGTCAGTTTTTTTATGATAAATTATTTTAATAATCCATTTCTGTAACACGCTTAAGCTTTTCACATGCTCATCACATACGCTACCCCAGGCTATTATTCCGTACATTATTTGCGATTTAACTAGTGCTTGATAGATAGTTTTTAAATAGTGCGTATTTAAATATTGTTTTAGGTGTTTAAATTTTGATACTAGACCTCTCAATTTATTAGTTAGACTGTAAATGTGTTTGTCCCATCGCATATGTCTATCTATTATAACACCTAAGTATTTGATGCTTTTTGTCTCCGGAATTTGACACGCAGTTCCAACATTCAGATGGCCCATGTTTGGTAGAGAATTAATATATGATGCGTGAGGCATATACATAGTTTTATCAAAGTTTAATGTAAGTTTGTTATATTGAAACCATTTAATAATTTTTGAAAAATCTGACTCTGCCGTTTCTTTAAGGGTCTTCCAACTGTCACCTGTATATGTGATTGCAATGTCATCAGCAAAACCTATAAATTTACCTCGGGCATTTATACTAAAAATACTGTTTACATAGACCAAAAATAAAAGTGGCCCAAGAACAGTGCCTTGAGGGACACCAAACATAACAGTCTCTGGTTCGCTAAAACTTTCTTGAATTTTAACCATCTGAGTACGATCCGAAAGATAACTTTTGAGAAGCTCAAACATATTACCTCTAATCCCAGAAGAATACAGTTTTCCCAACAATATGTCATGAGAGACAGTGTCAAAGGCCTTTGACAGGTCTATAAATATGGATATTGTAGGTATTTTTTTATCGATTGAGTTATAAATGTAAAATAGGATTGAATCGTGTTCGGTGGAATTTGTAAAAGAAAATGCCCATAATTTCGGGAATCGAGCGCTCATACAAAGTAATGGATCACCTAGGCCGGAGATAAACATTGTCCAAAAAATGTGCCAAAAAAAAACAAAAAGTTTAAACGTAGATTTAAGGTTGAACAATACCAAAAAATTTCATGGTTGTGCAGGTGTGACAAACTGTATGTGTTTTAAACAGTGAAAAGACTACATCAGAATGGACAAAAATGGGCGTTAGGGATTTATCTCATTTATCAACAAAAATTAAAAATTCAGAAATGAATTGAAGGTATGTTTGTCAGATATTAGATTCTGGCTATCAAAAAGCAATAAAAGGCTTTAATAACCAAGTAAAAAAATCGTAACATCTTGTCCCATCTTATTTTATTGATTGTGTAAAAATTTGTAGTGTACTCGAGCTAGCAGTGCGAGGACATGATGGGTCATCGAAGAGTTTAAATCCAGGAATATACAGGGGGCTTATTGATTTTGTATCAGACATCGATATGGCTATGAAACAATATTTACAAGGAAATACTGTCTTTAAAGGTACATCAAAATCAGTTCAAAATGACATATTAGATGCTATTTTAACAGTTTGTCAAGAATGTCAAGAAGAGATAAAAACAGGTTCCAGAAGCATGGTTTGTAGCATCTACTGATGTTTCTACCCACCAGCAATTTGTTATTATTTTAAGATATCGACCAAATGGCCAAATTCACGAATGTTTGAATTTTTGAAACCTGAGTCACATAGTGCCAATGGCAGCCACAGAAATTAAAAAAGAGTTTCTCGCACTGTATTAATCGAGGTTTTAATGTTGTATACGACATTGTGTAAATTAATTTTTTTTCTTCTAAGGAGCACCAAATTATAAATTGAACAAACATTTTAATTTACTACGAGCCTGACGAGCCGCCACTGAGAGTAATTTAATTTAAACGTTTTCAGTTTCGATTTAAAGACAAAACTTAAGACCCAAAACTATGTAGACTAAAATAAAATAAACGTTTTTCTCCTTTTATAACAATTTGAAAGTTAAAAAGTAGTAATCTACTGCACTATTTACATTTTTTATTTAAAAAATAACCGCCCGTATTTATTTTATTAACACATTCAAGCAACTAACCACGTTTTAAATGTTCAAAATAATTTGTGGTTTTATAGCGGAATCAAAGTGTTAAATCCAAATTATAGTCAATTTTATATTAACCGAATAGTTACCTACTTACCTATACCGAATGCACTTATGTTTATGTTAAAATCGTGTATTATATTTCCCAAATGTGCCACATATCTATTTAGATGGGCAGATAAAACGCGCTAAAGATACTAAAGAGTTTCCAAATGGCGTGCATGTTTATGGAACATAACAATTCTAGAGACCATTTTCCTTATTAATATGTGCATATTAATACAAAGAGATACCTAAAAGACAATTCATGCAATTTACACTTCTAAGATGCCATTCTTGCAATTTATGCTTCCATAGCTTTCACACAATTATCACCGACAATTAGTTGTAATTAGAAGAATTCATTGTCAAACTAGACAAGCTATTTGTCACATACTGGCCGCACTCGCTGCCAGAAACAATTCTAAGTACGATCGTAAAAAATATTTAAATAGGAAATAATTTCTTAAATACGACATAATATGCTTCATTAATGCGCCAAATGGCATTCTGAGGATACCAGAAACCAGAATAATGTGAAGATATTTACCACATATTTTGATTAATGGATTACGTCCGTGGTCGAAAATTTTCAGATTATCAAAGACGAACCTTCAACCAATATTAGACGCAGCAACTACGCAATGGTGTCCACTGGATCCTTCTCTATTATTTAGGAACAATTTGATGTTTTTCAATATTAGTGAAAATCAACAAAGATATTTTTGTGACGTATCGGGGAAAGGATAATTCACTCCAGCTGGAGTCTCCTACTTCATCGATACAAAGTATAGGTAACGGTCTGTCGACTGAAATTATGTAGAACCAATATTATGCTCCGGTAGCTAAGTTGCCTAAAAAGCGCATCCCGGGCTATAGCTTTCGTAGCAAATAAAACTTGTTGAAGTTGGAATTTGAACTTATGCGCTATGCTACAAAAACGTTGCTTTTCATTTATAATTAGGCGCAGGTACAAAAAGGCAGTCATTGGTTGGAATACCTATTACCTAGTGTCTGCTTATCGTGCAAGGAAGAATATTTGGCAGGAAGCCATGTCTAATATGTAGGCTCTATATCAGGAAGAAGAGGAACAAGTCATAGAAATTGTGTCACTCATCCGACGACTTGAAGAGAATAAGTTTTCGATTACTTGGAGATAAGAAATCTATGACAAATAGATTATTAAGATATGGTTGGTGCATACCTGCATTGTGTCATGTAACTCACTTAAAGATGCCAAGAATATGTTAGAAAAAGCACAAAGCAATTTCATATGTATAATCTACTCTATTTAGTGTCAGCGTCACCATTATAAACCACTTTGTTTCACGCGTTTACTCCTTTAAATCGTTGTGTTACGTTACTAAATATAACGAGGGAGTCCTTAGAAATGGTGTAGGCTCGCTGTCATTGTTAATGATATATGAATCCCCAATCTTTAAATTAAGTTATTTGTTGTAAACCGTCTAAATTTTTTTTCTGTCAAATTGTTTCTACAAAAATGTCATCAGAAGAATAAATTCCATAAAAACCTAAAGGAAATATTCTTGGAGAAATGTCTGTATTTGTTATATAAGTATCAAGGGGGTCCACAAGCTTATATTCCAAAGGGTGTCGGCCCGCTGTCACTGTTAGTGATTTATGAGTTATGAGTGCAAACCTTTAAATTAAGTTATTTGCCTTGCTTTGTGGGAACTGCTGAGGATTTTTCTGTCAAATTGTTTCTACGAAAATTCCGATTAGAATACTTAATGAATTTGAAAGAAAAATCTTCAAAATTTTTGTTTCGTTACGTATCTAAATATATCGAGGAGTCCACGGAAACGAATCTAACTGTGTGGGCTCGCAGTCATGGGTAGAGATATATGGGTCCAACCTTTAAATTAAGTTATTATCTATGCTTTGTTAGGAGCCGCCGTGGACTTTTCTGCCGAAGTGTTGCTATATACCCAACAAAAACTGTACGTCGGTGTTTCTATGCCCCTTGTATAATCTAGATTAATTTATAGGGACCTTCCTTACGTCATTTCTTATGTTTCAACTGCTGGAATGAATAATCGCGTCTAGGATTCGTTTTAACAAATTAGGCGGTATATTAGTCTGCGGCGGTTTCAAATTACTTGGGGACCGACAATCCACATGTCGTATAGTCTTGGCTTTATTTTGATGAATATGTTCCTGCGCCTAAACTACTTGCAACTTATCTCTGGTTAGATCACGTCTTTAGGTCAAAGGCAAAAAGGAGGGTTTCAAGGTTAGTAAAGTTATACATGGTGCTACAATCAATTTATTAGATGGAAAAACTTTTTCTTTTGCATTTTACGGAAAGAGTGCAAACTGGATAAAACGTTTTGCTTGTACATATTAAAAATGAAGTGACACATTTCATGTGGTATCTAGTCCATAAAACTAGAAAATATGAAAATGTCGTAAGAGTGTAAACTACCTTTATTTTTAATCTTTCTAAAAGTGTCACAATAGTTGTTCTGAATTAAAAGTTACGACAGAACTAAAATTGACCGACTTTTACTGTTAGAAGAACTTAGACGAAGCTATACCTAATAAATTCCTTGCTCGCCTATATACAAATTTGTGTCAATGTTGGCGGAGGAGTGTTCGAGTAATCTCTTATTATACTTTTTTCCAAAATTTATTGCATTCTTTAAAATTTTAATCCCGCTTTGTAACTATACCTACGAATTATTGTTTTATTAAAAAACTGAAGTAACATTTTTCGGGACACCCCGTACATGAAATGTTAAGTTTCTAAATGGCAACCTCATTATAAATACAAGCAAAACTTTTTATCAAGTGTGCTTTTATGCGTAAAAATGGAATAAAAAGAGTTTTCCCTCTTATCCACTGCAACCGCAACATAATGTACAAGTATGTATGAGACATTTACTGACTTAAATGTTACTTCAGGTGTAGCAGGGTAGAGCAGAGTTCGTCTCTCTAAAGTCTAATTTTCTTATGTGTCCTTATGCATTTAGACTTGGCATTTGACTTTTTGACCTTCTCATCCATATATTTATAGTGTATTCAAAATTGGGTCACCCTGTCTATAGAACGACTTTTTGATGTTTGATTTTGCTCGTTGAAACTATACCTATTTATCTAGTTAACATGGCAAACATCATTTACACAACGAAGTTGTACATATTAAATGTCAATAACCGTGTTTAGTGTGTAGCCTGAAGCTTTCAAAGGTATAATTTTATTACTGCTGTAGCATAAAAGATTAATATTAATAAGTTTGCTTCGTTTCTTGGATGATAAGATGAGTATAATGTATTATTCAAACAATATATAAAAAATGCGATGTCCAATTGTTTTCATGAGAACCTTTCTAGAAAATGGTCTACAGCTTTTATCTTTATCATTTTTTCTAAGTGAGGAATAAAGACATTAGGTTGCTGAAACGTTACGTTTTGTGACACACCCTGTAACTAGTTCACGGTAAGGTTATTTAGGTTCATTGCTCATCATACCTAGCTAAAAGAAACAATTATACATATCTATTATCAAGCATTGACTTTCAAGGGCCATGAAAAATAAACTCGACAAATTACACCTGTAAGTAACAATGCTGATAAGATCAGATATTGTTTAACAGTAGGCATATTTTCAATAAATATTTCAACCCCACTGTATTAAAAAAATTACCTTTCAAAGGCAGCTGCCTGAAAAATATGTTGTAACCTCCAAATGAAAGAATGATGAAAATTTTCATAATGTGGAGTTTTCTTTAGTTTTCATATTACCGCAATATGTACCTATACATTACATATACAGGGGGTCCCTGAAATAAGTGCCAATATTTTAGACACGTATAGGTAATCAAATATTATTTCCAAAATCCCTTAGTTTTCAAGATAAATATTTTTAAAATTTTAATGTGTTTTTGTTACCCGCTACTGAGTCATAAGTCGAAACTCTTGACTGAATAATAATAAAGAAGCGCAAGAATGGGGACGAATTCGTATTTACTATTTCAAAATAAAAACATCTGTAAAGTATATAAAATAAAAATTATTAAAACACACTTTTGACTTAACAAAAATATCAACATTGTTATTTTTAAACTATAAACTGTCGTAGTTGCTGCAAGACACCAGTTAAAAAAACTTTTGCTATATTGTGCTTTAAAGCCGCAGTCTACTACACTATAGCAGTGCTAATGCCAGAATAATTTGCAAAACACTTACAACAATGCGATTGGACCGTTGTATATTCCCCGATCTGGAAAATATCCATTCTCTGGAAGTGATCAGCAACAAAAATAAATGTGCGACATGCGGCTATTTGGGTGAGACAATTCGAAAATCGTTCTGTATCCCATAGACAAACTATTTTTGTCATAGTTCTAAGTTAGTAAATATCATATTAGTTAATTCCTTAGTCGGCATTATTATCACATTATGTTCCCGCATCCGCACTTCACTCGGTCCTAATGGGTGCGTACGTAATTATTTATAAATACCTATCTCGAATGGCTAGCAAAAAATATGAAGCTATAACGAATCACGATTCCCATCATGCATTACTTCGAAGTTTTGGCACTTATTTCAGGGACACCCTGTAGAAACTCTTAAAGGTCGCTAGATTAAAACTAACCCTAGTGCAGTTGCAGCGCTCACTATCTACGACAGCAATATTTAGGTGCTAAGTTCATTGTTTTGTTATTTATGGAGATTACAACCGGAATTTTCAACCGTATTATAGTAGTAATAATATCTACATTTCTGTGCCTATGGCCAAGACAAATCGAGCCAAATAATATCGACCGTTGCCGTTACACGATTTTTCTTATAGATATGTCAATGACCTTTAAATAAATAAATAATGCACTTTTCAATATTAAGTGGTTTAGATTGAAGAAGGAATCTCTTATTCGTCTAGAAAGATATTAATTGTGGACAAATTTCATGACACTATATTACTGAGTATCTTGATTGTATATTGAATTTCATTATACTAGTTTTAGAGTACTTTGTTATTATAATAATATTATGTAAGGTAATTGTTAGGCAATTTTAATTCACCTTCGCATCTCTCTTCCGAAACAAATATTTGAATTATTATTCTTCTATATAATTTCCCGTGCGTCCCGTTCTCTTTTTGCTAAACCTTTTAGAGAAAAATTAGCCCGTTTGAACATTTCTTTTTATTGCATCGGCTTCCTGTTTAACCTAGGAGTTATTTGAACTAGGCACTGATGTGTTCTTTGCTGTTGTGGGAGATGCATCAACCTTCGGGTCTTTATGTTCCCAAAGAATTCAAATAATTCGGTAACAATTGCGTGCTTGCTCTAATTCACAATGGTGTCCAAAAATAAGTTAAGATATCTCGAGTGTTTTACTCCTGGCGTCAGCGCGTAAAATTTACGACTACTTAACGTTTTGGAAGTTATCTTACACGGCGTTAATCCGAATTTTGTAATAGTTTCTCCCAGTTATCGGGTAATACTTATTTACCAATTTAATACCAATTTAGCAGGGGCGCATACCTACCTAAAATATTTTCACCGCTGGCATAATTCAAAGCTTATATTTATAGCTTAGAAATCTTAATTTGCAGCTGTAAATTCTGAATATTATATATCTAGGTATTTAGAACGAGGTTTAACACAATAGTAATTATTTTATAAGCTATGTAGTCAGTCGGTCACTGTCCAACCAGAAACCGCGCTAAGATTACGAATGATTATACTCTAGTTTAGGGGGTTTGGGTATAGGATTTTTTCTTATTTTGTCGAGTTTTTTTTGTCGGGACACCCTTACAAGAAATTTAAGAATTCCTAGAGCAAAATCATTTGCAAGCATATACACATATATTTTTGTAATATAATTTACATTCATAATTTGATATACAGTGTGGCCATTTAAGTGTCCAACATATATGGGATTTTTTTTTATTAAGTGCACAACGAAAATACAAATATTCCCGAAAGTTGGTGCATGTTCGATAATCATATTAGGCGCACTTAGAATGGTTGCAAGTCAAACAGCATACAGGGTAGGTCAAAAAATATAAAAATTGTACAAGAGTAAATACCCTTATTTCAGAAAATTCAGCAAAATTTTATTGTGTAGAAATAAAAGCTATGCCTAAATACCAAAGCATGGCCTCCTAAGAAAAATAAATATATATTTTTAATAACATTAATAATTTAATAAAAATATTTTGTTTTAATATTCACCCTAAACAATTTCATAAATCAATCAAAATTATATCAATTTCGCATAACTTTGTTCAAGTTTAAGCATATTTGTAAAATTAACTTAGATTTTTATTTTTTTAGGGAATCACAAACTTCATGTTTGTTGCAACGATTTAAACAAAACTTTAAAATTTCGCAAAAATTCTTCTGAACAAGGTAAAACATTAGTAATGATATTATATTAATGATGTATATTAAAAAAACTCTCATTTAAGGTGCAAAATTTTTATTTTAAATGTTTATTAAGAAACTGGAAATTAATTGATTTTTTTTCTTAGGAGGCTATGTTTTGGTATTTGGGCATAGCTTTTAATTCTAAACAACTTTTCTTAATAACCTTTTGCTGAATTTTTGAAATATGGGTAGGTACTTTACTCTTGTGCAATTTTTATATTTTTTGACCTACCCTGTATGCTTTTTAACTTGCAACCATTCTAAGTGCATCTAATATGATTATTGAACATGCATCAACTTTCGGCAATATCTGTATTTCGGTTGTGCAATTAATAAAAAAAAGTCCCATATGTTGCACTTAAATGACCACACTGTATAATGATATTTGATATAAAAACTTTTTCTTTAAAATCCAGGTAGTATTCAACAAAATATGCTAGATGAATTATATAGACTCTTCCACACTTTATTATTTGACTTGTTGAATAAGACATCTCCCGCTGCGAGTAAATAATGATGTTAAATCTTGCTGTAAATATGTTTATTAAACACCTTAGAATTTTCTTCTTAGAGAATATGTATATAATTCCGTATGCACTATGTTTTAGTTCTAAGATATAAATTACGAATTTTTCGACTTTTATACTCACATTCGGCTTTTCTACTGCCCAAAATAATCTCCGGTGCCTGAAATCATTCGAATATACCGCTATCAACTTTTATTCATAGGGAACTTGTACTGCATAATGCTACAATAAAGTTCTATTCAAATAAACACGAACGTGAGCAAGTAACATTAATAAATTTGCTGCTCCTACTCATGCACTTCTGTTAAATTAGAAATACCTGTTTCAGCGCACTAGTAAGATATCGTTCAAAACGAATCGCCCGTAGAGATTTATAACGTACTGCATTAAACAGGACAATAACCTCAACTTATTTTTATTGACATTTCCTTCATTCTAACATCAGGCTAGAAATAAATGTATAGGGCATGCGTCATACCAACTGGAGTATGCTCCGAGTTGCACAAATTATGGAATATTAACCGCAATTCCAGGTTTTTGTACTTATTATTATTGTACCTACAACAGAGAGAGAGAGAGAGAGAGAGAGAGAGAGATTGCACTTTTCCGATTTTTTCTATCTCGGAAAATAAAAAAATCCTTGTTTATCTAAAATCAAGTAGGCGTTGTTTTCCTCCCTTTCTTCCACCCATTATATCGCAGCAGAAATGAAATTTTTATCTCGTCAAACAAAAAAGTTCAATCTGTTCTGGGAAAACCGAGTGTGCTGTGGAATTTTTTTTTTCGATAATTTTCCCTTTGGCATTTGGGGCCGATCAAAAAACCGGATGTCACTATCTCTATTAATAAGAAAGTTATTCACCTCCGAAAGATCAGAGTAGACTATGGACAAAAATAGGGAAGTTTACGGTTTTTCAAATTTAGTGCCAATGGATTCTTTTTACCTTCAACAATATCGTAGTATATGTAATTTGCTATTTTACAGCCTTGTTAGAGAGAAAATCCACTTTCTGTTTTCCCGCCAATTTGAGCGATTTTTAAAAATTTACGTCACAATAGTTATATCAAGGTTTTTCCCTATGTAAACATACTCTGCGATCTCTTCCTCTTCCAACTTGGCTGTATCGGTTATGCCGTAAACCGCTGTGAAGCATGTCACAGAACGATGCCCAGATTAGAAGTTCCACTGTTAGATTAGAAATTCCACTGTTGTCAGGCTGTGCGTTTTCGAGCAGATTCAACTATGATACCTATTTCATATTTTTTCATTTTTATTATTTTACTTTTTAATAATATGTATAATCGATTTTTCATAATATAATTTTATATTTAGAATACCTATTCTGTTGTGACATGAAAGTGAAATAATTTAGGATTGGTAAAACTAAAATAAACATAAAGCATCTTTCTAATATCATACCCCGATTAAATCTGACAACTGAGTAAATAAACGCTTGACGTTCGACAGTGCACACCACTGTTAGTGTGGACTATTTCGACCACGAAGAATACTGAGAATCATCGAAAGGAGTTATATTTGAGTGTATTTCTTCACAATGACGGAAAAGTGCTTTGTTAGCTATTGCACAAATACCTACGTCCGATAATACTAACAAAATGTTTGTGACAGTGCCCACTGCGCCAGATAAAAAGCCTATTTTTTATTTTACCAGAAATCTCTTACTAATACAACGTATACACACTGCAAGAATACCTATAATACTGATAAACTTGTACCTGTAAACGATAAATATATACCTAAGCTGTAAACCCAATAAATTAATTACATTAAGATAATTTAATCTGGGATTTCCTACCTACCTTTCCCCACAGTAAGTAGAAAAATTAATCCTTTATACTCCTGCCTTCCTCTTTTTTATTATTGTTTAGACTGGAAGATAATAATAAACAATATGTTTCTACGACACAAGCTATCATCAAAAACAAAACTGTCCGAAGTTTGGATTTGCTGGTTATGTTTATGTCCCCTGTCAGACTGTCAGCTGAAGGATATTTCACAATGTCCAATTATTTTTATTTCTGCTTCTTCTAAGCTAGCGTTCGGCAATCTTCGGGAACTATTATGACGTAGAAACCCCCGTCGGCAAACCGAATGAAGATTTAAAAAAATCTTCATTTTATTTTCAAATTATTAATTAATGCAACACTTTTGAGGAAAGTTATATGTGCTAGTAGTGTAATTTGGTGATACTTGGCATAAAAAAGTTGTGTTTTCCGGCGAAATCGACTAGGCCATGGAATTTTGTTCTTCACATATCCCAACATTTTACCCTGGCAACCCAACGAAAGAAACCCGTATTTTCTATCTCTAAAAGTAGCAATTGTGAGAATATCGAGGTATCCATGAAAAAATTTCATCGTCTGTTTTTCCCCTTCCTATCTGCTTACAATCAATACAAACGGCAACCCTGTAACTCTAACGGCAGAGGAGTTATTGTTGTTGTATCGTAAATTTCCCATCACATTTCCCAGATAGAGACACCCGGTAAGCAGTCCGAGTTTGAAAGCTCTTCATAACCTAGAAGACGTCTTTTTGTCGGCAAATGGAATTTCTATTATAAAGCCTAATTGATTTCCTTTGCTGTAACATTTTATGTTTACTTTTTCTAGCAAGTGCGAAGTACAAACGTGTTGTTTTAACTCTAAAAAGTGTATAGTTGTGTATTAGTGTAATAATTTTGAACAATGTGTCACGAAACTTGCGTGGCATGTAAGAAAAACGTTATCAGCCCATGCACAAAAACAAATATCTGTTTGATTTTGGTAGGTATTGTTGAATGATTACAATGCCATTTATTATTATTTTTCTAGTTATATTTTGAGATTGACTTTATTTTGGACAATAACTTTACAACTTATAAGCGTAAATCCAAAATATCATTTTAGGCTCTTGGAATATAAACATCAGCAGTTGTAATAATTATTGATATCACAAAGTCGTTCCAATTTTAAGATTTAAAAAGAGTTTTATTCGAAGACCATCTCTAGGCATCTTATGGGGCGAATTTGATACAGAAAATAACACTGGTCCAGTTTCTAGCAAATTTTTAAATTTTATTCCACATTACAGTTTCTCAACCTCTACCGTACAGTTTAAGAAAAACGCTGGAAATGGAATCAATAATTCCACATGGCTATATGTGTGCGGAAGAAAAATTAGACGACAAATACAAATTGGGGGCCACCCCGTACAAAAGACATAAAACTAAGTTGTAACAGATGACAAAATCTCTCCATAAAGTCGACGGCGGCGGCGCTGTTCTGCAATATGTATATTTAAAGAAGGCGACGTTTATGGCTTTATCGTTATAAAGTTTGATTACATATACAAATAATTGCTGCTCATGGCTTGGAAATATCTTCCTTTGCTTGTGTCATAAAGTTATAGTCATAGTTACAAAAAGAAATCATTCATACGGGAAAGGAACATAAACAATTGGCTACAAAAGTCCACTTCAGCCTTCGAGTTGATCATATACCAGTCTAATTTAAGTTATAAATGGAATAACTGACCGTCTACAACTAGTTGCCTATACGACGCGTCAAGATGAAGACAGAAATATAGAAATAAATAGTTGGTTCAGCCTGTGGAACTCCATATTTCGGCATACTTATAGTAATATCATACCAGCAACCAAGTTGTGTTTTAGGTTCATGAAGGTAGCCATAACCTTTCCCGAAAATGCAAACCGCTATGTAGTTACTACACTTGGATTGGAGGTAACGAATCCACCAGTGGTGAAAGGACTTCTATAATATAAAATAAAAGACTTCTGTTATCCATTTATTTAGTTTTTCTGTAAGCAAACAGACATTTCATTAAGAGAAATGTATATAAAAATTATAAATCATCTCCTGATGATGCTAACATGGTTAGCGAAGCGCGCGTCGAGTGCAAAAAACAAAGTTTTGGTGTGTGGAGTTACGCAAAAGAAGTATTTTAGGTCATATTGCAATTTTTTAAATACGTCATACCTACTAGGTACTATTTAATTTTTTTTCAGTTTTCAAAAATAAAACGGTGTGTGTTCCTGCCAAAATTACCCTTGAGATGAGATACCACTACACCTTTTCCAACAGTATTTTAGGAAATGTTAAGTGTATTTCAGAAAGAGACAATTGTATTTCAGAATAATCAGTTTAATTCAAGAAAGCATCAATCGTATTTCAAATAGGTTAATTGGATTTCAGAGAGCGTCATTTCAATTTCAGAATAGTCAGTGTAATCTCAGAAAGCGTCATTTATATTTTTTGAGAATAATCAGGTTAAGTTAAGAAAATATAAATTGTATTTCATAAAAAAAACATTTGTACTTTTGTTTATACAACCAATTCGCAGTCTTCGATTAAATAAAAAAAATAACGATACATATTTAAGTTAAAATATATTAGCATAAATAATACAGATTCAACCTAAAGACATCATATCTTCCATAGCTATCGCGGACGCACGGTGTGTTGATGAATGTTGTGTTGCACGTGCACAGTCTCCTCCAACGATTGTGTTTTTTGCGTCGTCAATGATTTCCTCCAGGTAGATCATTGTTCCAAAAGTTCAGGCGCAGCTACTGGTGGAACTCCAAGATTAGTTTTAACAAATGTTTTTATCTATCCAAATCGTCTCGATAGGGTTAAGCATAGGCGAATATGGTGTTAACTTCTATAGAGTGACTTCTGATTCATTAAGGACTGTTGCTAATCTTGAATGGCATGGAACGTTGTCATACACTATAACGAAATCGCCTAACTGATTTCCTCCAATTTGCCATTGGGTCAAAAGGTTGCGAACCCTAGAATTCGCCGCTTCTGCAGTAAAAGAACCTCTTGTCGGTCCATTGTGAAAACATCTGCTGCGGATATTCCTCCTATTAGGTGCATGTACATTAGGTTCTCTCGATGAATGTAGTCATGCATAGACTGCATAGCTCTAGTACCAGCCATGGAAAGGCCTCTTGTTCGGCGACAAAATAGGTTGAAATTAGTTTCATCGATCAATGCTTGCCTTGTTGGATATAATTGTTGAGAGCACGAACATATTCAGCTCGCAGTGCTTTATTTCCGGCCGAATTCACAACTAATGGTTGACAGTGTACTTGTTTCACAATGAACAGTCTCCCTTAGTTTCCTATGGTAGAAACACAAACTACAACTTGGAATTCGGCAAGTACTTTTTGTTGCAGCTGTTTCAGTGTATAACATGTATCTTCCTCTAGCCACTCAATAACTCTATCTATTTGTTGCTTCGTCAAGATTTTTGTTTTATGGCCTTTTTCTCAACACAAACACGACCTGAATTGATGCACTCAAATGCAGTTTTATAATTTAGGTTAAAATGTTGCTGCCAATGATACCAAGTCTTATCCTTTATTGGCCCACGCTGCATTTCTTTCTCTATCTTGTGATGAGTTATTCTTGTAAACTTTTCTTAAAACTATCTCATTTTCCAATAGAAGAGTTCTGCACATAGGGCAGGACGCATCTGGTGCATTCACTATATTTTGAGAACATCAGCTTATATGGAAAAGGTGCGGTTGCATGGATGAACTCTTAACATTGATGCTCAGCAAATGGCACAATTGTCTTCACTTTACAATAATGTTAAAAAAATAACTTATTTTCAGCCCCACTTCACGTTTCAAGTTTATCACCAGACTGGAATCAGCGCACGTTTTGTTTATATTGTCTCAGCAACACTAATAAAGGATTTTTCAATAAGGAAGGGTCGATGTTGAAATGGAATAAAACAAGCTGTGTGTGAAGTATTAACGAAATTCTTTTTTTATTTACATATATGATATGTGTGCCATTATGTATGGAATATAACATCGTTCAAATGTCCGCCGCGGCTTCTCACGATGGCACGGATCCGAGTGGATCAATTTTTAATGACTCTGGCGCATAGATCCGGCTGAATTTGAGCGATGGCATTTGTTATGTTGGCTTTAAGGGCATCGGTCGATTGCGGCTAATTGGCATAGACCTGCGACTTCAGGTAACCCCACCAGAAAAAGTCTAGCGGGGTCAAATCGCACGATCTTGGTGGCCAATTCAGGTCACCTCTACGAGAGATACCTAACCATACCCTCAAATCGTTCATGCAGAATGTCCATCGTGGCTTCTGCTGTGTGGCACGTAGCCCCGTCCTGCTAGAACCACATGCCGCTTACCTCCATATCGTTCAATTTGGGCCAAAAGAAATCTGTTAGCATCGTTCTGTAGCGCTGGCCGTTAATGGTGAGGGCCTCAGCAACGTCATTTTCAAAAAAGTACGGACCAATGACACCGCCGGCCCATAATCCGCACCAAACAGTAACTTTTTGTGGATGCATTGCCACCTGGTGAACATCGTGTGGGTTAGGGTCGGCAATTTTGCTTGTTAACAAAGCTATTCATCCAAAAATGCGCCTCGTCGCTAAAGATGATTTTTCGGCCAAAATTAGGGTCCTCTTCCAAACGCTTCGAAGCCCGGTCAGCTAACAAACGGCGTTATCTATGGTCATTAACTTTGAGCTCCTGGGTCAGTTGGATCATGTACGGGTGTAGGCCCAAGTCCCAACGCAAAATTCGCCAAGTTGAAGTCTTGGAAAGGCCTAGTTCCTGTGCACGGCGAGGAATTGACTGCCTCGGGTTCTCCTGGACACTTTCACGAACTGCGGCAATGTTCTCGGTCGATCTGGCGTTACTTTGACGTAAGGGTGTTGGCTGCTTGTTTACCGAACCGGTTGTCTCGAATTTTGCCACCAAATATTGAAGAGTCGACCTTGAAGGGCCACCGCGTCTGTCGTAAAATGGGCGCAACGCGCGCAACGTTTGCACTAACGAACGCTCATTTTGATAATAAAGTTTTATCATTTGGACGTGCTGCTCAATGGTGTAACTTGTCATGGTGATTTGGCATCAGTGACTGAATAATAAACACCCGATTAGACAGACGCCACCAAAACAACAGGACTGCCACAGGACTGCCACAGGATGCCAACATCGACCTGTCCCAATTGAAAAACCCTTTACAAAGTTCCCTTGCAAATTTTGTTTTATTATATAGTATTATAAAAAATACACAACCTAAGCATTAACTTTAAAGCCCTGAACATCATGTATTTCCACAAGACGTAATATATAAAGTAAGTATATAAGACGCAAGAAACATATAACATTTATAGGGTGTTTCGTGTATCTTTTGAAACACTCTTTATTAAATTAAACCTTAAAAAACCTTTCCTTGCAACTTCCCCATTCAACATTTTTTTCTAAACTCAAAATTAAAGAAATGAGTAGTAGAGTAGTAGGAGCCTTTATTTGACTCTCTATCAAAAACAGATTTTTGTTTCTGAACAAGTGATACTTTCAGAAATTCAAATCACATTCTCCGAAGTACATATGATGTTTTCTGAAATCCAATTGACTATTCCGAAATTCAAATGACTATTTCTAAAATCCAAAAGATTATTCTGAAATACAAATGTTGTTTTCTGAAAACCAATAACTGATTATAGTGATTATTCTGAAATTCAAATACTTTCTAAAATCCAAATGATTATTCTACAATAAAATTAACGCTTTCTGAAACACTGTTGGAAAAGGTGTAATAGGGGTAAGGACAATCAGTATGGATTGTCAAGGCATAAGCATTAAAGTTGCAACAAAAATCAACGGGTCTTGGTGATTTCTAAAATTCTTTTTTATTTGGTAAATATCTACTACTAAAACAAAAAAACCATTCCCGAATTATGACTGCTTTGTTCTTTTCAAAATGTACTCCCCCCCTTTGCATTAATTCACGAGCCGACACTAGTTTCAGGCAGCCCCATAGTCATGTAGTCAACATATTATGTTGTCTACATTCTGCCGGTGACTGTAGATAAGTGAATAAAGTGTTTGTATTTCGTGTAAGCTCCTTTTTGATATTTTCCAATTATAAGAGCTATGGATATCTCACGTACAAATATTTGCGGCTATTTGATGATACCTACAAGTATCAAAAAGTGTTGTTTATTGTTGTTATTTGGTATAAGATTATTTAATTAAACAAACTCAATTTTGTTTTACAAAGCGGCAATTTAACGCGGCGTTAACAACTTTATCTTATAACTTGAGGCTTCGTGTTCAATGTAGTGCCCATAAACATAACTACGGAATTAACACGGATATTTAAGCGGTAAAACGTCGGTAGTTTTCATGGCTTGACGCGGCGAAAGCTTTTCCATGCCGACTTGTAATTTTAGTACTAGCGTGAACTTGAGAGCATGTCAATGCCGTACGTAAGTAATTTGCCAGTAAAGAATATACCGCGGAATACGCACGGCATTAGTTAATTTGTATCTTGCTTTATTTGCCGTTGCAGAACGCGTATTATTAGAGACCACACCACTCGAAAAGCTCGGCAAAAACTGGTGGGGCGTTGCAGGAACAGCTTCCGTTAACAAGGACCGTTTATCGATACAGTTTGTAGGTTCAAGATGTTTTTAGAAGAACATCGTTTTAGACTCTATGGAATATGTGATATGTAGTTGATTTTCTGAAGACAGGTTTGTATAAGGGAATCAATATACCTATACCTATTATTGAGTCCATTCAATGGGTATGTTTACTACTTTCCAATTGTAACCAAAATCGATAGATCTAATTAGTCTATAGAAACATGTAGGTATGTATCAACCATAAAATAGCTTTAAATAAAATTATATCCGAAATAGAATAGAAATAGCGACTTTGGCGCCGCTATATAAAACGATGAGTGACATGTGACCGCCGTTCGAGACACGCTGCGAACAGCCATATACTATCATCTGCAGTTTCACGGCGCCTATTGTGGGAACATATTTATAAGAAATCAAGCCTATTCATTCTGGTATAGTTACGTTTCTATTGTGGTAATAGCCACTTCATTTTTGAAAGTACTGATTTATATGACTGTCATCTACTGATCTAACACTAGCGATTTATATGTATGTAGGTAAAGTGCCTGTTCTCTTCAAAATATGTAAAAAAATTAATTAGAAAAAGTTGTTCAGAATTAAACCTCAAGTCACCATACTAAATTTGAAAACGAACGACCTGCTTTTATTTTCCGCATTTTGTTAAAAAATTTACAATTTGTGGCAATGAACAGTAAACAGTTAGATTGCAGGATGTTGCTTTATTTATGTTATTATGTTTGTATCAAAGAGTGTTAATACTTAATACTTAACACACTAGCAATGTGTTAAATAAATAATCTGTACAGGGTGTCCCGTTAAGAATGGTAATGGTAATATATGTCAAGTCTCAATGGTTACTGAGATACAGGGCGTTGAAGTTCATTTTTTGAAATTGAACTATATGGCCACCCAAAACAATCACCAATTCACCCATCTTTTCTAATATAGAAAAATCAACTAGGATCTGAGCAAAGAGTTGTATCCACATGAAGCTTAAATCTTTTAGCCAAGAAAATTAACAATGAGATGATAATTAACGTCCCCAAATATACAATAGAATATAGTTTGACCGCTCATCGGGCAAATTATTTTCGGCAACTAACAGTGAATCAGTATCCAATATCTAATGGATTGCAGGTACATACCTAGGTACTGATCACAAACCAAATAAAAGACTGAGCGCACCTGGGAAACCAACTCTTTTGGCCATTCACCCAGCGTTTCTAATAAATATATGTAGAAATCAACTAGGATCTAAACCCAGAGTTGTATCCACATGAAGCTTAAATCACTTAGCCAAGAAAATAAACAATGAGATGATAATTAACGATATAAAATAAAATATAGTTTAAGGGCTTATGTGGCAAATTATTTTCGGTAACTGACAGAGTAAACCAGCATCCAATATCTAATGGATTATGCATGCTGAATCGTTCAAAGGTGGGTAACCTAGACAGTAGCTTGTTTCTAGCTTTTTATGCCGTCATCGGCCAGCCATAACGCAATATAAAATAGGTAGCCGGTAAGATGTATACCAACGCCATCTAGTTAAGTCTGTCAGAAACCCAAAACAATAAACGTTTAAGAATTCGGCCCAAAACGACCGAAGTATGGAATCCATTAGATATTGGTTGCTGGTTCACTCTGTCAGTTATAAGCCGTTAAACTATATTTTATTTTATATTTTGGGACGTTAATTATTATCATCTAATTCTTAATAGGTACGTTTATAATAGGTAGGTACGTTTATAATGTATTTTGTGTGATACCACGGTAGGTACTACAAGGTTTATTTACTAAACAAAAAAAAATAATAATAAAATTCCTGGGATTCGACCAACGTTTATTATGATAAAATTATTTTTGGTATTTGTTTTTGTTCTTGAAGTCTAAATTATTATTAATTTTTATAATTATTTTTAATTTCGACACATTTCGGCCTTTTTTTAAAGCCATCATCAGGTACATATAATTGGACAGTTCTTATTATATAATTGTTGCTTTTGTTGTCAATAATTATTATTCTATAAGAAAAGGAAATATATGAATATAATAGGAATTATAAAGATTGTTTTGGTGTTGATATAATACAAATATTATTTATATAAAATAAGGTGACTTATATTGTTACTTACATTTTTGAAATTTTGTTCATAAATTATAAATAATTATTTCAATAGCATGGTACGGATCTTCCTCCCTGCATGGTATGGATCTTCCTCCCTGCTATTGGAATAATTATTTATAATTTATGAACAAAATTTCAAAAATGTAAGTAACAATATAAGTCACCTTATTTTATATAAATAATATTTGTATTATATCAACACCAAAACAATCTTATTATTATTCCTATTATATTCATATATTTCCTTTTCTTATAGAATAATAATTATTGACAACAAAAGCAACAATTATATAATAAGGACTGTCCAATTATATGTACCTGATGATGGCTTTAAAAAAGGCCGAAACACGTGTCGAAATTAAAAATAATTATAAAAATTAATAATAATTTAGACTTCAAGAACAAAAACAAATACCAAAAATAATTTTATCATAATAAACGTTGGTCGAATCCCAGGAATTTTATTATTTTTTATCGAATAACGACCAGGAAAAACAAAACAATATTTACTAAACGTCCAAAACATTTTAAAGATTTAGAAGATAAATGCATCAGATACTAACCTCAACTGGGTAGTGTCAAAAATATTCCTATACATAATATCTAAATAATTTAAGTCCATATGGATACTGAAAAACAGTTCAGTTCACCTCAGAGAAACGGAAGTTTTAATCTCACAAAGAATAGGTCATTGGATGGTTTCAAGCCTTTGCTAAATATTTCAGAGGAAATTTGTCATCGAAATTTTCTTAACGATTAAACGTAAATAAAAAAGCAGCTGAAATATCTTATTTGTCTCCAATGTTATTGTGGGGCGTGGGGCCGACGACAAAAGAACTTTTTTTTGAAAATATAGATATCATTGACATTTTAAAGTTTTAATATATCTAGTCTAATGGATTGCAGGAACCTATAGATTGAATCAAAATTTTTTGTTATAACATCGATCATCTGTGATTATTAAAGGATCCATAAATTCAAGTTAAGCACAATTTCAAAATAAAATATACAGGGTGAGTTTTTTTCGATGACCACTATGGGGATCTCGGAAACTAACAGAGCTAGAACAAAGGTTAAATGGGGAAATAATTGCAGTTTTGAATGCTCAATCTAATGCCCAATTTGGATTTTTAATAATACTCGGCGTAGTAGTTATTATAAAAAATAAAAGAGCTATGGCCAATTTTCTGATTATTTTTTTTCAATTTTCACATAGTCAACCATAGAATATTTTCATAATTACGTTCTATTTTATAATAAGAGTTCAAACTTTCAAATATTATATTTTTAGCTGGTAACAAAATGTAACAAAATAAAACAAAGATTATCATGATGGAGCTCCACCACATAATTATTTGCCCGTAAGAAATTACCTAGATTATCTCTATCCAAATAGTTGGATAGGGAGAAATAGACCTATTTCCTGGCCGCCCCGATTCCCCGATTTGTCTGTTTTGAATTTATTTTTGTGGGGAACAGTACAAAATCAAGCATGAGACAATTGTTGAATTAAGAGTAGCTATTTTAGAAGCAGTTGCCAGTATTGACAGGCGCTCTCTAAGAAAGGCGACAAATTCAGTTTAAAAAAGATGCAATATTGGCATAAATAATAATGGTGGATTGTTTGAACACTTTTTAAAATAATAATAATTTGAATTTGAGTTTTTTAATTTTTGTTTTATTTTGTTACATTTTGTTACCAGCTAAAAACAAAATATTAGAAAGTTTGTAATACCTGTCTAATTATAAAATAGAACGTAATTATGAAAATATTCCATGGCAGAAAATTAGCCATAGCTCTTTTATTTTTTATATTTTTTATAATAACTGTGCCGAGTATTATATCTTTGGAAAGCTCAAAAAATGGCCGATTTGATAAGGCCACAGCCAACTATGATTTACATTAAAAAAAACACAAGTTTATGTCATATCGCCAAAATCACAAACAACATAAAAAAATTGGATCAGATTACCTTATTAAGCCCAAAATTATCTACAATTTTTGT
Organism: Pseudeuparius sepicola; assembly: GCA_963920635.1. Lineage (NCBI taxonomy): Eukaryota > Metazoa > Arthropoda > Insecta > Coleoptera > Anthribidae > Pseudeuparius > Pseudeuparius sepicola. The sequence goes on from OY987305.1 coordinate 18,237,992, forward strand.
CTCTACAGTTTTTCTGTATAATCAGAAATAACGGAGCTACAGAGATCTGATGAAATAGCAAAAAATCACTCTTTTCAAAATATCTAGTGAGCCATGAACTTTTTTAAAAATCCAAAATTTGCATTAGATTGAGCATTCAAACCCGCAATTCTTTTCCCATTTAACCTTTGTTCTAGCTCTGCTAGTTTCCGAGATCCCCATAGTGGGCATCGAAACAAACTCACCCTGTATATTATAAATGCAAAAATATATGTATAGGGTGAGTCACTTAAGTGAAACCCTCTACGTATTTTTATTATATAGCACTGTGTTAATATACGATAAAAAGCGAACTTTAAAGTTGCAAACGCATAACATAAATATTTATGGCCAGAGTGTATACTCCTAGGCGGGATTAGTGCGTATAGCGGAAGGAATTTATGTACTTTCTCCGTGTCGTTATTTAGTGTCACCAAGTAGGCACGTTACGCAAACGTCCTCGAAATGATGTCGCTCGTACACTTGTTGATAGTATTGCCTTTTTCTGCAATTTAACTTAACTTTTGTACTATTGCTGCACCTTCCATATCACTCTATTACCTAGATCGAGCCCGACGTTCTTCAACGATGCAATTGATCTGCAGGCGTCCTCTGTCCAATCTCTGGCAATGTACCTACATTATAGAATATTATCGTTTTTCAAAATGACCGAACTGCTCTTATTGAAAGATTATGTTGTTATACGTTACAATTCCGCAATGAAGTTAACCTATATAGATACTTCCTGGCCGGGTACTATATACCTATATACATAGACCTGGCCGGGTTTTGAACATTTTGACTACGTTTGACGGGCAACTGACGTTTGGTCTTCAAATCTCGCCTAGTCCAACTTATAGAAAAAAATCGTACAATAATGACTTATTTTGAGTGCCTATTTAAGAAATATAATTTTATAGATCCGATATTTAACATATCTAATGGATATGTGACCTTGACCTGTTTCTAGGTGAAATGTACATAAAATATTATTTAATGAAAATATATAGGTATGTAAATGTGTAGCCTAACATGGATGATCAGAATAATTCCTGTATTTATAGGCACAAAGCTATAAAATAAACATGAACAATAAAACTACAAAATAACAGATAACTGTTTCTATAATATGTTTAGAAAAATATTAGGAATAGTAGGAATAAATTTATACATTCTGTTAGTGTTAATATGATCTACCTACATATTCAAATTTACAAAATAAATAACCTAGGCATTCTCCATTTGTAGCTAAAGGCGACTTTTTTTCCATTAGGAGTGGGACAGCATTTGCTGAAATATTACTAGAACATCCTAGTAAACTGCAGTAATCCTACAGTGAGTATGGGACAATTAGTAAATCACAGACAAAAATTAAAAGGCGACTTCAGCGAAATCATATTAGTGCGGATTTTTTCGCCATCAGTTTTTTTTTTTTTTCAAAAAAGTAATTCACGAGAAAGAGTTTTGAGATTATTGGCACCCAGTAATATACAAAAAAATTAGGTCGGTAATCGATAGTATAAAACGAGATTCAAATACAAACTGTGTTATGCATTTTTTAGAAATCTATAATTTATTGAAATGACTAGGTGCCCAATCAACTAAAAAAACTTTCTTGTGAATTACTTACAAAGAAGAAACAACAGATCAAAGTCCACAAATAACATTTTGGTGAAGTCATCTGAGTTCTCCCCCGTAAATCTAAATTTTGTCCAGCGCTCGTGGCCTTCAGCGGTGTTTTTCAAACAATGTTTAGGCGCTGTAGCCCCGAATCGAACTAGAGGACAATTCTAAGCAGCAGCCAAGCAGTCAGCAATGTTTAGACTCACCGACACGTCAGTTCGGAGTAAAGCAAAATTGCTTAAAAGATCCCGTGATATATATGGCAAAATCAAAGGCAACTATCAAAAATTAAATTGGAATAATGTTTTATACAAAAATATTTGAGTTTCTTTAAGGGTGAATAATTCAGATGATTGTAGGTGCACAGGTAAATTGTAACCTTTTGACATTCAGCTAATTTCTACTCCGTGTAGTAGGTGCACGATTTTATAATTATTAAATGCTGCTCTCGTTAAAGTAGTACAAGCTGTCATAATTTTCATCAATTTTTGGGTCTCGTAAAACCTAGTTAGATCCTAGAAATTGACACATTTCTGTTCACAATAAGAGTGCTGAAGTCACGAAGACAGTGAGAGGTGCTTCCGGTATGATACCTACCTGATACCAAAAATTATTGATGTTGCAAGAACTGAATTTTCTTCAAACGCAATTTTTAAAGAAGGTCCATTACCTGCCCCACGTCTATTCTTACAATTCGTCAATAATTATTGACGAGTCGTTTTAGCAGTTTTTTGGTTTCGGCGACCGTTTCGGTTGCCATTCTAATTTCGTCTTGGGTGCTTTAACAGGTGCGATAAAAATAGCATTCAGGACTGAATTTGTAGCTCGCGTATTACACTTTCTTTGTATCAAGAATATTGAGGCGGCTTCCGTGTTGGCCGCTTATCAAAATATCTGCCGCTGTGTTCAGAACGAATGAAATGTCACGCCGTGATGTATCCTATACCATCGCGTCGCCACCTAAAATAAATCCGCACGTAAATTATGTAATAAAGTACCTACGCCATTATGGAGACAATTATAATGTCGTAAGGCCCTTTACATATTTTTTTTACCTCGCGGGATGACATGATATAGTAGGCGACGAAGGGTCTCTGCCGCTATATTATGGATTCTATAGTATTTTTACGAGGCTTGTACAGGTTGGCTTATACCTAAGTTATGACAGGATTTAAGGTCCTTCTTTAAGTATACCTATAGAAACACAAAATAAGTCCGTTTTTTGTAGCTGGACTGTAGCGTCGGATAGAGAATTAGGTTCATTAAAAAACAAAAATTTCATATCGATCATAATATATTTTGTACACAAACGCTGCATTTTCAGGATCAGGGCCTTAAAATTTTGGGATTCAAATTACACGTTTTTTTCTTTACTTTTCCAGTTAGACTTAGAGCGTTGTGGGGACCTATTAATTTAAAATAACTGATTTGGATCGATTACCTACATATTCCTCGGTTTAGGTACACCACATTCTTTGAAAAAAATAACGTGTGCTGATTTTTTTAAATGTTTCTTTACGGATGAACAATGAATCGAAATAGTGAAATTGGACATGCATTCGTAACAGACATAAAAAAGCAGTTACAGTTTTTGTTCAAAATTAAATTTTGTATTTAAAAGTGTATTGGGTCCTAATTTAGACTACAAGTCGAAGCTTTAAAGTTTCGAGTTATAAGTCGAAATATTAGTTCAATATTTCGACTTATTAATCGAAATTTTAAAGTTTCGACTTATAAGTCGAAAAAAGGCGAGTGTCCCTTTAACGTTTAAACACAAAAAACTGAAGTTATTCAAAACATTTCGACAGTCAAGTCCAGAGTATTCCGCAATTTTAGTAAAGCGTAGCCGATTTAAAATACATGGATCCACAGATTAGACATATTATTTTATTTGAGAAACTTATTAAAAATAGTATTTGGGGAGTTACATTCGTGGATTTTTAAGGGGCGATAGTTTGGTTTTATTTTCTTTGCAGTTGAATCATTCATAAATGGCAATTCCTAGAGCAAAATTATTGTATATTGTAAGAGTGACCACCCTGTATATGGTCGACTTTTCCCGGTAGAACTAGAATCGCATTTTCTCAAGTATACCTATAGGTACTACGGAAACCCTGGAAAACCGTAGTAACTCCATAGTGAATGTAGCATGGCGAATCTAATTTTGTGTGTATATCTATAGAGAGGTGCGCTATTGCCCCGAATCGAACCAGTGGTCGATCGACGTCGAAAAAACATACAGCGTTGACTGAAGGTTTACCCAACGCATACAGTCCAAATAGGCTACGAATGTCGCCATCGCGGCCACAAGTAATAATATAATATTTCTGTACTTTTACCTATAATTATGTCAGTTGGCACTGTTGGCAGTCGATGCCTACTTAACAGAAATAAGAAAAGAAGTTTTAATAACCATGGCCTCAAAAAATGTTTTCTTTCCTTACACAACAATGTATAGGTAGGTATATTCTAAGTTCTAAAACATCAACATTACAATGTATCAGCAATAAGTCGCCTTTGATACGAAAGTTTTCTGAATTCTTGATATCCCTTCATTCGTTCATTATGAATAAACATGCAAAATAGAAGTAACAATAAGCAATACATTAATATTGTACTGACAAATACAATACTATCGGTACCTATACCTTATCATTATTACTGATATTTGAGTTTAAAATTTATTGACATAGATACTTCTCTATAGATATACGCTTTGACGATATTTGCAGGCCTACCTCCAATAACTATTTACGGAGAGAGACTTCAATGAATAAATTTCACCCGTTAAACAATTGTCTCACGTTATTAAGACAATTGAATTTTAATATTGTTTAACATTCACAAAATATCTACTATAACACCTGATGATGTTTCTTTTGCATTGTAAATTTCATCAATGTCGGCAATAAGAAGTGCAACATAAATATAAAGATAACCTAGACGAGGATACATAGGTAAGTATGAAAAATTAATAAGGTTTAGCGCTTGTAATTTTCCAAATTATATATGTAGAAATAGGTTAACAACATTTTCATAATAATAATAATGTCAGGTTTATGTAAGTTGCATTCGTTTGTATATACCTATAGGTACCTAACTATTCAGTTATTTTGACTATACTCCGTACAAATTATGTAAGTATCTATAGGTACCTTGTTATACAAATCAACACCAATTATTAGTATTAAAAATAAACGGTTTGTAACATTTTGAGATATACCTACTAAAGTCTCTCTTTAAGTGACACTAGATTGAGACAGGTAAATATTTCATGTCTCTAGTATTCCTTAGGCGGCGGCCATATTGATATTATTGATAGGTGACGGGAAAGGGCCGTATCTAATCATCAGAATTTACGTTTTACGCACACGAACCCTAAATTTGACTAGATAGAAATTAGAATTAAACTTTGTTCTTTGAAGCACAAAAAAGGCTATATAGTTTCTGTGTTCGACTTAGGTTATAGAACCACAGAATGTCAAGGTTAAGGTTAGGCCCCTCTAACAAGTTCTGACATTTTTGCCATACATGCTAAATACGCCCCTGTACGCGCCCAAAACAATGCTGCCAACCTTGGATTACCATATTTAAAAATGTCATTTCTAGTGTATAGTATATACAGTTAAAGAGAGATTTTAGTTTAGCTTTACAGTTGGTTTCTCTCCTAACCGATCGTTAAAAGCACTGTGGACAAAATAAAAAACCCTAAATACAGGTATAAAATACCTAATACCTAGTGAAACCAGGTTTTGCGTTGAGATCAAAATAATGCGCCCCTTTTCGTTTGATATTGTTGGCTACAAACCTTATTAGTTTTTGATATACAGGGTGTTTCACTGGGTGCTAATGTCACGGTTTTAATAAGTTCCGAGAAGGGCTACATCTATTTTCGCGGGGAGGAGCTATATTTGCTTATTTTTGAAAGCATTAACAGCCTTTAAAACCATATAAATTAGAGTTTTTATATTTTTACTTCAATATATAAGATATACCTAAGTATACCTAGGTAATGAATATACATATTAATAATTATTCTCAATGAATTGAGAAACTGCTTAAGAATACTGCTAGTTTATACATACAAGCGCTTGCTTTCAACGATAAGTATAGGATATTTATAGATATTCAACAAATATCGATTATTTTCAATTATTACAAAAAAATAATTGAAACCAAGTTTGGCACACAATATATTGTATATATTGTATGTTGTACATTTGTCTCTCTCAATAAACCATTATGTCAGAGGTATAAGGGTATATGCGGTTATATATACAGGGTGTCTACTGACTGAGGGCCACTTGGAAATATCTCGACAAATATGCATTTTTCGGAGAACTTTATTTGAAAAAAAAAATACTTTTTGGATGGCCCAACTTTGTGTTAAAACAAATTCGAGATCCATGGCCTACTTTCCAAGAAGTTTTTGAAAAACCCGAAAATTGCGGATACTTTTTTGCCATGTAACTTTTTTATTTCAAGAGCTATCGAAAAAGTTTCTGAATAGAATTTGTAGGCATAATTGATTACTTTAAGCCTGCTTTATCATAATTTGGCAAAATGCCGCGGTTTAGGGGGTGCTCTCTTAGCGCTTAAAAAAAGTTACTCAATTATAGCAGGCCACGGCGTCAAAAAACTACCTATTTCATGCACTTTCGATCGATATATCACAAGCGCTACATATCCCTTGCGTTAGCCTGATTTACAATTTTTTTATAAAAAAAAATAAAATTTATGTCTTGGAAAAATGCTTTCAAAGTTCGGTTAAATAAACTACAGCTATCGATTTAATTAATTTCACAACACATTACATTGCAAATCTTTTGTCGAAATGAAATTTGATGCGAGGAATCTGCATCTCCCACATTTTTGAAATTTTCTAGTATTCCTTGAAAAACAATAGCAACCAGCTTCTGTCAGTCAATCAATTGCATCTTTCAAACATTATTGTTTGATAGAAGTTGAAAGAATTGATTCAAGAAATAGGTACTTGTATAAAATTAGCATGGCATTTTCAAACGAAGACAAATTCAATTTATTTGCAATGTAGGAAAGCAACTTTAATTCAACGCTAGCGTTAAGACAGTATCAACATAGATATCCAAACGCCCCTAGTCAAAATAGAACGATATTATCGAACGAAAGTTATCAAGTAACTTAAAAAATCATGGCGCGTTTTCACACACATCTCCGATTTGAGCAAGGGATATGTAGCGCTTGTGATATATCGATCGAAAGTGCATGAAATAGGTAGTTTTTTGACGCCATGGCCTGCTATAATTGAGTAACTTTTTTTAAGCGCTAAGAGAGCACCCCCTAAACCGCGGCATTTTGCCAAATTATGATAAAGCAGGCTTAAAGTAATCAATTTTGCCTACAGATTCTATTCGGAACCTTTTTCGATAACTCTTGAAATAAAAAAGTTACATGCCAAAGAAGTTTCGGCAATTTTCGGGTTTTTCAAAAATTTCTCGGAAAGTAGGCCATGGATCTCGAATTTGTTTTTACACAAAGTTGGCCCATCAAAAAGGTAATTTTTTTTTTCAAATAAAGTTCTCCGAAAAATGCATATTTGTCGAGATATTTCCAAGTGGCCCTCCGTCAGTAGACACCCTGTATAAACATAAACATTTAATAGCCAAAATTAATGTTAGGCATGCGTCTTGAAAGGTAAAATTTTGATCGCAAAAAGTTGATTTTTCTAGTTAAATTTCGAAATATCTAATGGTTGTCAAAGATGCAAAATTGAAATGTTCAAGGTTACATTATATTTTCCAAACAACCGCAGCTATGGTTCACATCAACAGAATTCAGGCGGCGGCGCTAAATTTACTTTAACATATAGGACTGATACTTTTTTAACATTACGTTAAAGTAATTTTTTATGAATGAGATCTCCTGACTTTTACTGATATGAACTAAATCAATGCTCCTACTTACCCACATCAAGATGAGTGGAACCATCTATCCGGCGGTGTCAGAACTTGACCCCCGTATAAGAAATCCGTAATAATTAATTACCGTCTTCCTCTCATCTGGTGCGCTAGTCACCGCGCGCCGTGTCATGTCATAATAACTACTCTCGGTATCTTTTGTTGCTTATACAGGAAAAACAATTTAAAAAAAAACGAAAACCCGCAAAATAGATCGCATAGTAGGCGTATATATTTTGCCGGTAGCTCGTGCGATTTATTGTGATATAATATGTGTGCGGAAATTCGCGAAAGATCTCAAACAAATACTGGTATGCTTATGATGCGAATACAACATTTTCTTAAGGTGATTGAAGTATTACTCCGCTTGCCCTTTGTAGAATTAAGATCGAGAATACCGATTATGCAGATGAGAGAAGATATCCGACCGCTGTGCATTCAGGCGACTAAGCTGTAAGCTCCACGTCCTACCTACTGATTAGAATGCTATTAGTAATCACCGCTACATCCACTCTATAATGCAAAGTTCTTGACTTGTCACATACCGCCCTCTACGGATGATAGCCTGAAGTTTAATTTCTCCCGTCATATAGTTTCGCTATTGGTCGCTGGATGCCCCAAACGACGTTGCTCTCATGCCTAAGAACCACAGATATCTGTACGGAGGTCAAAATGCTTACAGGGTCATTTTTTTTTTAATTCCGAATTTTGAATTTATTTTAAAAATATATGCAAAAACATATTAAAATGTTTAAAATATGCGCCTTATGTGAAATTTTCCCAATTTTTTTATGGTGCTATCAGAATCTGCGTATCTGGTCCCGTATACAGGGTGAATTACAAACTTCCTTTTTTTTAAATGGAACACCCTGTATTTTATTGCACTATGTAATAGCACTTAAAAAGAGATTATCAAATATATATATGCATGTCTATATTTATGTTTTACAGTTTTAATAATATTCACATTTTTATAGTGATTTTAGGATATTATTTATTAAATTTGGAAAATGAAAACAAAGAATAAGTCCGCGCCTGTCATTTTCGTAAATTAATATTGTAATGATCATATTAGTGTCACAAAATTTAGTTTGCTACTGGTTTTACATTATTTTGACTCATTAATGGCCCGTATGAATAAAAAGAAAGCAAATACTCATGAGCATGAGCCAATGCTCGAAGCAAAAGCTTAGAGTAAAAGGTCGGAGTAAGAGCATCTACTCCAATTTGTATGAATAATGATTTGCTTGTACTCAAGAGGATTTGCTTAAACAAAATAAGCATCTGCTCATAGCGTGATTGTCAAACCTGTCGAAAGTCACATAAATAATTAGTCTCGAAATTAGTGTAAACTCGTGTTGAGTCTGCATTAATTTGGGCGCATTGTGACTGTAAGTGTAATTAAAATGAGTGGAATTATGAAGAAAAGGGTACCAATCTGTTTATAGGGTCGCCACCACATTTCTAATTTTAACTTTCCTGACCTTTCCCGGTTTTCCCTGACCAAATACAGTGCGTTCCCCTGCATAAACAAACAAAGAAGTGTAAAAGACACAAAAATGCGAGTTGAAATTTCATCATTTGGAAATAAGACCTGATTTTAGAAACTAATTGGTGACATAATTTCTGTAGGTTTTACGACAAAATATTATTAAGGAAACTTGTTCAGAATGAAACACTGAGTAATTGTGTAAAATTTCAAATTCTTTGACCTATATTGATTTCTTTTTAATGTCATGGTTTTTAGACTTCCTAGGGGACCCTAATTTTGCATCGTGAACAATTTTTCTTAGTAACATTTCGTGATGGAAAACGAGGGAAAACTTGAAAAGAAATCAAAGTAGGCCTAGGATTTTGAAATTTTACACACTTACTCAATAGGGCAATCCAAAGAAGTGCATTTGTTTCAAATGCTAAATGTTTAAATTTCATTAAATTACTGCTTAAAATTCTTTGTTTTTGTTGTGTTCTTAATTGAATGAGTTGAGGAAGTCGAGATAAACGTTAGTTTTACCCAAATTTCAAGTGTTTTGAGCTAAACCTAAAAAACGCCGACGAGAATTTTTCTCTATCAGAAGTCATAAATAAGTGCATATTTCATAACAAAAAGCAGATTAAAGTTTTCTGACGTATGTTCAAAACATTTTATTACAGGTGAAACATGAATTTTTTTCTTGAAATCGTGCTGGCCTTCATTTACTTTGGGCAACGTTGACGGCAATTTGATCCACAAATGGGTCTTTTGAATTTTTACTGATCATTCGCAGTTCATCATCTGCAACTCCCGTCTGAAATCCAGGATTGGCCATTACCACAAGAAAATCTTCATTTTATGGTTTAAACAAAGGCTCGAACAAAGGGCGCCTCCCCTTTCATGATTTTCTTCCAAAAAGTAGGTTGCCATACAATTTACATTTTCTTCTTTAAATCGGTAGGTCTATTTTAGCTCCTCTTCGTACTTTGTATTGCTTCCGTGCAGGTAACTTCCCGAACTCCGTCATTTTATGACCAGCTCATGGCAAGGGGCATCTAATACTAACGAGATGCAAAAATTTTAGAGCAAATAATGCTCAAAGTAGTAAGCAATACCTTTATTTTATTCATAACAAGTTGAGGAAATACTTAAATGTGAGTGGATGCTCATACTTATAATACAGTTTTGAGCAAAACCTTTTACTTAGGTACAATACAATTTTATTCATAAAATATATAGCATATGCTTCAAGTTTTGCGAGTAAAAGGTTTTGCTCACTTTTATTCATACGGCCCATTGTTAGTTGAAAAAATGGTATATTCAGTGGAGGAACGAAACAATATTTATGAAGTCTACATCTTATAGCCCAACGTAGTGCAACTCGAGCGAGAAGATTGTATGCCAGGAAATACCCGCAAAGACATTGTCCTGGTGAAAGTTATTTTCGAAAACTTGCCTTTAAAATTCAAAACACAGGATCGGTTTTAAATAAAAAGAAAGAGAGGAGAGGACAAGAAGATGGTCAGCTGCAGGTTTTATTATATCTTGAAGAAGCTGGGAAGAAATCAATAGCCGATGCAGTAAGAGATTTAAATTATTCCTACAGTTTTTTCAGCAGACTTTAAAAAAACATAAATATAGACCGTTCAAATTCACAAAAGTTTAAGAAATTTCGAATAATGACTATGAAAAAAAGCTGCATTTTTGCAATGTTATGAGAGGATATTTAAGAAGAGATCCAGAGAATTTAAAGAAAATATTATTCACCGATGAAGCCACTTTCACTACCTCTGGAATATTCAACCGAAAAAATTCCCATTTTTGGAGCAGGGAAAATCCCCGAAAGATTATTCCGGTACAGAATCAAGGTAGAACATCCATTGGTGTCTGGTGTGAAATTTTAAATAATAAAATAATTGGACCAATATTTTTCAATAGTGAAATATAAACATATATTGAGCAACGTATAACGGAATTGCCCCCTGGAATTATCGATTCAATTGTATGGCAACAGGATGGTGCGCCATGTCACTCAACTGTCGAAATTAGGAACTATTTGAATGAAAAGTATCCAGTGTGGATTGGACGATATGGTGTAATAGCAAAGTCTTTGGTATATCTCTGGACGCTGGTAATAGCTTGGCCACCTCGCAGCCCAGACCTATCACCACTTGACTTTTTCTTGTGGGGTAGCCAGCAGTAGCGTGCAGAGATATTCTGCCCCCCCCCCCCGCAAAACTAGACGCGGGGCCCCTCTTTTGTTAAGATGAATGAATAAAACACCGAGTTTTGTCACAAATCACAAAAAAGATTATACCCTAACAATAAATAATTATAAACGCCGTTTCAAACTGAAAAACTGTTTGGTAATGTTGTCCAAATCCAAGCTGCTAGCCCTTGCAATCTTTAACTGATAAGGGAGGGAGGTTAGCCATTTTCGATCGCAAAAATGACTTTATTAGTTTTAATTTTGAAAAAAACTTTTCTACGGTTGAGGATGAAACAGGCAAACTTAATGATGGTAAACTTAAGAAAAGGCGAAGGTCAGCGCACAAATCCAGTAAAATACTGGCCAAATTATTTTTTTTTATTAAAATAAACTCTGCAAAAATTCTTATCGATGTTAAATTTTATAACTATTTCCTCGATATTTTATTAAGCACTAAACAAGTATAAATAATAATATAATAGTCCGATTATACCAGTACCACAACTGCCACGGCGACTGCGGATTTATACAGTGGCCCTAGCTCAGAGATATACAGCCCTAGCTCGTTGCATGATTATTCCCTCACTCAACGCCTAGCTCGTTGAATGACCTAACCTAACCTAACCTAAAATGAAACCTAACGTATCTATGATTTGTGGTTGTGGTCCTAGTCAGAAGGTTGGTTACACACAGAGCAACGACAATGGTAAAAGAGAGAATAATGAGCAGCGAGACAACGAGTGTACTACTGATAGGTGGAGCGGTGCCTGAGATTTCTCGATGATTTTTTGCTGTGGGCCCCGGGGCCCCTGGTAACTTGGGCCCCCCCCGCACCGCGGGGTCTGCGGGTGTGGCATGCACGCCACTGGGTAGCCTAACAAATGAGGTCTACAAGAATAAATCACGGAACCTCGAGACCTTAAAAGTGAGAATACATGAAGAAATAAATAAAATAAATAATAAACCCCATATATTTGCCAAATTATTGAGTAATTTAGATAAAAGAATAAACCTTTGCATGTAACGAAATGGGGAATCATTCGAACAGTTTTTGTAGTAGTTTTAAGTTTTTTTTAAGACAGAGATGACAATAATTCAGAAGTTGTAGGTAGTTTATGAGTTCTTAAAATAAAAGCAAAAATTACGCTATACTTCATTTCCATGGCACATGCACTGCTCGATTTTTGAAATTAATAAATATATCCCAAAATCACAATAAAAATAAAAATGTGAATATTATTAAAACTGTGAAACATAAATATAGACATGTATATATATATTTAAGAATCTCTTTTTAAGTGCTATTACGTAGTGCAATAAAATACAGGGTGTTCCATTTAAAAAAATGCAAGTTTGTAGTACACCCTGTATACGGGACCAGATATGCAGATTCTGATAGCACCATAAAAAACTTGAGAAAATTTCACATAAGATGCATATGTTAATCATTTCAGTATGTTTTTGCATATATTTTTAAAATAAATTCAAAATTCGGAATTTAAAAAAATGACCCTGTACAGTTTTCGTACACGCCTCGAATTAATTCCCATAATATATAGGGGGACATGCTAGTGACACCTCGCGTCGGGAATTATTTGTCAATAGTATATTGCCAATTGGTAAGGAATCTTATACAATACTATAATCGCTGCCTTCGACAATAAGATTAATTGAAATGTGGCAACATAGCACTCCAGTGCCAACCTTGACCGTTTACTTTGGAGCAGGAGCGTCGAGTTACTCTGGTGCTAAGGTTCAATTGCCCCACGTTTTAGACTTGGATTTTTTTTGCAATTTCCATTTTAGTAGGCCTCCGCTACTGTGTAGTTAAAAACTTTTACATCATGACTGAATCACTCTAATATATCGGTAGGATCAGGATGAAGCATACATTCTAAAAATGACAACACCACGTATAACGTGACCCTTGCTAATTCGTATAGCTATATGTGCAGTGAGCACCCCTAAATAAGAAGTCGGCTACGTTGCTTTAAAAAATATTATATATAAATATAAATAAATAAATATAAATATAATACATTTCAGGAGACAAGTAAATAAAAATTGTTCAAGTTTCAATAAATAAAATTATTAGGCTTTAATATCTGGTTGGCTATATTGTATTAAAATAAACACTGCATATAACCAAGTGACAAAAACAAAGAGGAAAGTTCGCTTTGCATTTTTCTAAGAGGTGTTATCTTCATCCTTAGTGATTTTGAACTTATGTTAGGTATACAGGGTATTTCAAAAGTAAGCGTAAATCTTCTGCGGGGGGCTTAATCCTCGGATAAACATAGGACAAAAAGTCCCTGTCAACGTGGGTCCGGAAATGCTTTCTAAATGAGCTATACGCATTTTCGAATGGGGCACCCTTTTTCCTCAATATTTTCGAAACCGTTAACAATAAAGTTTCCAAAATGCATTCACGGTGTAAACTTTTTACACTGAAGTCGAACACCTCGTATAGCTATTGTAACTACATACTTACTTATTATTATTATTATTATCTCGACTTAGCCAAAAGGCATTCGCACTCCCTCTACGGGGAACATTCACTCAGATCCCGGGTATCCCGGATACCAAAAGGATCTGGCTCGGACGAGACCCTTGCCATGTTATCGGGCCCTAGGTGACATTGATGTTGTTGGACGTTCCTGCACTCCCCATGAATTTCCTGACGGTTCGGGCTGTCGCAAGTAGTACCGCTTTCTGCATGGACCTGTAAAGACTATCAGTTAGACCCAGCTCCTTGATGTTTCTCAGCAAACTTTTTGGTATAACACCAGTTGTTGACATGATGATTGGAATCGTCTGGACGTTCTCCATTTCCCATTGCCTTCTAATTCGTTCTTCTAAATCTCTGTACTTCGCGATCTTCTCGACTTGCTTCACACGCAGGTTGTTGTTGTTCGGGATGGCCACATCAATCAGAGTTGTCTGCCTAGAAATTTTATCAACTATTATAAGGTCCGGTCTGTTATGGGCAACTCGTTGATCTGTCAGTACTGTACGATCCCAGTACATCTTGTAGTTGCTGTTCTCAAGAACAGGCTCAGGTGTGTAGTTGTAATATGGGACCCTCTCTGCCTGCACAAGCAGCAGCTTTTCCGCCAGTTCCTGGTGCAAGATCTTGGCAACCGAATCGTGTCGCTCCTTATATTCCGTTGATGCGAACATCTGACATCCTCCTGTTATGTGCTGGATTGTTTCCGAAGTTGGGCACCCGTATCTGCATCTGTCATCCACTACCGATGCATCTCCTACAATGAATTTTAGGTAGTTGCGAGTTGGTACAACCTGATCTTGTATGGCCAGTAGGAAGCCTTCCGTCTCGGGGAACATTCGTCCCGAGGTCAGCCAATAGTTCGACGCTAACTTGTCGACATGTTCCTGGTCAACCTCATTAGGATGCCTCCCGTGCAGCGGCTTCCCCAACCACCTCTGCAGTTTATCGTTGTCGGTTCGGTGGTGATTTTGACGCTCGTGTTCCGTCAGACGTAGCGGTGTTGAGACGTCTGCTCCGCATATAGCCCTATGTAGTGTGGAGCTGTTGGCCTGCCTGTAGAAATAATTACGCAGATTCAATATTTGTTGGTCCAATCGCTTGCTGAGATCTGCCAATCCTCTTCCTCCTAGTTGACGCGGCAGAGTTGTTCTTTCTACGGCGCTACGGGGATGATGTTTATGAGCTTTTGTCAGTAGTGTCCTAACTTTTCGTTGCAGGTTGTTGATGTCCGTGTTGGTCCAATTCACTATTCCGAACGAATAGCTGAGTACAGAGCACGCATACGTGTTCAGGGCCTTAAACAAATTCCTGCTGTTAAGATCAGTTCGCACTACTTGTCTTACTCTCTTGATGAATTCATTCGTTAAATCAGTCTTCATTGTTCGATGGTCTATCCTTTGAGCTTGTTTCATCCCGAGATACTTGTATGTATCTTCCTTGCTCATTGCTTCGATCTCCTGGGCGTCCTGCATCTCGTGTGCGCTTTGTTCGAGCTTTCCCCGGATGATATTAAGGGTGCGGCACTTGTCCAGTCCAAACAGCATTCCGATGTCCCTGGAGAACTCCTCTACAATTTTAAGCATTTGCGTTAGTTGGTTTTTGGTTGCTGCGATCAGTTTTAAATCATCCATATATAATAGGTGATTCAACTTGACCGCTTCTGCGTTGTTGCTTTTGATAGCGAAGCCATATTTTGTAGAGTTCAACCGATGTGATAGAGGGTTCATCGCCATGCAGAACCACAGTGGACTGAGTGAATCTCCTTGGAAAATCCCTCTTCGGATGTTGATTGTGTCGGTCTCGATGTTACTGTCTGCGGTTCTGAGTTGTATCTTAGTGCGCCAGGTTGTCATAACGTGTTCTAAAAAGGAAACTGTATGATGATCTATTTTATACAGCTTTAAGATACCTGTGAGCCAGTCGTGAGGTACGGAATCAAATGCTTTTTTGTAGTCCACATAAGCCATGTGGAGGTTTCGTTGCTTGGAATGAGCCTGGTTGCAGATGACAGAGTCTATGATGAGTTGCTCTTTGCATCCCATTGCGCCCTTCGAGCAGCCCTTCTGCTGCATTGCAGTGATGTTGTTCCGCTCGCAGTGAGCATATATTCGCTGCGTAAGGCAAGATGTGATTATCTTGTACAGCGTAGGCAAGCAGGTTATTGGGCGGTACTTGGCAGGGTTATCCGTATTGCTCTGGTCTTTTGGTAACAGGTAGGTTGCACCCTGTGTAAGAAACAATGGCATTTTCAGAGGATCGAGCAAGACTTCATTAATTAAGGTAGTTATCTGTTCATGCGTGCACCACAACTTCTTAATCCAATAATTTTGGAGATGATCTGGACCTGGTGCCTTCCAGTTGTGGGAATTCTTGATGACATCGGAGACCTCAGCGGTTGTGAATTGCTCGTGTTGCATCTGGCTATAGTTCCGGCCCATCTCGCGTTCTTCGCTGATCCAACTTGCACTGACATTGTATGGACCTGGTGTGGCAAGTTGATTTCTCCAGAAACCGTCGACCTGTTCTCTGCTAGGGTAACTCGCATTTGTGGCATCGGCGCTAGAATTAAAAGCACGGTAGAAACCCTTTTCTGATCGTTCAAAGAGTTTGTTGTCTCGTTTCCTGTTGTTACTAGCCTTGTATCTCCTCAGACGCCCTGCGAAAACAGAAAGTTTTTGTTTTAATGTGTCAAGACATTGTTGAGCAGTGATGTTCGCGGGGTCATGCCGAGAATGCATTTGGGTGCGTGTCATTATTGCCTGCACCGCCCTCTGGATCCTTCTAGTTCTAACTCCTCTGATATATTCCGTCACTTGTCCTATGTCTTTACGGAGACTCTCGATCTTCCGATTTAGTCGCATTTCCCATTGAGCCATTCGTGGTTCTGGTCTTGCACGATTCAACTCTTGGGCCGTTCGGATCTTGGCACCCATTACAGTGGTGACTGCCGTTGCGGCACAGTAGATTAACATGTGCATACGTTCTAATGTTGGTGTCACTGAAACATAGTTTGGTAAAATTCGTGTGTTCATAAGATCGAGCACGATCGCAAGTTTCCTGGAAGAATTCAATCTTGGTAGCGGTGGCCTGCTCAGTGGGTCTGTGCCTTCGTATCGCAATACTGCCTGTATCATATGTGCGTTTAAGCCTTCAAAATGTTCTTCGTTAACCGATTCCAGACTCTCGGTTGTTGGTTCTACCGTTTCGGCTTCTAGTTGTTGTCCAAGCGCTTGAAGTTCCCCATTGTTGTTGTTGTCATCTATGGCTATGTGTTCGCCGTGGATCTCTAGCTCAACTTCCCGTTTGATAGCGTTAAGTCGCGTTTCTGGAATTCGGTTATTTCTTAGAATAGTTCGATACTGATCTGACACTCTTTGTTCAGACACTTGCATGTGTGGAAACTCCCTGCAGAACTCGGCATGCAGTTGTTGTCGGTAGCCGATAATCTCTTGTCCTAAGTTTGTCACCCTGTAAAAAATACGCATAATCGATTCATTCATGGACACAGTCCATTTCATGCGTCGTCGTTGTAATCCCGCCTCTGTGAACGCTGGCTGAAGTTCCCGCGCAGCACCTTCGGTGGGTGGAACCCTAGTTCTCGTTTGGCTCCCATGTTGTAGATGTTCGTGTTGTTGTTGGGCTGTAGCTGTTTGTGCAACAGGGGCCCGCCTCATCAGCGCCCTGTTATTATCGCCCCCTATTATTATTATTATTATTATTATCTCGACTTAGCCAAAAGGCATTCGCACTCCCTCTACGGGGAACATTCACTCAGGTCCCGGGCATCCCGGATACCAAAAGGATCTGGCTCGGACGAGACCCTTGCCATGTAATCGGGCCTTAGGTGACATTGATGTTGTTGGACGATCCTGCATTCCCCATGAATTTCCTGACGGTTCGGGCTGTCGCAAGTAGTACCGCTTTCTGCATGGACCTGTAAAGACTATCAGTTAGATTCAGCTCCTTGATGTTTCTCAGCAAACTTTTTGGTATAACACCAGTTGTTGACATGATGATTGGAATCGTCTGGACGTTCTCCATTTCCCATTGCCTTCTAATTCGTTCTTTTAAGTCTCTGTACTTCGCGATCTTCTCGACTTGCTTCACACGCAGGTTGTTGTTGTTCGGGATGGCCACATCAATCAGAGTTGTCTTCCTAGAAATTTTATCAACTATTATAAGGTCCGGTCTGTTATGGGCAACTCGTTGATCAGTCAGAACTGTACGATCCCAGTACATCTTGTAGTTTCTGTTCTCAAGAACAGGCTCAGGTGTGTAGTTGTAATATGGGACCCTCTCTGTCTGCACAAGCAGCAGCTTTTCCGCCAGTTCCTGGTGCAAGATCTTGGCAACCGAATCGTGTCGTTCCTTATATTCCGTTGATGCGAACATCTGACATCCTCCTGTTATGTGCTGGATTGTTTCTGAAGTTGGGCACCCGTATCTGCATCTGTCATCCACTACCGATGCATCTCCTACAATGAATTTTAGGTAGTTGCGAGTTGGTATAACCTGATCTTGTATGGCCAGTAAGAAGCCTTCTGTCTCTGGGAACATTCGTCCTGAGGTCAGCCAATAGTACGACGCTAACTTGTCGACATGTTCCTCGTTAACCTCATTAGGATGCCTCCCGTGCAGCGGCTTCTCTAACCACCTCTGTAGTTTATCGTTGTCGGTTCGGTGGTGATTGTGATGCTCGTGTTCCGTCAGACGTAGCGGTGTTGAGACGTCTGCTCCGTATATAGCTTTATGTAGTGTGGAGCTGTTGGCCTGTCTGTGGAAATAATTACGCAGATTTAGTATTTGTTGGTCCAATTGCTTGCTGAGGTCTGCCAATCCTCTTCCTCCTTGTTGACGTGGCAGGGTTGTTCTTTCTACGGCGCTACGGGGATGATGTTTATGAGCTTTTGTCAGTAGTGTCCTAACTTTTCGTTGCAAGTTGTTGATGTCCGTGTTGGTCCAATTCACTATTCCAAAGGAATAGCTTAGTACAGAGCACGCATACGTGTTTAGGGCCTTAAACAAATTCCTGCTGTTAAAATCAGTTCGCACTACTTGTCTTACTCTCTTGATGAATTCATTAGTTAAATCGGTCTTCATTGTTCGATGATCTATCCTTTGAGCTTGCTTCATCCCGAGGTACTTGTATGTATCTCCCACGCTCATTGCTTCGATCTCCTGTCCGTCCTGCATCTCGTGTGCGCCTTGTTCGAGCTTTCCCCGGACGATATTAAGGGTGCGGCACTTGTCCAGTCCAAACTGCATTCCGATGTCCCTGGAGAACTCCTCTACAATTTTAAGCATTTGCGTTAGTTGGTTCTTGGTTGCGGCCATCAGTTTTAAATCATCCATATATAACAGGTGATTCAACCTGAACGCTTCTGATCTGTTGCTTTTGATAGCGAAGCCATATTTCGTAGAGTTCAACCGGTGTGATAGAGGGTTCATCGCCATGCAGAACCACAGTGGACTGAGTGAATCTCCTTGGAAAATCCCTCTTCGGATGTTGATTGTGTCGGTCTCGATGTTACTGCTTGCGGTTCTCAGTTATATCTTAGTGCGCCAGGTTGTCAAAACGTGTTCTAAAAAGGAAACTGTATGATGATCTATTTTGTACAGCTTTAAGATACCTGTGAGCCAGTCGTGAGGTACGGAATCAAATGCTTTTTTGTAGTCCACATAAGCCATGTAGAGGTTTCGTTGCCTGGAATGAGCCTGGTTGCAGATGACAGAGTCTATGATGAGTTGCTCTTTGCATCCCATTGCGCCCTTCGCGCAGCCCTTCTGCTGCATTGCCATGATGTTGTTCCGCTCACAGTGAGCATATATTCGCTGCGTAAGGCAAGATGTGATTATCTTGTACAGCGTAGGCAAGCAGGTTATTGGGCGGTACTTGGCAGGATTATCCGTATTCCGCTGGTCTTTTGGTAACAAGTAGGTTGCACCCTGTGTAAGAAACAATGGCATTTTCAGAGGATCGAGCAAGACTTCATTAATTAAGGCAGTTATTTGTTCATGCGTGCACCACAACTTCTTAATCCAGTAATTTTGGAGATGATCTGGACCTGGTGCCTTCCAGTTGTGGGAATTCTTTATGACATTGGAGACCTCATCGGTTGTGAATTGCTCATGTTTCATCTGGCTATAGTTCCGGCCCATCTCGCGTTCTTCACTGATCCAGCTTGCACTGACATTGTATGGACCTGGTGTGGCAAGTTGATTTCTCCAGAAACCGTCGACCTGTTCTCTGGTAGGGTAAGTCGCATTTGTGGCATCGGCGCTAGAATTCAAAGTACGGTAGAAAACTTTTTCTGATCGTTCAAAAAGTTTGTTGTCTCGTTTCCTGTTGTTACTAGCCTTGTATCTCCTCAGACGCCCTGCGAAAACAGAAAGTTTTTGTTTTAATGTATCAAGACATTGTTGAGCAGTGATGTTCGCGGGGTCACGCTGAGAATGCATTTGGGTGCGGCTCATTATTGCCTGCACCGCCCTCTGGATCTTTCTAGTTCTAACTCCTCTGATATATTCCGTTACTTGTCCTATGTCTTTACGGAGACTCTCGATCTTCCGGTTTAGTCGCATCTCCCATTGAGCCATTCGTGGTTCTGGTCTTGCACGATTTAACTCTTGAGCCGTCCGGATCTTGGCTCCCATTGCAGTGATGAAGGCCGTTGCGGCACAGTAGATTAACATGTGCATATGTTCTAATGTTGGTGTTACTGAAACATAGTTGGGTAAAATTCTGGTGTTCATAATATCGAGCATGATTGCAAGCTTCCTGGAAGAGTTCAATCTTGGTAGCGGTGGTCTGCTCAGTGGGTCTGTGCCTTCGTATCGCAATACCGCCCTTTTCAGCTGTGTGTCTAGGCTTTCAAAGTGTTCTCCGTTAACTGATTCCCGATTCTCAGTTGTTCGTCCCGTCGTCTCGGCTTTTTGTTGTGGTCCAGGCACTTGAATTTCCCGATTCTCAGTTGTTCGCTCTGCCGTCCCGGCTTCTTGTTGTGGTCCAGGCAGTTGAATTTCCCCATTGTTGTTGTCTATGTCTATGTGTTCGCCATGGATCTCTAGCTCAACTTCCCGTTTTATAGCGTTAAGTCGCGTTTCTGGAATTCGGTTATTTCTTAGAATAGTTCGATACTGATCTGACACTCTTTGTTCAGACACTTGCATGTGTGGAAACTCCCTGCAGAACTCGGCATGCAGTTGTTGTCGGTAGCCGATCATCTCTTGTCCTAAATTTGTCACCCTGTAAAAAATACGCATTATCGATTCATTCATGGACCCAGTCCATTTCATGCGTCGTCGTTGTAATCCCGCCTGAGTGAACGCTGGCTGAAGTTCCCGCGCAGCACCTTCGGTGGGTGGAACCCTAGTTCTCGTTTGGCTCCCATGTTGTAGATGTTCGTGTTGTTGGGCTGTAGCTGTTTGTGCAACAGGGGCCCGCCTCATCAGCGCCCTGTCACCGACGTCCCGCTTGCTGTCATGCCCAGCGCCGGCTCCAGACATGCCCATATTATTATTATTATTATTATTATTATTATAGAATTTCATATTTGAATACAGTAATGTACTTATAGTATGTATACACATTCCAAGTAGGTAATCTTCGTTCTTTATAGACAATATTCATTCTTAATGCCTACAATAACCATTTATGTAGACTACAATGAATAAATTTGTGCTGTTGAAGCGACAATTGCTTCACATTGTTTTAAAACAATCGAATTTGAATATATTTTTTAATCTCATCAGTACAGCACAAAATACCAATACCCAATGTTTGGTTTGCAATGTAAATCTCACAAATGCCGCCAATAACAATTGCAACAAAAATATTACCTATTATCATAAATACCAAATTCATTAATCAAAGAAAAACCACAGTTGTTTTGTGAACTACGTTATGTGACCATCAAAGCTTCACAATGGTGAATGCTAATAATAAATCTTAAGGCTACTTACAACTATTATAACTAAAATCCTACCTTTTGTATATATTTTCTGTTGACAACGATAGAGGTAAGTATAGGTATATTATAGAGATACAGCAACTTATTTTAGGGAACTACGTTGACAAGTTCGGTATGACAGTAATTTCTTTGGTTACCTATATATAGAGTCACAAAATAAAAAGGCGAAAAGAAAGTGGAATGACAGGTAGGTATTGATGGGATATAAGAAATAAATAAATGTTATGACTCCCTTCGGAGTATAAATAGGGTCAAGTTCAAGGATCTTCTCGTTTTCAAGTTCACGGGGGTCCTGGTAAACATTATAAATTGGACCGAAGGAAATTATCTAAAAATGTTTTGGTACGTGCCCAGGAGATAATTCAACTTTTATTGGCCAATAAATATGTGACGTTTATAGTTAATTAAGTCATTATTACAGTTAGATAACGAATCAGACACCCCTAATGTTATTTTCACTTCGAGATCTTAAGTATCTCAATTAGCTTTATTATCTTCTATAAATTATTCCCGTGTCTTTCACCTTCCAGAATTGACGACACCTGTCCCTGACACGACCTCACAAGACATAAAAATAGTTTTTGATTGTTAGTTTGTCGTAAAGGAAATAGGGCTTGTCCCTTGACACTTACATGCCCGTGCCCCCACATTATGTTCACACTTTAAAATCTCTTCGACAAAATGAACACGGATTGGATTTAATCAAGATAGGATTCAAGATCATTTGACGCTTGTAACATTTTGTTTGTTAACGTTTACATTTATTTTTTATTCAAATTTAGAACGGACAGATATGCTCAAACGAATTCATGAATATATTTGGGGTTTTCAAGGCACGCAAGGGAAAAGTTTTTAAATAAGGCATGTCTTCTTTTTGTGATTTTGATATATTATTTATGTGAAATGCTATAATAATTTTCAAAAGAAAAATAATTATTTCAGAAAATTTAAGTGATCTCTCATTTCAAAAAATGTTTAAATTATTCAGAATAAAATAATTGCAATTTATGAATTTTTACACTATTGTTGAACAAGCCAGTGCAGAGATAACAGATATGCTAATAAATGAAATGAAAATGTAAAATATTTGCATGCATCTGTAAATAATTAAGGCATATTTATTGCTGCCATTTTTGTAGAGAATTCGATCAAATCGTTTTAAATTTATAATAATAATAATTCTCACCGTCACAATATTCCAAAGTAGGAGTACCCTAGAAGCACAGACCTATATAGCTATATAGGTCTGTGCTAGAAGTAACTTAATGCTTGTCGTTGCCATTTGCGGCTAAAGCCGACTTTTCCCAATAGAACTATATTTATACAGGATATCATTCGCTCAAGTACTACGGAAAACCCTAAAAAACGTAGAGGAAAGTCGCCTAATTTCGGATGGTTTCCTAATTTCGGATAGTGGTTTATCTAAGAAGCCATCTGTTGTTTTAAATTGAAACCTCACCCTATACAATGCAAAAAGTCAAATTAAGCCCACTATGCAATATTGTGGTGGTACAATCTCTCTCCATTAGATGGCAACTCCAAACGTCTAAATTGCATGGCGGAGTTTTATGTTCAGTCGCGGTTTGAGCTGTGTCGATCTTTCAAATAATCGTTCCAGAATTTTGTGTTTGCGTCCTAGGTAAGTTAATATATTAATTAAGCCGGTATTCTAGTCACAATTAATCAGATTTCAAAAATAACAGTACTGCATTACTCTAACCTAAAAAGTGAAAAGGTGCCTAATTTCGGATAGTCTGAAGTTCCCAATTTCGGATAGTCTGAAGTTCCCAATTTCGGATACCAGAAACCCAAAATTCTGGCTTAATATAATATGTTGGTTGCGAGTAAATTGTCTATTTTCAGAAAAAGTGACAGATCCATTGAAACTGGCCATTATAATGAGGTCAGAGAAAAACAAATGGGATACCTACCTATCCTAATGTCTCAAATTTTGTTTCGGTCCCGAAACATTGGAAATTACATCAAACAAGCTAATAAAGAAACTAGAAAAAACGTATGTGTGCGCCTTTTGTTTAAATATATAGTTTTTACACTTGTAGAAAGTAGTCTCTTAATTTCGGATACAGGATCCGAAATTAGGAACCTTTTTTCAGTCGCACCAAAAAGTACCGAATTCATATACCGTCGTTTTCTTGGAAAAAACAAATGTAGTAAAATTCTTTTGACAATAAATTTTGTTTCATTATAACACGTTGCATATGCTATATGAAAAAATAAATAAAAAAACACTTCTGTATAATAAATACTTAGTAAATTTAAAGTAGTATCCGAAATTCGGCGACTTTCAACACATCACCTGACGGCGTAAATGCGAACATCCACAAAATATTTCTCACGTATAGGCGTAAGTCAAGATACGCCCGTTCGTGTGAAATTAAGTGACAACTTGAAGGAGAATTTTGTGGGCGCAACTTGCGGCAAATGCGCGCAAAGGAACCAAGAAACATATGATTCTAACCTATAAACCAGCGCAATTGTTGTATTTCGAGAAAGTTTCAGAGGCGTGGATATTTTTCTATTGTTAAAATGGACGTACTTATGATTTGGAAAGACGGTAACGTGAATGTAGTGTCTTTAGAACTAAAAACTGCCAAGTGCCGGAAAATACGTAAAGGTTGTGCAGTTAAAATATTATACAAACGCCGGTGGTACACAACACAAATAATTTCAAAAATATTTTTAAATGATTCCAAAGATTCAGAAAATATAACAATATTTATATAATATATGACGAAAATGTTTTGCTAAAATATTTTTCCTCACATTATATTAATATTCCCACAAAATATTTTACAAATATTTAAAAATAATCCCAAAGTACCTACTTGAAAATTTTGCAACATTTATAAAACATTATAGTAATATTTCTCAAAATCTGTTTTATAATATTTTATATATATTATAAGAAATATTATTACAACACTCACTTAAATGTTACGCCGAAGTGCCGTGAATTTCAGGATTTTTTTTAAAGTTTGCCTCATGAAACGGAGTAGGTACCACCAAAGTTTTGGTTTTATTCTTATAAAATACAAAGGATTATATTTTTTATATTTGTATTGTCGCTGTACCTTGGTAGAAATAAAATCTTTCACTCACAACTATATTATGGTTTATGGTTTAATGTTTCAATACTCTTGTCTCCAAATTTTATTTTTAAAAAACGTCGTAACATGATTGCTATACAGAAAAAGAATATTACGTAGAGGCGTAAATGCAAACTTTTTTCTTTTTAAAAAAAATACCTATTACATTTATTAACAAATAATGCACCAGCTTAAACTACGTTCTTTTGTCGTATCACTATAAAATATTATTTGATTCTATCGTGGAAGTTACATGTGAGAGTATTTAATAGGTTAACCAATTTTGTTTTTTCCTCTTCCTGTAAAATAAGTAAAAATCAGATACGCCCATACGTGAAAAGAGGGACGATATGCAGTCTAAATAGTTAGAAATTCTCGGAACATCGCCACGGCGACAGTTAGTAGGTACCTACTTACCTACTTCTCCCTCTGCTACAACTCACTTAGCCGTCAGCGGTGATTTTGACCAACAATAATCTAATAATAAGGCTACTGGTGCACGTTTGACAGACCCTGGAAGAAACAAAAACCCTTTTTCTTGGATTAAGTGGACATTTGTTTAATTCGTCGGGATTTTTTTCGAGTCTAGTATTTTGTTGTGTGTAATTAAGTTTTAATAGTTTGGGGGCAGTAGGTCCTTTTCATGATATTATTTTAATTTTTTTTAGAATGTAGGTAGCCCAAAAAATTTTTTTCGCTTTTGCCAGCAAATGCCTAAAAAATAATTATTAAAATTCCCACTAGGGTCGTGACGTCACTCATATGACTTGCAGCACTCGTCTGTGGCTCGTGCCGCAAACTATCGTATATACTCGTAAGAAATGAATGACATTCCGTGCTACTTATACAATATACTATTTCGTAAGAGATACGTAAAAGTTTATCTAAAAAGTTTGCCAGCCAAGTGCAACATTTCAGTACAATCGGTCGTACCGCCGTACCTCTATCTTGATATTTGCATTTTTGAAAATACAAAAATGGAAGTATACTGGTGTTTATACCATTAAAACCATTGAAACCTCATACTCGAAAGTTTTTTTTTATTTCAAACAAGTTTTGCTAATAAACTTTTTGTCTACCATAGCCAAAGGTCAAAATGCTACAAATGGTATACGATTATTTTAAAATTATTGTTATAAAATTCAGTGACAGAGTGCAATTTCAATTCCTATAACAACTTTCTCTAATGAAATTTTTCGATACCTGCGACAGAAGAAAATTGTAACTGAAAAATAAAAATTAAAGGCTTACGTAACCATACCTAAGACGATTTAAGGGTTTGTAAACTGACAACCGTTCTTAAGAGCTTTCAGATTTTGACAAAAAGATTAATAAAATCGCGAACAAATTTAAATATTGCGGTCCTTGGGAGATTTAAGTGTCGGACCACAATAATGTATTCTTAGTCGGCATTCCGATTGTTATTTTTTAATTGTCATTTGAACACTATGTGTGTCAATAATTATTGTGAAGTAAAACATTTGTGTCAGAAGAAAATAAAAAACAATCTTCACCCTCCCCATAAATTAACCAGACAACAACACGTGCTAATTCGTTCAACAGTTCCAAGCATTCGAGTCTTAACACTGTGGCAATTGATTTATTAATCGTACATCTTTCTAGGCGTTATGCACCAACAACAATTAACGTGTACCTCTTAATAGCTCTACTTTTTCTCCATAATTTATTTAAGCCCTCATTCTGGATTTGTCACATTTTCGAGCGTTTCTTTTGGGCTATTTTTCGTCAATAATTGCAGGTAAGTGCGTTTTTAAAATGGACCGTTCCTTGTTTGCATAATGGTGTGAAGCATCGAATCGACTTATTTGTTGTGCACATGTGTCGGCCAATCGCATCATTTTCTCCATAGAATATCTGCATGGCATTCTTAGTTTTCCCATAAAATCGGATAAAGTAAGTATCAAGAAACAACAAAAATAGCTATAGAACCGTTTAGATGCATAGGATTTTACCAAAATAGACACGTCGACACATTTTAATACCTTTGTTAAAATTTTTGCCTGTCCCTCTAACTTTGTTTTTCAAGTAGAAAGTTCTGGCTTCTGGCAAATCGTATAAATCCCTTGGAGAAATATGGTAGGTAGGTACTTGGCAACGTTTTCACATTATTATATTATAAATTAACTATGCCTACTCACTGTCCATACAATAGGTTAGAAATCTGTAACTACGGGAGTCTATTTGTCAAATTTGTTAACTTTTAGGGTATATTACTGTCATCCTTGTTATTACAACAGAACCTTAAGTGGGTTGGAGACCGTAGACATATAATTTAGACTGACCATGTTGCCAAATGTAGATACCCTATTTCAATCAGTGATGTCAGATACAATAAAACCTCCAATTCTTTTAAAGTAAGCCGAAAAAATTGTCAATGCCATTTTCGTACTCATCTTCATGTTGCTTTTAAAAAATGGCCAATAACCCAATTAAAGATGTAGGTATAACAATCATGAAATCAGGCAGATACCTCCAGATGTCACACAGAACATTAGAAATGAGTTTTATCATCGATTGGGATGTTGTCAACATGTAAATGGTGCACATTGCGAACATTGCATTATAAATATATATTTGCACGAAACATTAAATTGTTTAATTAAAAAGTTTCGCCTTATTTATTAATTACAAAAGTAGATAGTGCACCGAATTCGCATTTCAAAAGTTGGGATTGATTTTCTCCCCTTGCACACGCTAAAATGTCAACCATATTATATTTTACTGAATTTATTCCACCACCATGCATGAATGCATTTTTAAAATATCCAGTCTGTAATTGTCTATTTACATATTAGATACGGACACGAATGCGCCAAAGGCTTAAATTAAAAGGTGTTGAGTACCTACTTATTTGTTGCGACGATATAGATATCAGTGGAATCTTTTCCTACGTCATTATGTTTGTTTTTATTTGTCCGAAAATGCTTACAAAGTAACTTGATCCTAGGTAGCAGAGATCACGGTTTGTTCTGACTCATTAAATATGCCACTCTGGCACATGACTCACTTAATCTTTCTATTTGCTTTCTCAAAATGTATTGCCAAGAATAATAATGGTAGAGGGGATTGTACTAGAGTATATTTCCATTTTATTATTTTCAATTAACTGTTTATATCAGGGGTCAATGCAAAATGTATACAACTTATTATATAGAACTCACATTATGCAGATAAAACGGTTATTTATTTATTTATTATTTTGTTATTTATTTATAGCCAAAACGAAACCAGTAAAATGTATCCCATTGCAGCACACTGGTTGAAACTTCAATGTAGAATAGCCAAAAAATTGCATATGATTCACGAAATTTGCTATAACAGACTTAAAACAAAATAACTAATACTAACTATGCCGAAATTGTGAAGAATGTTGATAATTTTTTTATTTGTTTTTTTTTTATTTATACTGTCGAAAAAGGTCGCTGGACATATTTTTGCTTGTTTTGTTAGTATCTATTTTTTTACCGTTAATTTTTGTACTAAATTTTAAAATCATAGTTTTTTTGAATAGCGAATGAAAAAGTCTCCTTTCAAATGAGGTACATATCACAAACCCTTACTTAGATATTGAATTTATTCCATTTAGGTCTTCCACACTTATAGTAATATAAAATATTTTGCAGCAAGTTGGGGCCCTTGAAGTGCACGAGCATGCATGCATGCAATATGCATTTCTTATCGAGTTGTACCTACATTAGGTACAATTCGTTCAAGTGCAGGCCCTTTGACCATAGGTATTTGAAAAAATTGAAACTTAAAATGTCCTTTACGTTACTTGACACAACAGTGTACAATAGTTCCAAGAGTAGCTTGTGCACAAAAAAAAATTCATTATCGGCCAAATACCCGTTCGTGGTGATATGAAAACAGTAATAAGACAGTTACCTATACTCTCCAAAAATATTTCAACGGACTATGGGCTACCAAAATATATTTTTGTGTGTATTTTCAATGCATCGAAGGTGAGCAAAGGCTTGTATTACAAAAATTGGCATTATACACAAGGCTGTAGCTATATTTAGACTTGAATGCGCTATTTCAAATTTCTCAGTAGGTACCTACCTATTATCCAATATATACCCACTTTTTACCGCATCCATGTGTCGTGTTACAAATTGAAAACAAAATAAACAGCCAGCTCGACTCGTCACACCAGCATTACCACAAAAAATGTATAGAAATAGTTACCACATGGGTGAATTTCATCAAGTTTAACTTTTGTCACCTGCTATTTAAAAAAAAGAAGAAATGGTGCAGACGTGTTCATTCATAAATCCAATTTTTTCCGTCCATTTAAAGTGGGTAATAGTCCTATATTGCTTCCTAGTTTTTTAGGTAAGAATTATTGTAAAAGTATGTTCAAGAATTACTTAGGTATTCGCTGTATACTTAGGGGGATGAGATCAGTTGTTCTCTTGAGAGATGTAGGATAAAACTAAGTAGCCATAAATTGGAATAACCACACAAACGTTTTACTAGTTTTATTGTCTTTATAATACTTGTACGTATTTGCATACCCGCAAATTCCACAAATGATTTTTTAACAAAAGAAACGTAATTTTAAATAATTCATACTACTGTTAAACAAAACGGTTGCATGTTCTAACCAAATAAAATCTTAAGATTAAAGGAACTTACCTACCTGAGTGAAGTTCAATCTTGATTTCAAAAATATAGTATAATTTAGTATATTTTTTCCGTACTACTACTTCAAAGCAAAGTTAACAACGTTTACTTATCCCGTTATCGGCATATAGGTATATATTGTAGGTATGTTCTGCGTAATCAGTCTTTTTAAAGTATGTATATTGTATATTTAAATAGTTTTGATCAATGAGCTAGGGCAAATATAATTCAGCCTATTATTCAGTTGCGCAACAAAAAATTTGGGAGGGTGATATTTATTTCAACGAGGCCTTCATATACAATCAAGATTAAACTTCACTCATAGGTAAGTGATCTTAAGATTATATCCCGGCCTAGTCTCAAAAAAATATAGTATAATCTAGATGTTTAAAGAGCACCGAAAATACTGGTTGCTGATACTTTCTTTGTCTAATCACCAAATAGTGATAAAACAAAAGAAAATATAAAATGCAATTATCCCTTGTTTGCAAGGGTTTATTATCTATGAATGGTAAACTAGGTAGATATCCAACTAAGACTTATTAGTGAATAAGGTTAAATAAAATTATGCGAATATGCCCTTTCTCACACCGACCAGTGACTTTACGTTGAATAGTATTTTATGTTAACATAGCCATTCTCCGAGGACTGCAAAAGTATCAGCCAGTCATCTACGCGGTTTATTCCAATGCTGGATTTGATCCACACACCTTTACTTATTTAAAATGGTCTATGTTGATTGTTGTTAAACTGTTCATGTTATTTTTATACATAATTCCATAAGATTTGGCAATACAGATACTAATATTTTGATAGCAAAAAAGAACAAACTAAACTAGGGTAAATGAAGGTCTCTATAGATTGACAATTTGAGAAACTTATTAGTATATATTTCCACATTGCCCTCATATTTTATTACTGTATATGGAGACAATAGATTTTATTTCAAAATAGATCATGCTTTCATTGAATACCTCATCTATTTTATTTATCACAATTCGCTGCAGATTTTAAATAAAAGCAAATTTATTTCATATGGAACCAGGTCAATATGCCACAAAACCGTGTAATTTTAAAAAAATCAAATAGATTTATAGATTGCATTTTTTCCTTGCGCCATTATCTAATCGTCTCTGTGCAAAATAATCGCGGACAAATTTGTAGTTTTTCCTAAGAGTCTATCCGAAAATAACTGTTTTTAAGCACGTTTTAAAGCCATGTCTGCAGTGACGCCATCTGCCACAAGTATACCACAGAATAAATAGCGCTATTGCCGTAGGCTATATATTCTGTGGTAATGCAAAAGGTGATGTTGGGTTCACCACAGGCCATGGTGCATCGCTGAGCGATGGTTTACTGTCTTGTAAGTTGATCTTATTACCACCCAAAAGTTGGAAGTTGATATTAGTACTATCAAAAGCAATAATATGGTCTGTATTATTACTACAAGTAATACAAAAAGGTAAGGTGGGGTCCACCACAGGCCCATGCAGCATCCCTGAGCGAGGGTATATTGTATTCTATAACTAAAATCAAATAACTCTTACGCCTGATGTAAACAAGAACGTGTGCGTTGAGATTTTCGGCAGAGCCGCACTGGTTCACGACCTTTATTTAATTTTACTTTTCCAATTGTTTACGTCAAAATATTTCGGAAAAATTTATTGGCTTAATCAAAATGAGTCAAAACATCGATAAAATTATTTGTGGCAGTGTCTAAATAGCGGAAAACAACAAGATAAAACCGCACAAATACGCTTTTGCGATCGAGTACATCCCTGTTGCCAGACGCGCTGATAATTTAGGCCCTATTGACCAATCGCCTTATTTCTCGTGCAATCACCCTTGTTCGGTGATCATTTGTAGGTGGTTAAAGCAAGTGAACACGTTGAGGTTTTTAGACAGACTATATTGTATGAAATGAATTCAGTACACAACCTAATGTTGTAACTTATAAGTAAGCACTTATTGTTTATAAACTAATACGAAACAATCCTAATTACCTACATAATGATTTACGTCGACAGAGGAATGGTGCTGGCCATATTTGGTAATGTTGTTATAATATTTGTTACGTAGCTTGTGTTGATCCAGTACACTCGGAACAACTTCGAACACGTGCTTTTATTTACGCCAGGCGTACGAGTTACTTGATTTTAGTATAGAATATCCAGGAATATTGTAACTATTACTCCCAAAAGCAATGATGTAAGGTGATATTATTACCACCAAAAGCCATAATATGGTGTGTATTTATTATTGCCACAAGTAAAAAAAAAGGCGAGGTTACTGCCAAAATCAATGATGGAAGTTATTACCACCAAAAGCAATAATATAGTGTGTATTTAGTATTAGTAAAGTAGTAAGAAGGTGAGATTGGGTCCTGCGCTGTAATGCTAGTCCAGTCTGTATTGTGTTCTAGAATACCTATGGTGTGCATTTATTATTGAATATATTTACAATGCCACTGACAGGCGATGCCACCACAGGCATTCCTATAGTTAGGTATATATATGAGTATTAATTATATCTTTATAATAGGTTGGCTAAAAAAGACCTTATTGATCTACTATTTTGATAACTAGGCACGTTTTGTAAACAGAGGGTAATTTGGATCTGTTGTGGTTACTCGAAATATAGCTGTTAATTTTTTCAAACAGGAAAAAGTGGGATGTACTTTTCCTTGTTGTTTACCTAGTAAACGACCCTAATAAAGTGCGCTAATAATGTATTCTGGTACTGCCAAAAGTAACGTTGTACCTGTTCAATTGGTTTAGGTGATTCAGAAGCTAAACCCGGGCGCACATTGAGACGCAGACGACGCAGTTGACGCAGCGCAGCGCAGGGCAGTTTTTTGTGTAAAGCCGCGTCCAGACAGTGTGTGGTGCTTGCAAGCATCTGCGAACGCGAACACCGCAAACATCGCAAACGCCTAATCTGGACGGTTGTTTTCGCCGTTTGCATAAGCTTGCAAGCATCTACGAATCTTGCGTGTGGCGTTCACTCCGAGAGCGGTACATCAAAGAGATTCGCGCGCGCAGTTTGGACGGCAGATTGGGCGTGTGTGCGGTGTTTGCGTCGTTCGCGATGCTTGCAAGCATTTCTGAGCGCAACAGGGTCTGCCCAGTAGAGGACTCTAGTCTAGATAATGGTTTTGCGCAGTTTGGGGTTGGGCGATATAATATTTCTAAACACGGCACTGAGACGGCAGTTCTCGGCCAACTGAATACACGTGAAACCCTACCCGAACCTTTAAAAGTTGCGAACTACGCGCAGTGTGGACGACCCAAATATAATGCTTGCAAGCATTATTTTTTCACATGTTCGCACTGCTTGCAAGCACCACACACTGTCTGTACGTGGCTTAACATGGAATTCAATCGAGGCGCGCAAATTGAGACGCAGTGCAGGGTAACGTAGAACTGCGTCATGTGAAGCCTGCCCGACGCAGTGTTTAGTACACAGTTGACTGCGTTGCACGTGGAGCAGGTTACTAAAAAAAACAAATTGAATAAAAAATAGATTAAAAAGTTATTAAAAAGTAGTTTAGATTCAGAAAACTCTATTGATAAATTGAATTCGCCATGGCTCTTCCTTTTTTCCAAATATTTACTTCTACAAAAAGTTTTTCTTAATTCTTTTTGATACATCGTAAAGTAAAAGATCTTCAAATTCTTCATCTGATTCTGATTCGGAACTCGATAATAAACTCGTGGCTATTTCCGCCATAATTATTATAATATTTTCAAACGTAGACGGCAAAGGTGCATATAAAACTGTGCTTCAATGTGCGCTTTGGCTGTGCAACACGCGTAATTTTTCTGCACTGCGCCAGCCTGCGTCTCCTCACCTGCCCTGTGTTGACTGCGTCGTCTGTGTCTCAATGTGCGCCCGGGTTTATTTTTGTGACTATCTACTCTCCTTTCTGATGTCGGCGCTTTGGAGAACGGGAGCCGTTTCTGCTCTCTTGACTATACGAGAGCATTTCGGCACGCGACCACGACGGCGACATGTTCTTAAAGCACAAAAAAGGCCCATCACACAGAACAGACCTACAATACAAATAGGCCGAGAACGAACTGGATACAGTTCTTGCAATCTAAGCTGACACGCGAAAACCTCAGTCTAAGCGCCAGCGATCCATAAGCAGCTAATTGTGCGGCGCTTAGACTGAGGTTCTCGCGTGTCAGCTTAGAGTGCACAGACTTGTAAGTAAACGTCATTTTCTTTGCTTTGGCTTCTTAGTACGGAAAAAGGGGTACTAATATATACTACCTACGAGACGAGGGCGGAATATAATTTTAAAGTACCTATCGCTCTACCATAAAGCTGCGAAATTGTCGCTCAATATTTTACTTGCTTAAGACTGACAAACAAATTATTATAAAAGAAACTCCTGTTGCCTAAATAATTCTAAGCAACGGTATGCCTACCGCAATAAAGTTGATGCCATAAAGTGTCTTTAACAAGCTGCCACACAGTTAAAAAACAAAATGTGCCACAAGATTTGCAGGACGCACTCTTTAAAAAAATCCAAACATTCCATTGACTAGGAGAGTAGACTACACTCGACAGCCTTCTTTATGGTATGGCATTCGTTCTAAAAATATCAAAACACACGCCATATCCTGGGAGAGTTTATAGGACATTGATATATAGTACATTCTTTGTTGGATACAGGGTTGGCAGGCCCATATATGGCACGGGCTCTATTTGACAACAATATGTTACCACTATAACATAGTGTCGTAAGTTAAATCTAGTTATAGGGTTATTATTTCTCTAAAAATCTCCTAGATATTAGCGTCTACGCCATAACATATAACCACATTACTTCTCATTTGGTTCCTATCATCTGCCTTGTACTCTGAAGAAGAAAATCTTGAATAGTAGGTATACGTAAATTTGATTTTACGCTTACAACACATCTGCGTATACTCTTACACTCGGTGGTTTATACAAAAAAGCTACGTTCATGGTCTTTTCTAGAAATTGAACTCATTGTGCGATTTCCATATAGTTCGTTGACACAAAATTGTTAATGAAAATTTATTTCATAAAGTTATCTCGTAATTCACTGAACGGAACAAATCTATGTCAAGATTGTGGTCTCGTATCTAACTTATTAAGGACTGATTGTTGATTAATGTGATGGGGCACCGTTTTCCTTATTGACTCTGCACAATTTTATATCTCCTTCGCATTATTTCAAAGGATGTAGAGTTGTTTGTGATAAACTTTCAATCTCTTTTAAATGTCGCAACTTGTGTAGAGGGTGTCTTTCACACGAAAACTACTCTCTTTTCAGTTTTCAGAGGTATTCGCTTTTAAATTTACAAATTTTGGAGCGACTGATAAAAATAATTAGTCAGAAATATTTTTAAAAAGTATATTTATTCAATAATTTGTATGATATTAAATGTTAAATCTCCTACTTTCTTGCCTAATAAGATCTAACAATGCCAATATGTACAGGGGCATCACTTGAAGATTGGTCACCCCTTAACTTTTTAAATTTTGGACCTAGAAAAAAAGTTATAAGTTATATGAAATTTTCTGGCAATCTCAATGAGCTTATAAAAAAAACAATTGAAAGTCGCATTTTCACATATAGACAAAACCTGTTTTTTTTATTGGAATTCTCTGTATATTATTGGATATATTTTTTTACTTTGTTATTGTTATTGATATGTTTTTACTTTGTTATTGTTATTGGCTGCTTGGCCATTCCCCAGTTCCAAGGGCCTATAATATCCCACCTTTAAGTCGCTGGCAGGGGTTAAACTGGCTCGTAGCCATCCCCATACCAGCTGTTATTTTTGCATATTTCTTAATCGAATCCAATCCTAAATTAAACCTAAAGACAAACACAACACCCATGGCACATACCGCGGTGGGACTCGAACCCACGACGAGCGATGTCAAAGCGTGGGTCCAATTGAAAGACCCACTCGTACACCGCCGCCCCATTGGATATTTGAAATCTGCATAAGATTGCCATGAAGAGCTTAAAGATCAGTTGTTGTTTGCATCCCTCTAGGAAACAAAACGAAACACTATTTCTAGACACTAATAATTTTAATTATTAGGTATTATAACTTCTGTCAATTCGTCCATATAATAATGTTTCATTTTGTTTTTTTTTTGGAGGGATGCAAAGCACTGATCTTAATCTTGAATTTAAAGAAATTTTGTTAATATTATAGATGCAAACGTTTCTAGTAGATATACAGTGTCTGCCAGAAAGTTGGATACAAAAGGGAATTTTCTTTATTTGAAATTTCTCAAAAAAAAATATTCTTGTTAAAAGTTGGTGCTTGTGCTTAAACTCAAAATCCACCCGTAAAAATTTTGAAATTTCGATTCGTATACAGGGTAGGTTGAAAATATGAAAATTCCTCAAGAGTAAAGTACCCCTATTTTTAGAACTACATCAGAGTGGCACTAAGAAAAGTTGTTTGGAATCTCAAGGAAATGTCAAATATGAATTCACAGCCACCTACTCAAAAGAAAAAAAATCACACTTTTTGCATTTTTTATTCATCCCGCTGTATAATTTTTATTGTTGAATTCTCATTTATTAAATAACTCTTAAATTGTTGCTTTATTAAAATAATTTATGTTCCACAGATTAGATGCTATGTTATGTTGGAAATTGTAGGAGTATTTTACCTGGATACAAAAAAACGACAAACTTTGCGGAACTTTCACTTATTAAGTGTTTTTAAGATACTAGTTAAATGTAAACAAAAATCATTGGTATCGTACTGTCATGCTCGAAGATGTGCCTCAAAATACATATCTAACATTATGTATTATACAGCGTGATGAGTAAAAAATGCGCAAGTGTGATTTTTTTTTGAGTAGGTGGCTGTGAATTCATATTTGACATTGTCTTGAGATTACAAACAATTTTCTTAGTGCCACTCTGATGTAGTTCCAAAAATAAGGGTACTTTACTCTTGAGGAAATTTCATATTTTTCAACCTACCCTGTATACGAATCGAAATTTCAAAATTTTTGCGGGTGGATTTTGAGTTTAAGCACAAGCACCAACTTTTATCAAGAATATTTTTTTTTGAGAAACTTCAAATAAAGAAAATTCCCATTTGTATCCAACTTTCTGGCAGACACTGTATAATATATACAGGATGATTTTTTAGGTCTAAAACCGTGATTTTTTGCTTATTTTGCACCCCACAAAAAAAACATAAGGAACAGAAACGTGGCAATTTTGGATAACTAGATGACGTTGAAAATAAAATCGGCATCCACTGCCAACCTATATGTACAGAAAACTAAAATTTGTCAAAACCATTAGTAGCCGCATCATGTTTATTGTAAGAGATATCAGAAAACTTTTATATTGAAAATTGATGGCATTGAGATGGTCTCTGCAACCGGGTGCTCAGATAGTTTCAGAAAATTGTACAGGGTCTTCGGCTCTCTTGACGTCATGAAAATTTTTGTAGATTTAAGGTTTTCCTAGTTTTGCGTGAAAGTTGACCGTTTCTTTGTTTACGTTGTCCAGAATTGCCATATTTTATTATCTTATTGGGGGGGGGGCAAAATAAGCAAGAAAACTGCTTTAATAAAAAATGCAACCCTCAAGAGGGCCGAAGACCCTGTGCAATTTTCTGAAACTATCTCAGCACCCAGTTGCAGGAACCTTCCGAGTGCCATCAATGTTCAATATAAAAGTCTTATTCTATCTCTTACTACGGCTACTAATAGTCTTGCCCAATTTGAGGTTTTTTTAGCTTCACATAGCTATGCGAAATTGCCACGTTTTTGTTTCGTAAGTTTTTTGAGGGTGCAAAATAGTCCTAAAAAATCATCTTATATGCATCATTGGACTGGCAATTCTACGTAGATTTCAAATATCCGATAATACAGTGTGTCCGCATTTGCTTGTGAAGAGTAAAAATCTATGAAGAACCGAGTGAAATAATTCGGGATTATATATTTTTTAGATTGTATGGGAAGATATCTCACCGACACTACTATTTCGATTGGGCGATTTATTCCATGGCTAGCTATGATTTTTTAAATGACCAATTTGCATAATAATACCATATCAGACATTCTTTCAAGAATGGTGTCATGGTATTGGTCAGAGCTCACGTTCACAAAGTGGAGAACCCTGTATAAATCACGATGCACAAGTTGGTGATCCTTTTTTCAAATGGTTCAATCTTCACCTAAGATATTATTGTAAAAAATCATTTAAAAAAGTTATACAAAGAAGAAATCGATATTTTACATTAGATCCCTAGGTAACTGTCAGATATGTATGCTATCGTTTTTGTTTTCATGGCGTTCATTACACACTTGATTTGTTAATTGTAAGGAAATGTTAAATGAAGTATGTTTTTCCAAGGGGGACAGACAGAATGCCGAATCCCGAATTTTTTAATTAAATATATTTTTTAAATACATCATTTTTTCGTAAAATTTGATTTTTTTACGTACACTCTGTATGAGGTAGACTGGCTATACTATGTACAATAATACCTTAGGAAAGCTTAACCGATTTGCAAAAAAATATCACCAAACTGTGCCCCGTGGTTTATACACGGTACTTTGGAAAATCCAATTTTTTTAAGTTTGGCCCAACTTACATTATATTAATATTTTGTACAACAGGTTTTGAGCTAAGGTCACTTCGATGGCACCATAAGTTTTATTCTTAAAAGAATGCCTAATATGGTATTCCGAAAATTGGTCATTTAAAAAATCATAATCAACAATGGAATAATCACCCCAATCGAAACAGTGTCTGTGAGATATCTTCCCTTAGGTGAATCTAAAAAATATATAGGTACTGCCGAATTTCACTTGGCTCTTCATGGATTTCTAAAATGTTCATAAGCAAACGCGGACACACTGTACATATACAGGGTGTTCCATTAACAAAACATTTTTCTGATAACTGCATTAAGATCGCAAAGAAATTTCCTACAACTCTGGTATTTACCATTCTTTCCTAGATTCAAAGTTTGAATCTTCAATTAATACCCCTGTACAGGGTGTCTCAAAAATGTCGAGTCCGATTATTTCCTTGGTTTTTGAGATAAAAAAAACATCTAAAAACGCAAGTGAAGCAATTTTTTCCGGGACATCCAAATCTAAGATTAGAATTGACATGACTGTTCTTGTTTGATTGCCTTTTTGATATTAAGGAAGAAAGATAGTAAAATCTGCTCATTATTGTAATTTGAATGTCATAAAAATAAATTGAGAATATAGTAAAAGTTCCTATACTTTCCACAGATATTTAGATATTATTTAAAAATCCTGACAGAGCGCTTTCGGTTAAACAACCATCATCAATGTCATCTATAATATACGTACAGTTATGTTATAAATCACAAGATCAATTAAACCGATAAACTTACTTGTCGAATACAAACTAATAAATGCGAAAACCACATGTTGGTAACCTTAAAGGTATTTTTAAGTATTATAAGAAAAACCGTGGCAAAACCCCATCAATCAAACAGCTGAACCCACCATCCGGTTCAAAATTGAAATAGTAGCAGTTTAACAAAGTTTAAATCCAAACAATAACTAAATCACATTTTTTAAAAAAATTAGGTGGGCCAGGACATAATATAAGTTAAAATTATTATTTCGAGACGAGACGAGGGAGAGGCATGACGTATCAGCCGAATTAGCCGGAACCGGGTTGTCAAAAGTCAAATTACTGTCGATATTCTAGCAAATGGCCGCTATTACACCACGTGATAACAATTGGTGCTCTAGCCACTTAGCGTGAACACTAAGTACTGAATGGTGAGCAAAAAGTACAAACGCTCAAATATATTTGACAGAACTGGGGAAATCGAGAATGAAGTCGTTATAATTATGAAATCTACTTGATAAATTATCTATATTGACTTTAAGATTTTTATAAAAAAGTTTTAGTATTTTTTTGTTTTAATTTTGATAAAGTTTTAATTTTAATATTTTAAATTTAAAGTCAAAGCTGAGAGTCAAAGCTGA
This sequence comes from Pseudeuparius sepicola, assembly GCA_963920635.1. Taxonomy (NCBI): domain Eukaryota; kingdom Metazoa; phylum Arthropoda; class Insecta; order Coleoptera; family Anthribidae; genus Pseudeuparius; species Pseudeuparius sepicola. Next base: position 18,277,490 of record OY987305.1, read on the forward strand.
GAGGAAATAATAAAGTAATAGGAAGAGCTGGAGCTGCAGGTTAGCAACTCCTGGTGTCCCCGAATGTTTTTCGTCATTGAGAGTTAATTCAACAATCTATGGTGTAAAGGGTTGAAACTTCTATTTAAGTTGACTTGGAAATTAAGGCTTTTTTATTAATTGGTAGATCTTTTTAATTTCTATATCCTCGAAAAAATCCAATTTCTTAAAATTATGGGTAAAGGTTTGTATGATTTTTTAGAATTTTTATAAGGACTAAAATTGTGGTTCGAATGATTTACCTAAGTGATCTCCAAAAACCGAGTTGTCTCTTGTGAGATGTTCATGAATACGGGTCTTCGCGACAAGTTCTACCTATATATATGAAGCTGAACATGAATTACAATTAAGGTTATAAACACCACTCTTGTTCAAGTCTTCCACTTTATCCTTATTATTAACAATAAACTGCCCTAGTCTGTTACGTGTCTTGAAAGAAACTTGAACATAATTAAAATATTGGTGAAAGCGTTGGGCAACTTCTTGTGACAAATTTTCGTCTACAAAAGGGATAGAAATATACATACTGTCTGTTAAGTATGTAGAGTAAGCTAAGTTTTAAGTTTTTTTGATTTAAATTTTTAAATAATAAAATCGACAATAGAAGGGTCATATCCATTATTAAAGGCAACTTGTTTAATTAAGTTTTTTTTTTTATTTTCGTTAGACATGGGGATATTAAGCAACCTATTCACAAAACAATTAAATGAAGCCATTTTATGTTACCCATAGCTAAGCCATCGGGCTGTGAGTAAAATTCATTATTTAAGGAAAAAAATTTGAAAAAGGCAAATGTTTTGTATTTTAACGTCTTTCGCGTTAACTGATACTCTTAAATTTGGTTATGGAAAAGATAGATTTTCTTTTCAATGAGAAGAGAATTGGGATTAATAATCTTACCTTAGCCCGGACGCTTTGCGGTACACAAAAACTTTGTGTGAACTGGTAGGATAATCGGAAGGAGAAGGGTTGAGAAGGAAGGAATGAGAGTTGTCACGAATTTGTCGAAGTAAATTTGATTTCACTAACCACGGCACCCGCCCGAACCGAATACTGGAGTAGTCGTCGTCGGAATGAATGTTTTTGCTCGGTGTTGGCCGCGTTTGTTTTTTTTTTGTTTCTTAGAAAAAAAGGAATACGCATTAAAGGAAAATGGACTGTAAAAGAAACTAAGGACGACGCGCAGGATAAACATGTGAATTTTCTAGTCCAGGTATACGCAATTAATTAATAATTCTTAACCTATAATGAAAGAAAAAAATTAAAAAAGATACATTAAATGGGACAACACAATTTTTTGCTAAACGGTTACCGAACAGCAAAAGTTGAGTAAAGTTAAGACTATGTTGACTTGACAGTATCATCATTAACATTATTGGCGCATAGGAGATCTTCCACTAACTTGACACTTTTCACCCTTTGGAATGGACGTGAACAAATTGCTGACGTCGAAGGAAACTAAAATATAAGAAGTGGTTATGTTAAGCTCAGTTAGCTTTTTTGTTAAGTCAGGGGAGTTCCGTCAAATTTTTCATTTTTCCTTAAAAATATTAAAAAAAGTTAAATTAAAAATCAAGAATTAATTATAGTCATTCTTGGCAGATCTGAGTACGTTGAGAAGGTAACTACTTTTTTGAATGAGAATAATTTTGTTAACTTGGTCTCTAATCCTCTTAACAAATTTACAAATAAGACCAAATTGTTTATTAAGCACTTTAAGGATTTTTTCGATACCTTTGAGTCTCCTCGAGAGCTTTTATCTATATAGTAACCCATCTATTCCTAGAATGTAACCAGGAATACCTATAAGAGCAGTAGTAAGTTTTACCAACACCCCTGTCTGTTGCGGCTGATTCAGGAACTCACAAAATGTTCTCCCAAATTTGGCATACTTAACAAAAAAGCTAACTGAGCTTAAAATAACCACTTCTTACATTGTAGTTTCCTTCAACGTCAGCAATTTGGTCACGTCCATTCCAGAGGGGGAAAGTGACAAGTTAGTGGGAGATATCCTATGCGCCAATAATTTTAATGATGATACTGTCAACATAGTCTTAACTTTACTCAACTTTTGCCTTTCTCATTTTTTTCCTTTAATAATGAATTTTACTCACAGCCCGATGGCTTAGCTATGGGTAGTAGTCTCTCCCCACTTTTATCTGAGTTTTTTATGAACAATTTGGAAAACACTGCTATTATAACGCCTAATAATGTTGAAATCCTTTATTGGTCAATAACCTGCTACTTAGCCAATACATAATAATATTAAATTCCCCTTGAAAGTAGAGTTGAATAATAGGCTGAACTTTTTAGATCTTACAATCTCGGAAGGAAAAGGATTTAATAAATTGGAATTTTCCATTTTATAAAATCCTCACAGACAGACCATACCTTCCACCCTTCATTTAATTGTTATGTGAATATAGGTTGCTTAATATCCACATGTCGAACGAAAATTTCAAAAAAGAATTCAACTTAATTAAACAAATTGCCTTTAATAATGGATATGACTCTTCTATTGTCGATTTTATTATTCAAAAATTTAAATTAAAAATAAACTAATACTTAGCTTACCCTAGTAGGTATATTTCTATCTCTTTTGTCGAGGAAAATTTGTCACAAGAAGTTGCCCAGTGCTTTCACCAATATTTTATTAATGTTCAAGTTCCTTTTAAGACACGTAACAGACTAGGGCAGTTTATTGTTAATAATATGGATAAAGTGGAAGACTTGAACAAGAGTGGTGTTTATAAGCTTAATTGTAATTCATGTATAGGTACATAGGTACAACATTCATATATAGGTAGAAGTCGTCGCCCTTTGAAGACCCGTATTCATGAACATCTCACAAGCGACAACTCGGTTTTTGGAAATCACTTACAACATTCGAACCACAATTTTAGTCCTCATAAAAATTCTAAAATAATCATACAAACCTTTACCAAAAATTTTAATAAATTGGATTTTTTAGAGGATTTACAAATTAAAAAAGAACTACAAATTAATAAAAATTGCCTTAATGTCCAAGTCAACTTAAATAGAAGTTGCAACCCTTTACACCGTAGATTGTTGGACTAACTCTCAATGATGAAAAACATTTATTTGGGAACACCAGGAGTTGTTAACCTGCAACTCCAGCTCTTCCTATTACTTCATTATTTCCTCTCAGCTTTGACTTTAGGCACGAAGTCGACAGTCTTCCTTTTTTAAACATCCTTTTAGTAAATTAAAAATATTAAAATTAAAACTTTATCAAAATTAAAACAAAAAAATACATTTTTTTATAAAAATCTTAAACTCAATATATATAATTTCGATTTCATAATTATAACGACTCCATTCTCGATTTCCCCAGTTCTGTCAAATATATTTGAGCGTTTGTACTTTTTGCTTACCATTCAGAACTTAGTGTTCACGCTAAGTGGCTAGAGCTAGAGCACCAGTTGTTATCACGTGGTGTAATAGCGGCCATTTGCTCGAAATGAAATTTTAACTTGCATTATGTCTTGGCCAACGTAATTTGTAAAAAAATGTGATTTACTTATTGTTTGGATTTAAACTTTGTTAAACTGTTACGAATTCAATTTTAAACCAGATGGTTGGTTTGCCACGGTTTTTCTTATAATACTTAAACATACCTTTAGGCTTACCAACATGTGGTTTTCGCATTTATTAGAGTTTGTATTCGACAAGTAAGTTTATCAATTTAATTGATCTTATGATTTATAACAACATAACTATATGTATTATAGATGACACTGATGATGTTTGTTTAACCGAAAGCGCTCTGTCAGGATTTTTAAATAATAAATACCTGTGCAAAGTATAAGAACTTTTACTGTAGGTATTCTCACCTTGATATATGCACATGCAGCTTTGATTTTCATCAATAAGAATAAATATTTTTAGAAATTGTTATTTTTCTGTATATTAAAATGACATTGAAATGACCCTCAAAATTAACATTTCAATAATAATGATTCTATAAGGTGGTAATCTCTTGTTGTTTTCGACATATTCGACTATACAGGGTTTCCCAACGAAAACTTGACCCCCCCCCCCCCAAAAAAAATTAGAAAACCGAAAAATATTTGAAAATTCGCCGAGACTCGTCCATTTTTGTTTTTGGGGGGAGCTCTCTTGACAGTCAAGCCAACCCGATATGTTCATCCCCCTAATCCCTAGCAACCCAACTTTAAAATTTCAAATGGAACTACCCCCCTTTTTATTGCGAATACAGTGATGTATCGTTTTTAGAATTCTGTTGGGATTTGACAGAATTATTGGCTAAAAATGGAAAATTGACAATCCACTGTACGCGTAGTGATTTCTACACAAATGCCCGCCACTAATAAGTTTTTATCTACTACCCACGACCAAATTACCTAGTTTTTATTGACGTGTCGATCAGTTTACAAAAAAGTCAGAAATGAAAAAGCTGAAGCAAAACAAAAAAGTTCATACGAATTCAAACCTTAAATATAGTCCAAAGCACGAAAGAAAACGTTTCTAAAGAATGCGGGCAGCGTTGCGAGATTTCCTATACGAGTAGTCGTTATTTATTGGCGAATACAAGTTTGATCATATTGAAGCCGAATTTCTGAACTCTGTTATACCGAAAAAACTAAAGCTCGCAACACGGGACCACTTACCCATTTTTGTTTATCATTTATTTTTAACGCGGTGTGATAAAACACCTATTATATTTTTTTCAACATCGTCGCGTCTACCATCGCCTTTGAAATACGGCAACACAGCACTTCTGCGAAGGAGTCGGCTGACAAAACCAGGTAGCCAACGCGTTTTGTGCCTGTTTCTATAATACCTACGCTGTTTCTATAGTACGCTACCATACAGACCTCATTTTTTAGGCCACTGGCAAGTTTTTTCCGCCGGCTCAGAGAGCTCAGTGGCGTTTCGTATGTTCGGGAGTTAACGTGTGCAAAATGAGTAAACAGGGAAGAACGTTGCATACTCAAGCACGAGAAATAATTGCCAATGTTATAAGGGTTTGCCTTCCTCCATAACCTAAAGCATCACCGTTAAGAATAATATTAACAATTACAAGAAAAGGTGATAATGGGCAAACACTCAAAGTTAACAAAAAGAAAAAACTAGTAACCGCATACACCTGTTTCATGATATCTGGCAATCATCAGTTCGGTGTAACATTAACCAAATCAAAAGATAGGCATGATTTGGGAAGCAACAAATGAAGTCCAGGCAGGAGCCTACAGCACATTTGCAGCTTTAGTCAGCACATCCCCTATTTTGGGGCTTGTACTAAAATCGCCACGGAGGCTGTTAAAGCGACCTGCGTGGAAATCTTCATAACCCAAGATACAATTACAATAAGGATGTAAGATTAGCGAGTGTAAATGTAACAATTACAAGAAAAGGTGATAATGGGCAAACACTCAAAGTTAACAAAAAGAAAAAACTAGCAACCGCATACACGTGTTTCATGCTATTATTTGGCAATCATTATCAGTACGGTGTAACATCAAACCAAATCGAAAAGATAGGAAAGATTTGGGAAGCAACAAATGAAGTCCAGGCAGGAGCCTACAGCACGTTTGCAGCTTTAGTCAGCACATCCCCTATTTTGGGGCTTGTACTAACATCGCCACGGAGGCTGCTAAAGCGACTTGCGTGGAAATCTTCATAACCCAAAATACAATGACAATAAGGATGTAAGATTAGCGAGTGTAAATGTAACAATTACAAGAAAAGGTGATAATGGGCAAACACTCAAAGTTAGCAGCCTCCGTGGCGATGTTAGTACAAGCCCCAAATAGGGGATGTGCTGACTAAAGCTGCAAATGTGCTGTAGGCTCCTGCCTGGACTTCATTTGTTGCTTCCCAAATTATGCCTAACTTTTGATTTGGTTAATGTTACACCGTACTGATGATTGCCAAATAGCATGAAACACGTGTATGCGGTTACTGGTTTTTTCTTTTTGTTAACTTTGAGTGTTTACCCATTATCACCTTTTCTTGTAATTGTTACATTTACACTCGCTAATCTTACATCCTTATTGTCATTGTATCTTGGGTTATGAAGATTTCCGCGCAGGTCGCTTTAGCAGCCTCCGTGGCGATGTTACTACAAGCCCCAAAATAGGGGATGTGCTGACTAAAGCTGCAAATGTGCTGCAGGCTCCTGCCTGGACTTCATTTGTTGCTTCCCAAATCATGCCTATCTTTTGATTTGGTTAATGTTACACCGTACTGATGATTGCCAAATAGCATGAAACACGTGTATGCGGTTACTAGTTTTTTATTTTTGTTAACTTTGAATGTTTGCCCATTATCAACTTTTCTTGTAATTGTTATATTTACACTCGCCAATCTTACATCCTTATTGTAATAATATTAACAATAAATTAAATAACAATTATATGAAAATTAAGTCAGTGAGTTACACAAAATTGAGCTACTCCCCTGAACTGTGACTAATTCTATAATATTTGCGAGTTCTTCCCCCTTACGTCGCACGCATTCTGCCATAAGGAGGACTATATCTTGTTACAATATGTAGCAAAAAGTCACTTTCACAAAAAAAGTTCCCGTTTTTTTGCTTGTAACGACGAAATCGTTAGTTTCAGCTATTGAAAGTGGAAACGTATTTTCGAAATGGTTTATTCTATCGCGGAAAGGGTAGAAATTGTTGCAATTTGTTATCGAAATCATGATTGCCCTAAAACTACAGCACGAATTGCAACAATTTCTAACCTTTCCGTGATAGAATAAACCATTTCAAAAACACGTTTACACTTTCAATAGCAGGCTAAAACCAAGGATTTCGTGGTTATAGGCAAAAAATAGGAACTTTTTTGTGACAGTGACTTTTTCTTACATATTTTAAAAATATATAAGGTTTGAATTAATTCGTATGAACTTTTTTGTTTTGCTTCAGCTATTTCATTTGTGACTTTTTTGTGTGAAGTGATCGACACGTCAATAAAAACTAGGTAATTTGGTCGTGTGTAGTAGATAAAAAAACTTATTAGGGGCGAGCATTTTCGTAAGAAATTACTACGCGTACAGTGAATTGTCAACTTTCAGTTTTTAGCCAATATGTCTGTCAAATTTCAACAGATTTCTAAAAACCATGCGTCACTGTATTCGCGAATAAAAGGGCTTTAAAATGATGCTCCACAAGTGGGGTAGTTCCATTTGAAATTTTAAAGTTGGGGTTGCTAGGGGATGAACATATCAAGTGGGCTTGACTGTAAAAAAAGAACAAGAACAAAAATCGACGGGTCTCGGCGAATTTTCAAATATTTTTTTGTTTTCTAATTTGGGGGGGGCAAGTTTTCGTTGGGAAACCCTGTATGTTTCCCCAGTTGACATGGAATAAGGAAGTGTTTCTTACAGCTAACTGAAAATATACTTACTAGTAAGCCATCAATCTATGATAAGTAGGTAATGGGCCGAGAATTTGTTTCATCCAATTTGTTGTTATGAGACGCTCTCTTATTCAATGCCAACCAGGAAAACATATTATGTGAATATCTCGAAAAAGGTAAGAGGTAAACCTATAATATTATATTTCATTGAAAAGGTAATTTTAAGGACTATTTAATGATCTTTTAATTTAAAGAAAAATAACAATTTCTTAAAATATTTATTTGTTTCTGGTTAAACCGAAAGTGATAATAAAATTGTAAATTAGAAGATTGTTTTTTTTTTGTTCTTAATATCAAGAATGCAATCAAGCAACATTTATTTTTGCGAAAAAATAGTTTTTGCCTTAACTTTTTGAGAACACGCGGCATGCCAATTCTGCCTCCAGATACGGATTCCACGAAAAAACTGCATCACTGTGGTTTTTAGTTGATCTTTATCTCAAAAATAAGGAAATAATCGGAATTAACACTTTATTTGAGACACCCTCTACATACCCACATATTGTTGAAATCAGAAAAACATTCTCGTTTAAACTATACAAGGTGTTTTGTTAAAAAATGGCACATTTTACACAGGGTCAGGGTATTTACTCCTTATATTTTATATAAAAAGAATTGGCCTCAAAAAATTGGAAAGAGGCGAGCATTTTTCGCGTGAAAATTCTCTTTCAAAGTTGAATTTCCAAATCGAACTTTGATAATTGGCATTGTATTTCTAATTTGACTTTTTTCTTCCAGCAATATTGCAGAGGTCGACGGTCGGGATAGGCCAAATAAAAATTCAAGGAGTAGCTACTTGCCAGTATTTGTGTATGGATGCCTGTGGATTACTGTACGGATCGGTAGGTGGTTTTATTTTTACCTACTAGTGTGTAATGTGGTTCAAGACCAGCCTCCTTTACATAAGCAAATAAATGTCATTCGATTGAGACCGGTTCAAAAAGTTTCCTAATCACGACGCCGCGCCACCCAAAAAGCTTTTGCATTTTTAAAGCGCCTATAAATTTTTTCTCATCTGGGGTCGTATATTATGATACAAGGAACGTAGGTGGATAGGGGATAGTTTTATCTTATAAATAGTTTGAAATCATTAAAATTCTATCTTTATTATCTTCTTACGATAAGTACCTACATCGTTTTGCGTGTTTTTTGTTTATGAAAAAGTAAAAATTGTTTGTACAGAATACAGAGTGAACCACATAACATTTTACCCCCTCGTAACTTCTTTATTTTCCGAGAAAATTGTTGGGATAAAAGTTTTAATATTATTTATGGTGGGCGTTTCCGTTGTCTTGTTGGAATTGATACAGGGTGTTCCGTAAAAGGGGTACAAACCAAACTTATGTCTTTTTTTAATTTGACATCCTGTATGTTATTGAGTTTTCGGAATTTACGCTTCATCCCGATTTCATTGGTATATAATAATATACACTGTGTCCCGGATAAGAATGAACAGCATGGGGATATTGCAAACGGTGAGAGATAGAGCAACGGTTAAATGGGGAGAAAGTTGCGCAATTTCGAGGTCAATAAAATGGCACAAACAGATTTCTAATATCTTTTTTCGTTTTTGAGTTATTTTGAAAAAAGTAAAATTTAGCGTTTTCGATTTTATTTTTTTCTGAAGTTGTTATGACAGATAGAAAAAAAGAAAAACACTTTCTTATGGCACTTTTTAACGGGCTTTAAGATGGCGTTTTTAGATTTGTTCTACAACGTTTCGTTTTTGAGAAACCATCTTCAACTTTATTTTTTTAAATACGGACCTGGATTTTTTTTTGCAGATTTTGAAAGCACTTTTCATTGCAAATACCATGATGTATGACACGAAATATTTTTAAAATGTTTTGAGACAATTATACTCATTATTCCTTTTTTTCCATTCATTTTTTTCTATTGCGGCCCTGTATTTAATAATAAGAAGTCTAATTATTAATCAGTATTGACAACAATTTATTTACAGTTTATTTTTACTTTTTTACGCAAAATTTTACTTTTTTCAAAATAACTCAAAAACGAAAAAAGATATTAGAAATCTGTTTGTGCCATTTTATTGACCTCGAAATTGCGCAACTTTTTCCCCATTTAACCGTTGCTCTATCTCTCACCGTTTGCAATATCCCCATGCTGTTCATTCTTATCCGGGACACAGTGTATATGTCGTATGTTTGCTTCAGCCGTTTTTACATGTTTTCGCTTCCTGTATCTCAGAAACGAAACGTTTGCGAAGAAATTAAGTATAAGAGAAAACGATTAAAATAATGTCTCTAAAACTATCGGGCATTTTGTAATCATCCAGACAAAAAAGTTAATGTTGATAATTTCCGGTCCAGGGCAAAATTATAGTTTGTGTGAAAATATGAACCTTGATTAAACATAATTTTGGTTTGTACCACTTTTACGGAACACCCGGTATCAATTTCAACAAAACCACGGAAACGCCCACCAAAAATGCTAACACTTTTTTCTCTATAATTTTTTTCTTTAAGGAACACCCTAGCTACCTAGAATACCAACGTTATGTGTTGGCCAATTTTTGTATGATCTGATCGCACTGAATGTTACATCTAAATTTTTAAACTGGAAAAAATTCAGAAAGTGTTAAAAAATACCAATTATTTAGAGATAGAAAAATTCTCCAACTTTTTTATATTTCTCCTGTATTTTCAACAAGAACGAACGAACGCGAACGAATAAACGGCATCGATAGGTGCTTCTTTATAGCAAAACGATCAGCTCGTTTCAGAGATGAATAAATATACCTAAAATGTTTTTTTTTAATTCTGATAGTTCTGAATATGCTTGAGCACCTTCCTAAAATGTTCAAGAAAGTGCTCAAAATAATGTCTTGCATTTTTACTCTCAGTTCGCAGTGGACTTATGCCTGCGTCTTGACAATATAGGGCCGATGAAATCAGGCGCAGTGTTAGGGGGGGGGGGGCATGGGGGCCCTAATAAAATGAAAAAATAATAATAAATAAACAATAGACACAAATATTATTTACTAATATTATCTAACCTACAGTGTCCACGGAATGAGTTCACATAAGGTAAATAACAAAAAAAAATCAAATTGAAATTTGAGCTTCTGTGGATCAGCGCTGCTTGGTTTAAAACTAAGTAGGTTTTACGGCAAAATGTTATTAAGGAAACTTGTTCAGAATAAAAAACTGAGTAGGTAGGTAGGTTTGCCTACTTTGTTTTTGGGATTTTTTTCACTTTTTTTAGAAAAGTGCATTTTGTGTAGTTTTCACATCAAAAGGTTATTAAGAAAACTTGTTCACAATGAAAAACTGGATAGGTGTGAAAAATTCCAACAGCCTACAACTCTATTCAAACTAAATGCAAGTGGCGCGTAAACATTTACACGATGGAAGCACGTGAACAATTCTGAGGGCTAATACGAGGCAGGACCGCATTAAGGACGATCTCTATGAATTTTATAATATAAAATATTAAAATAATTTGCCCAACTATTAAGAACTTTAAAAACAAACTTTTATGGCACACCTAGTCATTCACTTACCTGCAAATTTCTACTATTAACACAAATCGTAGCTCCAACAATTAATAAACAGCGAAAGAATTATATCGGAAAAAATAAAGGTCCACTTGCAACTCGATACACCTCTGTAAGAAACACCGACTCGCTGCACTAGCCCGCCGGGCCAGACTTTATTGCCGACTAGCCAATAGCAAGCCGATCACGTGCGTATCACGCTCTAGCCATGCAACAACTTGTGTTTATGTTTCACTTGCGTTTAGTTTGAATAGAGGATAGGTCTACTTTGATTTTTGTGCGTTTTAATTTTTTAGCAGAAAAAATCAAAGTCGACCTAGGCCGAGACCTAGGCTTTTGAAAATTTTCACATCTATCCAGTTTTTCATTGTCAACAAGTTTTCTTCATAACATTTTGATGTGAAAACTACACAAAATGCACTTTTCTAAAAAAAAGTGTAAAAAAATTACAAAAAAAAATCGAAGTATAGGCCTAGACTTTCGAAAATTCGCAAACCTACTCATTTTTTCATTCTGAACAAGTTTGCTTAATAACATTTTGCTGTCAAACCAACAAAAAGGGCACTTTACTGAGGTGGAAAATTAGTTTCTTCATGATTTCCAAGGCATACGTGATTTTTCAAAAGTAAAATTATATCACAAATAAGTTTCAAACCAAGCAGGGCTGATCCCCAGAGACTCAAATTTCTACTCGAAAATTTGTTGTTATTTACACCTTATGTGAACTCAATCCGTGGATACACTGTACAGGGTGTTTCATTAAGGGTGAATAGGTACCATATCTCAGGAATTGATAGTCCTGGAGCTTTGGGAAAAAAATCTTCTTAAGTAATGTGGTCACGCAAAATCGCTGGAAATTATTTTTAAGTTCGTAGGTCGGCCGCTAGGGGGCGTATTCGAAACAGTAAATTTGAAAAATGAGTTTTCTCAAAAAAATTACTAATAAAGGTACCTATATCAAAAATAATTTTATTGCACTCTTCAGAAAATTCTGAACAATTTTTGTTTAGGATTTTTTTGGCAAAATAGAGAGCGGATAAACCTTGACTTGAAAACATGCTGCTAACTCCGGTTTGGCTTAACCGAATTGGTCGAATTTGGGCTTGTTGAAGAGAGCGTTCCTTCTTCTATCAAATGATTGTCCAGTAAGGTCATTTCCAATTTCGTGGTCACCGCTAGAGGGCGCAATTTGAAAAATTTACCTTTTATTACAATTTTCTTCGAAATTTTAAATGCAATGACATATACTTATTCTGTTATAATCGAAAAGTAAATTAAATTTACAATAAAAAATATCCAAGGTTCAAATCGATATCTTCATTAGTTTCGGAGTTGTCTCCAAAAGAATAATTTATTAACATTTATTTGAAAGAAGAAGGTAGGTTTTTGTTGTCAAAGATTTCCGCCCGTTTTACCTCTATTTGAAGAGCTCGGGCAAAAAATCTTTAACGAAAATTGTTCAGAATTTTCTGAAGCGTGCCAAAGAATTACTTTTGATAAACCTTTGTTAGGAATTTTTTTGAGAAAACTCATTTTTTAAATTTACTGTTTCGATTACGCCCCCTAGCGGATAAAACCTACGAACTTAAAAATAATTTCATCGATTTTTCGGGACCACATTACTTAAAAACATTTTTTCAAAAAGCTCCAGGACTATTAATTCCTGAGATATGGTACCTCTTCACCCTTAACGAAACACCCTCTATATACCCAACGCACGTGCAAAAAATGTTGTTTACATAATTTTTATTTTTAGAGATGTCGAAAATTATTGTGACATTACCAAACTCTTAAAATGTCGCCACACGTTCCTTTCGTGCTCGCAAGTTCTTTTCATGCTCGAGCATGTGCAGCATTTTCAAGGAAACGTGCTCTTTTGTCACAGCTTACCCTAACATAGGGTAAGCTGTGCTTTTGTGGTCATGAGAATACGTGCGCGCACGGGGGTAGGTAACGTTCGCCAATATTTTCTTACCTGCCAAGCCCTTCGATTAGCTACGCACTGCGGTAATAAGCACCACTAATGAAAAACAGTGGATTCCCTCAACAAAAATAAAATTGATACAATTAATTGTTAGCAAATTTTGGCAGTATCTATGCCTACTTACGTCAAGAACGAATATTTTATTATTGATGATTGAATATTTGGGAGAACGAACAGTACTACATATACTCAGTGACAAAATGTTCTGTCCTGTTTACGTATGGTAGGTACCACTACCAAATTTTCACATTAGAAATGTTGACTAGATGAGGTATAAGAACTAAGAACATAAATATCTGGAAAGAAACGAGGCATACATTAATAATCTAGATCAAATCTTTGTATATATGTCTTCGTTTATATGTTATGTTAAGCAATATTTTCAGATAACTATAATTGTCGAAATACCGATCTCGGGGCTACACTGCAATCAGCGATACGATTTACATTTTTAACGAACCGACATAGGAACGTTAACGTCCGGCTTGTGTTACTGTTTTTTACAACGTAAAACAATGGCTTGGTACAACATTGTGAACATCAAATGGGTGCTTTTATGGATTAACATTGTTTTAACGATAGATTAGCCTTAATAATTTTTACATAATATGCTAAACTGAGAACTGAGACCCATGCCTAATTTCGTAAATTCATTAAAAGTTATATATGTCGTAGGGTTACAACCCCTAAGATTACACAGTCCCTATAAGATTACGCAAGGCCAAAAAAAACGCGTAGTTCTCAAGGCGCCAAATAAGTGCGCTGCGCAATGCAGATGCATGCCAGTGATAAGTAAGTGAAGATAGGCCGATCAAGGTTAGTAGAGGCATAGGCTGCATGGTAACTCTTAAACCGATCGGCGCACAGCCCAGGAATGACGTCAGCCAGTTGCCCGTTTAAATTTACAGAAAATTACTTGGAAATCACTAGATATTTTGCTCTCCGTTTATCACTTTTTTTCACTTTTTATGGCTGAAAGTAAATAGAAAATATAAGTAGGGTTTATATTTTTATATGTAATACAAAATATACTTTTAATAATGCTTTAAATGTCTATTTCATTGTTTGATGATGGAATCGGAGAAGTGTCAGTGCAATTATCAACATTTTCTTTGTCGCATAATGATTCAGTTGCGGTTTCTTCGCAAATTTAAAACATCGACTATAGATATTTATATATTTTTGGGTTCTGCATAATTCACTGCTAAGAACAGTGAAGGAACGGCTGGAAAATAAATGTAGGTAAAAAAGTATTTCTACATAAAATTTTGCTACTAGGTAAGGTACTTACCGTCTTTTTTCAGATTCTTTGCTTGTAAATTCAATAACCTGGGTGTAATTCATCTACATAATCATTTGGCTTGAAATGTTTACTACATCAGACTCTTTTATTAACGCAGCTCCATTCTTTGTCTTTAGGATAACATTATTTTAACTATTTTTCCTGAATTGTTACATCTTTCGGGAAGTTAAAAAATGCCCAGCTTCCTTCTTGACTTATTTTTGCATGCAGTGATGCTGCAAACAACTTCCGGCATCTACATTAACAAAAATTTGATCAAAAAAACCCGTGCATGTAAAATTGAGAAATGTTATGAAGTACACAACGAAAACAGATCAGCCGGACGGACTAACCTGGACTAACCCAAAGTCGACTAACCTTCAGCGGCCATACTGGGTGTGACGTCACCCAGTTGCCCATCCCCCTTGCGTCCCGGCTCCCTCAGAGTTACCATGCAACCTATGTCTCTAATAACCTTGTAAGGTTGGGTGAGGATTAATTCTTCAGTCATTGCTTGTAGGCCGATGTTCTGCGGAATTCGTGTATTATTTTATAACTTTTTGTTACTGTACCGTAGGCAGTGTGTTATCTAACTGAAATTAAATAGCTATAACGCTATAACTGACTATGTGGCTTAGAGGTGGTTTACTAGGTTACAGTAAATGTAAATAAGTATGGTTGCATTATATTGATGAACTGAGATATTTCCTAAATTCGTTCGTGTAGCAAAGAGTATGCACAAGAAATGGTCTCATGCGTACCTACTCTTTGGTCCTTATCTATTTTGTTGATTTTTCTAAAATTTTAATTTTACAAAAATACCCTGTGGGCCAAATTAAATTGGAACCCTTTTTAATGTGTAATATTTTTTTATTTTCAATTTTTCATTTTTTATCGTTTTTGGGCATGTTATGGCCTAAGTTATTTGAATCAAAAAGAACTATGCAAGGCGGGTCAATTTCAGTGGCGTACGGAAAAGAGGGTATTTTTTAAAACCAATGTATTTCAGGTCGTTGGAAAGATCGGCCAAATAAAATAAAAGTGTAAAAATGGTCAAAAAAGATTTGGAAAGGTTTGGAATATTGACCATTAAAACCCAGATCAATAGAAACAAAATTAAAATTGATAGCTTAAATTTTGTAAAACCATGTCTTGTGGGTGAATTTAAATTGAAACGTATTTAAATGCTTAATAGTTTTTGATTTAAAAAGTTTTTTGTATCATTTTTGGATATATTATGGCCTAAGTTATTTGATAAAATTAAACTTAAATTAATAAAACAATTTCTAATAATAAAAAGCACACAGTTAAAATTTTACTTTTTTATCAAGTAGCCATGAAACAATTATTGTATCTTAGCTTGCATGACACTGACGGTTGTAAATAAATCAAAGAATATTTTTATAAATATGGCTGTCCTTACAAACGAAGATAAAGGTTTAATAAAATCCTTAAATTAGTCTATGCATTAAGGGGCTAAGAAACTAATTAAAATGTTTCCTAACCGAAACTGGAAAGTTAATACAGTTTCATATTTTTTAAAATATTTGAGAGAAACAAATGGATCGTTGGCACAATAATTGTTTCATGGCTAGCTAGCTACTTGGTAAAAAAGTACAATTTTATCTGTGTGCTTTTTAGTATTAGAAATTGTTTTATTAATTAAGTTTAAGTTTAACCGAGTTTAAACAAGTATATTTCAGTGGCGTAAGGATTATTGCCCATTTTTACATTTTTATTTCATTTGGCTGATTTTTGACACAACATAAAATTCATTGGTTTTGAAAAATACCCTCTTTTCCGTACGCCACTGAAATTGACCCGCTTTGCATAGTTTTTTTTATTCAAATAACTTAGTCCATAACATATCCAAAAATGATAAAAAAAAACTTTTAAAATAAAAAAAATATTAAGCAATATAAAGGTTCCAATTTAATTTCACCCACAAGACATGGTTTTACAAAATTTAAACTGTCAATTTTAATTTTGTTTCTATTGATATGGTTTTTTAATGGTCAATATCCCTTTCAAATATTTTTTGCACATTTTTACATTTTTATTTCCTTTGGACGATCTTTGCAACGACCTGAAATACATTGGTTTTGAAAAATACCCCCTTTTCCGTACGACACTGAGAAACGAAGAACTACGACCTATGTTTATAGGAGCCTTAAAATGTACTGTGAATGTTTGTCCTAAACAAACTGGAACACCCTGTATATCACCAGTCAATTGAAGAACTTATTATTATCATATTTTATTTCATTGCACCTCTCTATCTTGTATAATAAAAATAATTTAAAATGAAATTTTAATTTTCCATATCTCAAAGAAAACCTAAAGCTTTACATAATGTCTCGTACCGCTGAAATCGCCTTTGCAATGCTTTGCTGTGTTGCAAAATGCAAAATCGTCCCGACTTTACAACAAGTAGAAATAACATATAAGTAATTTATTGTAGCTGCGTGTCAAATTTCCAAGTGTCTCACTTCAACGTCTTATTAGCACCAACTTGTGGAAGGAAACATTGATTTAGTGAGAGCAGAATAAATGCAGTATTAACTAATGATATAGAGCAATGTGCTTTCCTATGTTTATTTTTGGGATAAATCTTTCCTCGGCTGTAGTTTATTTTTGAAGTCTTTGAATTTGTACTACCTAATGTTACCTACATTTCCAAGTGTAATGAGTGGAAGTACCGACCGCGTATGTTCTTTCTATAATGTGTATTGAATATTTTTGGTATACAACAAGTAGGTACCTATCTTGTTATTCTATCTGTTTTAAACAGAGACGCACCTGAATTAAAAAGTTTGTTATTTGACCCAAGTAGCATTTTAGTGGGCGCCACGTAACGACCACTACCGTAGAAACTTTAAAGTGTTTATCACTTGTGGCCGACACGTTATAGGAACCTTTCTATAACGTGGCTGCCACCAAAATGGGGAAAAATTTTTGGGTGGCTGCCACGTTGCTACCACGTTTTTGCAACTTATACCGTTACCTTCCAGCCACGTGACACTTACGTGGTAAAAACGTGGGCGCGTAGTGGCAGCCACCTATGAGGCCAATGTTAAAATTGTGTGTAAGAATTTATTGTATAGCTTAATTACCTATACTGTGAATAAAACTGTGAATTCAGCTTGTTTTCAGCTTTTCAGAAATATATAATAGTATATACTTATTTTAAGCAATAAACGAATTAATTACAATTTTCTCAAATTATTGTATGCATGACTTTATATAAGTAGGCCATGGCACTGTTGACATATAAAACAATATTATATTTTGAAACTAGTTACTTGTCATCTCACTTGTAAAGACTTCTTGCATTAATTCTGATTACATAGTTTTAAGTTTGCTTTCTTTTGTGAAAAATGGCCGAAATAAGAGTTTATCAGCATTTTGAAAAGTATATGATGTGTTAGTTTGCCATATCGAGTCGAATGAAAACTCCCGTGAACCCGCCTAACTATTTTGACAGGTACTAGGTACATTGTTAATTCAATACGCCATTGAATATAAGAAATACGCCCCCCGTAGGCGCAATGCTAAACTAAGTCTATGGGCCATGCCATTTTGTTGATCCGTATATTATGTTTTCTGTTTTGTTCAAAATCAGTCAAAAAAGCTTTATTTTCTAAAGTTGACTATTATAATAATGTAGTAAATAACAACAGTTGAATTCAAATGTTTAAATATTCCCGCCACGCTTGTGCCAAAAAAGAGAGAAGAGTTAAAGAAGAGTTGTTAGAAAATGAAATTGTGATTTTTATTATGATTACCACGACCAAAAGGCCTCCCACAGTTATAAGAAGTGGAATTTGAACATGCTAAAGTGTTATGCAGTGTAATTACGAAGTTTTAGTGCGAGATTCGGACGAAAAACCGTATTGATTCGATCGCCGAGGTCCTAACCTAAACCTTTTTTGTTCGTTTGTTCCTGAAAACATTTTCGAGATGGAACAAGTTTCGAATCAATTTAATTTAACCAACAAAGTTCTCTATTTCGAATTCTGCTTTTAGTTCATTTTTAGATGCCTGTTGCCTTTGCAATTACATAAATCATAAACAATAATAGTTAGTTTTTGGTGCTCGGGCGTAGTTTCCGAGAAAATGAATTTTCAAATTTCCTTTGACACCTCACTTTTCATGGCGATATTTGTGGTTATAGTCCGGATGAATTTTTACTATATGCAGCTCAAACTGATCACCACACTATTTTGCACCGGAAACCCGCGGAAAATCCGAAATTTGGAAAGATTTGCGCCTTGTTTACGTCCGGCCCGGCCGCTGTTTTCGCCCCACAATCGGCGGGCGCCGATTGTCGGGGGGGAACTCTTACCTAATAACCAAATAACTTTATGAAGACGACCACAAAATATATAGAAGACGACAAGAACAATGAACAAGAACAAAGAACAATGCAGTGTAAACCCAAAATTTGCCCAAAGCTAGAGGTGACAATGGCCCATATAGTTAGTTCGCATAGTGCCCGTCGGGGCGTTGGCATCTTAAATTCAGTCGCGTATTATTGTATTACTTTATTATCGCCTCAATTGTCTGTCTTCTGTTTTTATACCAAGACTTCTTATTTTAGATATCCGGATAGAAGGCAATCTTTCCCCATAGATTTTCTATCATAAAACATATTTTAATTAATTCCGGTTCTTTTACACTGCCGAGGCCAAAATCCTGCTATAAAGATATCCGCGCAATCGACGAGGTTAATGTTTTAGACCTTGTAGAGGCAAATCCTTCAACATCGTGTAGGGCTATTGAGAAAGAAGTTGAAGACTAGAAGACCTCCGATATTTTCCATAATACAAAGTAAGATTAGAATCGTCAAATTTTGTCATCATGAGCTGTTTTCCATTCTGAGGAAGTTTTCGTAATACAGTTTTGTCGTAATATTTACAGAAAACCATTTATTTCACAAAAAAAAGAGAATAAAATAAAAAATCAAAGTAGGCAAATTTTCTTTAAAGCTTTTTTCACTAGGTATATATCTACAAATATATAGGTAGTTTACTCTTATGCTAATTGAGGTTTCTTCAATTTTCTGGTCATCCAGTATAAGTAGTGTTAACTTTTTCCATGCCAATCTTATTTTAACGACAAGCAGACTTTTTTGTCTAGAATGACTTTTTTTCGAAAAATTGAAAATACATTTTTTTACTAGTTTACCTAATTCAGTCCATCCGTGGATATGCACACTGTATATAAATAACAATTATTATTGCAGAAAAGTAGATGACTCTCAGCATCTCCAGGATGTAAATATTGAACAGTCTTTATTTTATACAGTATGAATTTATGTTTTTTTGATACCAATTGAGCTCTAGACTTTAACTTCTTTCTCAATAGCCCTACACGATGATGAAGGATTTGCCTCTACAAGGTCTAAAACATTAACCTCGTCGATTGCGCGGATATCTTTATAGCAGGATTTTGGCCTCGGCCGTGTAAAAGAACCAGAATTAATTAAAATATGTTTTATGATAGTCGCGAATGCCGCAAGTCTCTATCTCTAAAAATAAGGGAGATAGCCTGCAAAAGTGTCTAGAATGGGACACCCTGTACAGACATCATCATATAGGTTCTTAAAAAACGTTTTGATAAGAAGTACTGTAAAACGGGATGACTTGGCAACAGTTTTTGCATGTTTTTGTGAATATCTAGTTTATTAGTTAACATTTCTGGTTTTCATATATGTGGAAACATAGACTTTAACTTAGCGGTATATACTATATAGTCTTTAAAATGAAATTTTAGTTAGCCGATTTTGATGTATTTCTTCAGAAGAAGTGGGCAAAGTCACCTCAGGGCGCTTTGCCCATGCCGTTTTTTCAATGGCAATTTGTGGGCTAATAAATAGTGGCTTTGCTTACCTTTTATTTTTTTTTAATTAGTTAATGTTTAATGTTTTTGGAAGAAAAAAAAGAGCCAAAGCATTGTGTTTATAACTTTATTGTAAAAATAAAGTGGTTCACAACCATATTTGCAAAAAAATTAATAAAAACAAAAGTTTTTTGTACAAAAATGATCCTTGATCTATACTCTATCTGAAAACTTAAATGAAATTCACCAATAATTCAAGGAGATATAAGTGCAAATCTTACAAATTCTGTTTCGAAAAAATCCACTTGTGTAATACTATACTTACGAAGTTCTGGTGACAACACTGTAACAGCTACCTCTCTATACGTTCGTCAAGGCGCTACTAATTGATTCACATCTTGGTCAGACCGGATCGTACTACTAGAAGTGTTGCCGTTAAAAAAAACAATGTTGCTGAGTATTCCATAAAACGGGCAAATTCACCCATAAGTGCAAAGCCGGTACATACTATAAATTTGATTCGGAACTTTTAACTATTTGTCCGAATAGTTTGCCGAATATTTGACCGAATATTCCGCCGTAATCGGCCATATGCCGAATATGGCTAGGCCAAATATTCGGTATTCGGCCAATGCCACATTTCATTATTTGGTGCACCCCTAGTTTTAGGTCTGTGTAGAATATGGACTAAATGATATTGTAGACGAAGGAGTTGATTTATGATTAAAAACATCATTTGTCTTGGGTTTTCTATGATTTTTAAATCGAAAATAATGTTTACGGTAGATTTATTTTACAGATAGTGCCGTTATGGAAATAGTGGTTCTATTACTGGCAGCGAGTTCTTATATTAAATTGATGACCTTCTTCATCCTGTAATTGATGTTTGTTTGCAAATTTGTTTATAAATAAATGCTTAGTCAATACGTACATACATACTTACATTTCAAAACCACAGAGGTCTTTTTGTTCCAAAATATTTCTTCATGCGAAATCGTTTATTTGTACTTACAGACTGTAATAAATTATTCATAAATTCTTGTAGGTATTGGAAAATCTACAGACACATTTGCTGTAGTCCTCGGACAGTGTTTTGTTTTTTATGTGACATCTGTGGTGAAACGCAAAACTCTTTTATTTATTTCGCTTTATTGGAAAAAATTAATAGACACCCACCAATACAAAGCTTTATACGATTAATCTAATAATTATTTGTCTCGTTGTGCACCAGACTGCCAAATAGCCCTCATAAGAATTTCACTTTTCTGCAATGGCAACGGTTTCTATAAGATTTTATAAAATTACTCGTATATATAAAAATGGTATATGTAAAAAAGATGGTAGGGAGAGCGGTGACGGTTGTAACGGGTGTCGATTGTAACATTCGACCTATCATCGCCATCTATGTAGTTACGCGCAAACAACATGTATGGGTCATGCGCGTTGAGTCAGCCACCATATTAGTGGTCAGATGTTTACGAAACTCGACAGTGAACGTACGTGACGGGTAAAAACATAGTTTTGGACGCATTAAGTAAGTTTCAATTGTAACATGTTACAACCGACACATATAACACAAAATGTTACACCAATGTTTACAAATACAATACAATACAAATTCCAAATTGTAAACATGAAACCAGGGCAGAGAAAAAGTAATAGGGGTAATATTCCTCAAGAAGTTTATGAAGACGCTAGAAGCTGCAAATAAAGTTATAGAGCCAGAACAAAGGTTAAACGGGTAAAGAATTGCAGTTTTGAATGCTCAATCTAATGCCCCATTTGGAATTTTAAAAAAGTTCCTGGCTCACTAGATAGTTTGAAAAGAGTGATTTTTTGCTGTTTCATCAGATCTCTGTAGCTCCCTTATTTATGATTATACAGAAAAACTGTAGAGAGAAAAATTATAGATAATTTTGGGCCTAATAAGATAATCTAATCCACTTTTTTTATGATGTTTGTGATTTTTGAGATATGACATAAACTTGGGTTTTTTAAATGTAAATCATAGTTGGCTGTGGCCTTATCAAATCGGCCATTTTTTAAGCTTTCCAAAAATATAATACTCGTTATAGTTATTATAGAAAATAAAAGAGCTATGGCTAATTTTCTGTTTTTTTTTTAATTTTCAGTCAGCCTGGAACATTTTCATAATTACGTTCAATTTTATAATTAGACATACTTCAAACTTTCTAATATTTTGTTTCTAGCTGGTAACAAAATGTAACAAAATAAAACAAAAATTAAAAACTCAAATTATTATTTTTATTATTTTAAAAGGTGTTCAAACAATCCACCATTACCTATTATTTATGGAAATATTGCATCTGTTTAAAACTTAATTTGTCGCCTTTCTTATAGAGCGCCTGTCCAGTGGCGCACCCAGGGGGGGGGGGGCAGGGGGCCTCGCCCCCCCCCCAGACCTTCCATATTTTAAAAATTCTCGAGGGTGGTATCCTATAGATGTACTGTCCGCTGTGCGACCCTCGGCAATTATTGCGCAGTGACTGGCTAATATTTGATCTTTATTCTTATTTTGGAAATTTCTTTGAATCATAAAATATTTTTTATGTAATACGTCAAACTTTTTAAATTGACCCAGGGCCGTAGCCGGGGGGGGGGGCTGCCTGGCAGAATGTTTGTCCTGCGTGAGCCACAAGTTCACCTCACCTCACCAGAGCCGTAGATAAGGCGCTGCTCCATTGAGAAAAAAAAAGAGTAAAAAAGACATCGTGTTGATTTTTTTATTTATTATACTTCATTGAAACTGAATTTGCCCTTAAATTTCGTAAAAAAAATTGCCTGCGGCGCATTTTAGTATGCAGACACCTCTAAGTACACTTTTTATTGTCCGCTTAAAAAAACAATAATCTTTATTGTCCGGCCTTCAAACAAATTTCAATTTACCTATACCTAACTGCACTGGCCAGAAAATTATAGACATAATGTGTCCCTTTGAAGCAATATGATAATCACAAAAGGGTGTTCAGTGTTGTTATTGATAATTACAAAAAGAAAGTTAGCGGCTTTATGGGACTATAAATTTTGGTTTTGGTTTTGGTTATGGCTGCCTTGATGAACCTAATAAGGGGAAACAGCTGTCGTAGTCTACCTTCCCGAACGATTCAAATATGAAAGCACCGGCACATCCATTAGAACTTGGATGTTGGTATGATACTACCAGTTGCCAAAATTTATAGTCCCATAAAGCCGCTAACTTTCTTTTTGTAAAAATCTATTGGGGACGTGAAAATTTTATCATCTGTTATTGATAATTACAGGATTTTTGTCAGTTAAAAAATATTCTTGCTTACTGCACAAACGATTATGAGCCCGCATAATTAGCAAAAAAATTTCATTTTCATGTTATATTTGACCTTGAAAATTTCAAAAATTTTCGCCTGCGGCGCGATTTATAGTTATTAAATTCCTTTTTTTGCCCCCCTCCTCTCCCCACCGACAAAGTACCGTCCTGTAGGTACCTCTCTCTCCTCAAATGTGTACCAACTGCCCTGATTGGAAAGTCATTTGCCCTGCCAGAAGTTTCTGCCTTACGGCCCTGAGTTAGCCCCCCCCCCCCCAATCATATTTTCTGGGTGCGCCACTGCGCCTGTCAATACTGGCAATTGCTTCAAAAACAGCTGCTCTTAATTCATCAATTGTCTCATACTTTATTTTATACTGTTCCCCACAAATAGAAATCCAAAACAGACAAATTGGGGGATCGGGGCGGCCAGGAAATAGGTCTATTTCTCCCTATCCAAGTATTTGGATAGAGATGATCTAGGTAATTTCTTACGGGCAGATAATTATGTGGTGGAACTCCATCATGATAATTTTTGTTTTATTTTGTTACATTTTGTTACCAGCTAAAAACAAAATATTTGAAAGTTTGAAGTATGTCTTATTATAAAATAGAACGTAATTATGAAAATATTCCATGGCTGACTATTTGAAAATTAAAAAAAAAAACAGAATATTAGCTATAGCTCTTTTATTTTTTATAATAACTATGCCAAGTATTATATCTTTGGAAAGCTCAAAAAATGACCGATTTGATAAGGCCACAGCCAACTATGATTTACGTTTAAAAAAACACAAGTTTATGTCATATCTCAAAAATCCCCAACAATATAAAAAAATTGATAAGATTATCTTATTAAGCCCAAAATTATCTACAATTTTTGTCTCTACAGTTTTTCTGTATAATCAGAAATAACGGAGCTACAGAAATCTGATGAAATAGCAAAAAATCACTCTTTTCAAAATATCTAGTGAGCCATGAACTTTTTTAAAAATCCAAAAGGGGCATTAGATTGAGCAATTCTTTCCTCATTTAACCTTTGTTCTAGCTCTTCTAGTTTCCGAGATCCCCATAGTGGTCATCGAAAAAAACTCACCCTGTCTAGTGTTCGCACTAATAATAATAATTTAAATAAACATTATTCAAGATTTAGGAGTTTCATTTAGGGATTTCTTGCTTATATTTATGTCTGTTACAATCGACACCTACACGTGTTACAACTGACACCCGTTAGGTGTCGATTGTAACACTTGTCAAGCGTAGCCTTTTCATGTGGTAGAAAAAAAATCATAAATATTTTCAAAACTTCAAAAATACCAAGCGACTTCTAACATTACACAGCATTCCTGAAAGCTGAATCATCCGTCTAAGACTTAACACTAGGGCTACAAAAAATCAATCAAATTTCTGTTACAACCGTCATCGCTCTCCCCTATATAAAATGGACGTTGTATTTTCTAAGCTAGATAGGTGAACAATTTTCTACTTATATCCTATTTTTTTAAAATTGAGAATCGAGGATGGAAGGTACATTTTTAATGTAATTCCCATGAGTCTATATTAGGTATAAACATATACGCACATTATTCGAAATGTTTGTATAAGTAAACCTGTTTAATCGGTTTAAATAAAATTATTTATGATGGCAATTTAAGTGGAATAGATTGTGTTTTAGGTATTTATTGAGTTTAGCATTTTCGCTAAGTTCACTGTTTCACCCTGGTGCTACGTGACATGATACACATAGCAAATTACGGTTGTAAATATGTATTATTAAAGAAGCGCGGTTTAATTTGCAATGTTTTATTGTCTACTGGCATTGTATACCTAATGGTAACTATATAATATCGCTTGGTGTTTTTTATTTATTTTCTTATTTGTAAATCGGGATGTGGCCGAATAAAAAAATACCTAGTTATCTTGTATAGTCTGATTATAATCAGGATCATACATTAAGAACCTCATTTCCAAAGAATTTATAGGTACCAATGACCTTATTGTTCAACCACGGTGATCAAATTATTGTCCCAGACAAAATTTAATTGTTTTTAGTTAAACTTTGTCATATTTCACACATAGTTATATTTTGCGTTCAATCTGATTTCTTTCAATTTCGTTGTGTTGCTCAATAATAATAGGGTTCAATAATCCACCACTAAACTTATAAAATGTATGTAGGTAGTCTTCTTCTTGTGGTGCACTTTGCTATTATTAGAATAAAACAATAAATAAATAAACTAAACTACTAGGTAGCTACTTAGTGCATCTTACAAAAAGTTTCCACCGTATGGAATATTTTTTTAATAAATTTGTTTAGAAAATTTGGATAGGCCAATTATTTTTACTTCACAGAATAAATAGCATTGCCGTTAGGCCGTTATGCAGCGCCTACAAGTTGTCAACTGGCTTCCAGCATAAATAATATGTCTAATGGTTTTATTCTAAGAAAGGTGCTTGCAATAAGATAATTGTTGCATCCACATACCACTTTTCTGAGCAAAATTCACAATATTTTATCACATTTTAGATTATTTCTAAAAGTTACATAATTCAAATCTAATATCTAATATCTTGGATCTTGATGTACTTTATTTGGACATATTGTTTTGCATTTTTTATTATTCCGGATAAACTTGTCTAAAAAACATCCGTTCGAATAAAAAATCCAAATATCAGAAGCTAAATCTCGTTAGAAGTCAAGCTTTGCTTTGGCACTTATAAAATTCTAGATTGGTAACGTTAAATGACCCTAGAATGAGCACTTCACTTTAACTCAGTGGCGTACCCAGGGAGGGGGGCAAGGGGCCTCGCCCCATACCTTTCATATTTTAAAAATTCTCGAGGGTGGTATCGTAGATGTTACTGTCCTCTGTGCGGGACTGACTGACCAATGTCTGAGATTTTTTTAGTTTTGGTTATTTTGTAATATGAATATATGAATATGAAATTTCGTTTTTTTATGTAATACGTCAAACTTTTTCAGTTCCCCCCCCCCCCCCCCCCCCGCCAATTATATTTTCTGGGCGCGCCACTGCTTTAATGGATACTAAAACAAAGTAACTCTAGGTATAGTACCTACTACTTGGTATTCACTTGTCAGCATGAGCAAAATCGATGAAAGTCTATTTATTTTACGAAATATAAATTATCCTCTCCGCAATATATTACACCCGCATGACTTAGGTTTGTTTAAGTAGGGGGATATCGTGTACAAACTTTATTTGATGAATATAGAAATAGATACCTGTGCCCTGGCAGAAACCTATAATTAGGATCCGCCCGATAAAATCATCCTTGAGCAGCTAGCACCTAACTTCTATTTTAATTTTTATTTTGATAAAGTTTATGCAGGACTCCAAACGGGGCGATCTATTTGGAAGTAAAATAAACATATCTTCCGACGAAAATATTGTTAGTGAAAACAGAAGCGGTAGTCTCTGGGTCAGAAAACCATCTGCAGTTCTGCAGTTCAAACTATCATCATTATACATTCTTTGAATTTATACCAACCCCAACAAATGGGTATATTATTTGACGGTTTTAATGAAATAATTTTTCGTCGACAGTTTAAACTATCAACAGGATTTTGTCTTGACATGACCTAAATTCTGCGATTGCTTCACTGTGACGCAACAAATTAGGCTGGATCTTTTGCCTTTAGAAACCCACGCATTTCCTATCATGGAAAGAGGTAATTGGCCTGTGAAGCTATTCAAAAGCGGGTGAAATATGTTATTAGACATTGAAGATTCTGCGTGCCCTTATTTAAGTACTTCTACTGGATACTGATGCTTTCTCAATGAAGGAAGATATTATACTAAAATCGAACAATCCGTACGCCTGGCGTAAATAAAACCACGTGTTCAATGACGTTCCGCGATTTTATCTTGTTGTTTTCAGCTATTTAGACACTGCCACAAATAATTTTATCGATGCTTTGAGCCATTTTAATTCAGCCAATATTTGTTTTCGGAAATATTTTGATGTAAACAATTATAAAACTAAAATTAAATAAAGGTCGTGCCTCAGTGCAGCCCTGGCCAATATCTCAACGCACGGGCTCTTGTTTATGCCAGGCGTAAGAGTTGCTCGGTTTTAGTATAGTTTCAAATGTGAATAAATTCAACACAGAACAGACAATTTTACCCCAGATTTTTTCGTTCTTTTTAATTTTACTTTGTGTTTTCATTTTGTTACTATTAACTGTCTTTCATAAACTCCTAATTCACTCAGGTTTCATGAATAATCCTCTTAAATCAAGAATATCCTGTAAAACATTATACCAGATTATACCACTAAGTTATTGGGTATAGTATAATACTCTGCGGGGTATTTTGCAATGTAATTATTTGAAGGTATTTTTAGATGTTAGATGAAGAAACAAGTTGTTAAATTTTATTCAAGATACCCACCAAAGATTTGATGTTAATGTGTGTACCTTTTTTTGTTTATTTTGCAGGTGTCAATTTGACACGCTCTACGAGTTATACAAGATTGGAATTAGTTTTCGAGTTGTATAGAAACTTTACTACATATTTGTACGTTATACCACAGTATAATAAACCAATCGCACAACTGATCCTTTGTTTTCGACCCAGCAAAATATATATTTCCCCTCTCAGTCTTACTCAAGGACATTTTACCGTAGGTAGGCATAAGACCGCACAGGACTGTACTTAATAAATCGATGCCTGGAAAGACGGTAAAGAAACCTTAAAAATATAAACTTTCTACCGGTGCTAGCTATATGCACAATTAATAGAATCGTTTATGCAGCCTTCGGCCACGCAGCGTCTCGTAACACTCATGTTACAACTACTAAAACACGGCCTGGTACGGTTCTGTTGGAGACTATCTGACGCAGAAAAACAGACATCGGTTACAACCGAGTCCTCTGCGAGCTAAAAGTAAGTAGAGTCGAAGTTAGTTGAAGGGCGGGAAATATTTCAGATAGTGTTTTATACTGTGGTTATACCTAATTATGATAAATAAAGATGGATTTTTGTACCCCTAGTTATAAATTCAAAGAGATGTTTTTTTGGCACAGCAGGTAACTGCTAATTACAAGTATAAAAATCCATCCATATTTGTTAAAATTTTTGGTTGGACATTCTAGGTCAGAACATCCACGTTCGATAGGTATTTGCATTAGTCAGTATAGCTATGTCGAATATTGTGGGTAGAAGAACAAATAAATAGGAAGTTTACATAACCAACAATAATGAATGGTTACCCTTTATTATTATATTACTTGTCTGAAAATTTTCGCTTGCAATGTATTTTATTCAACAAACGCTTCTGCATTTTTATACCACATTAAAAACAATAAATATTACAAGCTTTACTATCGGATTTAAAACCATAATTACTGCAATTAAAATCATAGGTGACAAAGTTTTACTTGTCTTAAATAAATCGTTTTACTTGGACAAGTGTAGTTCTTATCAGTATATGTCTTACAACATCATGAACACTTTTATATTTTTGAATTCTAATGTATAAAAGAAAATAGTATCTACTTATTGGTTACTGCACAAATGGTTATGAGCCCATAGATATTAAAAGATAACACACAGAAAGAAAAATTTGACAAGTTTCTCCTGCGGAGTAACTTTTATCCGAACAAAAGTATAACTAAAAATTTAAAAATCCCGAAGACAAATTTTAGAAAAAGTTTAACTACGGCCCTCAACAAAGATATGGGTGATCCCCGTAACGCATCCGACTTCGAACATTTTTAAGGTTCACATTCAATAGATTTATTCTGTACCTGACCTGAAGCTGTGACAGATAATGTAATAATCTTCTTAAAGCCATAAACGGCTTCCCCACAACGCATGGTATTATTCAATGTATTGTCAAAGATAATGGTATTGTGTAGATTACTAGTCATAATAATATGTAAATAAAAGTTTGAGTATCCTTAAAGGCGCAAGGATAATCCAGTGTTCCATATTTATTGTTCATGTTTAATATTAATTAATATTAATTAGTAAAACATTTCAGCATATTTCTGTAGGGAAGAATCTATTGCTGGACTTGTGCATTATAAGATCCATATGTTACCGCATAGGCCTTAAACTAGCGTTATGACAATGAACGAGAATTATATCTGTCTATGAGATCTACTAAACAGTTACAGAAAAAGAAAGTGACAACCATAAATAAAAAATTATATTTTCATTCATAGTGCGTAGCTCCGAGCGGCGTTACTTTATAAACATTGTTTATAACCTATAAAAAGCATAATAAGCCACCGGCTCCGACTTTCAAAAATCGCTGCCCATATTTGGGAGCGTCTTGTCTTCAAAAATGATCTCAGTCGGCCATTGTTACAAATAATG
Source organism: Pseudeuparius sepicola (assembly GCA_963920635.1). NCBI lineage: Eukaryota > Metazoa > Arthropoda > Insecta > Coleoptera > Anthribidae > Pseudeuparius > Pseudeuparius sepicola. Next base: position 18,307,216 of record OY987305.1, read on the forward strand.
ATGCGCCTAAAGCTAGATCTTGTGTTACAGTGACATTTTACTTTCATTCAGGACAACTTTTGTCTGTAAATAGTACCGGCTGGATATTACATAAATCTTTTCCCTCATGAAAATATAACAAACATCTTTATGGTCGCCTTATCGAGCTCTCCTTCTCCGTACTTTTGACACATCCATTATTTTTATTGTAGACTCTCCGTCGCCATTAAGTGTTAAATGCACTTGAAGGTGCGGTTGGTCATGGAAAATTAATGGCATTTGATGGTGTATTTTAAAAATTGATGTCCTCCAAACTATATATTTTCGAGGACACAAAAAATATAATGCTACTAAACATTGGGCTACAAAACATTTATAATTCAGCAAACAGGAACGCAGGAAGTTATTTTTGCGCAGCATCTGAAGATCGCGAAATTTTGAAACTAGGTTACGCAGCTTACCTCACCCACAATCAAAGTATGTCCCGTCTAGACGCAGTTATATATTTATAGAATGCAGTTTTATAAATAAGATATCCAAAAATAGTGTAACGGATCATCACTTTAGGTATGAATAGCAACATTTATTACTGTCTTATTAGAATACAAGAACTCTGGACACCTGCCAGCTGGCCACATTTTTTTCATGACAATTTCCATATTGCCTTGATTTCATGATCCACACCCAGGTTGCGTTAGGTCAGGTAACTAATACAACATCTGCAGCGGAATTTCTACACATTCTACATGGAGAACTACTGTTTTACATACAGTGGGTTCGGTTTTGGATGTATTTAAATCACCTCAGGAATCAAAACGGCAAAACAAACCTAGTACCTAACTGTATTGTACTTTCACATTACCACATGACCAAAATAGTGGAAGTATTGCATGTGTTAAAAAAATCAACAGTTTTATTTTTCATATTTTAAAAAGATCTTCTGAATCGCATTGCCTAATGGTACCTATGCTTTCAGATACTTTTTTAACAAAAATATAATTTATTGCAAAATCTTGGAGGTCACAAAACGTTATAAAATTGTGTAGACATTAGTTTAAGCTCTTTTTAGACTTCCGTAAATCCTAAAGTAAAGTAGGGTGAAAAAGTAGATGTGGAATTCGCAGACTTCAAGACCATTCTACCCCAGCGGTTCACAGATGAACGAATAGAATAAGGAAGTAAGAACAAAAGGTACTTTTTAAGTAACTTGATGAACGGGTGAATTTTTTTATAGATATGTCCCTGAAACGTCATCATTTGCGACCATATTAGGAATTTTCTTATTTAAAATCGGACACCACAGCGTTAATCAGGACACATCGAAACTCCCATATACAGGGGGTTCCGTTCTGCAGGTTGTCAAAGTTGAGCAGAATAGGAATTTTAATGGCATCTGGCGAGTCCAGTGTGCCATGGAATTACTTCGAAACAGTTGAACGATCACCAAGACCCCTCAAAGTGTTGGTGGGCAAAAATTAAATACAAGAATATACAGGGTATTTTCGTTGACTGAAGGTTTAAAAAGACCTCTCACGGATCCAGATAAAATGCCGAGCGCTTTTGGAGGCGAAGGACTATGGATATTCGATTGTATTTAAAACTTTTTCCAATGATCGTAGTCATTCGCCTCCGCGCACCAACTCCATCTACTGGTGTATAGCGGTATTATTATTTCTATTTAGCTCTCGTCCAGTACTACTGTTTAGCACCATCTATTTTCGATAATTACAATGACTCTAACAAAATCGATAATTAGACTTCGTAGATAGTAGATTTCGTACTCGACAATTTCGTATTCCAAAAGGCTCGTTTGTGTTCGGGGCGGGGCAAACAAGTCTAAAAATAGACACGGGGGGAGAAGGGAGAAGGGGCCAGTGAAATAATTCTACGATTTGGCTTTTATAAAATTAGGAATAGATTCAGGGTTGGGCGTATTTCAGTTTGATATTTGACGATTTTAACGGATTGGCAGATTTTTAAAATTATCTTTTTTAGGATATAGTGATCTACATTATGTTGCTTCAATTTCTTACGTTGATTTGAAAAACAAAACCTATGTCCAAAATGAAAACTTTGAGAAAAGTGAAAAACTGATTGCCTTCCCTCTATTAGGGAATATTTTTTAATGTACCGAGGCGTTTTTCTGAAAAAATGTTGAATACAGAAAGAGGTTGTTATTTATTTTTATTTTTTTAGCTTAAGCACAGATAACGTAACCTTAAGTAACTAATAAAAATATATACTGTGTGTCCGGCGATTCAGTGCCCAAGGGGTGTAAACGATACAAAAATTCTAATTGTAAGTTGACATTCTGTTTGGTGTTGCCCCAATAATTGGCCGAACCTATCAGCAAAGTCTAGAGGATACTAGACTTTGCTATCAGTACACAGTATATACAGGGTGTATTTTTGTCGAAAAAAACAAGGCCGGAGTAAACTGTACCCTCAATTTTAAAAGCTCGCTAACTAGGACAATGCCTGCCATTGTTAAAACGATATTATTGCTTATATCTGCCAAACTATGATACCACACCACTTAATCAGTGGCGGCTCGTAACTATTTAAACTTAAACAGGCGGGGCCAAATATCGGAAGACATTTAAAAATCAATGTGCCTAACTAAACCGGTGTAAAGTTAGTAGCCGATTTTCTGGCAGCAAAAAATTTTCCTCGCCCTTATTTCCACAAATTTATTTTGATAAAAATAAAGTAGAAAGGGTAACTATTATTAAACCTTCTAAGCAGATTAAACTGGAGAATGAAGAAAAATATTCATCAAAAAATACACGTTGAAATTTTTGGCTCCTAGAAAATTGGCTGCTAAGTGCTAAGTTCAGTTTTAAGTAGACACTTTTGTTGAATTTACGTGATCGCGTTTTTTATGTTCTGCCGTTTGATTTTTCTCTATAGTTAAATCAAGGTAACGGCCTGCCCTCTATAACTGTTTAATTTGCAGTTTTTGCTCAAATTACATTGACGAAAATGAATTTCTTAATAAAAAAACTGACACTGTTTTATGAAATGCTACTTTTATTAGTGATATAAACAAAAATAGTAAAAGTAGGTAAATAAGGATTTTTTAAACTGTTGACTATGTATGTACCTAATGTAGGAATTTTAAGTAGGTATTGACTGAACACGCCAGAAAGGAATTACCCATTTTCATTCAGAATTACCTTTGAACATTTTTTGACAGAGAGGAATAAAATCAAATAGTTAAATGAGAAAACACATTTTTTAAGAAAATACCTAAATACCAAATCCAGAAATATTGTCAACATAAATAAATTATATAAGTAAGAACATTTTAACGCATATACAATTATTATACAGGGTGTCCAACTTTAAAACTGTACAAATCCGTAAAATCTTCATTTTTAGAGATAATCGCCTAAACTTTTTTTGTTTGAAAGGCCTTCAAAAACCGCTTCTTTTGACCTTCCTGCCATTTTCAAAATGCAAATCCAGGGCCGGCTAGCATTTTTTTATACCCCCAATTTTCTCGAAAACCCTTTAGCGATTTTTTTTATTTAAAAACTGACCCCACAGCGTTAATCAGAACACCCCAAAACCCCTATATACCAAACTTGAATAAAAAATATACAGGGAGTTCTATTCTGCATGGTGTCAAATTTGTGCCAGGGAATCCTCTCAAAACAGTTCAATGGTCAATAGGACCACTCAAGGTATTGGTGTGCAAAGGTCCAATACAAAATATACAAAGTATTCTTATCTGTGCCATCTCAAAATGCTGAATTTTTATGAAACTTTATATGGGTCATGAGTGCTGTGGAATCATTGAAAAAATATTGATAAACACAAAAGTAATGTATTTCTTTACAAAATGCCAACTAACAAATAAAAACAATTTAAATTATTGGACCTTACTCAACAAAGTCACTGTCTAAGATGATACATTTTCTGTGTGTTTCCTGTTGTGGCACACCAGCCACCTTAACTGATATGAACTTACGGACTGGCAGACTTATGTATTTTTTAGATTTAGTTTGTTTATAGTGTGTGGAGCGGTTTTGATATACTCGATTTTTGACCCGTATAAAGTACAACAAATTCAGTAATTTGAGATGGCACAGATAAGAACACTCTGTATATTTTGTATTGGATCTTTGCACACCAACACCTTGAGTGGTCTTATTGACTATTTAACTGTTTTGGGGGGATTCCATGGCAATCTTGACTTGGCAGATACCTTTAAAAGTCCTATTTTGCTCAACTTTGACACCCTGCAGATTGGAACTCCCTGTATATTTTTTATTCAAATTGATTGTAAAAGGGTTTTTGGGTGTTCTGATTAATGCTGTGGGGTCAGATTTTAAATAAAAAAATCGCTAAATGGTTTTCGTGAAAATCGAGGGTATAAAAAAATCGCAGCCGGCCCTGGATTTGCATTTTGAAAATGACAGGAAGGTCAAAAGAAGCGGTTTTTGAAGGCCTTTCCAACAAAAAAAAGTTTGGGCGATTGTCTCCAAAAATGAAGATTTTACGGATTTGTACAGTTTTAAAGTTGGACACACTGTATGTTATTTGTTTTGGCAATAATAATAGTCCCCCACTAGTCAATAGTTTCACAATGTGTAAAAAGAGTTTCGAGGCTAAAAGAAATTCGAAGTCTCACCCGCAGCTCTATGGTTTACTATAGATCCCAACGTTAGTACCCGCTGAAAATAAACACCATCTATGGCGCTGGAAATATAAAATTTTGTGTCTGTGCTTTCTGCTCGTGTGTGGTTGATGTAATATACGATTTCTATTGAAGGGAAAAGGATGGAATGATACCCCTGTTTAATAAGTGTATTTGGGCGGGTCCTTTCCCCAAGTAAATTTCTGGTCGCGAAAGGGAGCAGTGAAAGGGGCAAATAATATTGTAATGAATCTCAAAAATCACAGTCCAAACTCGTTACCTTGGTTACCACCTTTATTGTGCAGCCTTCAAAAAACACAAATAAACTTGTCAGATTACTGTCACTGCCCAAGAATATCCTTTTAGCTCCAAAATTCGCACAAAATCGCTTTCTAACCTTTCACTTTTTCCAGGTCCAATTCCCAGGGCTTAATGTCAAGTAAAACCCTGTCAAAAGTCAAAATCAAGATATTGCCAGACCCGAAATGTCCCATTTGTAATTCCCACCGAGCTATCCCAGTATACCCCAGAAAACAGTGTGCTGTTTTCTAGACTTTGCTTTCGAGTCAGCGACACCGACTGTGAATAATTGTTACTTCCGCTAGCCGCAAGATGGCTCCGGCGAAGTTGCCAGAAGATTTTCGATATCGATCCGCTTTAATTTCTGGTCCGGAATGTAGAGGGTGCCAGCGGGCTCCGGAGATGTTTTTAAATCGGCACGCTGTTCCATGGGCGTAGATTCTCTTTTTAAATCTTCACCCAACGGTATTTTTCTCTGGACCATCTCAAAATGCTGAATTTTTATGAACCTATATACGGATCATGATAAAAAAACATTTAAATTATTGGACAAATTGAAATTATTCTCAACAAAGTCCTTGTCTAAGATGATACAATTCCTGTGCGTTTCCTGTTGTGGCACATCAGCCACCTTAACTGACGTGGACTTACTGACTAGCAGGCTTATCTATTTTTTAGGCTTAGTTCGTTTATAGTGTGTGGGGTAGTTTTAATATAATCGATTTTTGACCCGTATAAAGTTTCAAAAATTCAGCATTTTGAGTTGGCACACCTTGTATATTTTTTATTGGATCTTTGCACATCAACACTGTGAGTGGTCCTGGGTCCTGTCGATCGTTCAACTGTTTCGAAGTAATTCCATTGCACACTTGACTCGCGAGATGCCTTTAAAATTCCTATTTTTCTCAATTTTGAAACCCTGCACAATGGAACCCCCTGTATATTTTTGTTCAAATTTGGTATATGGGGGTTTCTGTGTGTCCTGATTAACGCTGTTGATTTAAAATAAAAAAATGCCTAATATGGTTTTTCGAAAAACGCACCCCTTAAGGCGCTACGATACCCCCCATTTTCAAGGGTTTCGTAGTTTACATCTCCTACTTGCATTTCTTAATATTTTCACTTGATTTTTTTTTGTGGCTTAGATAAAACTACGAAGAATCGTCGTTGTGTATCACGAACTGTGCAGGACTAATGCGACACTGTGAAAAAAAATGCCAAACATACCCGAAATTCGACTATATTCGGTTAAGAATTTCGAGTATTTCCACCGCTCAAAAATAATTCGAAGGACACAACGACGATTGAGGCATTCTATAACATTATTTTAAGACTACTTTCAAGTCGATACGTTTGTTCGTTTGGCTATGATTTGAAAACTACGAACCCATTGCCCGGCAATAAAATGATCCGTGAATTGGCCATTCGAGCAGGAATTAGACGTACGGAGATAGGCGGGCGGGCGGGCGTTCGCTGGAACTCGTGGTTCCCCTACTTCCCCCTACTTCGGCGTACCTCACCGGGCTCGGAAACCACGTCAGGGGAACTTTCAATCGATATCAGATGGTTCATTTTTCATTTTATTAGTCTCAGTCTCTCTTATTTGTGTTTCGCTTGTTTTGAATGTTAGTATGTTAGCAAATATTTATATTTCCGAGTACCCGAAGAAAATATTTTCTACCGCGACATTATGTATGTCGACTGGCATATAATAATACTCATTATTATTATTCCTCCAGGAATTATAAATAAATAATTATTAATCCATTGCGCCACAAATAAATTTTAGAAAATAAATAATTATTATTCACAAAGTACCTACTTTTTGCTTTTGTGTAAAATGGTTTAATCCCTAGGGCATGAAATGGCCTGGTCGTGCAAAAAGAGTAAATTTAAATTCTAGACCAAATTGTGCGCTTGATTTTTACTTTAAAAATGTGATAGGTACAAGTAATAATTTTGCCAAATAAATGGGTCATGTGAAGCATTTTTTGAAAACGAATTCCTATGTAAATCGCTGCATGATAAAAGCTAATTTATATACTTTCCAGAGGGAACGATAATAATTCTGACATCCAGTCAGTTTTAGAAACTTCTTCGTTAGAAGATTGTTCGAAAGTCATTGGAGTTGAAAATCGGGCAAAATAAAAATAGTACATTTTATTGTTCCAGTCTGTCGAATTTATGACATTTTAATACATTTTCTAGGATGTTCGATAATTCAGATTTGTCAGAATAAGGGGCAGTCAGGGCAAGAATACCTATAATGTTTGATAATGATGTCACAACAGTCACATGTAGTGAAACCAATAGGAGTAATTTGTGGGCTTGAGTGCTTTTATTCCCGTAGGTACCTAATATGGTTTCCAGAATTTGAGAGAGGGGTACCTACATTGCATTTTGCACACTTATTCGGATTTAGGTATAAGTAGTACTGCAGGTGCATAGGGTTTGGGAAACAAACTTTATGGGAAAAACAGGGCTTTGAATGGAACATTTACAAGGGATTAGAAATTAATAGCTCCTATTATCTCACAACTATTACTTTATTTAAAAAGGGAGACCAGTTTCGTAACTCTATAAATTAGTCCTTGAGGATGTAATTTTATAGATTAACGAAACCGTTGTGATATAATATGGCCTATTCACTCTAATCCCTCTAAAGTGAACTCTTACAGTGTAGAAAGTTTTTAGTTAGATTTATTTATTATTACACAAATGTAAATATGGAATACCTACTAGTTATATAAAACATTTTGACTCTACTGACTCAACTGACCCTAATGTGGTTCAAGAAGAATTCGGTAATCGAATCGTTAATTTAGATTTTATAATTGAGCAATTACAGAAGTTTTTTTTATACACGAACCCTTCATAGCATGCACCTTTGCTGATATGAAAAATAATAGTAAAATTGCTTCGACGCCAAAAAGCTATGCAGTGTGTTGCCAACGAAAAGTGAACGCCCTGAAAAATATCATTTTTGCAATAAAGCAAACAGGCCACCGCCGTTTTTAAAAGCTTTTATTTAACTTGCAATGTATGTATGTATGTATGTATGTAATTTGTTCGGGTGGAATCTTGCAACTCAATTTTGAAGCAGATATCTTCAACCGATCGAGCTGAAATTTTGTACACACGTTTAATTTGGATGACAATGCATGATTATATGTGTGACGTCATTCTAAATCCAACATGGCGGATCACCCAAGATGGCGGACTAGTTAAATTTCAACCGATCGAGCTGAAATTTTGTACACACGTTTAATTTGGATGACAATGCATGATTATATGTGTGACGTCATTCTAAATCCAACATGGCGGAACACTCAAGATGGCGGACTAGTTAAATTTCAACCGATCGAGCTGAAATTTTGTACACACGTTTAATTTGGATGACAATGCATGATTATATGTGTGACGTCATTCTAAATCCAACATGGCGGAACACTCAAGATGGCGGACTAGTTAAATTTCAACCGATCGAGCTGAAATTTTGTACACACGTTTAATTTGGATGACAATGCATGATTATATGTGTGACGTCATTCTAAATCCAACATGGCGGAACACCCAAAATGGTCATTAGAAGGTCTCCTCATTGAAGAGCTAGACTGTTCTAAACTAACCGGCAAACGACCTTGCAACAATGATGCGTTAACTGAGATGAATAGACTCAGACACCTGGCCAAACTAAAAATTACAAAATAAATTAAAAGTAAAAAAATATTTTTAAAAAAAGCTTTTATTTAAATGCGCTAAAAAGAATAAAATAATCTTTTCTTTTAAAACTTTTACTATCAACTTATAACGTCATTCCACAATTTATATGATATAAAAGCTTGTCGCGAGATTTAAGTTTTCAAACTAAGTAAATACCACTACTTAAATCTCGCGACAAGCTTTTATATCATATAAATTGTGGAATGACGTTATAAGTTGATAGTAAAAGTTTTAAAAGAAAAGATTATTTTATTCTTTTTAGCGCATTTAAATAAAAGCTTTTTTTAAAAATATTTTTTTACTTTTAATTTATTTAAATATATATTCGCGCTTCTTCGTCGGCATCGGCGAGACTCGTGTGACCCCGGCGGCCGTCGGCGGCGGCCGGCACGAGTTATTATTTCATATTATCTACACGTCTACACAGGAAAAAAAGACTGTTGTGATTTTAGTGAGTTCGTGTATATAGTCACTTTTCCATTACCTACTTTAAATATACAAGCAAATCCATGTGGTCCCAACAATATAATCTATACTTTTGACGTAATTGCAGATGAACCAATAAGTTTAAAATAGTTTGAATTTCCGTTAAGAAGACGTATTGTCACTTCGATACTAAAATTGGCATACTACGATGAAAGCATAACCTCGGTTTTAAAATATCTTATGTTTTATTTAAACAATTAAATTTATTTTATTTGAATAATAATAATTCTCACCCTCAGACTACTCCAAACTATATAAGAGTACCCCAGAAGCAACTGAAAAAACATTATAATTCATTGGATGAACAAAATAACTTAATTGCAACTTTTATATTCATCAATGTAAGTAATCATAGTCCAAGCAAATTGTCATTTTTTTATAGAGATAGAAAAAAAAATGATTCTTAACAGGTAGATATTTTCAGGGTTGGTTGTGGGTAGCGTCCTGAGTATAACCCCAAAAAATCACCGTCGAAGTCGTGTTACGAACCCCGCAATAGGAGTGGTTTTGCAAACATTTTTTTGCAATTTTTTTTCTTCTCATGTGTACAATTTTTTTTCTTCTTATGTATACATTATTACGTTCTCTACAACTTTCCCTCATGAAGTTTTTTTTTTAACTTCAATACTTCACGAGATATAGGTAAAAGATCACCACTATCTAAAGTGCTTTATAAGGGTAAAAAAAAATTCTTTAAAACAAGCTGATTTTTTCAGGGTTAACTGGGGGTTAACTTAGGAGTGCACACAGTGATCGCAAATTAAAGGTTTTGAATCAACCCTACACTCTATATCGTTCGTAGTCATAATGAACACTGCAAGTGAATGGCTATAATTGATATTAGTACCCACAATTAAGTATTACAAATCCAGCAAAAATTCAGTGACAATAGTTGTAATTTCAGTATAATGAACAGTTAAATGTATCCCTATTCAATTCAACACCATGAAACGTTATGTTGTTCTGCCAAAAGAATGTGCTTAGAAAAGAAGTATTATAGAATCAATTCCAGAACACGCTATTTATTGAAATAAAATGTTACATTTAAATTATTCATTAGAATTCAATATCAATTGTAATTGAATTGATTATTGTTAGTTACAAAAAAGCTTCTGCTTGAGTTTGAGGAATAATATCTCATATTGAATTAAACAGGGTTTTTTTACAAAGTGACAGATTTTTCTCAGTGTAGTACCCACGGCCGGCCTGCCCCTCAATCGTAGCACTATGAAGGGGCAGGCTGGAGTGGGGAGTCGTGGGGACTAGAGGAAGGAAAAGGATAGGCATATCTAATCGAGCGACGTTTGTCCTGAATTGAGTCGGGCACTTTGGGCGGATTTCATAAGTATCGTAGCCTCTTAAAAAATCGCAGTAGGCCAGAATTTCGCGGTAATACCACACCAACACTTCGCAAATGATGACCTTTCAGGGACATATCTATAAAAAAAATCACCCATTCAATTCTCCCAGCCTACTTACATTTTCAGGGGTGTTAACATGAAAAACGGGACACACTGTATATATATTATATTCATTACAATTTAATGAGTACTATATGAGAGGCGTATATTATTATTGACAGCGACGATGATTTGGGTTCGCCTCATAGACTCAAAGGTCTCCTAAAGAAAATAGTAATATCATAGAAAATGTCGCAAAGTGGAAAAGATCTGCAGATATCACTGCATGCATTCCTACTCAAGGATAATCGGAAAATTCATACTTTAATTTGTTTGTATATATAATGAGAATTTTCAAAAAATTGTATGTATCACCCAGTACTTTCTATGCCTAAGATATCTAAAGGGTCAGATACATTATTCAGGACATCCTGCATCCTGCGCCAATATTATTTCGTGTATTACAACATAAAATAAATAATAATAAAAAAATACTAGTCTATGCAACGGTATTTTTTAAAATCGTTGCGTGTCGGGTGAACACATTACTGTTATACTCTTTCGTAAACTACAAATTATCTACACAAAATAGTAATAGATAACATTTATAGTTCTTCTACTAAAAAGGCACTGCAACTTAATCTCAGTTTTGCCTACAGACGACAACTGCCACAAAAATGGTATTTATTGCTTCATTCTTTAAAAACGTAGGCACCGAACGACCATGACTAGCCTAGCCTGATTGCCGGAGTTACGATAATGCCTTTGACAAATTGGAAGGGTGTATCAGATAAGCCCAAGTCTTTATCTCGCACTTATTTGCGATGAGCTTACCACAAAGATAAAGGGATGGGCATCTGAACAATAGGTACGGGTCTTGTAAGTGCATAAAATAGCGTCTATAGAGGAGTAGGTACAGTTAATTATCGCGTTTGTCGGTGAAGATCTGATATCTATATTGCAAAACATACCTCAACGCCCCGGTACAAGTGGTAGGTACAAGTATTCGTTCGATTATGCCTTATGCCTTTTGGTCTGTGATTAATATGTAGTTCTTTGGTCACACGATGGATAAGTATACCTAATCCTAATACCGGCAGCATCTATTGTTACCAATGCTAGCTACCACTAAAAATTATTGATGAACGTGAATTTTGAAAATATTTAGTAGGAGGCAAGAGAAACAGAGGTCAGCTTTTGGTCGTTCCTTACCCACCATTCACAAGTTGCCAGACCTTAATCCGGACCTATACGCAAGAAAAGACCATGTCCCTATAGGTCCTATACAGGGTGTTTCCTAAGTACGTGTTTAAAATACAGGAGGTAATCCTTGGGCCAAGGGCAAATCTCAATAGTTACTGAGATACATGGCATTGTAATTATTTTTTAATTGAATTATGGCAATCTCTCGCAAAATAATCAAACTGCTGAGCTGAAATTTGAAACTGCTGCGTTTTTGGGGATAGAGAATAAGCTGAAAATATTAATTTCTAAGTACCTCACAGAGGGCGCCACGTGCGCTGTTTTCGGATCGTGCTTTTACTCGCAACTTTTTTAAGGTTATCTTTTTCCTCTTGCAGGTCCATCATTTTGGTACATCTTTTCATTTGCCAACAGAAGTGTATACTTGTTTCATAGCCATAAAATGGACATTGTTCCACACACCATTGGTTTTCTTGAAATAGGGTGTCCAAATTTTGTCAAATTCAATCCTTTCCATTTTAAAAGGGAATAATTTTTGGTACATTGTTCATAGGGATTTTTTCTCACTTTAGATGGTACACTTGATCTGTCACTTCGAAAGCATTAGGTGAAACTTTTTAATGTTGGAAAAGATGCAGTAAAATGATGAACCTAGATACAAGACCAAAAAGATAACCTCAATAAGTTAGGTTCATTTTCTAACTGGGGTGAGTTCCGGTCATGCGGGTAATTTCGAACATTAAATGATTTCTACATGGTTAAGCATATGTACATTGTACAGGGTGTTAATAGGTATGTTTTACCCCCCTAACTTTTTAATTTTTTGAAGCAGAGAAGTTGTAGGGTTTGAATGCATTGCCAGAAAAACAACTGAACAGCGAGTAACGGAGATGTAGATAAATTGAGTAAGAGAAAAAAATGTTTAATAAAAAACGTTCATAATCATTTTGAACCCCCTCCGAATCAAGATTTATATTTTCGTATTTTGCCCTGAACCGGAACTATCAACCCTGGACGATTACCGTTAACGTTTTAGGGGCATTAATTAGATCATGTTTTTTATATTCACTTCATCTGCAAATGTTTTGTTTTAGAGATACAGATACAGGGTGTGAAATTGGTGTGAAATATTCAAAAATGAAGTTCGAACTCACTGTATTGTAAAAAGGGCTGGAACAAACGTATGAATGTATATATCGTAGGAATGGGAATGAAGCGTAAATTCCGAAAGTTCAATAATATACAGGGTGCTCTGTTTAAAAAAACAGTTTGGTCTGTACCGCTTTTACGGAACATCCTGTATCCATTGCAAGACCATGAAAATACCCGCACCAAAAATACTAAAACTATTGTCTCAATTTTTTTTCTTTTACTTGAAAAATAAAAAAGTTATGGGTGGCCCGTTCTCGTGTGAATACCCTGTAGGTACAATGTACTCTGCTCTAATGTTATTCGTATACAGTGGGGTCATTTAAGTGTGCAACATATGGATTTTTTTTTTATTAATTGCACAACGAAAATACAAATATTCCCGAAAGTTGGTGCATGTTCGATAATCATATTAGGCGTACTTAGAATGGTTGCAAGTCAAACAGCATACAGGGTAGGTCAAAAAATAAAAAAATTGTACAAGAGTAAAGTACCCTTATTTTAGAAATTTCAGCAGAATGTCATTAAGGAAAGTTGTTTAGAATTAAAAGCTATGCCTAAAAACCAAAATCTAGCCTCCTAAGAAAAAAAAATTCGTCAATTAATTTCCAGTTTCTTAATAAACATTTGAAATAAAAATTGTGCACCTTAAATGAGAGTTTTTAAATATACACATTATCATCACCACAGAGGAGCTATATATAGGTCTGTGTCATCACTAATGTTTTACCTTGTTCAGAAGAATTTTTGCGAAATTTTAAAGTTTTGTTTAATATCGTTGCAACATACATGAAGTTTGTGGTTCCCTAAAAAAAATTAAAAATCTAAGTTAATTTTACAAATATGCTTGAATTGAATTTGAATAAAGTTAAGCGGAATTGATTTAATTTTGTTTGATTTATGAAATTGTTTAGGGTGAATATTGAAACAAACTTTTTTTGAGGAAATTATTAATGTTTTTCCAAAAAATATTATTTTCTTAGGAGGCCATGTTTTGGTATTTATGCATAGATAACTTTTAATTCTAGACAACTTTTCTTAATAACATTTTGCTGAATTTGCTAGAATAAGGGTACTTTACTCTTGTACAATTTTTATATTTGTTGACCTACCCTGTATGTATGCTGTTTGACTTGCAACCATTCTAAGTGCACCTAATATGATTATCGAACATGCACCAACTTTCGAAAATATTTGTGTTTTCGTTGTGCAATTAATAAAAAAAATTACATATGTTGCACACTTAAATGACCACACTGTATATCTACTTTTCAAAATTTCAAATTTCTTGACAAAAATAATTATTGAGTCGTTTTCCATTAATGTTCACCAGTAATTAGTTTACTTTCATCAATTCATTCACAATCTAGAATTCATTATTTTTTATTGTTGCCATTAGTGTGTTTGTATATTTGCTATTATAGTTAACAACTTAACTCGTTACCTAATGTACCTTTCGTCCGAAAAAGGTGGTATTTACTATTTTTGAATTATTTGCTAAATCGTGTAAACATTTATAAAAAAAAACCTCAGAACATGTATAATTTCTAGATTTAACAACTTGCTTCCACATAATGTTCATACCGTATCTATTAGGACAATCTACACCATAACATTATTACTTTTTTAATTGCTAATTTCTATCAATCGCCTTAGAGAATTTTTCCACATATTTAGCAAAAATACAGAAAATCAAACCCAATGTTTTCGGAACCGTCACCATTTTTTGTTTCTACAATGGACTCAATCTGAACAACTCAATTGAGAAAAATAGTTTGCATTTACACTTGAGACATACAAAAAGGAGGTAAATCTATTAGTAAATACAGGGTGTTAAATTAAAAAAGCTAATATTATTAACTTTTGTGTTTTCTCAAATATTTAATTGAATTTAGTCATATTTTTAGTAAAAACGAAACAACTTATACTTTGACCACCCTTAAGTTCTTTTAGATTCTTGTTTTTTTCGTAATTATGTCGATTTCACAATTATTGAAATTTTTTGTTTATTTAGGCTTGGCACTAAAAATTTTTATTGTTTTTTTAATCGAGCTCAAATTTGGTATGAGTTTTTACGAAACACATTCTTTATCTAAATCTAAGTAATTTAAGATGTTCATTATTCATAGTCTTTAAACATATAGATATACATCATTATTGTTCCAGAGAGAGTTTGGAGACGAATGCATCTTCAACGAAACCATTGAACAAACAAATTACAACACATATGCCTCAAGCAAATATTCGAACGAGAGGAGGACGTACTACCTAGCGCTGAATCGTCGTGGTCAGCCAAGAAAGGTTAGTTTTTACTCTAGATCTCTGAATATATCGGATGCCAAAATAAGGATACCTGAACTACCCGGATGTAGATATTTATTTTTGTATTTACGTAATATTTTACATAATTTTTGTGAGTCATTTTTTATTTGGGAAACTTACAGCCAATAAAAAAAAGCATTTGTGGAGGTACATGGTTTTCTGTTAATGGTTTTTATTTCATTGCTCCCAAACTTTTGGAGATAAATGAAAGACATTTGGTACAGTAACAGTAACTAAACTTTTTTGTACTTATGAAACTGCGCAAAAAAGTTTCCACGAGATCTTTCAGGGTCGTGTGGAACTGAAGCTAAATATTGCCCCAACTTTTTTTCCAAGTTTGGTCCACCAATTATGAAAACCTGGAGTTTTCTATACAGAAACCTGTTATGTTTCTGCGACAGAATTTACCGTTTTCGGATAAAATGGATTTAGAGTCTAAAATCTAAAAGTCGCGTAATCCAAGACTTTAAAAGTGATATCTATTAAAAACTAAAAATGCTACTTAATCTATAGAAGGTTACTGTCACTGAAACATTAATTTTTGTAAAATCAAGTAAGCTTGATCCTGATAAAACTAACGTTTCGGGCAATAGAAACTATCATCATAATCTAACCTCCCTAACATTTTTTAACACCCCTGGATCTCAAAAACGGACCATTTTTTTATCTATGCTCATTTAGACTTTTTTGCATTTTTGTGCCATATAATTAGCTGGCGACGTTTCCCTACTAAAAAATGAACCATCCGGAATACGTATAATCGTTGAGTAAAGGAATAGGGGAGAGTCGGGTAATATCGGACACATTTCGAAAAATTGAAATAATTTTTATAAAAAAATATATATATATTAACATATTTTTGCTTAAAATAAACTATACTCTTTGCAGAATATAACACATAATAAAATTAAACCAAAAGACTTAAACAAAAACTCCACTCGTTAAAAACAAAAGTGGGCCTCTTTTTGTAATTTTCTGAAAACGTCGGGTAGTATCGGACGTGAATTAATTCTCCTTACAAATGTCGCATTTATTTAACAATTTTTATGGGTCCAACCATAGCACTAGATGCATTGTATCCAATTTGCGAGGAAGTCTTCACCACAGATGATACACTCCGTTGATTCTTGTTGCTGTTCAGAGCACATTAACTTTGCTATATTTGTTGTCCTTTACATTTTTATTTTTTCCTATGTAAATCCTCTAGTTGGTCAAATTTTCTTTTTCCTTTTGTGTTCTTGGTCATTTTTGAAAGTTAATATGAAAATAAGAATGTTCACTTAAAATTTCAGTGTGTCCGATATCACCCGAGATATGTGTGTCCGATACTACCCGAACAGCACCGTTGGAAAAAAGTGGCCAACTTATTTTTTACGACCCTCCGATAATTTCCATAAAACCATTTTTATATTCCAAATTAACCAACAAATGTTATATAATATGAACATTTTAAAAGAACTTACCGTTTATATAGAATATAGACTGGTAAATTTTATGTCCGGGAAATTTGTTTCGGGCAAAAAATAAAAAATAAAGCACACGACGTGTACCGTTCAAAGCTCGGCCTCATACTGAACATATATGTCTAGGGCAATTCAAGCATTTTCTGACAAATTCGGAACGCCATCTATTAGGGAAATTGAGAAGATGCTGTTGTCCGATACTACCCACTGTCCGATATTACCCGACTCTCCCCTAATAAGAGGCGCTACCTCCATGTATCATATAGCGAGTCCGAAATCTCAACGCAAATAGATCCCGGTTAATTGCTTTAGGACGACCTAATCGACGAGAAACCGCTTCATGTCGTCCCAGAGCAATTGACTGGAACAGAAATATCTACATCTCGACGCTTCTTATTACCCTTCGCTATAACTTAGTAATAAATAATTGTTAGTAACAAATCACAAGACATATTCAAAGGAGATCTTCTGGTGGTTCTGTATTTCTCGGTAAATATAGAACTAATAACTTCTCCGACTTTGTGGAATTTAAAGAAACAGTTTTAGGTACTCGTTAAATCTGTATCTTAAATCAAGTAAAAATTTATCTTTTGGAGTATTGTCCTTTTCACAGTAAAACTTTTCAAGATTTATCAAGATTTATCTGTTTTAATTTGTTGTAATTTCAAATTTAAAGTTTGAAAAATGGTGTGCCGGGATTTTTTACGGACGGTTTCAACAAATCAGCTGACTATATCTATGTATCCGTTAATCTAAATTCTAAATGATTGAACTGATATTTCCTCTTAGATCTCTGGATTCTTTGACTACTAACGGTCAAAGCATTTGCATCGCAATCTTAATTTTTATTATTTTTTTAAATGTATTGAACAGCAAATGTAGGTATGGGCCAGTCCAAAGTAAACAACAAAAAAATAAAAAAAATTAAAGCGCCTAAACTGGATGTGTTACACATATAGTATTTTTTTTGCACTTATTATCTCAAATGATGTTGGGTAATTGAGGATTTTTTTTAAATAAAGGCAGTTTAAAACTTTAGAACTTCTCCCAGTGATTATTTTGCGGAAAATTTGAACGTTTTGGGTTCTAAAATATAGGGAATAATTAGGGAAACTTCAAATTTATTTTTATTTTTGTTTTTTCTAAATAATTTTTGAATTAGTCAATATGTGGACGAAAATTAATTCAAAAATTATAAAAATAAACAAAAATAACTCTTTAACACCCTGTATCTCACAAGTAAAGACCTTGTGGACCCATCTTTATATGAACTCTTATCTTTAAAATACCTGAGGAATCGTCCTCTGAAATGTCGGACACTTATTAAAAAACACCCTGTATATAGTTTTATATAGTTACCTCCAACAATACAGGATGTCCCGCGTTTTTAGGACTTTGACATTTTGTTCTTCATTTCTGAGACAGGCGTTGTAGTTCTCTTTTTGAAATCAAATTATGGCAATATGTCCCAAAATAATCAAGCTGTTGAACTGAAAATTGGCACTGCAGTGTTTTTGGGGATGGAGAATAAGCTGAAATTGTCTATTTCTACCTATCTTACAGAGTGCGCTACTTGCGCTATTTTTGGATGGTGCTTTGAGGTTATCTTTTTGTTCTTGCAGGTCCGTCACTTTAATGCATCTTTTTATTCTTCAACAAAATGGTACTCTTGTTGCATAACGATAAAAATCAATCGTTTGCATTGAAATTGACAAAACGTGCCCCAAAACACCGCATTAACTACCAACATTCGAAACATAAAATTTTCGCCTACCTCTTACAAATGCTGCAACTGTACAGTCAAAATGATGAAAAAAATGTCAAATGGATATTGGTCGAAACACCACTGGCTTTCTTGAAATAGGGTGTCCAAATTTTGTCAAATTCAATCCTTTCCATTTTGAAAACGAATAATTTTATTTCATTTTTCATGGCGTTTTTTTCTTACTTTAAATTGTACAGTTGATCTGTAACATTTGAAAGCGGTGGGTGAAAATTTTATGTTTCGAAATGTTGGTGTTAACAGTTGTTTCGGAGCACATTTTGTCAATTTGAACGCATACGGTTGATTTTATCATTTTGAAACAAGAGTACATTTTTGTTGCAGAATAAAAAGATGCACTAATGATGTAACTGCAAGACCAAAAATATAACCTCAAAAAAGTTACGAGAAAAAGCCCCATCCAAAAATAGCACAAGTGGTGCTTTCTCTGAGATACGTAGAAATTGACATTTTCAGCTTATTCTCCATCCCCCAAAAGACTGCAGTGCCAAATTTTAGTTCACCAGCTTGATTATTTTGGGAGATACTGCTATGATACAGTTTTAAAAAGAGATCTACATGTCAGAAACGAAGAACTTTAGGGCTTATGTTTATATGAACAACCCACCTAATAATGAGTTTTTCAGCAAAATGTCAAAGTTCTGATCAAAAAAACCTGGGACACTCTGTATCTTTTTACCATCAATGCAAAGATGTAAATTTATCATTATATTTGGCCACAGTGTTGCTCTGTATACAAATAAATTTGCAAAATGTAAAAAAATAGGAATAGGGTGACGGATTTCTACCCTTAGGATGCTCAGGGTACAAAGAGTAAGTCTACCGTAAATTACTTGATGGTAATGTGTCCCAAGTTTCTAGATTCAAATGTTTTTGGGAAAAAATAAAAACCAAATTTTTTGTTCCTGGATAACAGATTATGTTAGAAAAAGAGAGAATGAAGACGTCTTTACAGCCCTCAAAACTATATAAATTCATTACCAACCTAATAATATTATGGGTTTCGTTAAGATTAAGCGGATATCCCTGTGTGTTTTTGTCATTTAGCCTGGTAACATTGGTCACAATTAATCTGCATTTTAATATAATTAATTTTAATCCAAGAAAGAAAGAATGCAAATAGGATTTATATTTTATTACTGAAATTTCCCAAAACAAAACGCTGAGGATTCGTGACGTCATTTCAGTGGGAAATTTTAAGTCTATAGTTTGATTTTCCCTTTTAAAAAATACCTGTATACTTAAAATGGAAAATTAAGCTTTGGCGCATTAATTACTTAACGATAGTAAAAATGATTTTTATTTTTTAGTGAAAGGCCAGTTATGAGAGCTTTCTATACCGTATACAGCGAGTATTTTATGTTTATTGGTAATAGTTACGAAGAAGTGGCGAATGCTTCGACTATTGGTAGTCAAGCGGGCCGCGCAAATTTGTATGCGAAGCAAATTGCCGATTTTCAAAAAGCCGCGATACATGTACCGATATTTATCGTTGTGATAAGTATCGATACTTTTTAGAGTATCGCCCAACCAAGCAAAGCACGCTTTCTGGAGCCGGCGTCGTCCCGTTGCAGGTGGTGATCCGAGTGCGCCACCAGCTGGGCCGGCTATCGTCGTACACGCGCGTGCTGACGCGCACCGTCTCCCCCGAACTGATGCTGCACCCGCTGCGGCTTGGGCACGTGTGCCCCCCGGCTCCAGCCGCCACAGCCGCCACGGGCCCGCGGCCCAACGGCCCGCGTTGCCGCAAGAAGAAGAAGAAACGGAAGAAGAAGAAGCGCAAGTGCGGCGGCGGCGGCGACGACGACGACGCGCCGGCGCCGCCGCGATGCCATCAGCAGCAGCGCGCGCACAGGTTATGCGACAGTGACGAGTGCCAAAGAAATAGCGGCGCGCCCGCCAAAAAGAGACACAAGGCGCATAGTGAGAGACCGGTAGTGAGTGTCCCGAAGAAAAAGAAAAAGAACAAGAAGGGTGTCAGAAAGAGACCTGAACAGGTGGCCAGATCTGGAATGCCTTTGTAGTTTTCTTGATAGTGTTTGAAGCGGGGTGGGGTTTCGTCAATGGTGCGTATCCAAGGGTTCTGTATCTCAGTGGGAATTATTCATTACCATTTCATTAGCCGACTAATAACGGACTTAAACTATAATTTTTATAAGCATGTATCTTGGTTTAGTTAGTGCATTTTTTTACTCGTCGAGCGTCTTTTATTAAAAGCTACTTATTTCTTGGTAGTAAAGTACTTAGGTAGTTGCTTCAATAAAAAAAAAAATATCCCTCTTACAGCAAGTCTCGGGAATAATAGTAAATAATTATTTTTTGGCCCGTCTTTTTTACATCGACGGTGAGAAGCTGCTAAACAGGGCATTCGCATTGGTTTGCAGGTACTCGCTGTATTTCTTTCTGGACCCTTTTGCCAATCCTCTTCAATACCACCAATCTCGATTTAATTTCCTCTCGTTCACCCTGGTCAAACCTTTCTAATCTTTTTATGAGGAATCTAAGGCCGCAGCGACAACACTTCGAAACGCTACAGTTTAGATTAGTAAGTCTAACCTGCCTCATTTAGACATGCTCTCTCGACAATTGCGGAGGAAGCGAAAGGATGTTTCTTCATCCATTCAATGTCCTATCAAAAATAGGTATCTATTGTACTTGCTTAGAGTGACCATTTCCGCAAGAAAGCTCCTGGCTGCTGTGAACACAGCTGTGAACACAGCAGCTACTAAGGAGCCACAAATATTAAGGCCGCTCCAAATGTTTAATATATTTGGAGGCGTCGCCACTTTATCGTTGTATCTGTAAGCCCTCCATCCAGAACATAACAGTTTTATCATAAGTCAAAATTATACTTAGCCAAGAACTCCAATTAGACTTATAATTTGTGCCAGCTCATTAAAGCGCACTATATATTCGAACCAAAATTTATTAGGATAACTTCTAGCAGGTTGAGGATCCTCCATATCTCACGGACTAATTTTGGAACGCGGCACGACCAAATTTAATAAAATGTTATCATTTTCATAAATTCATAAATTTTTACTTAGCCAAGAAAATATTGAGACCTGTTCTGTTCTTCTGCCTCGCTATAGGTTTGAAATATCCTTATACTCCATTATTTGGTATATTCTGCTGATAGAGGGATAGTTCAGAATTTTTCAATGCAAAATTTCTTACTTATTACAGAAAAAAGCACTACTAAATAATTGTAAAACCCAAATACGTGGAACGTGTGTCCAATGTCATAAATTTGCAGATGCCACTGAATTTTTGTTATGAATGTGCAACAAGCAGAACTACTTAATCTTGGTCTTGATATCCAAGAAGGCTGTATATATGTCGGAAACTCTGTCTTAAACCTTACATTTTCATCTAATTTGGTGACAGCTTGGGTTGCTATTACTAATTCATCATGGTTTAAGAGAGTTTTTAATATTTATGGTCTATAATCTCCTTCTAATTGGATCAATATTCTATATTTAAGGGTACATAATTCTAAAAATACGCTGCTTTAGGAATATAGCTCTCCATCCAGACCAGGAAGTAGTCAGAGCGAACAAGAAACCGTGTTTTAAGAGAATATTGGGAAATTAGAAGGTTTAATTTTTGATATAAACCCTTGGATGCTGCATTTGGGAAGCCCATCGACGAACTCCAGAACGCGTTCGTAGTGTGTACAAAATTTTGCTGTTAACAACTGATCTCGACAATCAAAATTTACTTTACGCCAATTCCGGTATCTCAGAAACTTGAAAATTGAACCTAAATTCCATAATAGTGGTACAACGAATGGTCATCGAACCTCAAATTAACAAATTTCGCATTGTTTTTTAAAAAGCTGTAAAAACCGCAATTAATTTTAGTGGTTTGCTTTACTTACTGACAAGTAATTTAAAACAGTTTAGGCTCCACTATTTCGCAGTGTGCGAAATTTATCTCATCTTTTACACGCACAGAGATCAAAAGAAATCGACCGCAAATTTTTCTTGATTTTATTTACTTAAAGTATTTAAAACTCGCCTGAGAATAGGATATGGAAATGTACAGTGCTATTTATAAAGTTTGCACTGTGTACCTAGATCTTCCTCAGTGTCTTGATATACTCTGTTCCTATCAACATGCTTGTCGATCTAAAAACCATATTATCAAAATTGTCAGGTAAATTTCAATTGTCGATGAGCGTTATAATTTCTCTAAAACTAGTCATTTGTCATAAAATTATTTCCATGACAATAAGATTTATGATTTATATTTAACTCGGCTGCAAATGTTTTACAGAAATTATTATGAACATTTTATAAACAATTTATTCCTATTGCAATTCCAAAGATTTCTTAATAATTCTGTAAACATTTAACTAACACCAAAGACTATTTTTACTCTAAAGCTAACTCAATATGGCTATGTGTCTCAAAATTACTTATGTAGAAAAACTAGTCTATCGCCATTAGTTTGGGTGGTAGCAAACGAATATAATGTTTTCTAAAGACGGTGTAGATTAGCTTTTATTTTGAAATTTTGTTTGCATGAAATAACTAGAACGTAGAATTAATTATTCTAAGACCTAGTAGTTATTTCTTTGCTACAGGCTGTTTTTTCTTTTGGTTGTAAGAGTGTTGCTAGATTTACCAATTTTATAATATTATTGATTGTTCGTGTGCGGAAGCTTTAATATTTTACGCCGTGGGAAGGTTTTGAGCTAGCTAATTTTAAATTTGATCATTTTCACAAATGTGATAAAAACGGGTCTATTTTGCAGTGCCACTTGCGGTTTCCCCATACATAATTTAGATAAACTTAATAATAAACATAATATCATTCCTTAAATTATTACTAAAATATCAAAGTAGTATATTCTAAAAAGCTTCTTTCTTAACGTTATACACTACAAAATTACTTACTTTTTACAACATTGTATTCCTTAATGTTGGACCACTCTGTACATGGATATTTTTTGAGAATGTCTAGGAACTTTTTGTCAAGAATAACTTTTTTCATTTTTTTTCCAATTTTCTTCAAGCATAGGAAATCAAATCGGGGGATTGACTGTTGATTATAGTATAGGGTGATTCAGTTTTATTCTGGTACACTTCAACAGGTCATAAAATATGACTATTTTGTGGTATAACTTTTTATCCACAGCCGTCTCATTTTGAAGATGCATGGTGTTTAAATTCACAAATATTTTAACGTTTAGTTTTTTATTTTTCCAAAATGCTTTGACCAAGTGTCAAAAAATGTGATAATACCAAGGCCCCTAAATAGCCAATGACGGAGATATGGGTATACACATACACTACATTTGTTTTATCAAGAAATAAAATAATAAATAAATAACCTTTTTAAAAACAAGCTACTGATGCCTACTGCCCACTACAGAATTTTATTTTGTGCACTTGGATAGCTTTTTTGATTCAAAGTATCTTGACATTTTTTGTATCTGCCACAGTTTTATGGCAAATTTGGTTTATCGCTTATTTAAAATTAATTCATTTCAAATGACTCAAATATCATAGTGTTTCAACAAAACAATAAGCTCATTCATATTTTGCTACCTAATTGTTTCATTTATAACAGAAAGTAAAATCGTCGAAAAAATTACATAATAATTAAGCACGCACAAGCGGTTTTTGACAGGCAAGTTTTAATTTTCTCAACCACAACACTGTTTAATATCCTTGGCAACACAAAAATCTTCGAATTAAATAATTTTGTTTTCGCATCTCAAAAATGAGTAAGTAGGTACGTAATGACCGAAAAATTAAATTTGCCATGAAACTGGCAGTTACAAAAAAAAATCGAGGTAGTATTTCTTTAAAATAAGAAAAGGTATCCAAATGTGGAAAATGTATTTTTTAGAAGGGCCATATCAGTATATTTTTGCATAAACTACTGTTACCAAATTTCGTTTGAATACCTTTATCGATTGGAATGTAAACATGTATATCGAAAACGATATTATTTTGTCTTCGTTGCCATTTGCGGCTAGAGCCGACTTTTTCCGAGAGAACCAGGATAGCATTTACGGAAAACCCTAGAAAACCGGAGTAATCCCAGTGAGTGTAGGACAATAATTAGTAAATCACACTTAAAGCTATTAAGGAGTTTTTTTATAAAGACATGTGAATGCATTTGCCTCGACCTCGGTTCGAACCAAGCTCGATCGAAGGCAGAAAAACATGCAGTTCGACGATGCTACGAACGTCGCCACCGCGGCGTACAGATGAGTTTTAAGCGATCCTAAATAAGGATCTGCACTCAGATTGTTCTCTAAAAATCCCTAATCCTTAATAGTGAAATTTGAGCTCATAAAAGCGGTAGAAGTTGGCCTGGATTATCACCCAATAATACAGTTTTCACTCATTGAATGAGCATAGGTATTAAATACCTGTTTAACAAAAAAAAGTCTATCAAAATCGGAGAACTGATATAAAACCACATGAGCTGTGAGCTTGCCTGAGCAACTTAATCATTACTAGCAACTGAGCAACTTAATCATTGACCTTCGTTTCTGATGTGCACAGGCATATCTCGAATATTTTTTATCTTTCTAGTAATGCATTGGTAAATTGCGTAGTCAAGGTCATACTCGTGAGGTTTTGAATCAGCTCTGAGTATCTATGCGACATTAAGGAAGGCCTTTGTTATCCAATAATACAGAAAATAAATATATGTACCTACCGTTAAATTATTATGGTCGCGTGCATGCTCTAACACTGGTCAGGTTTTGTCATCTTTTGCGAGGAGCACTGCAAAGTCCGCATAAAATCCCAGAACCTTCCTTCGTTGCGAAAGCAGCTATTTGAACGAAATTCTGCCGAGAAATTGACACGAACCTGTCACGAACCAGGTGGAGAGCCAAGAGGCCACCACAACGACTGTGGCGCCGCCTACATCGACTCCTCCACCGGACGACGCCATGTCCGACGAGGACTACCCCGTGGACTTCGCCGTGGACTCCTCCACGCACGACTGGGAGGACGCCACCGGCGTTCCCGACGTTTCGATGGTCGTAAACGACGCGCGGCCCTCGAACGCGCACACAGACTCCGACTGACTCCTACTGCATCTCATCTCCCTCTTATTTATTTCTACTATTTATTGTATGTAATTGTAAATAATTATCGATAAGTCAATATACCTCACCATCAATAAAGACTTTTCTTTGCGCCGTTTTCTGCAGCCGCACCCGCAGGGCAATCGAAACGAGGCCCACGTACGGTCAAGCTGCGGATATATTAGTTCTGGAAAATTGTAGGCGATGAGTTCTAACGACACTTGATATATCTTTTTGTATTATTGTCTTTTAAACTCGACGCAGAAATTCGTAGTGCGTATTATGCATTACAAAGAGTGATGGAATTCTAATATGCAGACATAGGCTGTTCCTAAATTCTAATGTGCTATGTAATGATGTAGATACCAGTTTTATATTTTTCTACCTAGATTATATTTTTGTAGTATTGAGCTTAGTTACTTTATAGAAATATAAAGTAACTTAAGACTTCCAAACGCAGGAATTTTACGAATTTTTCATTCTTTGTAGGTGCTTTTAATTCAGAAAAACATGCTTGGCTAGAATCTCGTATGCCCCAGTATCCATCACTCCCTTAAATTAGCTGTGAACTTTTGGATATTTTACTTTATGCAGGTATTTATAGAATGAAAACTTACATTGTTTTATGTATGTAGTTAATTACTTAGAATATGTAATTATATCCAAAGGAGAAAAAAATACTCTTCAAATTTTTTGTACAATTTCTCTATTTTAGTTTTATAAGAAAGACATGAATATGATATGAATTTAGAATCCATATTGTGGATGTATATAAATTTTAATAAACGTTAAATGTATAATAAACATTTACCACTTTGAGTCAGTATTATATTACAACAGAATTCTTATAGAAATAGTTTAATGTAAAAATGCGATCAATAAAATTTAAAACACACTAAAAATATTGTCTAAATTTATTAACACAGAAAAGTGACCAAACAATTTCAACAAATATTATGTACAGTTCTTCAAACTGAAAAGAAGCCTTTAAAAGGGTGGAATTTGAAAATAACTTGCTGGGAACATTAAAGTTTGAATGGTAAGTAGATATATAAATTTTGCGACTTTTCTGTTTTTTTTTCTGAAACCATACATTCCCGTACTCTTTCACTGTTTTAATACACAATACATCCGAACTACATACCTAACAGGGCTTATCCGTTTATGCGCATTTCAAAATGAAGAAGGACCTTAAACTAAAATCCCGACAACATTTTTTTTGCTCAAACTTTGTTTAACGATGTTTTAGAACATTTTAAGTCTACTCGCATAGTGTGTATACATAAGAACTAATTTTCCTATCTTTCATAAGTGCCTAGTGTAAGCCGGCTCATAAGCATATATATTTCTCAAATTATTACCATTTACCGTTGATTATATCCCGACGTTGGTAGATGCAGACTTTAGTTACACAATTTGCATCCACTGGGTAGGTTCTAAATTTTAGTTGTACTTTTATTTTGATGCCGAGTTCAAATGTATTTTATCGGGAATATTATTTATTATTTTTTTAGCTTGTCTGGGTCCGAGAGAAAAATGTTTGATCTCCCCCAAATGTTCAGTTAGTTTTCCCTTTTTCTGAATATTTTATGCCCTGGTGTTCTTTTAGGACTATACCAGTGTAATTTGAATGTAAGAATGAAAGATCAAGCCATACAAAAAACTAAAATCATCGAGTGTTCCTTTCTTCAACGCTAAAACAAGGGAGACCATGGGTAACATATATTTTAAGCATTAATAGACAAAAATACCTATGTGTACAAACGGTTAAAACTCAATAGAAACGTTTATTTAAACTCTTGTTTCTAATATTAGAATGCTAATAAATCAGGTTATCTATCTGATAATCTTAACAGTAATAGTTTAGTTAGCAAGGTAGGTGCTCTTACTAAGCTATTGCACAATTATTTAAAGAAAGGCAATAGTATTAACGTCGGTTTAACAGGGCTGATCCAAGCCATTATATACCCTATAAATAACAATACGAACAATATACAGGGTGTTCCAGAAAAGGAGGTCAACCCATTAACCGTATTTAGTACAATTTGAGGTATGTCTATGGAGTCGACGAAACATTTTCGTGGTGTCTATAGAAATTATTTTCCCTAATATTTTGTGTCTTGAAACCCAAGACTAGAAAAAAGTTGTGTTGCGCTACTACATTTCGTAGTAGTTTTCCTATTTTCTCTTCTTTTCGAATGACCCCAATGACGTCACACATCTGGAAATCCGATATATTATTCCGAAAAAACCCTGTTTGGAAACAATGGTTTTTAAGACAAATTTACAAGATACAAAAAAATGAGCGAAATTAAATTATACACCACAAAAATGTTTCGCAGACGTACCTCAGAAAAATTTAGGGGGGATAAAAGATCATGTTTACCGTCGATTTTCGTTTCAGTGGTAATAATTAGACATAAATAGTAATATCTTGTACAAAATATGAACTCGATATTTATAAAATTGATAAAAACGTTCCGAAAAACGATTTTTTGAGATTCAATTGTAACCCCCTGTCTCTTTTAAGGGAAGCATTTTTGCATATGTGGTTAAATTGCCATATTTTAACCAATCTGGGGTTAGTGGGTTGGTTTTTCTGGTACACCATGTATACAGAATAGCCTATACAGGGTGTAACATTGATTAGTACAGAAATTTTAACTTTCGGTAGGTTTCGACCCCAAATGCACGCTTATGAGGTTTGTTTTTGAAAAAATTATTACTATACCTAATCAAAGTTACACCCTGTATAAGTGGGTTATTCAAAATATTTCGGCTATTTTTTGACAGAAAAAATCGGCGGAGGGTGCGATCGACAGCTCTTCCGAGCGGCCTTCTTTTGTCATGATGAATTGCTGTCCATAACCAACTACGAAAACCGTGGCCAAAAATCGAAGAAATTAAAAAATTTTAAATCGCTGTAACTTTTTAATTTCTTTACATACGAAAAAAGTTTGTCATGAAAATTGTTTACAAGAACAGACATTAGTAAATTTGAGACTCTCTTAGGTTCGAAAATTAAATTATCTGTAAAAATGTTAATTGTGTGTTTCGTAATACAACATTTCAATTTGATGTGTCACACTTACCTGTTTCATCTGTATTTATTAAAAAAATGAAGAAAAAAGATGTTGATAAATTATTGTGGTTGACATAAGATCAAGTTACCCATGGAAATAAAAAAATGTGCAAAGACAGCGTTATGCCGTTAGTAATGACATCCCAATGGAATTATTGTTCTTACTTAGCGAAGCTATATAGGTTTCCTAAACAGGAAAGTTGAAATGTGTAATACCGTAGAAGAAGTATTGTCGTTTGTTGTGAAAAATAAATGTAAGTACTAGGTGTTCACCGAGCATTTATTTTCTACGAAGAAAAGTTAAAGGTGCTGTAAAACGTAAACTCAGATATTGTTTTCGGGTACAGCAATTTATTTTCTGCAAAAAACTATTCTTCTCATTTTCTTGTACAGGGTGTAACTAAACTGATGGTCAAAAATGAAACCACGTATTCTTGGAGTCAAAA
The DNA here is from genome assembly GCA_963920635.1 of Pseudeuparius sepicola. Classification (NCBI taxonomy): domain Eukaryota; kingdom Metazoa; phylum Arthropoda; class Insecta; order Coleoptera; family Anthribidae; genus Pseudeuparius; species Pseudeuparius sepicola. Next base: position 18,336,250 of record OY987305.1, read on the forward strand.
TAAGGGCACTTCTCCATATATTTTTTTCTCCTACGGGCCATAGTTTTTTTTATACAGAGCGTAGAAATTTAGAGAAAAATACACATATTTCTTAGTATCTCTAGAAGTATACGAGATATTTTCTTCAAACTTGGCGTGTCACATGAGCGGATGAGCCGTCAAACTTAAGGTTGACATGAAGCTTCTGAGGCTCCCAGTTGCGGAGATACAGGGTGTTAGTAAAATTGATTAGTTCAGAAAAATATGAATACCCTGAATAATCGCATTTTTTAAATTTGTTTTGAATGGTAAATTCAATGGTTAACAAAAAGTATCTCTTAGTATTTTTTCATATTCTCAGCCGTTTTTTAATTATTTTCAAAGAACGGCAATGCTGCAATAAACAAGTCATTTTAAGAATAAATCTAACAATCTGTGGATGTCAATTAAACTTGGCATTATTTGAATCATTTGGCTGCCAACTTTGCACCTCAGTATCAATATTTTGAAGAATTGACTGATATGCACTTTTGCTATGGACTTGCGAATGGCAATAATAAACATGCGGAAACGCATAGTTGCGTGTATTGAAAGAGACGGCGGCCATTTCGAATATTTAATAATTTAATTTTCTAATAGCAATACGTTTCTTTTATTATTGTTTTTGCTTTTGTATTTTGTCAAATAAAGTTTAATTGACATCCACAGATTGCTAGATTTATTCTTAAAGTGACTATTGTTCATTGCAGCGTTGCCGTTCTTTAAAAAATAATTAGGAAACGGCTGCGAATATGAAAAAATACTAAGAGATACTTTTTGTTAACCATTCTATTCACCACTCAAAACAAATTAAAAAAATGCGATTATACAGGGTATTCATATTTTTCTGAACTAATCAATTTTACTAACACCCTGTATCTCCGCAACTGGGAGCCTCAGAAGCTTCATGTCAACCTTAAGTTTGACGGCTCATCTGCTCATGTGACACGCCAAGTTTGAAGAAAATATCTCGTATACTTCTAGAAATACTAAGAAATATGTGTATTTTTCTCCAAACTTCTACGCTCTGTATAAAAAAAACTATGGCCCGTACGAGAAAAAAAAAATATGAAGAAGTGCCCTTATTTCGACTCCAAGAATACGTGGTTTCATTTTTGACCATCAGTTTAGTTACACCCTGTATATGAATATGCTACCGTTTCAGGACAAATTTTATTTATTTGATTTATTTCACGAATTCTTTATTTAAAATAAAAATTTCCAAGATACTTAGACTTAAGAGTTTTAACTATCAACTAAAGCAACTTTAAGTTTACTGGCATTATTAAATCAGGTTTTCAATAATAACGTTAACAAAAAACTTGAAAATAAAAAACAAAATTTAATATTTTATTAAAAACTTTGACGTGATCTTAGAAACGAATGCGTTGTATAAACAAGTTTTTACTGCAAAGCAGTTTTAGTTTAACAACATCTTACCAACTTTAAGGCCATACACATAAAAGTTTATCACCCTGTATAATTTTATAACATTTATTCTTAGAGTTATTTTGAAATATTTATTTTCTTTCTTTTGTGCACCCCCTAATAGAGATGGATGATTCATGTTCATTAACAAGAATTGGTATGCGTGACGTCAAGATTATAATATTAAAATGTCAAATGGATTTGATAATAATTTTCGATTTTATTATATCCTTTTGAAATTATAATAATAATATGACAATATTTTCATCACATCCACCTATTTCTGTTAGTCCACCTTTATAGGTCCACAATATCAAAATATCAATTGAATATTTCAAAAACTATATATAAGAGATGGTAACATAAGACTATAATCAACATAATGGCCAGACTATAATAATGTAATAATTATAATATGTGTATGGGTTTTAATATGTAAATATTTCTTTGATTTAATCAACAAAAATTTATAAAATTCCTTACAGCCTGGTTTTTGAAAATACTGTTTATCTCAAGAAATCGCCGAGGTTAATCTACCGTCAAAATGAAATGGATAAACCTATACATTTAAAAACGTATGTATCTCAAAATGCCTCTACTCCCAGACAAAATCCATCTCACCAACCGTTTTTAAGGCTTTCTTCGAGAATTATTTGGGGTCAGACTTTCGCCTGGCTCTGTATAGTATTGCATATCCGATAAAATGGTTCTATTAGTGGGATACATTCATAATTTCTTCATTTCTCGATAACCCTATTTCAAAAGGAACAGCCGACAAAATTGGTACCGCACTCTCAAAAACCGAAAAAAAAGAACATTAATAAAGAACTACATAATGCGGACGAAACATATTTTACGTCCTATAGTGTGTTTATATATCGACTGAAAAGGCAATAAAAATATCTACGCACTATAAATATGTCCCCCAAAAATAACACATCAATGGCGGAGTACTCACCAACATTGGGTAGAGAATGAAATTGTTGGGAAAAGGGTATTTTTATGGGGCTCTTCGGGTTCGAAGACAATAATTACGTCTAGAGAAAAGAATAGTCACCACTATATGCTGAGCAGGGAGAGTCCAAGCAGGTAAATATACCGACCTATTCATAACTTTCTTTTAGACAGTTGCAACCGTTGATTTTAAGCTCTACACGCAGTCCCACTAATCGCAAGGCTAGTCACAAGTTGAAGATAAAGTACTGACATTGAACTCAAGAATAATTTTATATAAGAACAAAAGCTTCAAATGTATACAGGGTGGCCCATTTAAAACAGTCCACCTGAAATATTTTCAATGGAAATGGCTTTTCCAGAAAACTTATTTTTTTGAGTTAACATTAATGTAAAAAAAGCAATGAATGTGTCGTGTCGGTGCAATAAATCGACTACTACAATAAAGAAATTACGATTTTTTACTTTAGTGTAATTTAATGTACTTCATTTAATGGCATTCGCTACTCGGTATATTATAGAAATGAGATGAGAATTATGGGGTAGGACTAATAGCCATTAGGCCTATGTATAAAACCCTTTTATTGGTTGTTAAATATTTTTTATTTCCTGTGTTATATTACTAGTCCCTCATCCCCTTTCCAAACAAAACTCACCTTCTCAGTTTGCGTTTACTATATTTTAATTAGAATGCTTTTTTAATTTATTATATTTATATTAAGAAACAAAAAAACGCGCTTTTTCTGAGACTCTAAAGAAATTGCCTCATTGCATTGTATGTTCGTTTTTAATCGAGAAATGTAAGTCATTGTCTATAATATCATTTTAGCAACCGATGCGGGAATGTTATTATGTGCACAGGTTGCCACAGCAAACTGTGCGGGAGTGTCATTGTGCAATGCAGATTTAAGAGAAGTATCCAAGTTACAGCGGCAGTAGATATAAACAAAGTCACATGACCGCCTTGCGATCGATTACCAGGATTGGACTAATATGAGATTCCAAGTGGCTTGTAATTCTGAACTAATTCTTTTAGAAGTTCTAAAATTTGTGTTTCTAACTTTCGTGGATCTTTATAAATTTCCTTAAATTAAGTAGCAAAATAAATTTACAGAATATACTGCTCGCGATCCGATCTAAAATATGCAGGAAACTCGACGGGGGGAAGAGTCGGCCCTGCATTATGCTCGCCGCGAAAACACTTGATATTTTATGACGGCCAGACCAATAAGAGAATAGGTCACGTGGTGGCCAATGTTTTGATCCACTGCCTCTGTAACTTGGATAGACTTTAGTTCTTTATTTAAACAGCCTTATCGTGTCTTGTGGCACAACTATAATAATAGGGTTTTGTTTCTCAGATACTGCGGAACTCCAACTGTAAAAAAGCAGCGGCATTCAGAAGTGACAAACTTTAATTTTAGAGATCAAGGTTTATACTGTGGGCAAAAGTGCGATTTAGAAAAATAAAAAAATCTTCATTGATGGCCATCGTTCAGAGTCGTGGAAGACAAGAATACGAAAAATCAATGAAGGAAGCTATTTTACAAACATGTGTGGAACAGAATGATACCTGGGCTGCTGATGTTCGATTACGATGGGTTGCTGTTACAGTGAATAGTAATGAGTCACCTAAAAAACAGACACTTTGTGTACCAGGGGGTCCATTTAAAGGTGGTTAGTGGGTATTATTGAGAGTACAGTGTGTACAAAATTTGAGGGCGATCAGTTAAACGGTTCTGAAGTTAAGAAAAAGTGCCTTCGTGGAGCCCCTTTGAGGGATCGTAGCACCACATGGGGCCGCTTCACTAAATCTTCTTAATTTCTCGAGAGGAATCTGTAATCGCACCCTGTATATTAAAATGCTTATAAAAAGCATGTAGAGCATAAAAAAGTTGTCTTTCGTTTTTTATAGCTGTTTTAATAAATTAATTAAAAAATAAGAACGATACCCGCCAGGTTCATTTTCGAAAAAATAAACATGAAAAGTGCAAAATTTAAAATTTCAAGGTCGAATACTTTATACAAACGCTTGAAACAGACATATTACATGTATATACATCATTGAAACTGTGACAATGAGCAGATTTCAAATATCTAAAAATATGAAGGGTATTCGATTTAAAGAAACAAAAGTTTGGTTTGGCACCGCTTTTCTGAATAACCTGTATAAAAATAAATAAACGCTGAAAAAAGCTTGCTTTTTTTGTATCTGAAACTTTTTTCCTAACCTCAAAAATATATAAAATAAGGGGGTGTAAAAATATACGTGATCACATGGTACTTATTAAAAGGACACCCTGTATCTCAAATTGCTCAAGGATGACAGTTTGTCATCACTTGGATATCAAAACTAGGAGTCCTAGAGATGTCAAATCCGTTTTGAAAAAAACTTCGTCCCATATTTTTGGGTTTACCCCCGTGGCTGCCGGACTATACAAAATTGTTTGGATTTAAAAATGCCTAATTAGTTTTTAGAAAAACTAACCCTTTTAAAAAATCGCAGAAGGCCGGGCTTTCATATGCCAAACCAATACTTCGCAAACAATGACCTTTCAGGGACATATCTTCAAAAAAAAACTTGTCCCGTTCAATTCACGTAGCCTACTTAGATTTGTAGGAGTGTTAACAAAACAAAAAAAGACACACTGTATAAGCTCTCTCACATTTACCAAACATATGGAACTCCAGATGCGGAAAGCAATGAATTTGTTCAAAACTGTCTTCTCCGTGCTTCACAAAAAAAGAATATTTCCCCATGTTCAGCCAACTTCTGCTATACAAATCAGTCATCCGCCCCACTACGTCGTATTCTTGAGCAGCCTGGCAACATAATATGGCAAATTGTCAAAATAAAAGCTTACAAGTCGTTCAAAACAAAGTCCTCGGAACCACTGAAAATTGTATAGGTACTTTTGGAGATGATTTTGCACCACGTCTACACTGACACCACCTGACATTATTGGTAGCCTTTACCAATTATTTTCATACGGAGAAAATTTACTCTGCCTTTACTAACACTATTGGTCCAGGACAAGAACGTTAACTAGGTCTTGGGTCCCGATTATATGGCCCGGTTATGGACACGTAATTCAGTCATACTTACCTATAGTGAGTTATAATATAATTAGAATATTTTCTTTTACTCAGTTGCTCCTGGTTCGATGTCCAGATATTTACTGAATGTTCCAAAAAAGCAGAATGTACCTTTAACTGAAGATCCTTGAAATCAAAATATAAAAATTTCTCTCTCTAATATAGAGAAAAGTTTTATATAAAAGTTGCATTACCACAACCTTCTCAAACTTACAAGCCCTGTGCAAACATGTGGCAACGCTGCAGCGGGACGTTTCAAAGGATCTATGCAGTCTAGCGGGTCTAATAGCGATCGGCCTTTGATAACCTTTTCGGCAGTTTGGCTTTAGTTTCTCTTTTCAACGCTTTTATTTGAATTATAATTAGATACATTTGTGAATTTTGCTTCAATAATTGGTTAAGTAAGTATGTTTTTTTAACAGACTACATTTGTTGTAAGTCGAATTTTTGTGAGTATTTTTTCGCAAAGTGCGCCGTGATGCAAATGAAGAATATCTTCCCTTGTGGTTCAATTTTTATAAAATATAACAAGATACGAACAGGAAACTGCATGTTGTCCTGGGTGTCGTTACAATGTTTTTCAGGGGGGGGGGGGCAAGAACACAGCCATTTCAAAATACATATTTTATTTAAAAAAAAAAACTACAAAACGCGAATATAATAATTATTATCATGCCGTTAGATCGCGGCAAGTTTAATCTGCTGTATTGTATGCTAGGAAAACATACCTAATATGATGGGAGGCTCTATAGTAAGAGGTAAGAGCTAAGAGCCGAATAGAATATAGACGAGGAGCAGAGTTTAGTAGGCATAAAATGTATTTGTGTCAACTTCCAGGGGGGAAATGCCCCACCTTGCCCCCCCCCCCCCAAGCGACGCCCATGCATGTTGTAAAGCAGAGCAATCTCCTCTTATTGAAATAGCAGCTAGAGTCAATTTCATAATACATATAGCTAAAGTACTTACCTATATTTTGACTGTAAAATTAAAGAAATTTTTTGGAACAATATTAAACAATGTTTCGATTCTTACAAAAGCTCCTTCAATTTTAAAGTTTACTTTAGTTTATGGAATTTTCCCTTAATCATTTTATTCTTAAATTTTCGTCCCTTGGAAAGCCCAAAATGAATACAAGTTGACCGCCTGCCGTCAAGCAAAGAAAACCTAGCTACTTCAAGGTATTATTACGATTTGACTCACTAATACAGCCAGGTACCTATACCTACTAGATATACCCATTGAATAAGCTTAATCAATGCTACAACCAAAGAAAATACTACTTATAGTATGTTCTTTGCTATAACTAAGTTCTAGCTTCCTCAACGGTTCTAGGCATCTTGAGGCTTCAAATTGTAAAAGGAACCAATAACTTCTTTCGCTTATTCAATTCGAACTTTTTTACAAATGTTTCAGTTTTGCACATTAAACAAAACAAATTTACAAATAAGCTGTCTCTGGCACTTCGGGCAGTTTGTGTCTACCCAGGGAGACACTGCCTCGTCTTAGCAATCTCGCGACGATACCACTACCCGGAATACACAAACTAATTCTGGTAAGTCTCTTGTAAAATCAACTGACAGGAAGTGACAGGTCACGTGGGAGCGACCCGCAAGCCATGTTGCCAGCTTTCTCAACTTCCATGCTTTACTAGAGTCGGATGTGTGCATAACTATCGGAACATAGAAAAGTGTAATGATATATAGGGTGTCCCAGCTGTAAATCATAATTTTGAAAAAATAAACAATAGAAAATTTGATTTTGATCAAGAAATTCATGTGAACATGGGCTCGGAAATGGTTAATAGAAAAGATAGTGGCATATCGGGTAAAGCATATCAATTGGAAAAAAAGCACTCCAGCCGGGACTCGATCCCGGGACTCCTACTGTAGCCGTAGGCACTTAATCAACTAAGCTACCGGAAATACGGGTTCCATCGGGTAGGTGTTATTTATTCCAATTGATATTAGCTAGTAGCAAAGATCAATTATGATCTTTGCTAGTAGTGTCGAGATGTAGGAGACTTCGGCGTCTTCTACAGCACTAGAAAGGGTTAGAAGGTGTAGGGTAACCATTCATTGTGAAGTCTCCTACATCTCACCGCTACTAACTAATATCAATTGGAAGAAATAACACCTAGCCGATGGAACCCGAATCTCCGATAGCTTAGTTGGTTAAGTGCCTACGGCTACAGTATTAGTTCCGGGTTCGAGTCCCGGCTAGAGTAATTTTTTTTTCAATTGATATTATTTACCTGATATGCCACTAAAACATCCTTTATACTTTATAATTAAAGGTACTAAACATCTTTTTTTGTTAATATTCTTGGCTTGACATTGTAGATTAGAATTTCCACGTTCGATATACTTGCATTATCTCGCTAAATGTCGAATTTGGGGGTTGATGAACAAATAGGTAGTTCACATAACCAACAACCATGAATAGTTACCCTACACCCTCTAACTCCTTCTAGTAGCTGTAGAAGACGCCGAAGTCTCCTACATCTCACCGCTACTAACTAAAATCCATCAGTATGCTGATGATTTTCAACTTTATTAAAGCTTTAATACAGCTGAATTCTTGGGTTAATCCGAGTTTTTGAATCTGACGATACCAAGCTTGTTTCAAATGGAACCTGCAGCCTGTAATTTTAATATTATCCCAAATGCATCTTACCGCGTTATGAATTGACATCTCAAAATCTACGGCAATTTCTAGTGGCGAAAAATTAAAGTTAATATTTTTACAAAGGTCTGCAACTTTTGATGAACAGAATTCATAACATTTTTCAGTTTTGTCGTTTAAACAAAATACCATTGGAATATACCTAGTGCCCGAATTTAAAAAACCATGTAGGTATTGTAAAAAGTTCCTTGAAGTAGGTACCTACAATCTGAGAAAGTACCATCCATATAAACATTTTTGGAAACGCTTACAAATTTTAAATTCCCAATGCATGAAAAAAGTATCACATTTTTCAGGTTGCCATTCAGTAAGAGAATGTATTCTGTCTTCTTCCCTGTTAGTCTTGGGCTACATTTTCTGTAGAGCATCGTGGAGGTTGACTTTGGTAAAGGTGGCAAGAATTTTCAGAGGGCATAATAAATATTTTTTCTTGTGCAATGTACATCCCTTGTCTCATAGAATTTGTGCTCTGCTTACCAGGTTCGTTTCTAATTATTTTTGAATGTTTTTCTGCGATGTCGCTCTCAGCTTTTCATTTGACACAAGAACTTATGATTTTTCTTTGTAGAATATTCTCTTGCTCAGCTGCTATGTGTGGTATTCAAGTCTGTTATAACGCGGCTGGCAAGTTGACCCGTCGTATGTATAAAAGCTGTCATTTTATTTCTTCTGAAGCCATTTTTCAGTTAAATTCTTTGAATTTAAAGTTTTTGAACACAATCTAAGTTTTTCCTCGTTGGCTAATTATTTCAGAAAAACTGGTAAATCACCACTTTCGCTATTTCTACTAATCACTGTATAAGCTCCCCAACTTCTAGATGTACACTGCTTTAGTTTTGAAATGAAACTGATTAGTCTTCTCTATGTAATGGTAGTCAAAAATTTTACCCTCGACCTGACATTATTGGGATAATCCCAGGGGTTGGTAATTATGCAAATTCTCATAATTTCTGCCCAAATGTGTATTTCAGGCAATTTATTGAGGAACATGTTACTTTATACCTGATAGTTTTGTGCCGAACTGGGCTACGCCCAAATGTTTTGCAGATTTTGCCAAATAGTAGTGTCAGCATTTCTTAGTAGGAATCTTTTCAGTCAGATCTACAGTAGACAGGTATTATACCTACTTTCTTAAAAATTATTATTTGAATTTATATAGGGCTCGGGAGGGGATTTTACTTCTAAATGTGTCACTCGAGCACTGATCTTTCCCATTTTTTTGTGATATTGTTGTATCTGGAGATAAATAATTATTAGTACCTAAAAAACACCCAAAAATGTTTAGATAGGAAGACAGATTACATGGGAAGTTCTTACATAAGATCATCGATCGTACATAAGATTATTGAATAAGATGCAATCTTAAAAAGCAAACAATTTACCATTAAGGCGGGCCAAAAGGTAAACGCACCCATATTTTGAAGCCTGTCCGTGCAATTTTATCTTAAATCTTCAAGACGCGTTGTCTCGTACGTGCAAGAAATTGGCTCCTAAAAATATTTTTTCTTGAAATCGGCAGTGAAGTGTCCCAAAATCATCATTAAAAGCTCAAAAATCGGCACTGAAGTAGCCCATTATTGTACGACTTTTTCAATAAGTAGGCCTTGGCGAGATGTAAACATCAAACGTCAGACGCGGAGCCATCGCCCGTCAAAAGTGACCAAATATTCAAAACCCGGCCAATAAAGGCCCATTTAACTTTTCGTACACATTGCGAAATTGTTACCTATAGCAACGCAATCCTTCAGTATACATATTTTAGTAGATTTGAATATCAATAGATTTGTTATGGAGGCTGCACAACAAGCAGCAGTTTGGTTTTTCTGTTCGAAGGCGCTGTGTCTTGTCACACTTGACCTAGGTAGAGCGATCGTCAAAGTCAAGCAACGCCGTGCGCAGTTGGTTCATGGACGGGTGATCCCCTATGATTATTTTCTTGCCTAATAAAAGTTTTTTCCCCCTCCCCCCGAAGAGCCGCCCCGTGTACCTACCTACCTTATAAAGTTTGCGCACTTAGCTATTTTATACTGCGATGGTACCTACTTACCTTGCATGTAGCATATGTGATTCTAAATCACATTTAAACGGACGTTTTGTTATTTGCCTCCTGATCAATGGTAGCATATTTATTGCATGCAGCCCGCCTACATAGTCGTACATTTAACAAATGGGCAGGTGAACACAAGAGACTTCGTTGTTCATTAACGGTGATATCCGAAAAAGATTAGAATCTTATACGGCGAAAAATCAAATGATAATAAAGCAGTGGGAACTCATGCAACAATTGACCAGGGGAGGCAGCCATATGCCATATTATTAAATCACGTGTATTTGTGGACAAAGACATTCTTTTAATTTTAGTGGGGAATGTTGTTGACAATATATCTACTAAAATTCTTTATCTAAATAGGCAACTAAGTTTTCACTTATAAATATGCCTATTTGCATATTTATGTATCAAATATAGAAGCATATAGATAACTTTACGTTAAAAAAGTAGAACAATACCTACAAGTAGTTGTTTATAAAGTATGAATAGATAAATAAACTGTTAGTGAAACAAAATAAAAAGAGGGTGAAATAATAAGTAAATATAATATTAATTTGAAGATTGTATTAAGGGAGATATACAGGGTGTCCCGAAATTAGCCTGCCATAATTTACCAACGTGTTCTACGATCTAAAAAAATGAAAAAAGTTTCTATAAACATGGCCTCAAAAATGCCCCCTAAGAGGGCTATAGCTCCCGAAATGGACACTTTGGCAAACGGTTTTTTCTAAATATTTCCAGAACTAGCAAAGATAAAATTCTGAAATTTGGTATGTGACATACCTGGGAGAATAAATCATGGAAAAAGCGCGCAAAAAATTGGGATATTTTTAACCCCTTGACCCCCCTTATTTGGGACGCCTATGACGAAGAATGTCAAACTATCTCTACCTCGGTAAACGTCAAATCTCACAGGTATATCCCACACCAAATTTCATAATTTTATCTTTGTTCGTTCTGGAAATATTTAGAAAAAACCGTTTGCCAAAGTGTCCATTTCGGGGGCTATAGCCCCCTTAGGGGACTTTTTTGAGGTCATGTTTATAGAAACTTATTTCATTTTTTTGTATCAAAAAAAGTCGTGGTAAATTATTATGGCAGGGTAATTTCTAATAGACATTTTCATGGCACTCTGCAAAAAATTTTCAAAACTAGTTTGCTCGAAAACGATGCACTATCGAAGTTCAACAAGAGCACCTTTTCTTCGTAGAATACCTTCAACTTTCATAATTTCGTAAGAAATCTGGAAAAAATATACAAAAATTTTTTGGGGTAATTTTAACTCCTGAACCTCCAAAATTTGGGACGCTTATGATTAAGAATGTCTAACTATCGCTACCTCGGTAAATGTCAAATCTCACTGGTACATCACATACCAAATTTCAGAGTTTTATCTTTGTTCGTTCTGGAAATATTTAGAAAAAACCGTTTGCCAAAGTGTCCATTTCGGGGGCTATAGCCCCCTTAGGGGACTTTTTTGAGGTCATGTTTATAGAAACTTATTTCATTTTTTTGTATCAAAAAAAGTCGTGGTAAATTATTATGGCAGGGTAATTTCTAATAGACATTTTCATGGCACTCTGCAAAACATTTTCAAAACTAGTTTGCTCGAAAACGATGCACTATCGAAGTTCAACAAGAGCACCTTTTCTTCGTAGAATACCTTCAACTTTCATAATTTCGTAAGAAATCTGGAAAAAATATACAAAAATTTTTTGGGGTAATTTTAACTCCTGAACCTCCAAAATTTGGGACGCTTATGATTAAGAATGTCTAACTATCGCTACCTCGGTAAATGTCAAATCTCACTGGTACATCACATACCAAATTTCAGAGTTTTATCTTTGTTCGTTCTGGAAATATTTATAGAAACCCGTTTGTGAAACTGCCCCTTTCGGGGGCTATAGCTCCATAAGGGGGCATTTTTGAGGCCATGTTTATAGAAACTTTTTTCATTTTTTTAGGTCGTAGAACACGCTGGTAAATTATGGCAGGCTAATTTCGGGACACCCTGTATACATATAGGAATATACATACAGGGTGTTTCATCTTAAGTGCAAACACCCCCGTAAAATTTGTATTCTCCATCCGATTTTAGCCGCGTTTTTTTCTAAAAATAGTCCACAAAAAACTCTACGTTGGTGCAAAATTTCAGGTCTTAATGTCAATTTTCAAGGCCCACTACAAATTTTTTTTCTAGTAAAAAATGACGAAAACCATTTAGCGATTTTTTCATTTAAAATCTGATACCACAGCGTTAATCAGAACAACCTAGAACCCCCGTATACCAAATTTGAACAAAAAATATACAGGGAGTTCCATTCTGCAGGGTGTCAAAGTTGAGCAAAATAGGAATTTTAAAGGCATCTGGAGTGTCAAGTGTGCCATGGAATCCCGTCAAAACAGGACTACTCAAAGTGTTGGTGTGCAAAGATTCAATACAAAAAAGTACAGGGCGTTTTTCTCTGGGCGATGTCAAAATGTTGAATTTTTATTAAACTTTATATTGGTCAGGAGTGCTCTGGAATCATTGAATAAATATTAATAAATACAAAAGCAATTTATTTATTTACATCATCCAACCAACAAATAAAAACAATTCAAATTGTTGGACCTTTATCAATAAAGTCACTGTCACTGTCTAAGATTATACATTTTCTGTGCGATTCCTGTTGTGGCACACCAGCCAGCTTAACTCATATGGACTTACTGACTGGCAGGCTTCTGTATTTTTTAGACTTAGTTCGTTTGTAATGTCTGGGGTGGTTTTGATACACTCGATTTTTGACCTGTATATAAAGTTTAAAAAATTCAGCATTTCGAGTTGCCACATAGGAGAACACCTCGTATATTTTTTATTGGATCTTTGCACATCGACACTGTGAGTGGTCCTGTTCATCATCCAACTGTTTCGAAGTAATTCCATGGCACACTTGACTCGCCAGATGAGTTTAAAATTCCTATTTTGCTCAACTTTCACAGCCTGCAGAATGGAACTCCCTGTATATTTTTTGTTCAAATTTGGTATACGGGGGTTTTAGGTTGTTCTGATTAACGCTGTGGTGTCATATTTTAATTTAAAAAATCGCTAAATGGTTTTCGCCATTTTATACTAGAAAAAAAATTGTAGTAATTAGGCCTTGAAAATTGACATTAAGACCTGAAATATCGGATGGAGAATACAAATTTTACGGGGGTGTTTGCACTTAAGATGAAACACCCTGTACATAGGTATTATAGAAGAAATTTGAGTAAGTATATATCAATATATTATGAAGAAGGGAAGCGTTAGAGTTAGTAATTAGTAATACGAAAGAAATAAAAGAAACATGCTGTTTGGCATTTCTATTTGACTGTAAAGGCCATTTGCGCCAAAACGGTTAGAGCTATGCCCTTCTCCCTTGTGAGAATCGAATCGAAAGTTTATAAATTACACAAAAATAGAAAAATCTTTACACTGCCTAAACAGCTTAACTGAAAATTTGACAGGTAACAGTAAACATTTTTCCACGGTTGTTTCATTGTCTCACCGTCCAAAGCCTACTTGTTGAAAGGGCGCGCTTCCAACTATATACACATAAATTCATAAAACCTATTAGTAATTGATAACTACTTAAGTAAATCATTAAGTGTTATATTATAAAAGTGCGATAATATATATATATATATATATATATATATATATATATATATATATATATATATATATACCGGGCGTTCCATTTAAAAATTAATTTTTTTCATTGATAACTACTAAACCATTTACTAGAAAAAATGTAGTAGCAGCATTGGATTCTACGCAAATAAGTGCTTTAGGAATGTTTTTACAGAAACAACGGCCACATTTCGAAAACGCACATTTTTGAAAAACGCCCTGTAACTCAAGAACAGTGACAGATATCGATTTGCGGTTTTCGCCATTATGTTTGTCATAAAAAATGAGCCTCATCAGACACCGATATCAGTTTTCGTCTATCTCCGTCAAAAATAGAAATTTTCCTTTAAAAGTGTCCAATTTGGCCCACCCTGTACATACAAGATTCGGTCAAATCAGGCCCATGGAAAATTTCCTATGTGCGTGGCGAATATTTTCCCGAAATTTTCAGGGTGTTTGGACACTATTAAGATTGGTCGGAAACAGGCCTATCCGACGCAGTTTGGCCCATAGGAACCAAAAAGGTGAAATTGCTACTTTTTAAATGACTTCAGAATGAAATAATTTGAGACGTAAAATTAGAAACCACCTTCTAAATTCAGCTAAAAATTTGCGTATTTGTTCGGAAATCAAAAAGTATTTGGGTTTCATGAAACTGGCTTTTTCCGATGTAAGTAGTTAGACATGTTTGTAGATATATCCTTAAATAATTTTAAATTCGATTTCGTTGGGCTATTTGTGAGGATTCCGCATTTAATGCTCAAAATTAGATAATACCACTTTCGTGCTCAAAATTAAATCTTTACGGCCTATAACTATTGCCGTCCTAAATACAAAATACACCCTTCGGTGGAGTCTCAGGGCACGTGTAAGAACGCAAAATAGAAGATGTCGAAGAGCCCTGGGACAAATTCAGATGTTATACATACTTCCCTAGGGGCAAGTAAGGAAGTCGCCCCTTCTGGAGTTTTTGATAAAAATAAAAAAATCTAAGTGTTCATAATGAAAATGTCCTAAATGCAGAATATACAACATTGATTCATTAATTGAATATAAAGTGCCTTCGGCCTCAAGCAGTCAGTTGCCCACCCTCGGCTTCGCCTAGTGCGGACTCTGCGAATTGCCGCCCTTGGCGGGTGAGCTCTGCCGCCGTCTGCCGACAGTATTGGTGAGACTGGTGCGCTCTGTCAGCCATTGCTTCACGCTTCGCTCGTCGCGATTTGCGAAAAACGATATTTTCTTAGTAATCGAGGCGGCCCAGAGAAAAATTGTCCAAGTAACTTTTTTTACTTTCGTGAGCTCTTTACATCATCGGAGGAAACAAGTCCCTATCTTTAAAAACGAAAAAGTCATGCGCATTTTCTCCAAATTCCAGTAGACGGAGGGAAAAAAATTCAGGGTGTATCGAAAAAGTGAGCGTGCACTTTTCCGATTTTTTCTATCTCTGAAAATATAAACGTTTTCGGTGTTTTCTCTAAAATTAAGCAGGCGGGGAAATTTTCTTTCGCGTAATGTTTCCTTTTCCCCACCCATTCGATCGCAGCAGAAACGAAATATCTATCTTGCCAACAAACATCTGTGCTGGAAAAACAGAATGTGCTATGGAAATTTTTTTCACAATGTTTCCCTTGGCATTAGGGGCCAAACAAAAAAACGGAGGTCTCTATCTTTACTAATAACAAAGTTATCCACAAAAAAATAAAAAAAAAACAAGTTATTTTTCTATCTTGACTCATAAAAAAGTTGTATTTTCCGGGGAAATCGAGTAGGCCTTGAAATTTTTTTCCACATTTCTCAATCATTTTACCCTGGCAACCCAACAAAAGAAACCTGGATCTTCTATGTATCCTAAATTTCCGATCACATTTTCCAGAAATAGACACCCGGTACAAATTCGCAAGTTCTCCATAACCTAAAAGACGTTTTTTAGGTGGCAAAAATTCCAACCTTTCGCCTCGACCGCTTCCAAAAAGGGGAAATATATTTAACAGGTGTGCATACTCTCGGTTCTGTAACTTCAAATTTTCACCCCCGTATCCGTCCAGTTCGAAATTGCAAATATTCAACAGGTGTGAGTTATTCGGCCGTCGAAAAATCCACAGGTCGACACCCGATAAGCTCCGTGAAGTCGTAGTTTGAAGGCCCGCCATAACCTCAAAGGCGTAAGTGACGGCGAATCTAACCCCTTGAGCGACATTGACAGTCAAAGATCTCAGAGGGCGGTGGCGGAAAATTAGGCGCCGTTAGTTTTCCTGTCTTATAATGTCTAATTTGTTTGTTTATACTAAAATCTCTGTTTAACTAGACATCATAAATAGCATTTTTTAAATTTAGTTGACCCAAAGTTGGCGACATTAAACCACATTAAAGCACTTCGCATATTGACAGATGATGTCAGATATTTAACCTCCATTTTCTATGTGTCACATTTAAATCAAAATGAAAAACAGTTATTTGTTATGATGACCACATACTTAATATGTATATGACAGAAAATGTAAAGGCTACTGATATTAAAACAAAATAGTGCCAAACATACTAACCAAACATTTTCTGAGTATGGCTCTGTCGTCACCTGTCATTCTAGGAGCCTTCAGAAATTCTAGGGATATACAACATAGATCTAGTGTCCAGATAAAAAGAGATTTAAGTATACTTCCGTAAATTTCCGCTAGATATTGGTTGACTACAAACGTGTGCATTTTGATGCTTATGCTCCCTCCCTCTCAAATTTAACAAAATAAACAAACATTTCCGTCAGATTCAAAACAGTTTGCATTGGCGTGCGTGAATCTTTATAGTAGAATAGAAGATAAAAATAAAAAAGAACGTGCAGGATTCTATCCTAGTTTCACGACTGAGAATTTTTATTGCACTATTCAATATTGCCAAAAACTGACATATAGATTGTCAGATAGTGACAGATTTAGGTATCCCATTTTCGCATACAAGCCTCGAAGAGGGTTGAAAAATACATCTATGTTGAGTAGAATGAAGGGAAATTTACGAGTGGCCCCTGAGGATAACATATGGAAAATTCACGCAAGCCGTGTTCACTTTATTTATACTAAATTCATTAAATGATTAATTCGGAAAATCAAAGGCTTGAGTGTTGCAGGTGCAATTGGCTAAAAGGTTTAAATAAAGGCGTAATCTTGTAAGGAAAAATGGAGATTTTGACCGTTTTTTCCACACAAGCCCATCGAAAGTATGGAAATGTACATCGTCACTAGCCCGAAAAACATATTATACATAATTAACATATTACCTATATGTATAGTGTATAAGAAAATCGAATTTTCCATATGTTATCCCCAGGGGCCACTCGTTACTTTCCCTTCGTTCTACTCATCGATGTACTTTTCAACCCTCTTCCAGGCTTGTATGCGGAAATGGGGCTCATAAATCTGGCACTATATGACGGTCAATATACTTTTCAAAAATATCTTAGAAAGTCGGTGATGGATCTCGAATGTGTTTTTATACAAAGCTAGCCAATTAAAAAGGTATTTTTTTCTTATAAATAGAATTAACTCTTCGTGGAAACTTTTTCTCAGGCAGCGAAAAGCAAAATTGTACAGGTACACAAGGCGTCCACAAAATTAAAGTGTGAAAGCTTTAAGAAAACAAACCTTTTTGCATTTTACAGCAAAATTTGAATGAAGTTTTCTTATAAGTGTATTACAGTGGGCGTCCAAATACAAAATTAGCTGCATATATATTATTTCAAATTCAATATCTACTTAAATACATATTCATAACAAACAATAAGTACCTACCTAAACTTAACAAGCAATAACTAAATCTAACATTAATGGTACAGTAGTTGGCGTCAGACGAAACAAAACGACGTAAAGCATCTCGAGGAAATCTGAAAAGTAGCGTATATTTTCTGTGGAACTACCTGATAACATAACATCGAGTAAAAGAAAATATATTTTTCTTAGTGGGAATAATTTATAATAAAATAAAAATAAACTTTTTAAAAACAAGCTTTTATTTAGGCCATGTACTAAAACGAATAAATTTAAGTTTGTTTTCGTTAAGATAATTCAATGCCAAATTGCGACAAGTTTTTGTAAATCAAAAAGCGCGTCACGCGAATTGTAAAGAAAATATATACTTTGGCAAGTAGGTATTGCTTATCAACCAATCACTGAAAATTACTTGGTACTTACCTTTTTATGAACATTTCGCGCGACAAGCTTTTTTATTTACAAAAACTTGTCGCAATTTGGCATTGAGTTATCTTAATGAAAACCTATACTTATTTTATTCGTTTTAGTACCTACATGGCTTAAATAAAAGCTTGTTTTAAAAAATATATTTTGTGCTTTTTAGTACCTATTTGATTCCCATGTCAGGAGGGTGGTAAAAAAAGTTAGTCCGCCATCATAGGGCATCCGTCATATTGGATTTAGCATATCGTCACTTACCTTGTCATTTTCTACTCGTCAAATCCTTTCATTTGATACCCATGTCGAGGAGGTTGTGAAAAAATAGGTTATCCGCCATCTTAGAGTGGTGGCCATTTTAAAAAAATCACAATATTGAGTATATTGTATTGCATTGTCACCAAAAGTGTGTGCAAGTGGCTTTTAAAATTCAGTTGCAAGATTTCAGTACATACCTACACCATAGAAGAATCTACTAGTACAGATTCTTCTATGCCTACACACACTAACAAAGCAAGTTAAATAAAAGCTTGTAAAAACGGAGGAAATTGAGGTACCGATTTCCTTAATTTATTTTGATCATGGTTATATACCTACCGAAACGTAAGGTCTGAATCTGAAAGAATTCTTTTAGTGGATGAGAGGTAAAAGCTCTCATTGTAAGCCCGTGTGTACAACGCTTTCACAATATTTACCTATAATAGGTTATGTCCTGAGAAATATCCCTTTGGCCACATATATAGTCCTCCTTACGGCAGAATGCGTGCGACGCAAGGGGGAAGAACTCGTAAATATTATAGAATTAGTCACAGTTCAGGGCCTAGCTCAATTTTGTGCAACTCACTGACTTAATTTTCATATAATTGTTATTTATAGTTAATATTATTCTTAACTGTGTTGCCTTAGACTATGGAGGAAGGCAAACCCTTACACCATTGGCAATTATTTCTCGTGCTTGAGAATGCAACGTTATTCCCTGTTTACTCATTTTGCGCAAGTTAACTCCCGAACATACGAAACGCCACCGCTGCTCTGCTCTACTGGGCATTAGATATTGAAATATTTATTTGTAATTTGGCAAGGATTTCTTCTTAGGGATCAAGAAAACATTTTTTTTTAAATTGTAGTTAAAAAATTCAATGAAAAAATGGTATAAAATGGAGATGATATGTCCCCTCTGTCTCGTCAACTTTTTTGCGTGCGCCTATGGTGTAAAGGAATCATTCTTTAGAATCAGTGTTAATTTTGTGCTTTGATTTTTTGACTAAAATTACACAAAAAATGAATTTTTATAACAAACAAATCTGTGACAAATTTCAACCATCTACATACATAATACAGGGTTTCCCAACGAAAACTTGACCCCCCAAAAGTTCAAAAACCGAAAAATATTTGAAAATTCGCCAAGACCCGTCGATTTTTGTTTTTGGGGGGAGCTTTTTTGACAGTCAAGCCAACCCCATATGTTCATCCCCCTAATCCCTAGCAACCCCAACTTTAAAATTTCAAATGTTTTGCTCCCCTTGGGGGTATTAAGGAAATTTATTCAGAATGAAAAGCTGAGTAGGTTTGCGAAATTTCGAAAATCGAGGCCTATACTTGGCATTTTTCAAACTTTTTTAGAAAAGTGCATTTTGTGTAGTTTTTACATCAAAATTTTATTAAGAAAACTTGTTGACAATGAAAAACTGGATTGGTGTGAAAAATTTCAAAAGCCTAAGTCGACTATGATTTTTTCTGCTAAAAAATTAAACCAAAAAAAGCCAAAAAATCAATGTATAGGCCTCGACTTTCGAAAATTCGCAAACCTACTCAGTTTTTCATTCTGAACAAGTTTCCTTAATAATATTTTGCCGTAAAATGGGCACTTTACTGATGTGGAAAATTAATTCGTTTCTTCATAATTTCCAAGGTGATTTTTCGAAAGTAAAATTATGTCACAAATAATTAGTCTCAATTGTCTCACACCAAGCAGCGCTGATCTCCAGAAGCTCAAATTTCAACTCGATTTTTTTTTGTTATTTACTCTTTATGTGAACTCAATCCGTGGACACTGTAGATTAGATAATATTAGTAATAATATTCGTATCTATTTTTTTTTTCATTCTATTAGGGGGGGCATGGCTCACATGCCCCCGCCCCCTAAGACCGCGCCTGCACACGACCAAATTACCTAGTTTTTATTTACGTGTCGATCAGTTTACAAAAAAAGTCACAAATGAAAAAGCTGAAGCAAAACAAAAAAGTTCATACGAATTAAAACCTTATATCTTTTTAAAATATGTAACAAAACGTCACTGTCACAAAAAAAGTTCCCGTTTTTTTTACTTGTAACCACGAAATCGTTAGTTTCAGCCTGCTATTGAAAGTGGAAACGTATTTTCGAAATGGTTTATTCTATCGCGGAAAGGGTAGAAATTGTTGCAATTTATTATCGAAATCATGATTGCGCTAAAGCTACAGCACGAATTGCAACAATTTCTAACCTTTCCGTGATAGAATAAACCATTTCAAAAACACGTTTACACTTTCAATAGCATTCTGAAACTAACGCTTTCGTAGTTACAAGCGAAAAAACGGGAACCTTTTTGTGACAGTGACTTTTTCTTACATATTTTAAAAATATATAAGGTTTGAATTCGTATGAACTTTTTTTGTTTTGCTTCAGCTTCTTCATTTGTGACTTTTTTGTAAACTGATCGACACGTCAATAAAAACTAGGTAATTTGGTTGTGTGTAGTAGATAAAAAACTTAATAGTGGAGGCATTTATGTAGAAATTACTACGCGTACAGTGGATTATCAACTTTCCGCTTTTAGCCAATAATTCTGTCAAATCTCAACAGAATTCTAAGAACGATACATCATGGTATTCGCAATAAAAAGGGCTTTAAAATAATGCACCACAAGGGGGGTAGTTCCATTTGAAATTTTAAAGTTGGGGTTGCTAGGGATGAACATATCGGGTTGGCTTGACTGTCAAAAAAGCTCCCCCCAAAAACAAAAATCGACGGGTCTCGGCGAATTTTCAAATATTTTTCGGTTTTCGAATTTTGGGGGGGGGGGCAAGTTTTCGTTGGGAAACCCTGTATATTAAAAACCACAGTTATTAATAAAATTATTTCTTTAAATCAACTTTGAAACTCAATTCATATTATTATAGCCCAAGGAATCTGTGGTCAAGGGATAGACCTATACTTTTTCGTAACACCCTGTTATCTCCGACTTTAAAGTCGAAATTAAATCTAATTCTGACTTTAAAGTCGGAATTACGCTATTTTCGACTTTAAAGCCGGAATTAAGGCTAATTTCGACTTTAAAGTCGGAATTACAGTCTTTCCGAATTAAGGCATTGAGTAAAAGAATATATATTTAATAATAATAATATATATTATTTTACTCAATGATTAAGGCTAATTCCGACTTTAAAGACGGAATTAAAAAAATATTTTTTGTGGCCCTTCTACGCTTCCGTACATAATCCAATTTTATTTGTTTTTTTGAACATCACTAATACCGAGACAGAGGCGTTTAGGCCGCAGTGCTAGAAGTGACGTATGTGGTAATAGTTTTCTTTGACATAAATGCCTTATACTTACGTCTGCCCACATTTGAAAATGTTATAAATTGCAGTCCTCTTGGCGCATATTATTAGAAGCGCTGTAGGTAATAGGAAACATTCTTCTCGGTAAATCCTTGCACATGAATTATTCTAATTATTATTATCAGTTACGGGCGCGATACCGCCGTATAATACGGCACTTAAGTACTCGTTCATCTCATATACATAGTGTTAGAAATAGCTTGGAGGCGCCTGAAGCTGAATCGCTGCTCCGGTTATACTGGAAATAATTCACAGGTGAGAACGCTGTCCACAATATAAAAATTCTTGTAAAGTCTAAAGTCTCACCCTACAAAGCTATAGGTATACTTAGTACTCTTAGTACTTAGGGGATGTCCGCTTGTGCGACTGACGGATAGGACGACCAAAACCTACTCTATAATGCCGGGTTTCCACCAAACGGACAGGACAAAAACAAAACACGAACTCGGTCCGTTTGTGACAGTCTGTTTGAGAACTTTTTTCTGAATTTGTTAGTCCGCGGCAGTTTTTGCGAACACGAACAGTGTCCCGGCCAATGTCGGTAACTTCAAAGGGTCTTGGTGGAAACATTTTGAGAAATTGAAAACAGTTTGTATTTGTCGTTGGCGTGGCGTTCAGTGGTCAGTGTTATTTTTAATGTGGTCTGGTTTCGTGCGTGAAAAGAGCAAGTCGCAATGTCTGTTGTAAGTATATATTAAATAAAAAATATATACGCCTACAAATAGGTAGGTATATGCACTTCTAGAATACCGCTAAAAAAGTATGGACAGCGGAGGAAACGTCCAACTTAATTGAGGGTTACAGAAATTTAAAATGCTTATGGGATGCCAAACACTACAAAAACAGAATGAAAAAAGAGATGCTTTGGTAGAACTAGGGAAAATGTTAAATGTGTCCACGGCTGAAGTTGAGCGAAAGTTGTCCAACATAAATAAAAAGTCTGGAGCAGCTTCTTACTTTCGTCCTAAATGGTTTGGGTACAATTTGATGGCTTTTCTCCGTGATAAAAACAAACCAAGAGCAACAGAAGAAAGTGGACTTTCTGAAAAGTCATTAAATGGAAGTATGTATTTATTTTAAATTAATTTTTTATTCTAATTGAAGCGATTTTTTAACTTTTACAAATAGTCGATGAAATAGTTTTAAAAAAAGTGGGGTGGGGGCAATTTTTTGAACTGCGTAGTGGGCCAAATTTCTAAATCCGTGCCTGTTTCCTGTTATTAATTTTTTTTTCAAAAGTTAATTAATAAAACACATTATTTTGGTCCCAGCTCTGTATAATATTATCTATAATTAACAATGGTGCTCTTCGCAGCGGCAATAGCGATTCCATATTTTGAGGCTCCTTTCTCCAAGCTCCTTCAATTATTCTTCCGTTGTCCGAATCTTGTATATCGAAAGTACCGGGCGGATTACACATCGCTTTAGATGTGGTACTGCTTCTTAGATAATTTTATCTGCCTTTTCCGGCTGCAGTAAAATTGGCTTACGTAATACGCGAAATACACTTGCGAGAATCCCAAATACGTTTTCAACTATTCTACAATGGCAAAAAGAACAATGCTGAAACATCCCTTGTAGTTATAGTATTTACTCCCGCTAAAGTTTGGAGCCTACACTGTGACATGTTTTCGGTCCTTTGCAGCTAGGCATAACGGGAAGTTCCATTTTGTGTTGAAGTCATCTGCAACCTTCTTCCACTCAATCGAAGTTGTTAGTACCTACAATAATTACAAATCTTATTTACTTTTAAGGACTGACAGCAAGTTTATTTCGTAGCATAAAAAATACGGACAAAAAACCGCATGTTTGAGGCAAAATGTTTCCAGAATAATATTTCCATTTCATACTCATACTATGTAAGAAATGTTTGTTTAGGTTAACAGTGATACTACGTCAGAAGATGCAACTCAAACTGTCGGGAATGAAGAGGTATCAGTTTCCACAGAACAAGATGTCCATTTGAATGATGAGGATGAGGATAGTGAAACTCCTGGTGAAACCCATAAGTAAATGAATCTGAAATCCCTTTAACTTTACCAAAAAAAGAAAAATGCTACAAAAGTAGCGAAATCCGAAGCAGGCGAAGTGCTAGATATGATGCGAAATATTTATAAGACGAGGAAGGAAACTGAAGCTGTAGATGAGTTTCATATATTTGGGGAGCTTATTGCCACAAAAATAAGGAACTTAAATACCCCATATGCCCGAAGCACTGTCCAGGTAATAAATACTATAGAAGTTACTTAAACAAATTGCACTACTAATTATTGTTTCCAGAATAAAATATTCAATCTCCTTTACGACGCTGAAATTGGTAAATATGATGCACCACTATCAGGCAACACGTTCCCTATGTGTCATTATCACTGCAATTGGAAGCAATGCGCAGAATTCCGACCCGCCGAGTGTTGGAACACAGTTAGATGCAACACACAATACTCTGCCCCATCAAGTCATGCATCAACTAAACTCTATTTGTGAAGTGAAATATAAACACAAGTTGTTGCATGGCTAGAGCGTGATACGCACATGATCGGATTGCTATTGGCTAGTCGGCAATAAAGTCTGTCCCGGCGGGCGAGTGCAGCGAGTCGGTATTTGTTACAGAAGTGTATTGAGTTGCAAGTGGACCCTTATTTTTTTTAGATATAATTCTTTCGCTGTTAATTAATTGTTGGAGCTAAGATTTGTGTTAATTGTAGAAATTTGCAGGTAAGGCAATGACTAGGTGAGCCATAAAAGTTTTGTTTTTAAAGTTCTTGATACTGGGGAATATTATTTTAATATTTTATATTATAAAATTCATAGAGATCGTCCTTAATGCGGCCCTGCCTCGTATTAGCGCTCAGGATTGTTCACGTGCTTCCATCGTGTAAATGTTTACGCGCCACTTGCATTTAGTTTGAATAGAGTGTAGTTCCTATACAGACTAATTACAATCACCCTACCATGAACAATTTTAGTTTCTTCATACAGTAAAGTGGGATAAATGGAATAAATCTTAAAAATAAAATACCTATGTACCCTAATTTTATCCCTACGTTAATGGTGTGCTCTAAAACTTCGATCAATGCTTCACATACTTCTGGCACAATTCTTGATATAGATGGTACAGAAACTTTAAATAAGTACATTAAACTGTGGTATGAATCTCCTGTTGCTAGGAACCTTAACGTGATAGCAAGGCGTTCCTGTGTGGAATGGAATCTCTGAAGTTGGTGTTGCTCTTGCTAATAATAGGGCCGATTAAACTAAATAAATTTTCGAAGCCTGTGGTTGACATTCTTAAAAAGTTCTTAAAACTTGATCGTAGTTCACCTCCCAGACTTATATCATCTTCCAGTGGCGTAGCCGGGGGGGGGGCACAGGGGCACGTGTGCCCCCTAAACGTTACGCCAAACGTGTCCGTGAAAATCGTATGCACAGACCATTATGCAGAAGAATAAACACTACTCTGGACTTATGGGGTGATCTGTTCAAACAGCTGAAGAAGCTATAATTCTGGAAAGTATTTTGTCATGTTGATAGCTAACAATGTATTTTGTTTTGTATTTTGTGTCCGGAAAGCGCATGGTGAGCCAAAAATGTGTCAGACTTGACAACCGTGAGCAGTCTTTATTAATACGTCAGTCAACGCTAATAGATAAGCCGTAAGTAATATTCACAGTGAAATTCCTGTATCGGCTGATGACGTGCTAAACGAGTTGTCTAAAGTAAATATAAAACGTAAGCTTAATATTAAATTGTAAGTTTTAAATAAAGATTAAATTTTTTTTATTTTGTATTTTTAGTCGGTGCCCCCCCCCCCCCAGACAAATTTTCTGGCTACGCCACTGTCATCTTCTCTAAAATCTTGCAATAATTTAGAAGTCACATTTCCTCATTTTCCTCTTAAAGATGATCTTATGCAATATCGACGTTTATTTTTGATCTGTTTAACCCTAAAATAAGTAACTCCTAGCAAAAATAAATCCTCATCATCTTGCTCTACTGCGCGCCATATTCTCACAACTCAACCGTCACTTTTGAAGTCTCTATGTAAACTGAAAGAAAACCCGGACAAAACAGAAACTGTATTTATTGATTTTTGTTCGTGGCACGTGTAAACACAAAGTCCAGTAACGACTAAACAGTTTAGGGACAATTCAGAAACAAAACTGTTCGGATTTTCTGTTCAAACGGACAGTTCGTGTTTTGTTTTAGTCCTGTCCGTTTGGTGGAAAGACATTTACAGGCAGATTTCGTTATTTTTGTTATACGATTGCCATGATGATGATAGGACTAACATTACACAATCGACTAAACTAATTAGTACTTATACCGAAAATGTACAAAAATGCCTTAAGGATATTAACATGCATAGTGTAATAAAATAAGGAGTGGTTGATGCTAATCGTTGAAAATAATTAGGAACCTATGCATTTAAAGAGTTCTCTAAATTTTTCCTTACAAGTTTTCTCGTTCATTGTATGGCATTCAATCATTGCAATGCTGGCGGGCAATTTTTTCAAGACATCTGATTTTTCATTAGTTGGATACGTCTTTAGGCATTATGTATATTTAACTGGTAATACATCAGGAAGATACACTTACCTACGTCGTTTGGCACGATTTTATTTAAATTATTAATATAATTCAAATAGAGCCAAGTTAATAACCAATTTCCTCCCTTAAAATTCATATCGGAATAAATAACTGAAATAAATTTACAGCATTTCAACAAAAATACTATCGCCGCCGGTCTCCATCCAATATGCTTGGAACGCAGAACCATATAAATTTGAATTGCTTTAGCTAGTAATAGTGACAAATGACGTGTTTCGGGCAAAATTATGTCAAAATTTACATGTAATTCACTCCGATCAGTTATACCAATCAAATAATTCAAGATGACAAATTTAATATTAGGTATCACATTTTGCTTTGCTATCTTTAACTACCACCAAACTTTTTTGCAAACTATCTAGGCATCAACAAACTCATTCGTTTTCTAATTAAAGTTAGATAATTTTAAACTAAGAAACCGAGAAGACATTTGTAGTAACATTTTAAGTGCAATAAGGGACAAATATTTTATTTAGTTCGTTCTAAGAACCTTTAGGTAACTTGTAGCAAAAAATAATTTAATTATTTTGGAACAAGCGTGTATGAAACACCAATATCTGATAAAATAAACGAAACTTTGCATTTTTTGTGTGTCTTTGGTTCTGTTTCTGTCATATACAATACTTATCGGTTGTCAAATAACGCAAGCAAAAATATCTTTATGTAATAAGAAAACAGAAAAGACAAATCGATAATACATTGATCGGCTATACTAAAGAGCCCGTTGGGATTTAACACGGTATTGTAAATTGGGACGGGCATCCATTAAGATAAGAAAACGAAACCTATTAGTTGTTATTTTTGAAAGTTAACAAGCTGAAAAAGCGATCGATTCATTAGTCTTAGAAAAAAGACAAAACAAAGATAATTGAGCGATCCTTCTTTTAAATACGCCGAAACATTTGACCGTTTCGGATTAAGGAAGATCCTCTAACAATGCATCGAATTAAGGACGATTTGTGGGTGATGTAGACGGTAAGATCTATGCCAATAAGATACGGGTTTTAAAGATGATAATCTATTCCACCTTATTATTTTTCGGTCTGTCATATTGTAAGCATGTTTTTACTCTTGCATTTTCGAATAATAATACAATAATAATTAATATCAACATGGATAGCGTAGCCAAGGGCGCCCATAGAAAATATTTTAGGGGGGGAGCAAAATTAAAAAAGTTTGGGTAAGAGTAACAAATAAACAATTTTTAACGTCAACCAACCTAAACAAAATACCAGAAAAAATTAAAACAATAAAACAAAACTAAAGCTAGGCTAACTCTGAATCGATAATTGGTTTATGTGATTGTGGCCCAGTTAAATTTTGTATATATATTTTTATATACGGTGTGTCCCAATTTGATACTGGACACCTCAGAAATATATGAAGGGCAAGGAAAAAAAATGGTCTTTATTTTTTTTATTGGTAGTACCAAGGGAGAGTATCTCATAGGCGGTGGTATTTGGACGGGGTAATTATTTCATGGCTTGCTATGATTTTTTAAAATAGCAAATTTTCGAGAAACCCCATTAGGGATTTTTTACGTCAAAATGTTATTAAAAAAACTTGTTCAGAATGAAAAACTCAGTAGATTTGCAAAATTTTAGGCCTGCTTTGATTTTTATATTTATGTCCCACTCTTCTTAGAAAAGTGTCCTTTCTGGAGATTTCACGTAAAAATAATATTTTTCACGATGATCAAGTTTCCTTAATAATATTTTGACGTGAAAACTCCAGAAAGGACACATTTTTAAGAAAAAAATGGGAGAAAATGGCGAAAAAGCTGAAAATCAAAGTAGGCCTAGACTTTTGAAATTTTGCAATTCTACTCAGTTTTTCATTCTGAACAAGTTTTCTTAATATCATTTTGTCAAAATTAGCTATTTTAAAAAATCATAGCAGGCCATGAAATAATTACCCCATCCAAATACCACCGCCTATGAGATACTCTCCCTTGGTACTACCAATCAGGGGTTTGTTTTATATACCTGGAAGAATATGAAAATAATCTTTTCCTCAACTATGATAATATAAAATATGACGCGAAGGGATTTTGAGAATCTCCCCCCCCTATGGGCGCCCATGAGCGTAGCTATAGAAATATAGAAGAAGTGAAATTAAATGAACTGATTATCTGATGCTTTAAAACTAGTGGCCCCAACAAAAATCAGTTAGTACAAATAAATGTCTGAAACTGTAGAAGTTCTCCAGAAACACATGAAAATAGTTCAAGATATAGTAAGGACAGTAAGGAACATAATGTCACACAATGAAATAGTTATTTATGTACCAAGGCACTGAAGTTCAACTTTTTATGACTCATGTGGAATTTAGTTGCAGAGGCCTCTGGCCGAGGCAAATAAACCACATGAGTCATAAAAAGAACTTCAGTGCCGAGGTACATATTATTATTTTTTTTAAATCGGAAAAAAAAATGTTTTATTAGGCAAGAAAATAATAATAAGGGATCACCCGTCCATGAACCGACTACGCGTGGCGTTGCTTGACTTTGACGATGTCAAGTAAGTGAAGTAAGACAAGACACGGCATCTTCGTACAGAAAAACCAAACTGGTGCTTCTTGTGCAGCCTACACAACAAATCTATTGATATTCAAATTTACTAAAATATGTATACTGAAGGATTGCGCTTCTATAGGAAACAATTTCGCAATGTGTAAAAAAAGTTAAATGGGCCTTTATCGGCCGGGTTTTGAATATTTGGTCACTTTTGACGGGCGATTTCTCCGCGTCTGACGCTTGATGTTTACATCTCGCCAAGGCCTACTTATTGAAAAAATCTTACAATAATGTAGCCCATTATTGTACGATTTCTGTGCTTTTAATGACGATTTCGGGACACTTTACTGCCGATTTCAAGAAATAGTTATTTATGTACCAAGGCACTGAAGTTCAACTTTTTATGACTCATGTGGAATTTAGTTGCCGAGGCCTCTGGCTGAGGCAAATAAACCACATGAGTCATAAAAAGAACTTCAGTGCCGAGGTACATTTCTTTTTTGAAAAAGAAAATGTTTTATTAGGCAAGAAAATAATCATAAGGGATCGCCCGTCCATGAACCAACTGCGCGCGGCGTTGCTTGACTTTGATGATCGCTCTACCTAGGTCAAGTAAGATAAGACACGGAGTCTTCGAACAGACAAACCAAATTGCTGCCTGTTGTGCAGCCTCCACAGCAAATCTCTTGATATTCAAACCTACTAAAATATTTATACTGAAAGATTGCGCTGGTATAGGTAACAATTTCGCAATGTGTAGATACGAAAAGTTAAATGGGCCTTTTGTGGCCGGGTTTTGAATATTTGGTCACTTTTGACGCGCGATGGATCCGCGTCTGACGTTTGATGTTTACATTTACATCTCTCCAAAGCCTACTTATTGAAAAAATCGTACAATAATGGGCTACTTTAATGCCGATTTCTGAGGTTTTAATGACGATTTTGGGACACTTTACTGCCGATTTCAAGAAAATATAATTATTAATTAACGAAATCACTAGAGAATTAAGATATATGTCGAAAGAAATAAAAAAAAATCCATAAAAGATTGAGAAAGGGCCAGATCTAATTGTTAGTGAGTGATTATAAGTACTCCAAACTTCAGAAGTATAAGGAAAAATCTTTACATGGCTTAGGAATGCTATTGACTAAATAACATCAGGTCATTCCAACTTGAAACACATTATACCATAGACGCGTCTAGTGGTAGTTTATACTGATATATCGAGACCTTATAATGCTCACATAGCAACAGGTCGTAAAATATTACATAGACTTCGTTTAGTTATTAGTTTAACTTACCGAACAGCAACAATCTATTTTTACGTCAGAAACGACGAAATCACCAACTACAGGGATTTATAAATACAGATACGAGATAAGACATTAAGCATAACATATAAAATAAAGTCAATAACGTTTTTGCCACATCAAGGGGTCTTTCTAATTATAAGAGATCATCAAGATGTGCCAGAATGTGAATCTTCACCATCCATATTGAAGTTTAATGTGAACCGGTAAAAGGAATATATTAATAATTGTTCGCCTTTTCATTTGTTTATCCTTTATTTTATCATTATAGTTCACCAAAACCAAAAATAAAATGGAAGAATATTAAATGCGTATAGATACATTTTAAATTCTAACAGCTATTTTTAATGACAATGTGTTGAAACTTTCGTCATTTAAGTTGTTTTTTATGTCACACTCTATACACTGAGTAGGTATATTATATTTAAAATTCTAAACGAACAAGTTAGAAATCGGACTTGTCACTTAGAAGAAGAAATTAGATAAATGGGGCCATAAAGAAGGAGTCTGCAGATGTCAACTGAAGATATCTACACTCAACTACCTCATATTTATCTTCCTAATTTTAATTTAAAAAAATCACCTGTGTGATGCAAGGTGGCTATATAATCAGGTAGCCCAAACTAATTAGTTCCTTTTAAAGCAGAATTTAACGAATTAACATAAATGGGACCCAGTTATATCAAATTATTTTAATACACTGGCCATTGAGATGATGCAACACTGTCTGAGGCTCGGTGCGCTACGTTTATTATGCATGCATCATGCATGCTACGGCTTAGTAAATGATTACTTTTAAATTACAAACGTTACAAACTTTACAAAATGTTAGATAACGCTGATAATTAATATATTATGGTCCATTCAGCCATTTATCTATAAATAGGTATCCATTACCTAGAATAAAGTTTTCGTCAAGTAAGTTAGTGACAACACACTAAATTCAAAATGCCCACAGTTCTAAATACGCGGATTAATTTTCTTGAACTAAAAAATAATAAATTAATTAATAGTATAAAAAAATATGGTTAAAAACAAGTTTTATTTAAATGCTCTAAAAAGAAGAAAATAAATTTTGAAATAAATCAAACCAAACAAACCCATAATTTTGTGACATTATACAATTTTGTATATGATATAAAAACTTCTCGCTAGAATATCTTGAAGATGTAGAAAATTTATTTTTCTATAAAAGAAATTTACACATGAAAATCTCGCGACAAGCTTTTATATCATATAAAATTGTATAATGTAACAAAATTATGGGTTTGCTTTGGTTTGATTTATTTCAAAGTTTATTTTCTTTTGTTTTTCAGAGCGTCTTAATAATAGCTTGATTTTAAAAATATTTTTTACTATTAATTTTTTCATTCTGGCCTTCAGATAAGTCATAACATTCTAATGACTGCAGCAAGTAGCGCATTTATTTTTTCTTGTCCTGGTGTTGAACCGTTGAGTGAGGAATAATAAGAGGCGCAACCTTACGGGACGCAGCGTAGCCGAAAAGGCGGCCCGAAAAGCGTACGAGATAAAAAGCGTCCCAGACAAAAAAATACATATCCTTCCAGTAAAATATAAAATATATAAAATTGTACCGTTAGCCTGTTGTAGAGGGATCGGTGTTCTCGAAAACATAAACAAGTTGTAAAAAACCGTGGTCGCGAGGCGACTATAGCGAGTGGGGGCAACGGGGAGCTTCAGGGTAAGCACACGAAAACCGGTCACGCAATTTTATATGGGCGCTGCGCCTCTTATTATTCCTTACTCAACGGTTGAACGTAAATATGATTTTATCCATTTGAGAGCCGAGAAGCTTCTTTCCGCGCGGCAATTGGATGTAAGCGTACATGCGAACGTTCGTAGCCGCTACGAACGTTCGCTACGACGTAGCGAAAAACGGCTTGCAGTATATCTGTCCTCAAAAGTGAGCACTTTTCGATGATATCAGTGATTCAAGATTCAAGGGTTGATTGATTTGGCGAATTGTCTTACAACAAAGATTAGGCGTTCGGCGCACGAATAGATTTTATAAATATTATTTTATTATATAATTTAATACGAAACTGTGAAAGCTTAACAATAATATAATATATTCATTTAGGTGGTTTACCGGTTTAATAAAAAAAATAAAAGAAATATTGGCTATACCGGGTGGACACTTTTTTACTCCCGGGGCCCGGGCCTTTTTGGCCTAGGCGTTAATCCAGTTCTGGGGAGAGTGAGGGAATGCCGGCCTTTGGGTTATTGCGGCCGTTAATTTTCGTGCCAGCGCGTAGTATATTGCCATCCCGTGTTATTGAATGGAAGCTTTAGTTTGAGAAATAAGATTTATTGGGGGATACCAGACACAGAAGAACACAAAAGGCTACGTGGACTTCAGAGAGGTTACAGGCAGTCATGCTATTAGAGGGGAGTTGCAGTTTAAGAGAAGTGTCGAGGAGTTTTAACATACCAAGGCAAGAAATGCAGCAATGGTAACTTTTGAAAAACACATTTAGGAAGACCATAAACAATATGTGACTTTTGTGAATAATAAAATGTAATTATGTTGTTTTTTTGTTTTGAGATAATGGCGGCCCGCGGTCGGTTATACTGAGTAATACCGGCCACCACTGCATTTGTTATATAACATATTTTGATTCTACAATGACTTGAGCTTTAATTTGGCACACCATTTCTGTAAAGTTGAAAATGTGTCAATGGCCTTCAAAATTACGTACAGGGCCGACGGCCGACACTCCCCCACTCTCCTCTAATAATAATTCTCAGCCTGGCAATACTCCAAAATAAGAGTATGTCCCCAGAAGCAACCAAATGCTTATCTGTGTTGTACACGGGGCAGGGGTGTGGCATCGCCTTCGTTGTCATTTGCGGTTAGGGCCGACTTTTTCAGATATAATTAGGATAGTAGTGGCTCAAGTAGTACGGAATCTCTAGAAAACCATAGTAATCTCAATGAGTGTAGGACAATTATTGGAAAATAACACATATAAAGCTATTGTGGAACAATACCGCGAATCTACATTTTGCCCGGCGCTCTTAACCACCAGCGGTGTTTATTTTTATAAAAAAAATACATACCGTGTGACAATTAAAGTCTGTGTCATAAGGGTTTTTTATTTGCAGAACTATTTAAAATTTGACTTTCCGGGCACTTGGTGCTTGTACAGGGATAACAAATTACATACCCCAAAAGTAGTCACGTAACTTTCCGCAACCGTCAAATTCGACATTTAACAAAAAAAATCATAAACGCCACTTATTTATCGAAATATCAAAAACTTATTAGCAGTTCTTTACAAATTTTGGTGAACTTTCAAGAACATTCATTTTTTAATTATTTTCTTTCGATGTTTTACAGATTCTACCTGCATAAAGTCCTTTATTGTAAAGAAACTCATAGTTTAAATAAATTTTCTTGGCTAAATATCGTTTCAGAAACAGATTTTAAAGCAAACGCATTTTAGAAGCTCAAAATTTTTGTCATACTTGATACAAGGTTTATTTAATTTCTGTAATTAGAAAAAAACTGATTTATTAAAGTAGATCATGTGATGTGCATAAGAGAAAAACATCAAAATAATGATTGTAAAGT
Source organism: Pseudeuparius sepicola (assembly GCA_963920635.1). Classification (NCBI taxonomy): domain Eukaryota; kingdom Metazoa; phylum Arthropoda; class Insecta; order Coleoptera; family Anthribidae; genus Pseudeuparius; species Pseudeuparius sepicola. The sequence goes on from OY987305.1 coordinate 18,369,940, forward strand.
AATGATTTCACATACACAAATTAAGTATTTAATTTGACTCAAAAAGGGGCCTTATTTTTGTTGAAATATGATTTTCATGAATAAATCAGATTTTTCTATTAAATTACAGAAATTAAACATTGCATCAAGCACGACCAAATTGTTAAGCTTCGAAAGTGTCTTTTCTCTAAAATATGTACCTACCCAGACATATTTAGGTGAGAAAATGTATTTAAACTGTGAGTTTCCTTGCAATAAAGGGTCTTATTCATAACATGCATGTAGAATCTGTGAAAAAAGTACGTACATAATTAAACAGCAGAAAAATAATGTTGTAGAAGTTCACGAAAATTGGTATATGGATAAATCATTTCAATGGAAACATATTTTTCTAAGAAATTTTTTCGATATTTTGACAAATAAGTGGCGTTTTTGAAGTTTTTTGTTAATGTTAAAAGTCAAATTTGACAGTTACTGCAAGTAACGTGACCACTTTTGCATACATTATTTTTTCTCCCTATACAAGCCGCCAAAGTCAAATTTTAAATAGTTCTGCAAACCAAATGTTCCCTTATGGTGCAGATTTTAGTTGTCACACTGTACGTATATGCACGTATATGCATCGAGTCAGATCGACCGAAGGCAGTAAAACATCAGTCAAAATCAAAGACATATATATATTTATATATGTCTTTGGTCAAAATAGTTCGTGACGCTACGAATGTCGCCACCGCGGCATTCTAGCAGGAAGTATTTCTTTTATCTAAAGCTCTGGGGACTTCATCACATGGTAAAATAGGTTTACCTTCCAAATTTTCATTCAAGATTTTCGCTAGGACGATACATTTTACTGGTGAAATCAGACCTAAATGATAATAAAAGTGAAAAAAAAACGGTGGTATCTATCATTTTTTTTTAATTTTTGATGATTCTGCTGTATATTACATTTTTCCAAACTGTGACATCCGAAATATCCTGTAAACTTCGTGGCGTTCTGGAGGTCTTTGAGGCAAAATTATCATAAATTTTGAAATGCGCGAAAAATACTGTGGTGGTCCTAGTTGTCTCGAGTTTTGAAAACAAAGTGAGAAAGAAATGTTGGTCAATAAATGGACAATATCTACTAATATTATAATGAAAGTGCTACATGCACATAACTTTAAATTCCGAGAATAATACTAATATCAATCCCTGGTGAGAAACTTTAAAAAATATCGATAACATAATTATCTCCTACCCTCCCTCTTCTATATTACACTTTTATTTTTTTGAATTATTTAGGTACATTGCAAGATATGAATATCAAGCTATTTTTCATGCAGCGGCTGCACAACAGGCAGCAGTTTGGAGTTTCTGTTGGGAAGCGCCGAGCCTCGTCATACTTTACCTAGGTAGAGAGATCGTCAAAGTCAAGCAACGCCGCGCACAGCCGGTTCATGGACGGGTGATCCTTAATTATGTTTTTGCCTAATATAACTTTTTTTTTATTTAAAAAATATATATAATATTTACAGGCGCGGCCTCATAAATGTTTAAAAGAAAAAAATTCGGGTAAGTGTGGCAACGCTGCGCCAATTATACGGCTTCTCAAATCAACAACTTCCCCTACATTCCCTCGCATTACCCCGCTCCTTCCCGTATCCTATACGTATATAGAAAATAGCATTGACTGACGTATTAATAGGCACGTCAGTCAACGAAAATAGGTTAAATCGCTGCATTATTATTATAGTAATTTATAAATGGATTTAAAGTTTTACATACTGTTCCTTGGTGTTTCGAGATTCACGTAAGGTTACGCGGATTTCTTTGATTGTCAAAGTGGTATTAGTTAAATAAGGTATAAGTATGAAGTATGATTGTGTTATTACAGAAGAATCTGGTGGTGTTTTTTTTTAGATTGGGTTAAATATTAGGTACACTTCTTTATGTTAACCGTGAACCAAAACTTTGATTTAATTTAATTTTTAAAGCTTCCCCGGAGTCTTCGGGTGAGGTTCTGATGCTTTTACCGGGCCCCCGAAAAATCCATAAATAAGAAAAACACGCAGTTTTCAAGAGTGGTTTCAGAGGATTTTCCATCGGTTTCGTTGATTCTACAGCCGTCTCGTTTCGCGAAAGTGGTTAATAATCGGGAATCGGGAAATTCTCTTAAATATCGGATTTTCGAGGTTCTTTGTGGTACCGGAGGAAAGTACGAGACCCAATTAAGAGATTTATCACCACCTTCGATTTTTACAACGGCTTTATTCGAGATTGTCGAAAGACTTGTGCGAAAAAATCCGCTAATGTGCGTGGCGGGGTTGTAAGATTTTCCGCTATTATTCAGGCAATCTAAGACCAATCTTACGATGCCGAATTTACTGTTTTTCGCACTGTAGCTGGCAATGTCGCCAAAGGCAATGTCACCTAATAAGATGTTAGATTTGACGTCATAGTTACGACTTTGAGCTTTTGGCTAGCTTTCAAACCGAGAGAGAGAGGGGTAATTGCAACGTTGTCAGTTGAACTCCTTTGCGACCGCACGTATTGGAACGATTTTAAGGGCCGCACCTGTACCTCGTCACTAAGGTTCTTTTTATGACTCATGTGGTTTATTTTTATTTGCCTCGGCCAGAGGCCTCGGCAACTAAATTCCACATGACTCATAAAAAGTCTAACTTCAGTGCCTTGGTACATAAATAACTATTTTTACGGAAAATAATGGATAAGCAGTGTTTGCTTCTTTTCTCCTAATAAATGCAGAGACCCTAATATTTATAGTATATTCGCATTTATACCGTTGACCTTTCTGAAATAAATCAACTACCTGATAAGACCCGATTGTGTACAGGTATAATATTTTACGGGGTGCAGGGTCGGCTTAAACATATACCTTAAACATACCTATACCTTGTTTGTATCTATATATGAATTAGGGTTGCCGGTATATACATATAATCCGACCATATATCCGAAATTTCAGGCATTTTATGGTCAAAGGAATAATGACCGTTTTATGGTAGGCAAAAGATCAACGATATAAATGCGAATATACTATACACTATACAAGCAATGGATGTACAGTACAGGATATCCTATTTTCTATACTCTTCTTTTTTCTTACCTCCTGGAAATATCCGTGTACGCCACTGAACTTTACTTGAAGAAGTCTATAAGGATCGATTTTTACCATTTCAAGAAGTTAGCGTAGCGGATAATGGAAAAACTAAGGAGAAAAACTAAGTAGAAAGGTGTACCGAAAACCGCATCTTCCTATATCTAAACGCTTTGTATCTCCAAAAATAACCGAGATAAGAAATAATTCTTCTTACACTTACCCATTTTATTTTACACGTCACTAATTGGGGTGTCACAGGCAAAAATAATTTACGGGCGATTTGAGGTACGGGGGTGGAAGGAGGTGAACTTTTAAGGGCAGAAAACGCTTTATCATGATTTCCGGCAAAACTACAACTCCTATCGAAAAAAAATGAAAGGGCAAAGTTGTATATAATAAAAAGGTCTACCATTTTTGTATTTACACTTTTTTCACATAACTTCGAAATATCCGCGAAAAATCGAAATAACCGATTTTTTGGTTTTTAATTTTTATCTCCCACAAAATAACAATTTTTCACGAAATGTGATGGAAACTTATCTTCTTACGTCTCAAACACGCTGTAATTTTTTCGAATCAAAATATTTATTTTTACCCCTTATTTAGATTTTAAACCGAAAAAGTAACTACATTTTCATCGAAAATACCCACGCCAAAAAAGCTGCTTTTCTTAAAATAGTCGGTGCGCCTTTTGTTCGTTGAAACTTTTCCTTTCTGATGGTGCAAAAAAATATACGTTACTATGGAAAATTTTCTCAGAAAATGCAAAAAACCAAGAAAACTCGATTTCGAAAAAAAAATGTTTAATCATAGCGAAAATAGTTAGTTTTTGTAAATATTAAAGATGGGATTTAAAGGGGATTTATTAAATTTTTAAAATTGTACTATTCAAATTAAAGTCATTAATTATAATATTTTCAACGAACAAAAAGCGCACCGAACATTGAAATGACAAGTAGATGGAAGGAGTGTAGAGAGAGAAACTGGCAGCCAAACTTGAGTAAGTGAAATAGTAAATAAATCAGCTGATTCCGGCAAAAACCACATAACACAAAAGAGGTGTTTGTCCTAACTTTCTATTTTTGTGTCCTGTGCTTCAAACGAGTTCCGTTGTCAAACGTCATTTTAATGTTCCTTCTGTCTCAAGTCCCAATACGAATAGGAGTACCTAATTATTGTATTATTTATATTTGATTTGAGTTCGTGTCGTGGTGGCTATATATTTTGTGTCGTGGTGGCAGTTCCGTATAAAACGGCGTTGAGTTTTCTTAGTTGGTGTTTGGTTTAATATTATATTTTTAGATCGGAGAGAAAATTTAATTTAGCTATGTGGCTATATTATTTCTGTTTAAGTTGTAAATTACAAAAAAGAGGGTCAACTCCTGTAGTGTATTTGGATGTACTAAACGGGGCGGAAAGAATAAGAATAGTGTTTTTTTTTTCATTCGTAAGTCTTAAAAATCTTTGCTAATAACTTTGCAGTTTTCCAAGAGATAAGGTGATATTATAGACAAGTGGATTGCAGCAATAAAAAGGAAAAATTGTGTACTGTCTACAAGTATTTACTTGCATTTGTAGTCAACAATTTATTGAGAGCAATTTCATAGAGAATTTTGGGCAGCGCAAACTTAAAAAGTATGTAATTACTACAGTTTTTTATTTTTCAAGTCATGATAGAAACTATCAAGGGAAAAACTGGCAAAATATTGTGCTAATGAACCTAGCTCTTCGTAGTCAAAGATGGAATTAGTCTTGAGGTTCTGGTCCCTTTAATAAGGTAATTATTTGTAATTCTTTTGTTAGATGCCTAAACATATAAAAAATATATAAAAATATGTAAAAGCTACCTGTCTTACATGCTTTTCCTATTAAATTGAATTTTGAAATTAATAAATAAATTAAGATAAGTGATTAAAGTTGAAAATGTATACCTTATCCTAGATATTTTGTCCCCTTTATTTTAAAATAAACTTTTTCTTGAAATCGGCATTAAAATGTCCCAAAATCGTCATTAAAAGCACAGAAATCGTACAATAATGTAGCCCATTATTGTACGATTTTTTCAATAAGTAGGCCTTGGCGAGATGTAAACATCAAACGTCAGTCGCGGAGAAATCGCCCGTCAAAAGTGACCAAATATTCAAAACCCGGCCGATAAAGGCTCATTTAACTTTTCGTACACATTGCGAAATTGTTTCCTCTAGAAGCGCAATCCTTCAGTATACATATTTTAGTACATTTGAAAATCAATAGATTTGTTGTGTAGGCTGCACAAGAAGCAGCAGTTTGGTTTTTCTGTCAGAAGGTGCCGTACATCATTATACTTGTCCTAGGTAGAGCGATCGGTAAAGTCAAGCAACGCCGCGCGTAGTCGGTTCGTGGACGGGTGATCCCTTATTATTATTTTCTTGCCTAATAAAACATTTTTTTTCCGATTTCAAGAAAAATATAATATGTACCTCGGCACTGAAGTTCTTTTTATTACTCATGTGGTTTATTTGCCTCGGCCAGAGGCCTCAGCAACTAAACTCCACATGAGTCATAAAAAGTTGAACTTCAGTGCCTTGGTACATAAATAACTATTATTTTGTAATTTGTATTTTATTTGTCTCAATTTACTTCCAGGTAGGTACATAAAATTTCCATGTAGGTAATTTTTTTTAATCAATTCACTACTTTCTTCTGTGCAATATTTACATAATTGTGGTTATAGTATAGAAAAATTCTCATTCCTACAAACAAGCCCCGAATTTCGGAATACAGATCATACAATAAAGAGAATTACGGAACATGCCCATTAAATTAGCCCATTCATATGCAACATCCCTATATACCTCCTTTGCCTGAATCAGCTGACACGTTCATTAGGCGTCCTTGTCTTACTTATTGCCATTTGAAACCTATCTCTCTCTAGAGTTGGCTGCCCCAAACAACAATGAAAGTGGTACCTGTGCGACTTCCATTGTACTTATCAATTCGATGGCACCGACTTTTTTAAAAAGCAGCTTTCTTGGCGTGGGTATTTTCAATTAAAAATGAGGTTACTTTTTCGGTTTAAAATTAAAATAAGGTGTAAAAATAAATATTTTGATTCGAAAAAATTACAGCGTGTTTGGGACATAGAAAGGTAAGTTTCCACCAAATTTCGTGAATTTTTTTTTGTGGGAGATAAAAATCAAAAACTAAAGAAATATTTTGAGGTTATGTGAAAAAAGTGTGAATATAATAGTTATTTATGTACCAAGGCACTGAAGTTCAACTTTTTATGACTCATGTGGAGTTTAGTTGCTGAGGCCTCTGGCCGAGGCCTCAGGCCTATCTTAAAACTATAACACGGCGACGCCGCGCCGCCGACATGTAGGGGAGACCGGGGTTGGAAGTCACATTTTTTTCTTTTTCATTTTTAGTGCCCATGTTTTTAGTTTAGCAATGAGATTTATACATCAATGAATAGTGTATTTATTCTAGTTTAAAAAGAAATGAAGACTTTTTCTCCAACATTATATATTGAGGAAATATATTTTTTTTTTTTATGATAAAAGAGAAGTGTGACTTTTAACCCCGTGTCAGGGATGGTTGTCACAGTGTCTGGGGCAGGTAGTCACATAGTAAATTTATTGGAGGAATATAAAAGAAACACCTATTTAAATCAAATGAGTATTTTTATGAAAGATAAAATGTTGTACGTAACTAATTATACCCAAGGAAAGAACGAAAAATGTCTTATTCATAACAAAAAATTATAACCAAAATTCGCTTTAAGCGAGTAAGGAACTCAGAATTCTGGTAACGAAAATAACAAAAATAAAATAATTATAGTTAGACCCTAATCTCTTTGGACGCAATATTTTTTAATTAAAAATACCTAAACTAATGAAATTATATTTAGTCGGTCTGAATATTCAGAATCACAATTTTGGCAAATGTAATAAGGTAGCCCAGGTGAGCATGCTTCGTGAGCCCATAATTTGCATTCCTGGCACTGAATCCAGACTTCCCTAGACTTGCTTGCAGAGTACGGAGACAAGCAGACCAAGCAAAACTCTTCATTCTCTTCCTCGTCTTCGTCGTTGTCAACTGCTTTCTTTTTAGTTTTCTTTCCTTTAGTAGCCTTTTTCTTTTCGTTGTTCTCACTGAACACAACTTTCGATACTTTCTTCTTTCTCGCTTCTTGTTCCCTTTTTTTCTCTTCTAAATAGGTCTTTTCCGGTGTGTCTGTTAGAATTGCTGATTTACATTTTCTTTTATCAGCACGCTGAGACTTGCGCGGAGGAGCTTTTGGTAGAGGTTTCAAAACTTGCGGTGATACTATCAGAGAACTCCTTGAACCACTTGGACCAGGACTAGTGATCGCCCTTGGTTCCTTTGTAACTTGATGCTGCAGGGATAGCTCTGGCATTGGGAAGCTCATCAAACTTGGTGGTGTCATTGCACGAAGACCAGGGTTATCATTTTGAGTCGATACAGGGGCATCAAGTCCAGGGGTATCATATGGAGTTATTGCAGGTTCGTTATAGTTATGATCTTCAAGCATTGTGCGACGATTACGGTCGGAGTTACCGCTTTCATTCTCTGCGGCATTATGTACAATTTCATTATCAGGTACCGTAATTAGTGGTCTATCTGTCACAGACGATGGCATGAAATCGTGCTCTTGAAATATGTCCCGATTAAATGGGCAAATCCCACAGGTTTTAAACCCTGTGAGAATATTGGATGGAGTTGCTGCCAATGGAAAAGCCTGCGAAATTATTCCTGGTATTTCGTATATCGTCATTTGTTGTCCTGGATGATTTACCATCCATTGATCCATTGCGTTGTTAATGTATTTTTTTAAAGGTCCATAAACCGACCTGTCCAACGGCTGCAGGCGGTGTGTACAATGTGGTGGGAAGGATAGCATTACTATGCCGTTTTCCTTTGCAAAATTTAGTCCTTCAATGGATAGGTGAGAGCTGTGATTGTCTAACAGCAAGAGACATGGTTTTTCCTTAGTTGGTTTCACGTGGTTATGAAAATGTTTCAGAAAAGCGACGAATAGCTCTTCTGTCATCCACCCAGAAGGATTACTTCCTCCTTTGCAGCCAATTGGGCCATCTCTGATGAAATGATCTTTGAAATGCACCCGCGGAAAAACGAAGAATGATGGAACTGAATTGCCACCTCCTGAAACAGCGGCAGCTAGGGTGACTAGTGTGCCCCTCTCGGCTGAGGTAATAGCACCGACTTGCTTAAATCCTTTTCTGGCCACAACTTTGTTCGGTTTTTGCACCGTAGTCACCCCAGTTTCCTCCATGTTCCATATGTCGTGTGGTTCAATACTATATCGTTTAATTACCGATTCCAGGTTTTCAAAAAAACTTTTGACATTATGGGGGTTAAAACTGGTGGCTCGAGCCAAACTCGTGGCTTCAGGTGTTCTAATGGACAGAGAAGGGTGTCTCTTCAAAAATGACGTAAACCAATCGCAGCCAGCTAGCTTATTCGATTCCCAAGACTTGGGAACTTTCAAGTTATTGGAAATAGCAAGCTCAAACGCTATTTTCCTAATATTCTTGGGAGACAACCCGAAATAAATACTTGAAGCCTGAAGTATGTATTTTTCCAATTCTTCTTCCTGTTCATCGGTGAAAATCTGTGATTCCTTTGGTAACCTATTTTTGTAGATGGTGTTGATAGAGCCGTGTTGCTTATCTCTTCGGTAGTAAATTTTTTGCAATATCTCGTTAAAGTGCGATAATTAATTCCAAAATCCTTCGCGACAGACCTTATAGATTTGCCATGATTTTTCACTTCTCTTGCAGCACGCAGCATCAATGCTGGTGAAACAAGCCCTCGAGCAGACTTTCTCTTGTGATGCCGTGGCATTTTTATGACTAGCCCTGAAACAAACAAACATTTATATAGCAAAACCCCAAAAAGCCAACAAAAAAAGACAGCACACATGTGACTACCAGCCCCAGTCAATCTGAGACAACCTGCCCCAAGACACGTTTTAGAACCTAACCTCCAAAAATAAATGTGAATCAATGTTTATTTGAAAAAGCATATAACGATATCATGAAACACATATTTAACATTATAAATACACGAAAAGATCTACTATCATGCAAAATTTAAGGTTACTTACGAGACTCGACGCAGATGCACAAAAAAATACTTTCGATGTAAGAAAACAACGAACGCACATGTCTTCGTCACGGCATTTCAGAGCGGACTGAAGTGAAGTAGGGTAGGGAGGGAGGTGTTGCTCTCGCGCACCTTCGACGCCTATCATAACCTCATTCGTTCGTTCAGTTTTCTGTTATGGCCGCTGTGACAACCAACCCGTGGGACAACCATACCCGGTCTCCCCTACATATCATCACCTACGCATAATCTGTTTATTTATTCCTTGTAACACAAACAAAACTCGGCCGACTCGACGAACCGGGACCATGTCGCATGTCGGTTCGATTTTACGAAGACAGGTCCCATATAAATACGCCCAGAAGTATTTTCAATACTAAAAAAATGAAATTTACGAGGTGTTCAAGTTATTGGGATTTTTTCTTCTCCCAAATTAAAAAATTCTCTAACCATCCTTGACTTAATGCCTATACTTACCTTGCCAAAACGATATTTTAATAAGTCACATTCCATTAGATTTTTTAGATAAACATGATCTGTAAGGAAATGTGTTAAAATTCCAATAATTGGAGCTGAAACTACAGTAGCAACAGCCAATAGGAATATTATTTTGTTCACCCGGTAGATGTAACCCTATACAGGGTGATTCACGTAAGTGGTTCATTAGAAGTTTACGGGGAAGAAGTGCGAATTTTAATTTGAAATTTTGGTTACTTATATAACAGGTTGTAAACTTTCTTTCTAAAATATTTTCAACTTCCGATCACTTCCGGTTATACCGGAAGTCGATAGCAACTTTGTTATTTCAAATAAAACACCCTATACTTTATTACACCATTTGGTTCCCTATCAAATTCCAAATCTTTTTTCTGAATAGAATGTGTACCCTATTCCTAACCCTTTTCAAGATATTCGCAATTTTTTTATTTTTTTGAATGTTGCAGCCATCGACCATAGTGATGATAACTTTGAAATTTATTAATCTGGAAAACTGAAATTTTTGACTGTCGTAGGCGAAAGTCAACTTTATTAAATGGTCTGTATGCCATTTCAAAATATTGTACAGGGTATTTGGGAAAAAAATCCCAATATCAATATCGAAAAATTGAAAAATCTCATTTTTTTCAAATGGAACCCATATTTTTTTATTGCACCATTGAAATGCTTGTGAAAAGACAGTCCAAAAAGATATAACACACTATATGTCTAAATGACGCGGTTGCTTCGTTATTACGCAAAATACGTATTTTTGCTGCTCCATATCAAGAAACAACGGACCTTTTCTAATAGGCGGCCATGGATTTTTCATTTGTAATTGTCATTTATTGTGTTCCAAGATATTTTGAATATGTTTTACACTCATGGAGAGTGTAAAAGAATTTTAGGAAGAACAATTAGAGTTTTAAATGAAAGGCATTTACATTTACCACCTTTGACGAAAAGAAAATTCAGAAAGTTCGAAAAAAATTTCATAGTCCATGGCAAGGTCCAAACAAAGAGAAGCAAATGTAAATACGTAACAGGTAAATAGCATAATATGAATAAAGTGTTTTACTTATACCTATGTAGTTTCTTGTTTTTTCAAATGCATAATTATTATGCAATTGTTAGTATTATTTAATTTTGTATTGATTCTTCTCAGGGAAAAAATATTGTTAAATAGCCCTTAACCTTGTCATATAATTGCGTTATTTCATTTTCGATGGCCCCCTATAATATGACGCTCCTTGAGAAATGGCATCTTTGTTGATACAGAGCAGAAAAAATACGTATTTTCCGTAATAACGAAGCAACCGCTTCATTTAGACATATAGTGTGTTATATATTTTTGAACTGTCTTTTCACAAGCATTTCAATGGTGCAATAAAAACATATGGGTTCCATTTGAAAAAAATGAGATTTTCCAATTTTTCGATATTATATATTGGGAATTTTTTCTCGAACACCCTGTACAATATTTTGAAATGGCATACAGACCATTTAATAAAGTTGACTTTCGCCTACGACAGTCAAAAATTTCAGTTTTCCAGATTCATAAATTTCAAAGTTATCATCACTATGGTCGATGGCTGCAACACTCAAAAAATCAAAAATTTGCGAATATCTCGAAAAGGGTTAGGAATAGGGTACACATTCTATTCAGGAAAAAGATTTGGAATTTGATAGGGAACCAAATGGTGTAATAAAATATATGGTGTTCTATTTGAAAAACCAAAGTTGCTATCGACTTCCGGTACAACCGAAAGTGATCGGAAGTTGAAAATATTTTAGAAAGAAAGTTTACAACCTGTTATGTAAGAAACCAAAATTTCAAATCAAAATTCGCACTCCTTCCCCGTAAACTTCTAATGAACCACTTACGTGAATCACCCTGTATATCGAGAAGGTAACATTTTAAATTACTCCTGCGCGCCCATGTGAGTCTGAGCGGTTAAAACATACATACAGAAGGAACTTGAAATTACATTCAGTTAGAAATTTAGAAAACATCAAGACAAGGACTTCTATTTTGTATTCCACCCCATCTATTAATCATTTAGTCTAGACGGCTTAATCAAAAATCTAAAAACTGTACGCATTCGGGTAAATAAACACTTTATATGCAAATTCGGAAGGTATGTTGATAAATAGAACATCGCCCCTTTAGAGCGCAGCGGTAATATCGAATTGTATAAGTAGGGTGGCTCCAACAAGGGAAAGCATATCTAGATGATCTCAGTTCGTCCAGCCACAGTAATCGGTGAAAAATGAGACATTAGCTTGACAAATATTAACTGATAAGCATACTACCACAAAAAGTCTGGGCCGAAACTGGACCGACACAATATAAGAAAAAATTGAATAGAGTTACTATTCGTAAAGGGGCAGGGTAACATGCGGAGCTTACCTCACAAATTTCAACAGATTACATTACGGCTTTTCATCTATCTAATCAAATTGAGGGAATATCTATTAAGAAGCTTTTTCCTATTCGAATAATCAGTTCCAGCTATTTTACAAGCAATATAATAAGAACTTACATTGTTCTTTCGTTGTTTGAAGTGTGTAGGCATATAGTTTATATAGTTTGTCGGACAAGTCTCTGATCATTCTCAAGTGAAAATTTGTACTGACCGAAACATCGCGTTTAAATAAAGAAGTCTTTGCTTTCCTATAATTTTACATATTTCGAATAATTTCGACTGCTAAAGCTATATGTATAGAGTCAATCAATGTTTTTTTAAGAACAATTTCTCTAATAACTATTTTATTTTGTTAATCATTTTTAGTAGGTAGAAAATGCAAGTAACGATGGCGACATAAAATTTTCAAAATTTTACAACAACTTTATCCCCATAGAATTTGCAGTTGTTTAATATTTTCTATAAACATTAAATAGTTCTAACGTCATTTTAAGGGTGATTTAGTGTAAGTGTCCTATATTGTATTCCCTTAGAAAATAAAATATATTTATTTATTAAATTTGAAATCACCAAAGACTAACCTCCTTAATTTATGACCATCAATTTGGAAACACACTGTATAAACTCTAAGAATTTTGTCGGACAGTAAGCAAAGGGTTAGAACAACGCAATTTCATTGCAAATCTGATTCCGAACAATACATTTGCCGATGTTTCTCTTCTCCCTGCCCAGAAGTTTTCTTCTGCACCAGCCTCAAACTGGCTAAGGTAAGTGCTCCGTGCTACCACAGACCTATATAGCTTCGCTAAGCTATATATGTCTGTGGTGCTACCTACTTTCCCATTAAATTTTGAAGGCTTCATTTCCATAGTGGCCATGGTCATGATGACTTCTGATTTTGGCATACATTAGTTTTGATGTGTGGATTACCGTAAAATTTGGACTCTCTTGGGATATAAAATTAAATTATCTGTAAAAATATTTAATTATGTGTGTTTTGTAAAGCAAAATGTCCCATTCAATTTGAAATGTCACACTCAGGGCCGTGTTAAGGGGGGGGGGGGGCGAAGGGGGTGTTCGCCCCGGGCGCCCAATTCAAGGGGGCGCCAAAATCAACAAAGGCGCTAGTACTAATAATTTACTGCTTCAAAAAAACATTTAAACATTTTTTAATTTTTCAGTTACCTACCGATTTCTATTTTTCTAGGACGATGATTTTGCATACAACTACTGAAATCTTTGCAAGTTGTGAATTCGAAACTTGTCTACGTCTACCGATGTCTATGTCGTTGTGGAAATTTTAATAAATTGATTTCGCTATTCTCCCCGAGATGACGCGGTGGCGGCCGGCGTTTGACGATTTGACGTTGATGGGAATCGTTGTAAAAAGGGTTGTTCTGTAAATAAAGAACCCAACTTTCGCAAACGAGCAACGTGTTAGTTAAATAGAGGTATCAACATAGATTTTTGGTTTCTGGACACCAATCGTAAATTAGTTGGTAACAATAAGTGCATACATTCATATTAGCTGAATCCTGAATCTGTAGCATCTAAGGAAACCCTGTTTTAATGAAGACTTGTTTTTGTTGGACTTGAATTTGAATATTAACGCCCAATTCTTGATATGGCAAATGGCAAACGTACTAAACAATCGCACACTGTGTTTAGAAAAACGTAGCAACCTGGTCGTTTCTATTGTGGCAAATTTTCGTATCTTGTAAATTGTAAAAATGTTCTTTCCAGTATGAAGTTCTGTTTTCTGGTGCAAAATAAAATATAAAAATTAGAAGTTATTTGCTCTTGTGAAGTATAAATGAAAAATATGTAACTAAACTAAAATCGCTCTTTAAGTGTACACTAAATTGTGAAAGGTAAATATACAGGGTGGCCCACCACGAACTCCATCGATCTATATATGGAAAACTAAAAGTAGGAAAATTCTGAAAATTTGGCACCTCACCAATGGCGACGGGCGCTACTCAACTAAAATATTTTGGTGAATCTGGCACTTCCGGTTATACCGGAAGTCGAAATCAACTTTCTTATCTCAAATGGAACACCCCGTATATTATTGCGTTTTTGGATTCTAGGCATCATTTTGGAACAAAAACATGCAACATGTCCTATGTCTAAATCCAACCGTTTTTGAGATATTTGCATTTTTCCGAAAAAAATTACAGGTGCAGACCTAGAGTCAATTAGCAATTTATACGAGGAAACCGCGAAATTTCAAAACAAATTTTTGGCATCGTGTAACAGAAGCCCTGACCTAGTGATCTCTGCTGAGAAATAAATCCGTTCTTATACAGGGTGTTCACAAAATATGAATAAAAATTACATTCAAAATGTGCTTATATCTCGAAATTTTCAAATGGAAACCTCCATTGTTTTGAATGCGATCTTATTCACAACTAAAAATGATCACAACTTTGTGTAAGGTTTCCTATACCTAAATGCAGTAATTTTCGATTAATTTACGAAAAACCGACTTTGCGCCCATAAAATGCGGGTTTGCAAATCATATTAGCCGTGGACGTTGCAAAGACAATCGCGGCTGAGGAAATGTCACTTGGTTTATAAATTATTGTCAACAATAATGCCGGCGCGCTTAAATTACACAAACGAAGATTATGTATCGCACGTTCTTGATATTACTTTGTAGCATTCTCCGTAGATAATAAACAAACTTAAATAATCTTCGTTTGTGTAATTTAAGCGCGCCGGCATTATTATTGACAATAATTTATAAACCAAGTGACATTTCCTCAGCCGCGATTGTCTTTTCAACGTCCACGGCTAATATGATTTGCAAACCCGCATTTTATGGGCGCAAAGTCGGTTTTTCGTAAATTAATCGAAAATTACTGCATTTAGGTATAGGAAATCTTACACAAAGTTGTGATCATTTTTAGGTGTGAATAAGATCGCATTCAAAACAATGGGGGTTTCCATTTGAAAATTTCGAGATTTAAGCACATTTTGAATGTAATTTTTATTCATATTTTGTGAACACCCTGTATAAGAACGGATTTATTTCTCAGCAGAGATCACTAGGTCAGGGCTTCTGTTACACGATGCCAAAAATTCGTTTTGAAATTTCCCGGTTTCCTCGTATAAATTGATAATTGACTCTAGGTCTGCACCTGTAATTTTTTTTTATGTATCGCACGTTCTTGATATTACTTTGTTGCATTCTCCGTAGATAATAAACAAACTTAAATAATCTTCGTTTGTGTAATTTAAGCGCGCCGGCATTATTATTGACAATAATTTATAAACCAAGTGACATTTCCTCAGCCGCGATTGTCTTTTCAACGTCCACGGCTAATATGATTTGCAAACCCGCATTTTATGGGCGCAAAGTCGGTTTTTCGTAAATTAATCGAAAATTACTGCATTTAGGTATAGGAAACCTTACACAAAGTTGTGATCATTTTTAGGTGTGAATAAGATCGCATTCAAAACAATGGGGGTTTCCATTTGAAAATTTCGAGATTTAAGCACATTTTGAATGTAATTTTTATTCATATTTTGTGAACACCCTGTATAAGAACGGATTTATTTCTCAGCAGAGATCACTAGGTCAGGGCTTCTGTTACACGATGCCAAAAATTCGTTTAGAAATTTCCCGGTTTCCTCGTATAAATTGCTAATTAACTCTAGGTCTGCACCTGTAATTTTTTTCGGAAAAATGCAAATATCTCAAAAACGGTTGGATTTAGACATAGGACATGTTGCATGTTTTTGTTCCAAAATGATGCCTAGAATCCAAAAACGCAATAATATACGGGGTGTTCCATTTGAGATAAGAAAGTTGATATCGACTTCCGGTATAACCGGAAGTGCCAGATTCGCCAAAATATTTTAGTTGAGCAGCACCCGTCGGCATTGGTGAGGTGCCAAATTTTCAGAATTTTCCTACTTTTAGTTTTCCATATATAGATCGATGCAGTTCGTGGTGGGCCACCCTGTATAGAATAGAATTCAGTAAGCGGCGGCCATATTAATATTATTGATAGGTAACACGGTAACAGAGGAAAGGACCGTAATCAACAGAATTTACGTTTGACGCGCACGAATTCTAAATTTGAGTAGATAGAAATTAACATTAAACTGTGTTCTTTGAAGCACATCAAAAGGCTATAGGTACTTAATTATAGTTTCTGTGTTCGAAGTTAGGTTAGAACCATATAATATCAAGGTTAGGTTAAGGTTAGGCCTCTGTCACAAGAACTGACATTTCTGCCAGACATGCTAAATACGCCCCTGGAGGCACTACCAAATTAAAAAATGTCATTTGGTGTACAGTTAAAGAGAGATTTTAGTATACATATTTTATTTAATTTAGTTAATATAATTTTGATTTGGGGGGGGGGCGCCAAAAAAGAACTTTGCCCCGGGCAAATTTTTACCTTAACACGGCCCTGGTCACACTTGCCCGTTTGTTGTTTATTTACATAAAAAATTTAAGAAAAAATATTGGTAATATTTGTGGTTGACATAAGTCCTAGTTACCTATGAAAATAAATATGTAATGATAGCGTTATGACGTTAGTAATGACATCCCTATTAGAATTTTGCAAATGGGGTTACCTAAACAAGCTTGGATACACCTCGCGCCACCATCTTGAGGGGTGCTGAGTTGTCGCCTCGCTGAAACCGCGGCAGACTTACAAACGCCTACGCGCAATAGTCTATTTATTAAAGTTGTTTCACAAATAACAATTTTCCCCCAACAAATCCCCCAATAAATCGTACAGTTTATTGGTATAAATCGTAGAATTTTTTGTTTTCAATTTAATGGTAAGTATAAATTACAAAATTGGCGAAGAAATTAAAATATTGAGATGACGATTTACAGATTAAATTATTCCAAAATTCCAGAGCTGTCAACACAAAGCATTCTGCTGTTTGCGGCAACTTGTGGCTAATTTCGAGATTTTTCTATTTTACTGTATAGAGTTTTTTTTAACGAATTTTGATATTAAATTTTGAATTTCTACTGGGAGGGAATTTTTTATCATTTATTTTACTTTGACGGGGCTTATCTTAATTCAAATGTTGTATCAGTTTCGATAGAACTAAGATGAGTGCCATGGAAAACCCAAGTCGTTTGTATATCGCTAATAATAATAAACTTGTTAACCTCCAAACAATTCTGAAAATAAAAAATTGTTAAATTCCCTTATACATTCCAAAGACAATGCAAGTTGTTCCAAATTTTTATCTTTAATAATAAAAAAAAAGTTACGCCTCTTTCGAAAAATAATTGAAATATTGACCGTTCGGATTGCTTTCTGTCTATAATAATACACTAACTTCAGAATTTTTGCGCTTACCATCGATGAAATAAAAAATATTTTTCAAAAACTATTCTTTTTACGGCCGTTTTCTTCCTTTTGATATGATGGGTCAAACAAAAAAAATCCCATGTCTCTACCTGCTCTAATAATAAAAAAGTGATTCACTTCCAAAAAATCCTTGGTGGCCATGAAAAAAATTTGGTTCAATCCCTTTTTACATTCTCAACACAACGCAAGTTATTGTCTTAATTTCTATCTTCACTAATAAAAATAAGTTAGATTTTTTTGTAATGTCATGGGATGTTTTGTTGATCGACATGTAAAAATCGCACACTTTTAATTGGAGATTAGCGGTACTTATATCAAACAAGTCTGAAATAAAAATATAGTATAAAAAACTAAAAAAAACACGCTTACGCTTAGCAAACTGAACTAAAAAGTAAAAAATAATAATAGCAAACCGAATTTTATTGTAAAAAAAAGAAGCGTGCGGTGCATGATATCAATTGTTATAAATATTTCATTAGTAGCTATTGATAAAAGTAGAGTTATCATAAAAAATATATATACAGGGTTAACTATCACTTAGTACAAAAATTTTTATGGCAGATAAAGAAAAATTAGACTTGCTAAAATAAATTTTCAAAAATTTTCTAACATTTGTCTTAAGCCTAAAAAAATTTTTTTTCAAATTGTATTAAACCCCTCAAAAAACGCCGCCTATGGACGCCCGCGCGACATGTCTAAAAATTTCGCATATGTCAATAGCGCGGCGTTGCCACGTCTATCAATTTATCCGAGGATTCACCACAAAATTTCGATTTCCTTTTAAAAACGATTACTTTCTGAGCCTATGCCTATGAAACACCTACCTTACTGACATTTCCAGGATTGTTTGCACCATTTTCTGTTTTCTTGCTTTTTTACATTAAAAGTCACACAACACAACATTCACATTTTTTAAATCTGTTGGGGATCTCTTGGTTTCCCTCTGCTATTCCTTTTGTTTGAAGCGAGGTACTCAGCCTGACGACCACGACGAGGTAGATCCCCTCCGCCAGGAAAACCCCGAAGGGTAACCGAAAAATCACAACTGCACTAGCACACATTGCACAAATGCACATGCAAAGCACTACAGTAGCTGTTCAAAGAGGCCGCCGTTAACTTCGATGCACAAATTCACTCGGTTAACTAAAGAAGTCCGGATACGTGCAAAAAGTCCATGATTATTCCGGATTTGGACAGCTGCACCTTCAATTCGTTCACGTAACTGCTGCTCGTTGTCGATTTCCTGCTCGTACACAATCGCCTTCATGAATCCCCAAATACAAAAATCCATTGGATTCAAGTCTGGTGATCGCGGCGGCCATGCAATGGGCCCTCCTCTTCCGATCCAACGGTTGGGGCATTGGTCGTCTAAAAGTGCACGAACAGGTCTCGCAAAATGGGCTGGTGCACCATCGTGCATAAACCACATGTCATGCAGTACTTGTAGTGGCAAATTATCAAACAAAACATTTGTCAGAAAATACAAGTATCGTTCAGCGTTTAAATTTTCCGGTAGAATGTATGGTCCAATTAATCGATCTCCATAAACTCCAGCCCAAACATTGATGGAAAACCGACGTTGGAAATTAAACCGCCGAACAGCATGTGGGTTCTCATCGGACCAAATATGGCTGTTGTGTCTAAAAAAAAAACAAAAATTAGAAATATTCACAATTTTGGCGAAGGCGTTAGGATTGACCATTTTTATAATAAATAAAAAAGATAATATGGAGGAGAGAAAGCTATAAGTAAGTAAAAATTTACATACGTGTTTAAAACCCCAGCACGTGTGAAGCAGCATTCGTCTGTCCAAAGAATGTTGAAAACAAAGTTTGGGTCTTGGGCGATTCGATCACGTAGCCAAGTGCAATAGGTCATTCTCACCGGAAAATCATTTGCTTCTAATGCTTGGACCTTTTGTATGTGATAAGGGTGAAGGCCGTTTTCCCTTAGAATCCTCCATGCCTGTAAATAATTGTATTGTTACATTTTAAATTTTATGTAGGTATTAGGTGCAAGCAAAGACAATCCCATCACATGGGATAGTCTTTGGTAGAAGTCAGTTTTATTGGTTTTATTTTACTTGCCTTGTTCTGAGATATTCCCAATCTCCTTGCAATAGCTGTAGTGCTTATGGAAGGTTGCTCTTCCACCAAATCAAGCACTGACTCAACATCGTCCATGTTCATTTGCCCTCCAGGCCCACCCCTTCGAGCTTGCAAAACACCAGTGTTTCGCATACGTTGTACAATGTTCACGAAAGTACGTGGGTTAGGCATATTTGCCCTGTTAGGAAAACGAATACGGTATTCTGCTGCAGCTCGATGTGCACTTTCATCGCATCTCCCGTACATTATAACCATGTCCGTTAACTCGGCGTTCGAATACTCCGGCATTTTCACAAAGACGCTGAACGATTTGCCGCGAAAATCAAGACAAAACTGGGAAATAACGCCATGTTACATTCGCAAATGCCCTCCGTCGGCTACTAGCCAAACTTGAAAAGGTTTGTTCCAACAGGGCCAATAACCGTGCTCAAGCACGTTCAGCGCATGCGCACTACCCCGCTGGCTGTTCCAACTGAATTATGTACCTACCGACACGGGACGATACACGCACTGTTCCAGCCGATTTATGGATCATTTGTGTATCGTCCTTGTACGATAAAAACGGTGCCTGGTCTAAAGCAATAACCGCGTGTACTGACATGCGCAATGTAGTCATGTGACAGAGATAAACAATAACCTCATATTTTTGTTTTTACGTAGATGGTTTTAAATCGATGGCTGGGATCGTGTTTTTTATTTCTTGTTGGTTTTTGGCTTGTTGGGTAGGGCGGGGAATCGTTGAACAATAATTTTTTAGAGTGAAGAGTGAGGTTAGCCCACCGAACATTCGGTTAGCCACATATTAAACACGCAGGTTAGGTGCGGTCGCAAAACGTGATTTGGTCGATTTGATTCACAATCCGTTCCATCTGAAATTTTCTTTGGGATCGCACATGAACGGTGCAAAACTAGCGCATGCGTTCTTTAAGGGTTATCATCTAGTTCATGTACAGTTCTGTGACGGTACGTAAATTCGAGTTGGAACAAATGATCCCAAAGAAAATTTCAGATGGAACGGAAAAATTGTTCAACGATTCCCCGCCCTACCCAACAAGCCAAAAACCAACAAGAAATAAAAAACACGACCCCAGCCATCGATTTAAACCTATCTACGTAAAAACAAAAATATGATGTTAATGTTTATCTCTGTCACACGACCATACACTGCGCATGTCAGTACACGCGGTTATTGCTTTAGACCAGGCACCGTTTTTATCGTACAAGGACGATACACAAATGATCCATAAATCGGCTGGAACAGTGCGTGTATCGTCCCGTGTCGGTAGGTACATAATTCAGTTGGAACAGCCAGTGGGGTAGTGCGCATGCGCTGAACGTGCTTGAGCACGGTTATTGGCCCTGTTGGAACAAACCTTGTATGTACAGTTAGTTGCCTAGCTAGGAAGTTATGAAATGACGAACGGGGCAACGCGGAGCAGTCGAAAAAACGTTTCATAGACTCGACCGGGCCGATACGTCGCTTAATTCATACCGCCGAGGCTTCAGAACAATAAATCCTTTATCTATGCTTCAGAAGAGGTTAGATGGTGGACAAGAATTCATCAGAGGAGCTCCGGGGGTATTAAGGGAGACGGCTTGTGGTGTCGCGGTAATGAGCTTTCCGCGAGAGTAGGAACCGGTCCGGATACGAGCTAAGGTAAGGGGAATCTAATAGCGCTGCATCTGTACAGATTCAAATCGATTGTTATTTATGTATTTTTTAAATTTGTTTGAGTAAAAAGGTATTTTCACCGTTCCTAAATCAACGGCAACACCGCGGAAAATCACTTCAGCTGTCAGTACCTTCAGAAGCCAAATTGGATGACGTCATTAAAGGCGGGGATTTACAGGGAAAATAGGGGTCTTTACCCGTTTTTTTAAAGATCGTAAAAAAAATCTAAAAATATTTTTCTATGTTTTCTTAAGCCACCCTGCGCACGTGGTAAAAATTTTTGTACTAAGTCATAGTTAACCCTGTATAATAAAAAAAGCACCCCGCACGCTTCTTTTTTACAATAAAATTCGGTTTGCTATTATTATTTTTTACTTTTTGGTTCGGTTTGCAAGCGTAAACGTGTTTTTTTAGTTTTTTAAACTATGTTTTTATTTCAGACTTGTTTTGAGTTGAATAAGTTTTTTATAATTGGGGATATATGTAAATGAATAAGTGCGAAAAAATTCAGGAGGTGATTGCCTTTTTAAAAATAAGGGGGGTTCTCGTATAAAATTTTTCGATTTGGCGTTTCCCTGCAAAGTTATTCGGGTTACAGGGTGACCCAAAAGAATTTTTTTTTATTTATATCTCTAAATAATCAAGTTGCACAGCTGAAACTTTGCACTGTTATGTTTTTGGCGATGGAGAATAAGCTGAAGGTGTCAGTTTTTATGTATCTCATAGAGGGCGCCGCTTGTGCTGTTCTGTGATCGTGCTTTTACTCCTAACTTTTTTGAGGTTATGTTTTTGGTCTTGAAGGTTCGTCATTTTAGTGCAACTTTTCATTTTGCAACTAAAATGTACTCTTTTTCATAACGATAGAATCAACCGTTTGCGTTGAAATTGGCAAAACGTGCCCCAAAACACCCGTTAACTTCATCATTCGAAACATAAAAATTTTATCTACCGCTTTCAAACGTTACAGATTGGGCAAAACACCATTGGTTTTCTTGAAATAGGGTGTTCAAATTTTGTTAAAGCACGATCAAAGAACAGCACAAGTGGCGCCCTCTGTGAGATACGTAAAAACTGACACCTTCAGCTTATTCTCCATTTCAGTTCTGCAACTTGATTATTTTGAGATATAAATAAAAAAAATACTTTTGGGTCACCTTGTAGACCCGAATAACTTGGCAAGGAAAGCCCAAATCGAAAAATTTTATTTATTTTATACTATTTATTTACACCCTGTATATTTAATAAATGGAGTATTGCGCGTAGGGGTTTGTAAGTCTGCCGCGGTTTCAGCGAGGCGACTACTCGGCGCCCCTCAAGTTGGTGGCATTCCGAGGTCTGTGCTTGTTTTGAGTTGAATAAATATTTTATAATTGGAGATAAATGGAGTATTGCGCGTAGGCGTTTGTAAGTCTGGCGCGGTTTCAGCGAGGCGACTACTCGGCGCCCCTCAAGTTGGTGGCGCTCCGAGGTCTGTGCTTGTTCTTCAGTGACCATTAAATTTCCATTGATGCAATGTGAATTACACATAATTTCAAATAGAAAATTGAATTGAATACTTATTTTTTGTATCTATGGCGAATGCGCTGGGATAGTTAAAAGAAACATTAAATTAATTACGTGAACGATATCTAGTCTTACTTTTCGTTCTTAAATTCGTTGAATTTCGAGTTAATGTAAAAAGAAAAAATGTGTTACTGTTAAGGCTGTTACCCAGGATCCCCCTACTAATTGCCCTACACTCACTGGGATTACTACGGTTTTCCAGGGTTTTCCGTAGAAGGTACTTGAGTGAATTAGCCACAGTCATATGAAGCCTAAATAATAGTAGGTAATTGCCACTCCTCCCCCACACAAGCATGTGGTAGCTTGTGGGGTACTTACTCCTAGTTTGATTTGGAGCATTGCGAGGATGAGAATTATTATTATTAAGTATGTAAAACCTTCTAATTAATTTTCTAACATCTACATACGGGGAGGCTGGAGCCCTTATTCTAGCTCCCCTTGAAACCGCCACTGATTATCGAGTTAGAAATTCAGTTAATTTTCCTTTTCTTTTATAATAATTAATTTTGTTTTGAGCCGCGGTGGCGTCGCTCGTACCGGCGCTGACTTTTTAGACTGCATGTTTTTCTGCCTTCGATCGACCTTGGTTCGAGGCAGGCGCATGCAAATGTCTTTGCATGCAAATGTCTTTAAGGACGGAAATAAAACGTCATCACCTCGCGACGACCTTCATTTGACCGTGTTCCTAACTAGGATAAATGTTGCTAAAACAAAAATTGGGTACTGGAGCGCAAAAATTGCGCAAGTGTCTGTAAGATGGCGCTGGAGTTGGAGAGCGGCCATTGGTACAGAGCGAGAATAAAAAGTAATGTTTCGCCTTGCTAAAATAAGTTTCCGTTCCTTATAAGTTGTTTTGTTGCCCGGCAAGGTCGTTGGTCAGAACCAGGGGTCTAGGGGGAGGCAGGCGGACCGACCCCCTTTTTTATACAAATAACAGCACATCGCTTCCATCCTGGCGTATTTTGGGATTGAAACTGTGAATTGTTAAACACAAAATAATAATATGAATATTTACGCTCCTTTATTTTTCTATATTTTTTCATAGTTATTAAGAATATTGTTGAGTAAAATATTAAGTAAGAGGACTACCTACCGGCTGTCAAATCTACTGTCATGACATATAATAATTCTCCCTCAAAACCGCATGAATGATCACAATACTTACCCTAACTGACATTTAGAATTTATGTCACTATAGTTTTATCTTTTATCATTCTATTAACTTTTCATTAAGTACTTAATATTGATAAACCGAAAGAAATTAAAATTCTGTTGTATTTGATCCAAAGTTGACGTAAAGTTGTGAATTTTGTTAGATACGTGAAATACCTACTATTTGCTGATATCTTAATATATGTATTATTTTGGCATACATTTAGAGTAATGGAAAATGTAATGTAAATAAATTTATAGGTACTACCATAGAAGAATTTACGTAGTAGATTCTTCAATGCTACTACCTAAATGCTTGCCGGTACATCAACTTTGTGTCAAACAGAATTTTAAAGCGTTAATATAATTTTCTTTTGAAAAAGACATATTCTTATCGATATTTTTTAGTAATAATAAAAAGTTAATAAAATTATAGAACTCGTATATTATGTTGTATAGCTAGTGATATAAAATAGTTTTTACGAAGTAATGACTTTTTAAAATTTTAAGAAATTTTATAAATAGGAAATAGGCGCTTATGTAACATTAAAATAGAAACGACTTTTTCAAGTTAAACGTTTTGAAATTGTGACAAATAAGCCAATTTTTAGGGATTTTATTTTTTAAATATAATTTTTGACAGATAGCGAAAGTCACGTGACCACGTTTGAGTCGGTTATTTTTCCTCGTTTTTAATCGAAAGGTAACCCCAAAGTTAACTGCATATGTGTTATCCGTTATTAAAAAAATATGTTTAAATTAATAAAAAGATACATTTTGCACCATCTTCATTTTTTCCAAAAAGGTTTTTTGGTTATAACTTTTGTTTGACGTTCGATTGTTTTTTTCCAAATGACATTACATTGTTTGGAAAAAACTGCAACAAACTGGTTTTTAAATCATTAATTTGTCTAAAAAAATACGGAATGGTTAAAGTGAATGTTCCTATCACCTTCAGGCGGACACCCTGTACCTAATAAAAATATTATTAAACAAATAATAGTACTTTTTGAAATTGAGCCCATGTGTTGACAGGTGGCCGTGATTACAGCCCAAAAGTAAAGTTACACACATTGTTTAATGTGCTTTTTGAACCTAACAAAAAAAAGTTTATCAAAATCGATAAACAAATAAAGATATTTTACCAGGGTGGTAACTCCTTAACGGAGGTCATACTGTAGATGTTTAACATATAGGTACAGAAGATGTTCTTTCGCATCAATATATCGATTTCTTTTTTAATTTTTTATTTTCGAGATATGTATTTATCTTAATTATTGCGTTACTTAAAATGTGTGTTTGAATGTAGTGTTAATGCAAGCGAAGAAACACCTTATGTACACATATAAAAGACCATGTTTCATTTCATTGAAAAAACTAAACATAATTTTGTAGAACTTTTAAGCCAGCAATACTATACCTACAGAAAACGTGCCGAATAACATTCTTTAACTAAAGATATGCCTTTAACAGTAAAAAACACAGTTGACATTCAAGTGACCTTGAAAACGTCGTCTGCCTACAAATGAAAACGTGCGTCTTACATTGCACCTCATATGCTTCAACTTTTATGTGATTTTTTGCGATTTTCGTTTTTGAGATATTTATAATAGCTGCATTTATTAAAATGGAACACCCGGTATAGATAATTTTCGACATACCTATACATATAGAGACATAGACATATGAATTCTCCCCTAATGTCAGTTTATATGCTAACGATTGTGTTTTCCTCACGAAAAATACATAACGGCGACATACGTATAAATAATGCAAAGTCAACTAAAGCAGTTTTTAGTGCCGCCGTGTACCTTTCAAGCTAAAAATCAATGAACCATTGCTGAAAAGAGAGGGGTTAAAATCACAAATCGGAGTCTTTGAGCTACGGGGGTCTCCCGAATATACCTTTTGAAGTTTTATATTATTTTAATATTAAAAATTCGCAATTCATAGTATATAATAATGTGTAAGTAATACAAAAACATAAAAAAGTAATCAGACAGCTTAGTTGCTTAAATATTATATCGCCAAAACGTAAAATTGATCATATGAACATAATATATGTAATTATTAAACTGGACCTGTAACAACAGCGTCAACCGTTCATCGATCGTCTGTTTTTCGCGCCATCTGATAAACAATAGCTACACTTTTGGTATTCCCGCTGCATAATTTAAGGGTATTTTGCCTATGTTTTTTATTTACAACAAGACTGGATAATTACAATGTTTACTACCGGGTTTTCGTTCAGAGCATATTCGGAAACCTCTGCCCATCTTAACGAAGGTAAAATTCCGGCTCAAGAGACAAAATAGACGAATTTATGCCGGCATAAAGTTTGAAATTCAAAAAAAATTCTCGCCCATAACTTTTAAACTAGTCCTAATCCTTTGAAATTCGCTACTTTTTCCAGCTAGTTGGAAATAAAAATACATTGATACAGGCAACCAAACATACAATGGCGAGGCCCCCCTTAAAGAAAAACACCGCTATGGCCAGATGTGGATTGACGGTATTGCTCCTAAATAGCTTTATCCGTGTGATTTACTAATTGTCCTACACTCACTGGGATTACTACGGTTTTCTAGGGTTTTCCGTAGTACTTGAGAAATGCTATCCTAGTTCTATCTGGAAAAAATTCGGCCCTAGCCGCAAATGGCAACGAAGACAAAATAATAGTAATTGCCCCCCTCCCCCGCACAAGCATGTAGTTGCTTCTGGGGTACCTACTCCTAGTTTGGAGTATTGTGAGGGTGAGAATTATTTGTGGTGTGGTTGTTAGTGGCTTCTTATAGAATAAAAGACTTTTGGTGATGTTTTTTAAATGTCTGACATTCGTTGTTATTATTTTTATATGCCTACTTTTACATTTTTAACAAATAAAGGTATCTACCATTATTACATGTAAATATTATATGTACAGCGTGATCAGTTAAGGGCGGCCCTCATCGGCTGTTTCTCGGGAACTATGCAAGCTAGAAAGATGCGGTAAAAAATTGTTTATAAAAGTTACCCAAATAATTTCAATGAAAATGTTTTCAAGTTCCTTCGTTTGCCGCCAGGGGGCGAATTCGCCACGTTCGTATAAAACTGTCTTTTCCTCCACAAATCGCCTACCTTATCTGGATCTGAATTAGTAAACAAACGAACGGCAAACGAAATAACTTGAAAACATTTTCATTGAAATTATGTGGGTCACTTTTATTAATTTTTTAACGCATCTTTCTAGCTTGCATAGTTCCCGAGAAATGGCCGAGGGCCACCCTTAACTGATCAGTCTGATCACGCTGTATATATGGTGGAAATACACCATATATACTCCCCCAGTCTTTTATTCTATAAGAAGCCACTACAACCACACCACATTATTATTATTATTATTATCTCGACTTAGCCAAAAGGCATTCGCACTCCCTCTACGGGGAACATTCACTCAGATCCCGGGCATCCCGGATACCAAAAGGATCTGGCTCGGACGAGACCCTTGCCATGTTATCGGGCCTTAGGTGACATTGATGTTGTTGGACGATCCTGCATTCCCCATGAATTTCCTGACGGTTCGGGCTGTCGCAAGTAGTACCGCTTTCTGCATGGACCTGTAAAGACTATCAGTTAGATTCAGCTTCTTGATGTTTCTCAGCAAACTTTTTGGTATAACACCAGTTGTTGACATGGAATCGTCTGGACGTTCTCCATTTCCCATTGCTTTCTAATTCGTTCTTCTAAGTCTCTGTACTTCGCGATCTTCTCGACTTGCTTCACACGCAGGTTGTTGTTGTTCGGGATGGCCACATCAATCAGAGTTGTCTTCCTAGAAATTTTATCAACTATTATAAGGTCCGGTCTGTTATGGGCAACTCGTTGATCTGTCAGAACTGTACGATCCCAGTACATCTTGTAGTTGCTGTTCTTAAGAACAGGCTCCGGTGTGTAGCTGTAATATGGGACCCTCTCTGCCTGCACAAGCAGCAGTTTTTCCCCCAGTTCCTGGTGCAAGATCTTGGCAACCGAATCGTGTCGTTCCTTATATTCCGTTGATGCGAACATCTGACATCCTCCTGTTATGTGCTGGATTGTTTCTGAAGTTGGGCACCCGTATCTGCATCTGTCATCCACTACCGATGCATCTCCTACAATGAATTTTAGGTAGTTGCGAGTTGGTATAACCTGATCTTGTATGGCCAGTAGGAAGCCTTCCGTCTCGGGGAACATTCTTCCCGAGGTCAGCCAGTAGTTCGACGCTAACTTGTCGACATGTTCCTGGTTGACCTCATTAGGATACCTCCCGTGCAGCGGCTTCTCCAACCACCTCTGTAGTGTATCGTTGTCGTTTTAAGCATTTGCGTTAGTTGGTTTTTGGTTGCGGCGATCAGTTTTAAATCATCCATATATAATAGGTGATTCAACTTGATCGCTTCTGCGTTGTTGCTTTTGATAGCGAAGCTATATTTTGTAGAGTTCAACCGATGTGATAGAGGGTTCATCGCCATGCAGAACCACAGTGGACTGAGTGAATCTCCTTGGAAAATCCCTCTTCGGATGTTGATTGTGTCGGTCTCGATGTTACTGTTTGCGGTTCTGAGTTGTATCTTAGTGCGCCCGGTTGTCATAACGTGTTCTAAAAAGGAAACTGTATGATGATCTATTTTATACAGCTTTAAGATACCTGTGAGCCAGTCGTGAGGTACGGAATCAAATACTTTTTTGTAGTCCACATAAGCCATGTGGAGGTTTCGTTGCTTGGAATGAGCCTGGTTGCAGATGACAGAGTCTATGATGAGTTGCTCTTTGCATCCCATTGCGCCCTTCGAGCAGCCCTTCTGCTGCATTGCAATGATGTTGTTCCGCTCGCAGTGAGCATATATTCGCTGCGTAGGGTAAGATGTGATTATCTTGTACAGCGTAGGCAAGCAGGTTATTGGGCGGTACTTGGCAGGGTTATCCGTATTCCGCTGGTCTTTTGGTAACAGGTAGGTTGCACCCTGTGTAAGAAACAATGGCATTTTCAGAGGATCGAGCAAGACTTCATTAATTAAGCTAGTTATTTGTTCATGCGTGCACCACAACTTCTTAATCCAATAATTTTGGAGATGATCTGGACCTGGTGCCTTCCAGTTGTGGGAATTCTTGATGACATCGGAGACCTCAGCGGTTGTGAATTGCTCGTGTTGCATCTGGCTATAGTTCCGGCCCATCTCGCGTTCTTCACTGATCCAGCTTGCACTGACATTGCATAGACCTGGTGTGGCAAGTTGATTTCTCCAGAAACCATCGACCTGTTCTCTGCTAGGGTAACTCGTATTTCTGGCATCGGCGCTAGAATTCAAAGTACGGTAGAAAACTTTTTCAGATCGTTCAAAAAGTTTGTTGTCTCGTTTCCTGTTGTTACTAGCCTTGTATCTCCTCAGACGCCCTGCGAAAACAGAAAGTTTTTGTTTTAATGTATCAAGACATTGTTGAGCAGTGATGTTCGCGGGGTCACGCTGAGAATGCATTTGGGTGCGGCGCATTATTGCCTGCACCGCCCTCTGGATCCTTCTAGTTCTAACTCCTCTGATATATTCCGTTGCTTGTCCTATGTCTTTACGGAGACTCTCGATCTTCCGACTTAGTCGCATCTCCCATTGAGCGATTCGTGGTTCTGGTCTTGCACGATTTAACTCTTGAGCCGTCCGGATCTTGGCTCCCATTGCAGTGATGATTGCCGTTGCAGCACAGTAGATTAACATGTGCATATGTTCTAATGTTGGTGTTACTGAAACATAGTTAGGTAAAATTCTGGTGTTCATAATATCGAGCACGATTGCAAGCTTCCTGGAAGAATTCAATCTTGGTAGTGGTGGTCTGCTCAGTGGGTCTGTGCCTTCGTATCGCAATACTGCCTTTCTCATCTGTGTATCTAAGCCTTCAAAGTGTTCTTCGTTAGCCGATTCCAGACTCTCAGTTGTTGGTTCTACCGTTTCGGCTTCTAGTTGTTGTCCAGGCTCTTGAAGTTCCCCATTGTTGTTGTTGTCGTCTATGTCTATGTCAATGCTTTCGCCGTGGATCTCTAGCTCAACTTCCCGTTTGATAGCGTTAAGTCGCGTTTCTGGAATTCGATTATTTTTTAGAATAGTTCGATACTGATCTGACATTCTTTGTTCAGACACTTGCATGTGTGGAAACTCCCTGCAGAACTCGGCATGCAGTTGTTGTCGGTAGCCGATCATCTCTTGTCCTAAGTTTGTCACCCTGTAAAAAATACACATAATCGATTCATTCATGGACACAGTCCATTTCATGCGTCGTCGTTGTAATCCCGCCTCTGTGAACGCTGGCTGAAGTTCCCGCGCAGCACCTTCGGTGGGTGAAACCCTAGTTCTCGTTTGGCTCCCATGTTGTAGATGTTCGTGTTGTTGTTGGGCTGTAGCTGTTTGTGCAACAGGGGCCCGCCTCATCAGCGCCCTGTCACCGACGTCCCGCTCGCTGTCATGTCCAGCGCCGGCTCCAGACATGCCCTGGCGATCCCCAGGCAGCGGCCCTATGACAAAACTCCTATTAATCTCCATTCCATGGGTTTCTCCCGTAACGTGGGAGTGACGGCCCTCGGTCGCCTTTTACGACTCGCGGAGCCACTATAGGAGTATTCTAACCCGCTACCCACACAGGTCAACTAGGATAACACGGGATCGTTACACCCGAGGATCTGCCCCTCTCACAGGTCAAACCCATCCTTGCGTTAACTGGGAAACACGGGATCGTTACACCCGAAGATCCGCCTCTCTCACAGGCTAGATCCATCCCTGTGTAACCGAGAGTCGCGGGATTGTCACACCCGAGGATCAGCCCCCGTCACCAGCTAGACCCCTCCCTGCGCAACTGGAGATCGCGGGATTGTCACACCCGTAGGTCTGCCCCTGTCACAGGCCAAACCTCTCCATGCGTAACTGGGAATCGCGGGATCGTCACACCCGTGAATCTGCCCCTCTCACAGGTCAGACCCATCCCTGCGTAATCATATTTATTATTATTATTATTATTATCTCGACTTAGCCAAAAGGCATTCGCACTCCCTTTACGGGGAACATTCACTCAGATCCCGGGTATCCCGGATACCTATTATTATTATTATTATTATAAAAAAAATAAAACGAACTGAATTTCTCTGCGGCAATCTTGAATCTACTGAATCGAAATAGAAATGCGAGGTGGCACATGTGGCGCCATCTCACGGAAGAAGGTTCGATTACAGAGACGGATTCCTGGCCAAAATTAATATTTCTTGATAGACCACAACCTCAGACTAATGAATAGTTATTCAATCGCAGATACTTCATCCAGTGAACATTGGGTGATGCTAGTAGTGATGTGTGCTCACTGCTCATTCATAAATATTTATTCTAATAACGTACAGTCAATACGAATTGTAAGTACCTACTCTTTTGTTTATAGCTCATTACAAAAAGTAGGTAGATAACAATTCCTATTTGCCGTAAGTTATTTGAGTAAATTTTTTATAAACGAATACACGTCCGCGTCACTACTAGCGCCCCCTGGCCTTCACGGACGTAAACTAGCTGCAGTTGAATAGCTTTAAACGACGAAAGCTAAAACCAGGCTGTTCCTAAAAGGATATCTATTCATCGGACAAAGTATTTTGCCATTAGAGCAGGTAGATGGAACAGTCGGTGTTTCTCCGCACAGCTGATGGTTCAGATGTGTCGAATTCGCTGGCGATTATGGCTTCAACAAGCAAATTGTTCGGTAGAATTTTGAACATCAATAAAAATAGCACTATACGACAATTTTCTAATATTTTCACGAAAAGTGCGAAGAATAACGATGCCCTACGTGTTATTTATTTAGTGAGTGGTGGAGTGGCCCTCTATGGAGCGTACAAGTACAAGCACATTCAAAAGGTCTATGCTTCAATCCCACAGATGAAAAATGTAAGCCTCATGTACTTAGAAATGTTCTTGATAAAGCTATTGTGGTTTATTAATTTTGCTATATCTAGTTATTTATATTTACGGACTACTTTTTGGGAACAACCTAGAGGTGTGTCTATAGATTTCAAAGATTATTTTTAGTTTGTAAATTACCGCCACAATTCAAATTGCACGCAGCGCGCGCTTAATTGTATGAATAATATATAATATAGTAAACCTACCATGCATACAATAATAGACATGTTATTTGTTTATTGATAATTTTTGTTTACAAAGGGAATATTGGGTTTTCCGCTCGTACAATTTTTCGCAACAAATTAATGCTAATAAAAATACCTATATACTATATATAGCTTATCTTTAAAAGGTGTATATCTAATGAGTGGTTTTATATTTAATCACATAATATATATGCTATTTTTAACCAATTCCGCAATTTCCACTTAAAAAAAATATCATTATAGCTATAATATTAAAATTAAACAATAATTTAATGCATGGAGGTTTAATCCCAGGTAGAAGACTAACGTCTTACAGACGTCATTTTTTGACGTCATGAAGACGTTCTGAGGACATCCAAATGTCACAGCCAGAATACGTCTTATGTGGACGTCTACAAGATGTCTCATATGGATGTCCACAAGACGAAGGTGTGGCGTCACTTGAGCCTGGGAAAATAAAAAAAATTGCCAATGGCAGCACCGGGGTTCGAACCTACGATCATCGATTTACAAATCCGACGCTCTGACGAACTATACAGGGTGGCCCACCACGAACTTTTTGAATAAAAAAATTCTACATACCTATAATAGGTTTCACATTTTTAATTGTAATGTTGAAATCTAAGATATTTACGAAAATGTTTGTAGATAAAAAATTAGAATTGGATGGAGCTATACAACAGTATAGATAATATTTCCACGTGCATTGATGGCTATACAGGGTGGCCCACCACGAACTGCATCGATCTATGTATGGAAAACTAAAAGAAGGAAAATTTTGAAAATTTGGCACCTCACCAATGCCGATGGGCACTGCTCAACTAAAATATTTTGGTGAATCTGACACTTCCGGTTATACCGGAAGTCGAAATGCAATAATATATAGGGTGTTCCATTTGAGATAAGAAAGTTGATATCGACTTCCGGTATAACGGGAAGTGTCAGATTCACCAAAATATTTTAGTTGAGCAGTGCCCATCGGCATTGGTGAGGTGCCAAATTTTCAAAATTTTCCTACTTTTAGTTTTCCATATATAGATCGATGCAGTTCGTGGTGGGCCACCCTGTATAGCCATCAATGCACGAGGAAATATTATCTATACTGTTGTATAGCTCCATCCAATTCTAATTTTTTATCTACAAACATTTTCGTAAATAGATTTCAACATTACAATTAAAAATGTGAAACCTATTATAGGTATGTAGAATTTTTTTATTCAAAAATTAAGGCTTACAAAAATTTTTGTAGTAAAAAAGCTTTGGATCATGGTAGCTACTATATACAGCGGTATTTTTTAACAAAAAAGTTTAAATATAGTATAGTCTATTATGTCTTGGATAATTGTCTTGAAGACGTCATATACGACCAAGCGAATATGTTACCCCATCCCCATACGTCTTCTATGTTCCTAAAAGCGACGTCTTGAAGACGGCTTTCAAAGATGTCTCTAGGACGTCTAAGAAGAGACGTCTTGGGGACGTCTTTATTCATCCAGAAGATGTTGCGACGAACCGAGACCAAAAAATGACATCTTGAAGATTTCAGTCTTCCACCTGGGATATTTTTGTACATATATACAGGTTTATTCAAAAACAAATGTGACTCGTAGAACAGCGGTATTCTACTCGAAAAATAAATGTGACCTGTGTTTTTTCTTTATGTTCAAAGCTCTTTATTAAAGGCCCTTAAAACATGCCCTAAAATTTTATTTTCCCTATAGGTAGTTATCTTTCTAAATGGCTTGATCGATATTAATGGACTTTTGCACACGTTCATAGATAATATTATCTTACATAATTATATTATTATAGTGCAAATATCCGCAACCACCATCAGAGGGCGCCTCTTATGTCCACCAGTCCTCAGACTAATGAATAAAGGGGACACCGCATTATAGCGTCGTTATACAGATGTAAACAGTAAGCTGAACCCTCTCACTTTATGAAAGAGATAAATGTATTTACAAACACTACCTATGGAACGAAATATTCTCTTTATTCACTTTAGAGGAAAGACACTTGCACTTTATGCACCTTTATTAAAAAATATTGCTAAATATTATTTGCCTCGGCCAGAGGCCTCGGCAACTAAATTCCACATGAGTCATGAAAAGTTTAACTTCAGTGACTTGGTACATAAATAACTTATACTGGACTATTTATTTATTTATTTGATTTGAATAATTAAATCATTTGGTAGCCTAACTTAGATAATTTTGTGGAGGATGCGGATGTGATGCATTCCTGCTTCCTGTTCCTGCGTTCGTGTCTGTGAAGCGAAGGGCATGGGCATGAATGTATCTTACACATTGACGTAAGCGTGCAAAGATCGAATATGTCAAGTTTTTAAAGCACAGTTAAAGCATGTTTTAAAACGTAACGCCAAGACGTCTCCTGAAGGTGACTTGAAGGTTATTTATATCCCTTTATTGGACATTTTTTCCTCTCAAAATCACTGATAACAAGTTCTTAAACGTTTGACATATTTTTAAAATGCAATTTCTAGATGCTGCTTTATGGTTCTATGTTCGTAGTAAGTATATTCGTATCGTATCTATATTCCTAGAATCTAATCACTCGGCTCATAGTCGGCTGTTTCCGCACCAAGGTTTCGGCTCGATACCACTGCGTTTCGGGTGTACGTACATACACGCAAGTTTACGTCAACCGTAAGTCCACTCAAGGAACATACATTCAAAAACTCTTTAACGCGCATGCGCAGCTGTCATTTTCTACGTCTCCGTATAGGGCTTTGCTTTAACTCTCTTTTAAATAATTAATGTATGTGAATGAAATGTTGTGTAAGGTATCTTTGTGTTGTAAAACACATGTTTTTGGTCAAATTTCTCCAGTATTCGACACATTGTCTATTACTGGGGTATTATGGAGCTCCAGTATTGGACATTCATGCTTTGTCATTGCATTTATATTCCACCTTCTAATTTAATTTTTACATATACCTATGTGTTAAATAAAAATATAAGTAGATACCTCCTATCTAATTCTTTTTTTTTCTATCAATTATATCAATAACTGGGGTGACGATAACTGGTGAAAAGGAGTCGATACCTGTGGTGACGATAATTGGTGAAAGGGTGTCGATTACTGGTGCCTTTACCTTAGTTATGACTGACCAACGTCAGATAAATATTAAAAATATTAAAATTAATAAAAACAGTTAACCATGTATGTTGCATAGGTATAGCTATATACTCATTTAAAAATAGAAAACAAACACCACTACAAGCTCCAAGGCTAATCATACTACAGGACTCACTCAAAAAGAGGGCTAAACAGCCATATACAGGGTGAATCAGTTTTTTGTAGCAGGACTTTAACAGGTCATAGATCTTCAAAAAATAACCGCACTTTTTTCTATAAACTATATCATTTTAAGGCCTTATAAAAAAGTTACAGGGTGGTAAAATTGTAAGAAATATGTGGACTTTATTGAATATTTACCAAACTAGTTGAGATATTTAAGTCATATTTGGTATACGCTATAATGGCACCGGTTAGCATAAAACCTGTTAATATCGAACATCTTGCACAACCAGTGGCGGAGAAGTGGGTAATTGGAAAATTATTGAAAAAAAAATGAATCACCTTGTATTGAAAAAAAAAGGTATTGAATTTTTTATGTAGATTTTAATTGCCTACAAAAATGTTCTCTTGGTATTTGTTCGCATGTGTTCTAGTTTCTAGGCAAATTTAATTTTTTTGTATTATTTCGGGGTATTTCTGAAAATTATCTAAAAAAATTGCTCCATAAGTAACACTTAAAGTAGAAATAATGTGTTTGCTACTTTATATAAAGTAACTTTTTCCAATAAACTTACCTATTTAAGGCTATAATTTTGAAGTTACAGGGTCTAAAACATTTAAGGAAGATACAATTGAGGTTACGCTCTGTATCTTGAAAAGTACAACCTTGAATGGGTTAGTTTATTGGAAACAGTTACTTTATTTAAAGTAAGAAACACGTTTTTTCTACTTGAAGTGTTACTTACGGAGCAAGTTTTTTTAAATAATTTTTCAGAAATACCCCGAAATAATACAAAAAAAGGAAATTTGCCATTAAATTATAATACATGCGAACAAATACCAAGAGGACATTTTTGTGTGCAATTAAAATACATAAAAAGTTCAATACCTTTTGTTAAAATACAAGGTGATTAATTTTTTTTCTAAAAATAATTTTACCAATTACCCACTTCTCCGCCACTGGTTGTGCAAGATGTTCGATATTAACAGGTTTTATGCTAACCCATGCTGTTTTAACGTGCACCAAATATGACTTTTATATATCACAACTAGTTTGGTAAATATTCAATTAAGTCCACATATTTTTTCCAACTTTAACACCCTGCAACTTTTTTCTAAGCCTTAAAAATATATAGTTTATACGAAAAAGTGCCGTTATTTTTTGAAGATCCATCACCTGTTAAAGTCCTGCTACAAAAAACTGATTCGCCCTGTATATAACTTCAAAATGACTTACCAAGTTAAAGAAAGACTACAAATTGTATAAAACATACATATGGTGTGAACTAACACTCGTCAATGAGAGATCGCTGAACATTAAGCATTGAAATTTGTACCTTGTTTTTTTTTTGTCCTTGTTTTTTGTTTTTTGTTCCTTTTTTTTCCATATATTTTAATTTTTTAAGAAACTCATTAACATATTATATAATATCTTTGTAGAGCCCTGATGATGGTTATAAAATATACCGAAACGTTGGCAATGAACTAATATAATTTCCATTTGGTTTTAACCCTAAATCCTACCAATTCTCAACACATTAACAAAAATCAATAATTAAAAATTAAAAAGTATAAAATGGGTAGCGACGATATGCCTCGTAATGACGTGAACCTTAATGTTGTGATTTTTTTTATTTAAAATCTTCGCAGTGTTAATCAGGACAACCAAAAATCACCTTATACCAAATTTGAACAAAAAATATACAGAGAGTTCCATTCTGCAGGCTGCCAAATTTGGGAAAAATAATAAAATTAAAGGCATCTGGCGAATCAAGTGTGCCACAGAATCACCTCAAAACAGTTCCACTCATAGTGTTGGTGTGCAAAGGTATGTAATGTTCTATAAACTGCAATGTTTTGTAGGAAATGTATCTAAGACGAAACCCACAACACGCAACGTCAACCAAAGATCTGAACAAATTTTGGATTATTTCCGGAACAACCCCAAAAATTCTTTAAATAATGCATTAAGCGGATTTAAGTGGCTGCTTCAGTGCCTGCACGTCGAGAAGTGCCCGGACCGACCGGGCCCCTTTCGGTCCGAACCCCTTTCGGCATCTGGGTCATCCTAGAATTGAGCTCAAAGGATGAGAAATAGACTTTTTTAAATTCGTAACTCGGAATGTCATTTATAGGTTTTCCCGCTATTTTTTTTTAATTAGGTCAAATCCAGTGACGTGTAATAGGGTCTTCTCAGGATGATAAGATTTCCGAAATCCTGTTTATCTGAAAACATTTCATATTTTATTTTTATGTGGGTACTTAGGTTTCCAGTTTCTTCGTGATGGCATCAAAAATTATGGTTAGCGCCGTTAGCGGTTGGAATTAATGTAAAAAATTTAGGTGGATGTCAAAAAATATAGTTTGATATTTTCTATAATCCTGCAGTAAGACTTTAAAAAAGGGACAATAGGTATCTAATTTGTTGAACTCTCGGTTGAACTCTTGGTTGAACAACCTGTTGCTGGTTCATCAGGGGTAGGTATGCGATACTCAGCGATACTCTGGCCACCATTACCAAGGCCAGTCCAAGCGAGAACTTAAACCAAAAACTAATAGCTAAGTTCATTCGAAGAAAGCCAATTGAACAAATATAAACATATCTTTACCTTTTGGTATTGCTTGTTGGTGTTTTGGTTTAAGATCTAATAAGATGAAACTGCACCCCACGTATTGTGGTGAAGGTAGTAGCTTAACAAGGGTCATGACAAACGGCCCATTGAGCCCAATTTAAATATAAAAATTATGTGATTGTAAATACCGTAAAATGTGGTAAATAGGATCGCTGGGATGAAAAGGGTCGAAAGTGACTTGAATACTTAAAAAATTACCGCCTTGATGTATTTAGAATTTAAGAAGATTTATGATCACGGATTATTAGTTTTAGTTTTATTAGATCACTTTCCTGTACATTTGATCTAATAGATATGACAACAATGCATCAGTTATAACATAACCTAGAACCCAAAAGTTCCCGCTTTTTCAAACTAAAATAAGTTCATCGCTGCGGAAGGCAAGATTTCACGAAACATGTAAGTTATTGTTTTTTTGTGATTATTAGACAAGTGGTTAGTCCTATCTGAAAAGAAAATATTGAAACATTTTCGGTTTTTTCAATATTCCAGATTGAATCTATTAATCACCTGTTGCCGAAGGTCGTGGGGTGAATAGGATCACCGCAAAAAGGAGAAACACAGCGATGCCGCGTGTTTATAAACCTGATCCGCGCTCTAAACTTTACCAAAAATATGACGCAGACTCTGACGTCATTTCAAAAGCTTGGGATGCAGTTGCAAAAGGTTTAAGTATTAGAAAGACTGCACGTGACCTTATAATTCCGTATACAGTGCTGCAAAGGAGAATAAAAAATCCTACAGGTGTTAAAAACCATGGGGGACAAACTGTGCTTACCGAAATCGAAGAAGATGTGACCGTGCGTAAATTACAGTTGTGCGCAGAGTGGGGATATCCATTGGATTTGTACGGATTACGCCTAATAATAAAATTGTATCTAGATCGACTAGGGAAAACAATACCTAAATTCAGAGACAATATGCCAGGAAAGGAATTTGGATATGGGTTTATGAAAAGGCATAAAAATAAACTTGCAGTTCGATTGTGACAAAATATTAAACGCACAAGAGCTGCAGTCTCGCCTGAAGCCATAAACGGCTATTTTGATATCTTGGAAGTCTCTTTAAAAAACGTTCCGGCAAGTCACATCATAAATTATGATGAGACTAATTTAAGTAATGACCTAGGCAGAAATAAAATAATCGCAAAACGAGGATGTAAATACCCAGAGCGGGTGATGAATCAAACGAAATCGGCCGTGTCCGTTTGTTTGCGGTAACAGAGGATGGAAAATTGTTGCCCTGCTATGTTAAATATAAAGCTAAAAATGTTTGTTTTACTTGGTCTGAAGGAGGTCCAAAATCTACAAGGTATAATGCTACAACTAGTGGTTGGTTCGACAATGTAACCTTTACAGATTGGTTAAAATCCATAGCAATTCCATATATGCAAAAACTAGACGGAGACAAAGTCCTAATAGCAGACAATTTGTCCTCGCACTTATCAGAAGAAATTATTTCTCTTTGCACTGAACATAACATAAGGTTTGTTTTTCTGGCAGGAAACTCAACTAACATAACCCAACGGACATAGCGTTTTTAGACCATTAAAAGCTGCCTGGCGCAAAATTTTGAGAGAGTGTAATCCCTAAAAGTATTTTTCCCCGACTCCTTTCAAAACTGATTAAGGAAATTCAGCCCAATGCAGAAAAAAATATAAAGGCTGGATTTTGCAAGGCCGGGTTGATCCCAATTGACAGGGAAAAAGTTTTGTCAATGATACCGAAAGTTGACGAAGATAAGGAAACTGAAAGTCAGCTTGTTGACAACACTGTAAAGTCATCATTTTCGAATTTGTTGAAGCAAATCCGCTATGACAGTGATTTAAGAAAGAAAAAATCTGGGAAAAAGATATGTGTTCTAGCAGGAAAAAGTGTTTGTAATGAGAAAGTTTCAGAGTCTGAAAGTGATTTACAAAATGATAAAATTCAGTTGTCGTCCTCCGGTGCAGAAATTGATGGATTTCTCAAATTCAGAAGCGCTTAGTTGTGATAAGAATGTTCTTATCAAGGATGGAAAACGTTTAAAAATGTATTTGCAGTCTCAAGAGATTAAATAAAGATTAAGGATTGGCTTTTGGTAGGTTTTCCAACAGAAACAAGAAAAACCAGTTCAAGTGACACCTTACCGTTATTATTTATGCCAAGTGGAGAAAAAGACTGAAATAGAATTTTCTGGGAATTTTCTTCGTGAAAAACACACGAGATTTTTTGGGAAGCGTTTTCCAATTTCCTGGTAAAGAAGAAATTTCAGAGTTTCCATTCGATCAAGTTGTGGGAAAAGTGGAGCCTCCTGTGAAATATCTGCGAGGTTATTTAAAATTTTCTGTATATTTTTTGAATTTTGAAGTTGTTTTTATATATTTTTTGATATTGTTTTGTCAAAGAATTGTACCTAATTTTATTTGTTTTCTCTGTTTTGCCAAAGAATTCTATTTTTTTTTATTTGTAAAGTTGCTAGTTAATTTTAAATATTTTAAGAAATAAACAGTTTTCTTCTTTGCGTTGTTTTAATAAAATAGCCTATTTTATACACTACACGTAGACACCCTAGACAAATGTCTACGGTGTCGATTAATAGTCAATAAAATATTTTTTAAAACGATAAATATTAATCCTATTGACCCCAGTGGTCCGGAGAATGGGATCTGAGTGAAAATAATACGGCTGATTCTATTGACCCCAGGTATGTGGGGAATAGGATCTGTGAACAAAAAAAATATATATAAGCTGAGAGAATTAACCTGTACAAAGTTTGACACAGTAAGATGTTAGTAGGTACTATAGTAAAATCGAGCAACTCTAACACCTGGCGTAAACAAGAGCACGTGAGTTGAAATATTCGCCAGGGTTGCACTGAGGCACGACCTTTATTTAATTTTAGTTTTACAATGGTTTACTTCAAAATATTTGGGAAAAGAATTATTAGCTTAATTAAAATGGTTCAAAACATCGATAAAATTATTTGTGGCAGTGTCTAAATAGCTGAAAACAACAAGGTAAAACCGCGTAACTACACTTTTGCGATCGAGTACGTCCCTGTTGCCGACTCGGGTGAAACTTTATAGCCTACCGACCAATCGCGGATCGTCATTGAACACGTGGTTTTATTTACGCCAGGCGTATGGATTGCTCGATTTTAGTATAGTGTTAACTCATATTTCTGTACAAACGGATAATTTTTAGCTCTTAACCCTAGAAAGTTATAGCTTCTTGAAATTCAACAATGATCCTATTCACCCCATTTTACAGTATATTATGATGGAGATGGGACGACATACAGATGTCAGCTACAGGACGTCACGCCTAGGTTAGTGAGCTGACATCAACGAGACGCACATTACAACAGGTCTTGCGGATGTCAGAGTGTATTCATCAACAAGGCATCTACAATAATTGTAGACATCGATTATTGACGTCTATAAGGAATGTGATATTACTCAGACGTCAAATACAAAACCTCATGTTGACATCAGAGCACTGACGTCGTTGACTAAAAAGTCTGACGGTCACAGCATGTGACATTCGATCAGCACTGGATTGTTATTGGGATGTCATTGTATAAGGACCTATGACGTATGTGATTATGAGTACGAGACGTCGCAAGGACGGCAGTGTGCTAACTGGTTATGAGTCCCCTATAACAATGTTATCTTAAACTCTTTAATTAATACACTATAATCCACAGGGTGTTCCAATTTGTGTGTGGTCACCTTAGAAAAATAAGAAGAGGGAACAATCAAGGTATCTATTTTTAGATATATTGGTAGTATTTTTAGTATATTGGTAGTATTTTTAGATATATTGCTAGTATATTGTCATGTCTTTATTTTATGGCCAGTTCTTTTAAGAATTTTTTTCGTAAAATAGCCTCTCAAACCACCGTACTTCTACGAAATATGGTGAAAAATAAATGAGAAGTTTCATTTTTGTAACAATTTAGTTCATAAAGCAACAACCACTCCCAATAGTAGCTGCAGCGAAAGAAACAAAAATTAATAAAATTTATAATGTACTAAGTAATTTCTTAAAACTTGGAATATGGTCCTTGGTTTTTTAATAGGAAGGTACAGATTTATGATGCAGGTTACCCACATCTACGTCACTGCGGTTAATTGCGGACCTCAGTGGCCTAAAACAATATATGTAACAGATGTTTTAAAGAGGCATTTAAAAAATCAGATTATACTATTACTGATTACTAAATGTGAGTCCGGGGAATTTCTTTAGGAATTTAAGTTTTTCTTATAGAAAGTTCATATTTAAACTTTATTTAGATAAACTCATAAAAGGGACAAAGCATGATTGGTCAGTCATTAGTAGCGTTCCATTTGCACATATCTCTTTTCCAGTGAGGGAACATAGCCATATTGAAAATATTTTTTAGACATTAAAAAAATTAATTTCCTATTCAAATTTACTTCTTTAAGAGAAAAACAAGGGAATACCTACTTGCACAGATGGATGAGGCAATTCGAAGTATCGTTGAAATGAGGGGTCTCTTGATCGGGATGGTGTGATTCTGGATTGTCGCTTTACAATTCTTAAATCTCCTTTTATTCCCTTTGATTGATGCTGTGATTACAAGAACATACGCAGGCAATTATTTCCAATGGTTTTTAAATATGCATCGTGCGTTACTCAACAATCCTATAACTATAACCGATGTCACCCACGGACAGTCTCAGACTTTGTGGGGGATTCTTAGTTTGTTTGTGATTTGCAGGGATTTTATTGTGTTTTTATTGTGTTTTTACTGTATTCTTTAATGCATTGTAAATTGTAGTTAGCGTTAAGTGTATTGAAATAGGTTAAAAGGAAAGATTAATGCTAGGAAACAACTATGTTCATTTGGATGCATTTCACAATAAACCTTATTATTATTATTATTATTATAAATTTAAGAGTCCATTTTATGTGGAATGATTTTAGGAATTTTTCTTATTTTCGATGAGTCTTATTTGCATTTAAATTTGTTTAGCCTTATTCCGAGACATACTCTGTATGTAGTCACTGATTCTAAGGATATATATATTTAAAAAATTATAGCCGAATAGCATGAAGTAATCACATAATCCAACTATTAGCTACCCACCCTTGGGCTAACCAATAAAAAAATATATACCCTTGATTCTATTGGCTCTTTATACATATATTTTATAGGTATTTCTAGTATGTCCACAAATAAATCGGAACACCTTGTGTGGACAGGGTTCTTTTACAAGCAATAAACTTGATATAAAAAAGCATTAAGTAAATTCATCTTTTCTTTAGTCTGTAACCCGGACTGCCAGGGCATCCACCCATACTATTGAAACACCCTGGCCCCAGGGCCGTTAGTTCGTAGATTTTTTCTGGTAATATCTGCTTATTCTTATTTTATATTTACGAT
Source organism: Pseudeuparius sepicola (assembly GCA_963920635.1). Classification (NCBI taxonomy): domain Eukaryota; kingdom Metazoa; phylum Arthropoda; class Insecta; order Coleoptera; family Anthribidae; genus Pseudeuparius; species Pseudeuparius sepicola. The sequence goes on from OY987305.1 coordinate 18,413,334, forward strand.
ATTGTGCCCGTTCAATTCTAAATATTTCTTTTAAGTATACTTTCCTGCTAAAAAGCATTTTGAACAACCGCGGAAGAACCCGACAGGTCAGCATGCGTTCGGGCCCTACGTCACATCTGGCCACCAGACTATTTTTCCTAACTGCCTAAACAGCTGACTATACAAACTGAGCCAAAAAAAAATTTTATTGCGGTAACCTCTACTACCTAATAGCATCATAAAGGAACCTCTGAACAGGTGTTTATGGCTGTACCCTACAGTTTGATCAACAAATATGCAATCAATACTTTAAAAATTACCACGGTTACAAATAAACAAAACACAACATAGAACAAAGTCCTAACCAATTAAACTAGACGATCATTTGCCAATTAAAGCTTCCTTTCTTCGACACGGTAAAGGGCTGGGGGTCGGGTCGTGATACTATAGAACGGCACTGAACCTTACTGTTATTTAAGTAAGGAACAAAAAAGTATTTTTATTTTTTCCATACAAACTATACCAAAATCGAGCAACTCTTACGCCTGGCGTAAACAAGAGCACGTGACTTGAAATATTCGCCAGGGCCGCACTGAGGCAGAACCTGTATTTAATTTTAGCTTTACAGTTGTTTACATCAAAATATTTCGGAAAAGAATTATTGGCTTAAGTAAAATGGTTCAAAACATCGATAAAATTATTTGTGGCAGTGTCTAAATAGCTGAAAACAACAAGATAAAACTTCATAACTACACTTTTGTGATCGAGTACGTCCCTGGTGCCGAGTCGGGTGAAATTTTATAGTCTACCGACCAATCGCGGAACGTCATTGACAGGGACGGATGGGGTAGGGTCAACCGGCCCGGGAAGTTTAGTCGTTCCGGCCCAATAAGATATGTTGCAATGAAAAGCAGGTTTATTTTAAAAGCTTTTATTTAACTTGCAATGTATGTATGTATGTATGTATGTATGTAATTTGTTCGGGTGGAATCTTGCAACTCAATTTTGAAGCAGATATCTTCAACCGATCGAGCTGAAATTTTGTACACACGTTTAATTTGGATGACAATGCATGATTATATGTGTGACGTCATTCTAAATCCAACATGGCGGATCACCCAAGATGGCGGACTAGTTAAATTTCAACCGATCGAGCTGAAATTTTGTACACACGTTTAATTTGGATGACAATGCATGATTATATGTGTGACGTCATTCTAAATCCAACATGGCGGAACACTCAAGATGGCGGACTAGTTAAATTTCAACCGATCGAGCTGAAATTTTGTACACACGTTTAATTTGGATGACAATGCATGATTATATGTGTGACGTCATTCTAAATCCAACATGGCGGAACACTCAAGATGGCGGACTAGTTAAATTTCAACCGATCGAGCTGAAATTTTGTACACACGTTTAATTTGGATGACAATGCATGATTATATGTGTGACGTCATTCTAAATCCAACATGGCGGAACACCCAAGATGGTCATTAGAAGGTCTCCTCATTGAAGAGCTAGACTGTTCTAAACTAACCGGCAAACGACCTTGCAACAATGATGCGTTAACTGAGATGAATAGACTCAGACACCTGGCCAAACTAAAAATTACAAAATAAATTAAAAGTAAAAAAATATTTTTAAAAAAAGCTTTTATTTAAATGCGCTAAAAAGAATAAAATAATCTTTTCTTTTAAAACTTTTACTATCAACTTATAACGTCATTCCACAATTTATATGATATAAAAGCTTGTCGCGAGATTTAAGTTTTCAAACTAAGTAAATACCACTACTTAAATCTCGCGACAAGCTTTTATATCATATAAATTGTGGAATGACGTTATAAGTTGATAGTAAAAGTTTTAAAAGAAAAGATTATTTTATTCTTTTTAGTGCATTTAAATAAAAGCTTTTTTTTAAATATTTTTTTTACTTTTAATTTATTTATTCGGATATTATATACATATAATAAAATTAAATTCTTCACCAAAAACTAACAAACACCAAAAATTAGAACAGCCGTATTCTCTATAATACAAAAAGAACATAAAAATGACAAAGTAGACTAGATCTATTATTTGATTTAATAAATTAATGCTTTTTACCACCTTTTTATTAACTCGCTTTCTTTTCCTCCTGTTCGTCTGTTTGTCAAATTTTGCAATCGATTATAAACAAATTTTCCGATGAGTTAGAGACTTGAAACTTTAAACATAACTCAGACCAGGATAACAATGCATAATTAATGGGTATATACTACATATTATTATTAATATGTTATTTGTTACTATGAAATGAGTGAATACCTAATAAATAAAGATATTTGACTAATGGAAATTTATCAACAGATAAGCACATGCATTGGTAAGTAAGAAGGAGCTGGAATTAATTAATGAACCTGAAATTTGCCACAGGTCTCTGTCATAATCATCAATCGATTGCAAAATTTCAAACAAGACTAAAAAGCAGAAAATTATAAAATTTAAATATATTATTTTAATATACCACGTTTTTAAAAAGGACTAAAAAGTATAAAATAATATAAAAACTGACTAAAAAAATAAAATTTCTCCTAGCCTGGAAGATTCGAAAAACATGGGACGCATGCAACAGATTGCAGTGTCGAGGGGTAGCTGCCGTTGAGAAAACATATATTTTATATTTAAAAAAAAACTTCTTCATTATCAATTTGATTTAAAAAAGCTTTCTCTATATTCACTATCATAAAAGGCTCTAATCTAGTATGTTGTAATCTACATTATGCCCGCGTTTGCTTGTGAACACTCTAGAAATCTGTGAAGATATCTCACAGACACTACTATTTTGATTGGATGATTGATTATTCCATGGCTAACTATGTTTTTTTAAATAACCAATTTTCAGAATATCATATTAGGCATTCTTTTAAGAATGAAATGGATGGTACCATCGAATTTGCTATAGCTCAAAACGCTTTGTACAAACTATCAGTAGGTACTCTAAGTTATACAAAGTTCACAAAGTGGGGAAAAAATTCAAAAAAATTAGATTTTCCAGAGTACCTTGTTTAAACCACAAGACACGGGTTGGAAATCTTTTTTTGTAAATCGGATTAACTTTGCCTGAGGTATTATTGTATATACGTAGTATAGCCAGTCTATCTCATACAGGGTGTTCGCAAAAAAATCAAATTTGACAAAAAAAATCATTTATTAAAAAAATTATAAAAAAATGGATTTTACATTAGGCCCCTCCTACGTAACTGTCAAAGATGTAGAAGCTTTGTTTTTGTTTTCATGGCATTCCATTCATGGCACACCTGATTTGATTGATATGATGATGATGCCTCCAATTGATAGGAAATGTTAAAATCAAGTATGTTTTCCAAGGGGGATCGACATAATGCAGTAGAATCCCTAATTTATTCTTTAAATATTTTTTAAATACATGATTTCATCAAATTTGATTTTTTTACGAACACCGTGTAAGAGCTACACTGGCTATAGGTACAATAATACCTCAGACAAAGCTCAATCGATTTGAAAAAAAAAGATCACCGACCTGTGCCCTGTGGTTTATACAGGGTACTCTGGAAAATCTGGCCCTACTTTGTGAATGCCCTATCCCAGTAAACAAAAAACGTACTTTTACTTATTATCAACGTTTGCATTAAGTAAATTATATAACATGTCTTTAAAAACGTTATTTCCTAGTTAGATTACTGTTAAATCACAAACATTTTTAAACAAACTTTTACCTAATATTCACTTTACCTACACCCGACATTTATACAATGTTCGCCGAAAAACATTTTTTAACATTTATGTTTGCATACGATGTAAAACATTAATTGAAAGGCATCGAAGCAACATTGATTCAATGGTTATTTAACGTTATATTGTGGTTCAGTTTTGAACTTCTTGATTTGCGCATGAGTAGTTTCTCAACAGGAACGGCAGGCCTACTCCATTTCTCTGGGCAGGAAGCCGCCACCCGCCATACTTGTTCACGTTCACTCACAAATTCGTGTAGTGTGTAGTGTGCGTCAACTCACGGTACCTATACCTTCTGTTACGTTGTGTTTTTGGTAAGTGAAAATATGTAATTATTTGCTATAATGAGTAGGAAACGTAGAGAAATCACAAAAATGCATGTCTTGCTGGTCTAAAAGTAAAAAAGTGATGAATTCGCGGCACGCAGCACAGACAGCTCGGCCAATACCACCTATTTAGGTGGCGTTGGCTCAACCGTCCCGGGGGGTTCCGCAGTCGCTCGTCGCTCAAATTTTTGGTACCTAGTGGAGAGACTGGAGACCCGATATCAAACGGATCCTAAGATCCTAATAGATTCGCGTGAGAAATTTTCTCAAGTTAAATAAAATGCCGAATTCCAAAATGACGTCATCGTCTAAAATGCCCTATTCAAGAGATTAAACCAATAGAATAGACATGGGACATTTTCATTCACTTAATTGTAGCCTTGTAACTTTTGAACAAAATATGTGTTAGGTTAGAGAACGAAGGGCCCAAAACTCCGAATCTTTTTGTACTTGATAACCCTTATAACAGATGAGAAGAAGATAATAACCCTAAAAAAAGTTTCGACGTTTCATTGAAATTTATATTTTTGTCAGCTTTTTTGAAAAAATTGGCTGTACGCTACTTAAGGGAATTGCCCACTGATATTAAGAAGCGTGCCTTATTTTAGTTTACTATTTTAGTACCAGTATAGAAAATACACAAAAACATTCCATGGTTCCCAAGAGCAATTCAGCAAATTTGGAATATGCCTATGTGGTGGTGTTCCAATGGTCAAAACACGAATTAGCGCGCCACATTCCACGTGAAAAGCCTGTGTTGACGTCCTGTTCTTTTTATATTATTTTGTTAACTCTTAAGGAGGGGTTATTTTTTTGTCTAACCTCAAGAATACTATTTCTTTCATGAAATGTACCTGTCCTTTCTTTAAATAAAACATTCTCAACTGCGACAATTTAGCATGTCCCTAAAATCTCATATTAGATACATATTAACATGCAATGTTAATATGTATGTTAGCTTAAATCTAACTGCATGAAAACACCGTCACTGAACATACCTACACGGTGGACCCAGATCGACTATACGATAGGTGTAAAAGACAAAAAAATTTCGAGTTGAAACTTGACCTTTGGGGGAATCAGCCTTGCTTGATTAGAAACTAATTTGCACTAGATGTTTATATTTTAAAAATCAAGCAGGCCTTGACACGGACAATTTATTCATTTAAAGTACAGGTAAACTACCTTTTCCTGAAGAGATATCGAAACATTTTCTTAGAAAAAGTTGTTCAGAATGCAAATCTAAGTCTCGGTACCAAATTTTAAAATAATCGGCGTACTTTTTTTCAAATTTCACCTTAATTTTTTAGAAAAGTCAAAATATGCTGATTATTTTAAAATGTAGTACAGGGCCTTAAATTTGCATTCTGAACGACTTTTTCTGATAAAATTTATCGATAAATGTACTTGATTTGCGCTAAAACCACAAAAATGGAAAAATTCCGTGTTCCGATTGTTTATGGGGACTTAGATTTGTATTATGAACAACTTTTTATAGTAAAATTTTTCGATATTAAGGAAAAGGTAGGTTACCTTTGAACTGAAAATGAATAAATTGCCCGTCAAGGCCTGCTTGAGAGGGGAACCCTAGATGTTTTTTTTTTTCTGCAAAATACTTACTTAAATAGAAGGCATATTCTTCTTTAATGGGCCTATATAAAAAAGAAGGGTATGTTAAGGGTGTAGTCCATAAACAAAATACCTACCGTTTCATTTACATATGGTCTGAGAAATCTAGACCATATTCATACGGTCTGTTTTCATATATGGCCTGTAACATATACATATACTTACCCAGGTAAGTACCTGGGGAAAAATCGTGTGACGTCATTAGTCATTGCTTTTGGCCATGTAACTTTCAAATGGAAAGACAGACAATTTTTTTTAAAACGAAACTTGTTCATAAAAATGAGCGCTTTCGATATATATGAAATGAAATTGGTACGTTCCTGGGAAAAAAGTCGACAGTTTCACCATTTTGGAGTTCGCTATTTTATTTAATTTGCATGAGACATGTACCTTAGTATGCTCCATTTAAGCTTTTTGTTTAAAAAATTTTCTTTTTCGTTTCGTTTTTCCATACTAGGCCCCGGGCGTCTATTTTTGATTATTATTATTTATAATTTTTTCTAGCCCAAAAATACAAAAGTCGGGGGGGAGGAAAATGTGCGAATCACCTGATACATTTTTAAACTACGTATATAGTAACGCAACTTTTTGTTTCAGGAAAATGGCAAACAAAGTGAATATGCAAGTAAATGAATATATAATAATTTACATACTATACTTATAATACTGGAAAATAAAAAGGCATTTCTTATTAAACGGCGCGTCTTTAAATTTATCATGACCCCCTTCAATAAATTCACTGGGAAACTGCTTATTATTGCTCATTTTTATTAAATACGAGTAGCGATGAAAATTTCGAAGTCAGAAGTAGCTAAATGCAAGAAGGAAATATTCCTTGGGTATTTCTTCCGGATCTCTCCTGCATCTGTAGCTTCTCGACCCGAGCTTTCGCCTTCTATATGGGACATCCTCAGGGCATGACGTAGCCTGAGACTCAGATGTACTGTATGAGTAGGTACTTAGTCAATACACACAATACACAGTTTTGGTCAGTACATTGCACCCTGAGAATGTCCTGTGTAATCGAATGCGAAGGCTTGAGTCAAAGAGATACCTATACGTCACGCAGGAGAGCTCCGGAAGAAACATCTAAGGAATATGTTCAGAATGTTATAAAAACATAGAATTAATGTTTAAAAAATAATATTTAATAAGCGTTTCTAAGAAACCTATAAAGAAAGTTAATAGGATGTTTAAAAAACGTTAAGTATTACATGTTTAGCTATCATTAATTAATAACGTTCCTATAACATTCACATAACATCTTGCAAACATTTTGAAGTTTGTTTTATTAATGTGAATTTCATAACATTTCACTAACTTCTTAGAAACATTCTGGTAACGTTATGACAAACGTTTATATAGCCAGATTGCACGTTCAATTTACATTAAAAATGCGGTAAAAGTTTATTCAAAATGCTATTCAAATTATCATTATTATGTATATGAATAACAATGTTATATGTATACCAGAACAGTGTATAAACATTTTGTGAATGTTGTATTGTTTAGTGATATACCTTAGAGTACTGATATTTTGTACAAAAGGTTTTGAGCTATGGCCACCATCCATTTTATTCTTAAAAGAATGCTTATATGATATTCTGAAAATTGTTCGTTTAAAAAAAAAACATAGTTACCTATCCATGGAATAATAACCCAGTCGAAATAGTATAGTGTCTGTGAAATACCTTCCTCTAGGTGAATCTAAAAAAATATATGATAAATTTTACTCGGCTCTTCATAGATTTCTACAGTGACACACTGTATTCCTTAATCTATTTTTATATCTTAATGTTGAAAACGACTATTCACATTCAACTTGAGAAATAGGCAATGCCAAAATGTACTGATATGCAGAAGCCAAAGCAGAAGATGCCCCTTGGAATATATTAGGAACGGAAGAAAGGGCCGGATTGGGCGCATAGGGACGTCGCGTCATCGTTGACTGCGCTGCGGCCGCGGTGATGATTATTTTGATATTTTGCGTATGCCGTATGCCCGCTACCTGTCCAGGCCGGCCCAAGTCGGCCCGATTGTAACCGGCCCTTCGGGTATTTGCCCGACTGCCCGACCGTCCCATCCGTCCCTGGTCATTGAACACATGGTTTTATTTACGCCAGGCGTACGGATTGCTCGATTTTAGTATAGTTAATGAAGTAATATAAAGAGTGAAACAAATTCTAAATTAATTGGACAGATTAACGCGAATTTTTCTTTTTAAATAAACTAAACTTAAGAAAACAGTTATATAAAAAAATAATAGGGTTTGCAGGTTTCTACGTTTCTCCCCTTAGTATGCATAGGGCGCACAAAGTGATTCCGCGGTAAAAAGTATCCAGCTGGGTAATGTATCCCAAAACTCAAGTTGTTCTAGATTCCACTGTTTAGAAAAAAACTAAATTTGTATATCCTTTTAAGGCTTAGATAACTTTGCAAGGGAGGCTCCTTGTTATTATAGTCATCTGTAGAACCCTCCCCCAAATATTTACACATTATTACTGAACACCCTGTATAAATGAAAGGGTTTGGAACAAATAGATGCTTTCCAAAAATTCTACAAACTGGGAAATTCCTATGTGTTTATACCTACACTGGAATTAAAAATATTCTTTAGAAGTAAGAATTTTTGTCCAATTTGTAGTGTTGTATGTATGTACACTATTGGACAAAAGTAAAGCAACTCTCATAAACGGCATTTATAGCCCGCGAAGTGTACAAGTACAAGTACAATATTTTATGCACGACCAGTTTAAATTCTCAAACCTGCACTAGTATGCGCCTGTATCAAACAAACATGATCTAGTTTTATGTAAGCATTCCGTAGCCTTGCAGTTCCGTTGCCTACCAAGCAATAAACTCATTAGATCCCTCATTCCATCAGGATTAAATATTTGGTTTCTTCGTTAAACAACATCTTTCTTCAGTTTCAAGTGCTCAATTCAAATGTTCTGAGAATTCAAGAGTGGTGAGATGATCTTTCTGTAAAATCAACGATTTTTCAGCCGAGCGTCTACTGTACAATATGGCATGAACAAGTCTTACAACTGTTTTTGGACTAACCTCTAATTCCGGTAGTTTCCCAAAATTTTTGGTTCTGATTTCCAAGAATGGTGCTGAGTCTTTTGATACTCTTATTCTTTTATTTCAATGTTTACCATCAAATACAATATATGCATATTCATGCACCATTATTATTAGGTATTATTTAAAATTGAAATTATAATATATTTCAAAAATATCTTATATCTATGTATTTTTAATGTATGAATAATACTTTTTAAAATTAAGTGTAAAATATGATCATGTTCATAATTTATTTTATGTTAGGATGAAGAACCAAAGATGGTCAAATTAACATCAAGGGAGAAAAGGTTTATTCGATTCGCATCAGTAGAATATGATGGCCAACTTTATATGACACCACAAGACTTCTTAGAATCAGTTGTTGAAGCCGAACCGAGACGTAAGAATCATGATGAAACTTATTGTTTATTCTAAATTTACCAAATTAATGTATTTTTTCTACGATCATTAAAAAATTGCCACTTTTTTAACCCTATGAGTTTAGAGTAGCATTAAAAAAGTGCGAAAACACATGACCACATATACATGAACTGGCCTATGGAAACCGTAACAGGCCTATTATTTTATTAAATATGCCAAATTCGTTTCATGCGAAAAAATATGATTTTTATGAACAAAACTTATTCCAAATCGTAGAAACAATATTGTATGAAAATATTACTACCTACATTATGCACTTTGAATAAATAATATTATGAAATTTGAAAAAATAATTATTTTAGCACGCTTAAAAAGGAAAGTATTAGATCAACAAGAACTTATCAGTATAAAAAATGCAACACCACCACTAAATCAGGGTTCACCAAGACTGTTTAGGACACTGCAGGATAATGGCATAGTATCATATACTGAATATTTATTTCTCCTTTCGATACTGACAAGTAAGTAGATATACTTAGTCTAAAGAATATATTTTTTTAATATGGCTAATTTTTAGAACCACAGTCTGGTTTCCGCATAGCATTTAACATGTTCGACACTGATGGAAATCAAAGAGTTGACAAAACAGAATTTCTTGTAGTAAGTATTATACCCTGTTACAGTCTGTATTCTTCACCAACAATATTCAATCTTTTTGGTGGATTGTTGGTATTTTCTTACTTTGTACTATTTCATTTTTTATAACCTTTTATTACTTGTACCAGATTAAAAGAATGTTGGCAGGCAAAAAACATGAAAGGGATCAAGACTTACCAGTAAGTTTACAGCGCTCTAAAGTAGCGAAAAACGCATTTTGTGAATATAATGCTTGAGTGTACTAAACCTTGTATGTCTGATAAAAATTGTCAAAATACAATCAGTTCAGTATTGAGGGTTTATGTGTATTAGGTATTGATAGTGTTTCTTACAAAGCAACATATTGGATACTTCACTATACTCATTTTCTCACAGAGCAAGATGGAAAAAAGAGTTGCTTCATATTCGTAACACTACATTAAAATATAATACTTTTATGTTTGCACTATACAATCAAAAATATGTGATATATCGGTCATTTTTCTACAATTAATTTTAAAACACGTTTCATCCACTTTTTAAGAAAAATAAAAACCACTAAAAATTCTATTTATATTTTCTTCTCAATAATTAGATGGCAAAAAAAGTAGAAAGACCTACAATACCGGTATCAAAAGGAAACTAGATCAATATAGCATTATTTACTATTATTGTTAGTATGTAATGGTTTAAATGGTTTACATAATATAAATAATTAAGTCAATCATCCATTGTCCAGTAGTGTTGGTTTTATTCTGCAGCTTACTTCGTAATTTTCATGTGTGAGGGAATAAGTCTATTAGTTATTTTGATGTATAGCAAGCCTGTCACAGATAACCTAAATCTTTGACGTGACATGATCTTTGAGAAAGGAGGAAGATTTATTCTCCGAAAGCTCAGAAAACAAATTTGTTGAAGTTATTTTTTGAGTTACACGTTTAAAGTTTCGTTCATTCAGTGTTAAGAATTTATGAATTTTCAAGGCAACTTGAAAAAGTTGTCTTTCAATCAGTTTGGTGGCCAAAAACCCAATTAAAAATTAAATTAACCTAAATCTTAATAACTCTAGAAACATTATATTTTCATATTTTACATAATATACACCGTGTCCCAAAATTAGCATGCCATAATACCAGTGCGTTCTGCGACCCAAAAAAATGAAAAAAAGTTCCTATAAATATCACTTTAAAAGTGTCCTCTAAAGGGGCTATAGCCCCCGAAATGGACACTTTGGCAAACCGTTTTTTCTAAATATTTCTAGAATGAACAAAGATAAAATTCTGAAATTTGGTATGTGATATACCTGTGACCTTTGAAATTTACCGAGGTAAAGACAGTTTGACATCCTTCATCATGGGAGTCTGAAATGGGGGTTAAGGGGTTAAAAATACCCAAATTTTTTGTGTGTGCTCTTTTCCCAGATTTCTTACCAAATTATGAAATTTCAAGTTTTTTTACGAAAAAAGGTGCTCTTGTTGAACTTCGATAGCATGCACCGTTTTCGAGTAAATTTTTGGAAATTGTTTGCAGTGTACGAGTACCATGAAAATGGGTATTAGAAATTAGCCTGCTGTTAATTTACCAGCTTGTCCTGCGACCCAAAAAATGGAAAAAGTTCCTATAAACATCGCCTCAAAAATGCCTCTAAGGGGGCTATAGCCCCCGAAATGGACATTTTTGCAAACGGTTTTTCTAAATATTTCCAGAATGAGCAAAGAATGTCAAACTATCTCTTCCTCGGTAACCCAGCTAACCAACAACCGTTTTTTTTTTTCACGTCAAAATATCGGTATAGTTATACCTCCATGAGATTAGGATAATCACGTTAAATAAACGTTATAATTATGACAAAAAGACCGGGGCAGAGTGACGTTAATATCCTGACGTAGAAATAACCTCATAAACTTAACATAGGGTATAACCTCATAAAAAATAAAATTAGCACACCAACACCAGGGTTCGAACCTACGACCATCGGAATTAATTTCGATGCTCTGAAGACCTGAGCTATTGACGCACCTGAAAAATATTGCGTAAAATAGTGTAAGTTAGAATCTCGATGACGTCACAGAATTATGAAGAAATAAAATAAAGGATGTCTCAAAATTCCTATAATGGATGAGGCAAAGCTAAAAGGACCTTAATCGTCTCAGGAGAGGACTCGATTGTAAATTCCCAAAAACCTTGGTCCAAGTTTTATTATTCGGGAGTATCTGTATCGAAGTAATGACGTAATATTAACAGTAGTTTTATTACTTAATTTTATTGTGTCATTTTTGATGTACTTACTAATGTTAAATTTCCGTAAATTGAGCTACGTATTTTTTACGTTATTAAAATAACGCAAAATTGATGTTATAGATCATTTGTGGCTAGCTGGGTATCGTAGTAATGACGTAACATTAACGCTAGTTTTATTGCTTGTTTTTATATGTCATTTCTGATGCATTTACAAATGCTAAATTTCCATAAATTAAGTTATGTATTTTTTACGTTATGAGAATAACGCAAAATTTACGTTATAAGCCACTCGTGATTAGCTGAGAACTGTCAAATGTCACAGGTATGACATACTAAATTTTAGAATTTTATCTTTCTTCATTCTGGAAATAGTTAGAAAAAACATTTGACAAAGTGTCCATTTTGGGAGCTATGGCACCCTTAGGGGGCATTTTTGAGGCCATCTTTAGAGGAATTTCTTAATTTTTTTAGGTTGCACAATGCCCTGGTAAATTATCGCAGACTAATTTCGGGACACCCTATAATTTGTATACTGAACTGATTTGCTTTTCAATCGGCTATATGTTTATAAAAAATATGTCTTAGTGTAACTCAAAACACTCCAGATACAGCTTGCCAATTTGCCATACATGTGTAATTCTGCCAAAAAGGTAATGGCAAATCCATTGAATAAATCACTGCTTATGCAACCTAAATAAATACAAATGCTTAAAAAACCGCTGAAATAATTTGTTTGTTTTTTCTTGGCTACTGATAATAATTCAACACTAAGCTTTGCAACTAAAGAGGAAACCACATAAAATCTAAAATCCAGTTTAGCAACTACAGCCACTGCAAAGAAGAGGTGGATATTCATCGTACAGAAAGCCATTGCCTTTTGCATAAAAGGTGATTCAGGATTGGGGAATCAAACATACTTGCTGTAAAATATTCAATAATAATTAATACGGGGTTTGTTATCCTAGCATTTCAGGTCCATCAAAGATTAAGTACCAGAGAATTCACTTAGTTTGACCAACTGCAGTATTTTGTATTAACACAGGAAAGTTGTAAATATTGTAAAGGTGAACTTCAAAAAAATTTGCGGAAACCTAATAGGCCGATAGTGTTGGTGGAAACAGGGCCAGATCTTTGTCTAGGACAAAGTTGTAAATTGCCGCCCCCCCTGTCCCATCAATTATTTTTTTTTACAATTATTAACATGTATTCAAAAATGAAGCCTTAGATTTTATTTTTACAATCTATTGATGTAACATATGGGATTTTTTTTAGATATTGACGAAAGTTGATGCATGTTCAATATTCATATTAATGCACTTAGAATGATTGCAAGTTAAACAGCATACAGGGTAGGTAAACAAATATAAAAATGGAACAAGAGTTAAGTACTCTTATTTCAGAAAATTCAGCAAAATGTTATTAAGAAAAGCTATGCCTAAATACCTAAACATGGCCTCCTAGGAAAAATATTTTCGTTAATTAATTTCCAATTTTTAAACATTTAAAATAAAAAGTTTGCACCTTAAATGAGAGTTTTTTAATACTTTAATATACACATCATCATGTTATCTGAGTTTCTTCCGGATGGATCCTCCGTCAGCGAAACTTCTCGTTCAAAGCTTTCTTCCTTCCTTGATTGCACGGGACATCCTCAGGGCCAAACGATCACATTGAGACTGAGAAGTTTCGCTGACACAGGATCCATCAGAAAGAAACTCTGATTCATAAATGTTGTTCATAATAAAATTGTAGGGGATTATTTGTGGTGCAGATTTTTTATTTACTTTACTAGTTTACTGAAAACTGCAACAAAATTGCCATCTTAATTTTTTAAAAAAGAAAACAGTTATTTGGAGATAACTTTTTTCTTTGAAATCCAACCGTTTTCTTTTCTTGGTTGCATTCAGTTCTTGGGAAAAAATACACAAGTTTGGTGTTTCAACCATCAATTTAGCCGGAACAAAATAACGTCATTTCTGGCTAAACAGGAAGTGATATTTAAGTGTGCGGTGCAGATTTTTATCAATTTTACCAGGGATCGCCATTTTGGTTTTTCAACGAAGCAACGGATCGGGAAACATTGATCTTTAATATATTTTAATAAAATTTCGCTTTTTATCATTAGTTCAAGTGGTTCATTCATTTTTTCCAATCCTTAAAGTTGTTTGAACTCCCTGTGTGCTAAACTAAAAAATGGGTGGATTTATTGTCCCAAAATACTACATAACGTAATTCATTTTTTCCACCCCCCCTTAACCTGGCACCCGAGCACGGGCCCCGTGGTCCCCCTAGATCCGGGCCTGGTTGCAGATTTAAAAAAATTGAAAACAACATAACAAGCACAATTTAATTATGTACAACATTTATATAAAAACTTTTTCGGTAACATTAATATTAAATCTACTTTCCACTAACACTAACGGACTATCCCAAGTTCCAGGTTTCCGCAAATCTTTTCGAAGTTAAATTCCAGATTTCCTGTGCTAAGAAAAGAACATTAATGTCTCAACACAGCTTGATCAGTTCTGTTGAATTACTTCACACTTTAGATTTTATTTAATTCGTCATTTTCAAATAATTCTGTTCCAACCAAATAAAATCCATTAATCCATTGTCCAGCATACAGAATGTATCCAGAAGAACCTTATGACGATCTGATTTGAAAGTCTGTAGTATTTACCTATTACTAGAGGTAATTTTCCCTCAAAATGCTAATATTAAGATATGGTCACACTGAATTAACGAAAAAAATTGAGTCGGTAGGTAACTGGCGCTATATGAGTAAAGTTATTTCACTCCACTGTGGAACTTTCCAGTTTTGATTCTCTTACCTCGAATCACCTTGTGTATGTTATACAATCAATATGGACAATACTGTGCACCATGTAATAATGTGATATTCATAAAATAACAATTTCATGTTGGTCATGTCAAAATTTTCTGTGTCAATTTAATTCCCATCTCCTGTTTTTTCTTTCACAGCTTACTTTGAAGGTGATTTAAATAAATATGCACATGACTACACAAACCAAACTTTGAATATAAGGAATAAGGAATATAAGAAATAATATCCTTTACTGAATGATATGATATGTCGTAGACGAAATATAAAAACAGTCATTTCTAAACCACTTGGCACTTGGCATGGCATATCGTAAAATGCTGTGATGTACCTAACTACAGTCGAACTCAGCTATAACGGCTGCGATATATAGGTAACGAACACTCAGTTATAACGAACAACGTTCAAATACCCATCCAAAGCCCCTACGAATTGCATATATTCTATTGGGCATAACGAACTCTGATATAAAGAACACGGTTATAACATACTGCAAATTCACCCGCAGGACCTCTGAATTTGGTTATGAGGAACCACAGAGAGATGGTTTCTGGCTAAAGGCTGTTTTTGAGCCGTTAAATTTTGCGTTTTCGATTTTATTTTTTCTGAATTTGTTATCACAGATATGAAAAAAGAAAAACACTTTCTTGTGGCACTTTTTAACGGGTTTTAAGATGGCTTTTTAGATTTGTTCTACAACATTTCGTTTTTGAGAAACCATCATGACAGAAAAGAAGTTGCTGAGTTATTCTGTGAATATTTCTCGAATATAGGAAGGGGCATGGCTAATGACATTGAGGCTAATGAATTAATTCATGATAGAAACATAAATTGTTCTAATTTATTTATGTCTCCAGTTACGGATTTGGAAGTACTAAGAAATATTAATAAACTGAAAAATAATTCTGCCCCAGGTATAGATAAAATTACAGCAAAAACTATAAAAGAAGTTGCTCCACAAATCTTATCATGTCTTGTATATATTTGTAATTTATCTTTTGAAAGCGGATTTTTCCCAAATCCGCTAAAAATCGCGGTGATTACCCCGATACACAAGGGTCGTGCCATCCACGAGAGGGGTAACTACAGGCCTATCTCAATCCTCAATAACTTAAACTTAAAAATCTTAGAAATGTCTATTAAGGCAAGGTTAAATGATCACTTAAAATTTAACAAGATTCTCTCGGAAATGCAGTTTGGATTTAGGGAGGGTAAAGGGACGGAGGATGCTATGTTTGAAGTGACCAGATATTTGCATCGGGCTGTTAATGGAAACAGGAAACCATTAGCAATTTTTCTTGACTTGGCAAAAGCCTTCGATAGTGTGTCCCACGAACTACTCTTATCTAGATTGCAGGGCTATGGTATTAGGGGTATTCCTCATCAACTTCTAAGTGATTATCTACAAAATAGACTGCAGTGTGTTAGAGTTGATAATACGATGAGTAGTTTTAAAATCATTGAGTTTGGAGTACCGCAGGGCTCTGTGTTGGGCCCTCTTTTGTTTTCAATCTATATAAACGAGCTACTGTTCTTGGACTTAAAGGGAAAACTTGTGTCATATGCTGATGACACGGTGTATCTGATAGAGAGTCAGGAATGGGTGGAATCAAGGAGGATCGCTTCCAGAGAATTTGCAATGATTCGTCAATGGTTGGCCCAAAATTTGTTAACACTGAATGTGGAAAAAACAAAATTTACTTGTTATAGCATATACAACAACGCCCAACCATGGTATGACACCATTTATTCTCACACCTATCAATGTCCGAATATACAAAATAATGCTCACTGTAGTTGTATAGGATCTGTATCGGTGACTGACAATATAAAATATCTTGGAATAATCATTGACAAAAACCTAAAATGGATGCCACATCTGAACGCACTATCGAAAAAAATCAGAAAACTAATCTGGAAGTTTTACGAGATTCGTGACTTTTTTACTCCCAAGGTTTTAAGAATACTGTATATTGCTTTGGCGGAATCAATTCTGCGATACGGAGTGATCGTGTGGGGTGCTGCATATCCTTCTACACTAAATGAACTTAATGTAAGTCACCGTTTTCTATTAAAGGTTGTCCGTAAGAAGGATAGGCGGTACCCTACAGAGCAACTTTTTGATGAATGTGACGTTTTAGATCTGAATTTGTTGTATATAAAATCAGTAATTATGTTCACATACAAATGTAAGGACCTGAGAATTCTTGCACACAATGCTTATTCTACCAGAAGCATAACGAATCTGCACGTAAACATTCCGATTATGACAAAGACTACCACGCTAAGGTTCATTTTATATTTTGCTCCTAAATTCTATAATGAGTTGCCTCCAGAATTTAAATTAATAAATAGTATAAGTCTCTTTAATAAAAAAATTACCGTTTTTATAAAGCAACACAAGGAGCAATTCAGAAGTTTGTTAAATTTATTGCTGTAACAATGTGTCAATCGAGGCATGTTGAGTTGCTTCTCTCGTGTCCTGCGCCCTTTTTAGACAGACGGGAAACAAAAGTGAAACAAAATGTCCTTTCTTGGATCCACAGGGACTGATAATTAATTTAGGTGTTTTTACAATGAATATAAATAATACGAATTGGTCTTTCATTGTGATTCATCTATCACACACAAGCTTGTTTAGCTTAGGTGTAGATGAATGACTATGTTAAAAGAAACTAACACATAATGAAGGTATCTTCATAACTTCATTGTTTAGGCAATTTTGTTAAAGTGTGTTCACTTGTGAAATTTAGAAATGCCGTATTATTTTTATTATTTTATTCTTTATTACTGTATAAAAGGAGACAGGTAAATGTAAAAATGTAAGATACCAAATGTAAGATGTAAGCAAATAAATCAAATAAATAAATCAAATCAAATCTTCAACTTTATTTTTTCAAGTATGGACCTGGATTTTTTTTGCAGATTTTGAAAGCACTTTTCATTGCAAATACCATGATGTATGAAACGAAATATTTTTAAAATGTTTTGAGACAATTATACTGAAAATTCCTTTTTTCCATTAATTTTTTTTTCTATTGCGGCCCTGTATTTAATAATAAGTCTTAATATTAATCAGTATTGTCTAAAATTTAACTTACAACTTATCTTTTAATAGAATCAAAAAAAAAAGGACGGCAAAGACCAATAACAGTCACATACGATAATAAAAAATAAATAAAAATCCTCCACCTAGAAGGCTTTGAAACAACGAAACCAACCCTTTGTCATTTGTCATAACTCCCACTGTATCATTTAGTTAATAATTTGTATTATTAGAAATGGAGGGTATTACCCTGATATTACCCTCTTAGATTTTTTCTTTGGGATATATCAAGATTTGTTGCAATTAATAAATGGCAAAAGTTATTGGTTTCATTGGCTTAAAGCTTTCTTCTCACAATTAGAAAAAGCGAAGAATTTACTCCAAAACGCAATGCGACACCGGTTGCTGAACAACAACAGAGGAAAGCACTAATCAGACAGGGCCGTATTTAAAAATATTAAGTTTTCGAAGTAAAAATAAACTGTAAGATAAATTGTTGATAATACTGATTAATATTTAGACTTCTTATTACTAAATACAGGGCCGCAATAGAAAAAAAATGAATGGAAAAAAGGAATTTTCAGTATAATTGTCTCAAAACATTTTAAAAATATTTCGTGTCATACATCATGGTACTTGCAATGAAAAGTGCTTTCAAAATCTGCAAAAAAAATCCAGGTCCATATTTGAAAAAATAAAGTTGAAGATGGTTTCTCAAAAACGAAATGTTGTAGAACAAATCTAAAAACGCCATCTTAAAGCCCGTTAAAAAGTGTCACAAGAAAGTGTTTTTCTTTTTTCCTATCTGTGATTGTGATAACAGCTTCAGAAAAAAATAAAATGGAAAACGCAAA
Organism: Pseudeuparius sepicola; assembly: GCA_963920635.1. Taxonomy (NCBI): domain Eukaryota; kingdom Metazoa; phylum Arthropoda; class Insecta; order Coleoptera; family Anthribidae; genus Pseudeuparius; species Pseudeuparius sepicola. The sequence goes on from OY987305.1 coordinate 18,432,089, forward strand.
ATTTCACTTTTTTTCAAAATAATTCAAAAACGAAAGATATTAGAAATCTGTTTGTACCATTTTATTGACCTCAAAATTGCGCAACTTTTTAACCGTTGTTCTATCTCTCACCATTTGCAAGACCCCCATGCTGTTCATTCTTATCCGGGACACATTGTATGTTTGCTTCAGCCGTTTTTACAATACCTACGAGGCGTCCAAACTTTTTTTTCATGTTTTTACATTCTCTATCTGGGAAACGAAACATTTGCGGATAAATTGAGTATGAGAAAAAACAATGAAAATAATGCCCCTAAACCAAGGTTCATATTTTCATCATTTTTTTCTCATAGGTACTCAATTTATCCGCAAACTTTTCGTGTCCCAGATACAGGATGTCAAAACATGAAAAAAAGTTTGAACGTTGATATTTCAGGTTCTGGGCAAACTTATTATAGTCTGTGTGAAAATATGAACCTTGATTCTGAGTAGGTTCAAAATTATTATGAACATTTTAGGGGCATTATTTTCATCATTTTTTCTCATACTCAATTTATCCGCAAATCATTTGTTACCGGGACACAGGATGTGAAACATGAAAAAAATGGAGTTTGAACTCCCTGTATTATAAAAACGGCTGGAGCAAACATATGACATATATATACATAAATTAAATTAATAATAAATATAATATAATATATATATAAACTAAAAAATATTATATATTAATATAAACTAAAAAATTAAATATACGGGGTGTTCCATTAAAAAAAATTAAGTTGTGTGTGCTGCAAGTTTATAGAGCACCCTGTATAAAATTGAATACCACCACTTCAAGTTTTGTAATAAACATTTTTTCTAAATGCAAAAATAACCAGATTAGATGCCTTATAACGTTACAAAAATCACCCTGTACTCTTTTGGCTATTACTTTTAAATCAATATTTTTCAGTAATTTTGGGAATCAAGTTATTTTTCATTTTCAAGACAAAAATTAAAGTATTTTTAACTATTTTTTTACTTACGCCAAATAAATTTAGTTTCTTATGCATTTGTCGATTATTTGTGTATTTGTCACAATTTAGAATCACCCTCAATAGGCTCGTGTTTGTAACTTTTGTAATACACTGATTTGAGATTTATTAAATAAAAATAAAATAGTCTAACAATATGTAAAGTGTGGGAAAATAATAGCTATAAAAATGTTTAATTTAGATTTTCTTGTCAACAGGTACATAGCTTCTGATTTCCTTAAAAAGTGACAAAGTGACAATTGAAATAAAATTATTTATTCTACATAAACTTTGCCTTTGTTAGGTTCCTGGTTGGCAAAGAAATTTTTACTAATCCATTTGAAATTGTTACTGCGGATATAATTTTTTTTATCTATTTTGCATCATGTCTCAAATTTTTTCATAGAAGAAAATTTTCTGAAGTCCTGCAACTAATCACATAAGTTGGGTATTTATTCCTTAACTTTCTGATAAGTACTGCTTATTAGTAATCTTTGTACCTAGCTAAATATTTTTTCTTCGAAAAAAAGAGCTCTTTGAATATGATGAAAAATATGTAGAAAAAATATGTTATTTTTGTTGTTGCCAAAAGTTATATTGTAAAAAGTTTTTTGTCACTGTTTATTTTGTTGCTTATGATATGTAATTTGATAGTAATCATATGTAAACTTTCACATTTTTTTTACTCTCATAGATGGAGAAAATTTTTAGTCATGCATGGAAAGGCAAAAGGGGAATGATAAACATCGAGCCCCTTCAGAGTCTGCCATTACAAGAGCAATATGTTAATGATGAACAAGGCCTACAAAGACAGCACGTAGTCGATACTACCCTTATAGTTCATTTCTTTGGTCCCAAGGGAAACAGCGACTTAAATTTTGAGAGTTTCAGGAAGTTCATGCTTCATTTACAAACTGAAGTGTTAGAACTTGAATTCAGTGAATTTTCGAAGGGCCTTCCAACGATTTCTGAAGTAGATTTTGCGAAGATTCTACTTAGGTACACATATTTGGATACAGATAAATATGACATGTATTTGGACAGGTTATTAGAGCGAATGAAAGACTCAAAAGGCATAACATTTGAGGAATTTTATGTATTCTGTCAGTTTCTAAATAATTTAGAAGACTTTAGTATTGCAATGAGAATGTATACATTAGCAGATCATCCTATATCAAAGGGTAAGTGTGAATAATTTAATTTAGCTTTATTACAAACCAAGTTCTGTGTACGCTTATTGTCAATCCTCTTACATACTGAACTGAACTGCTTACTTAATAGATTTTTTAGCAGGGGTGGAAAACAAAAATTACTAGCTTTAGACAGTTTTGTGTTAATAATTGTACTGTTGCTACCAAGTACAATTTGTGTACCCGCCAGTATTCAAGTTACTAATGTAAATAAATTAATTATTCAATTCAATTATTATTATTCAGTGATTGGCTGAAATAGTGCGAAGTTGCTGTGTTTCTACAAGCTGTATCAATTTGGATTTAACATTTATTGTATTATTGCCTTATATTTTGAATTTAAAGAATATATCTGCCCATGGTCAATATTGATTAGTGCACAGATAGAGAAATCCTGGCAACAAGGGCTATTTCCATTGGATACAAATATCGCGGTTTAATTTTAATTTAATTTAGTTGAAATTATCACATAAATAGGTATTTTATTTTTACCAAATACCTCCTGTAATTATTATTGTCTTCCTTGTTTGTACTTTAAAACTTTTTTAAATCAACTCATCATTACAATTGAAAGCGATCAAAAACATTATGTTTTGTAAGTTGAAATATTTCATTTTAATTTTTATACTGAACTTATTTAACTTCAGTTTGTGTTTGTGAATATCATAAAACATTTCTACTCTCTTGAATACCTGCTTTAAAAATTTCTATTGGTGGCACTGGTCAAAAATACAAAAGTTAGATACAATATGTGGCCTTTTGAAAAGGCATGATAATAATATAGGGTGTCATAAAATTTTGATAGGCACTAACTTAATATTTTTACTTCCACATTTTTGTCTTCTATAAAATAAAAAAAGAGCACCTACTTCTTGTTCTTGGTTACAAATGATTATGGTTATTAGTTAACACAAGAAAATTACCACCAGTTGACTTAACCTACATCACATTTTTTCATTTATTACTGTTATAGCCCATTTAGTACATTTATTTTTATTAGTTTATAATAATTAGTGTTACACGATAGTATGCTTACGTGGAAGAACTTATATGGACGTCGCCATCTTGCTGTTGTTCTGATTATTGTAGTTTCTCAAATCAATAAAGACCCTATTATTATTATTATTATTATTATTATTTAAACTCTTAGACCTTGAAAATTTAGAACATTTTCGCCTGCGGTTCAATTTTCGGATCTAACCACATTGTGTAAAACAAAATTTAGTTTTCAGACATCTAAATTAATTTTAATAGTAATCCATATTATGAATTTTTGCTTGAAAAAATTATTGCCCCCGTCCCCTGGCAAATGCTGTAACGGCACTAACGCATGGCATACAATATTAAAATTTTTAAATGTTAGGGAGTTTTCAAGATTTCGCTGAAATGCTTACCTAAATATTTATATTTTCAGAGGAATGTTAAAAGCTTCTATTATTTTGGAATAATTGTAGGATAATGTTCCTCCTGCCTTTTCATAAAATTAAATTAAATAAATTTAGGACTTTTGTAAAATATTTCAGAAACGGCTAAAGATAATGGTAGTTTTATATTTTGTAACTGTAGTGACAAGTAGGTTTCAAAAATACAATACAGGGTCGTGTCTGTATTAAAATTTCAAACTTTTATATACCTACTTAACACTTCACACTTAGATGAACTTTCCTATACCCAGTACAACTCTTTTTAGATGAATTTCATAGGGCTGTAAAAATATGCACAGGTGCAAATTTGAGTGAGCATTTGGTTCACACAGTATTCGCCGTATTTGATGACGATGGGGATGGGCACTTGAGTTACAAGGAATTCATTGCTATAATGAAAGATCGCTTACACAGAGGATTCAAATCATATGCAAAGAACGAAGGTTGGCAGGCCTTTAAAACTTGCATTAAGCAAGAAATGAAGTCTGCCTAACCATGAAGTGATGTGAGTTGTATTAATATAAATTGTATTATACCTCAGAAAATGTTGCGTTATATAAATAATAGATTATTTATTTGCCATTTTACCGTTGACTAGTGTTAGTGTTTGATGTTTTAAAAAGTTGTTTTCGGCACTGTTTTGTTGTCTATAAGTATAATGAAAAACTTGTTAATAATACTACATCAGGAATGTTTGTACCTATTCTAGTCACTTTGTGAGTCAGTATTATTTAAAAATAAAAGTTATAACAACACTAATGGAGTTTCAGTTAAAATGTAGCAGAAACATTCAGTAAGGCATCAGAATGGGATTTTTCTGTACACCTGATAGTTTATGGAAAAGGATTTTGCAGAAAACATAGAAATCTACATTAGATGTTCCCTAGGAGCTGTCTCTGTGCAAAAGAGCAAAAGAGGGTCACAAAGTTTAGCACCCTGTATATTTTGGGATTTTTGAAATCTACATATTTTTCCGATTCCACCAATATAAATATTCATACGTTTGCTGTAATGGAAATGTATACTTTAAATATTTTTAATTAAAATCAAGATTGTCATGGAGGAATAAGAAGATTGTCAAAAACATTAATTTTTATTAGGTTATGCCACACAAATCAGTAATCTGACACAAGATAAGTTTGACAGTAGGAATATCAATAAAGTGTTCTTACATAACAATCTCGATTTTAATTAAAAACTTCTAAATTATATTATTCAATTTTCATCAGAGGAAACGTATGTATAACATACTTATATCATTGGAATCTGGAAATAATAATAATAATTCTCAGCGTCACAATGCTCCAAACTAGAAATACCCCAGAAACAACTGAATGCTTGTGCGGGGGAGGGTGGCAATTACTATTAAGTATTTTGTCTTTGTTGCCATGTGCGGCTAGGGCCTAGGGCCGACTTTTCCCGATAGAACTAGAAGAGCATTCACTCAAGTACTACGGAAAACCCTAGAAAACCGTAGTAATCCCAGTGAGTGTAGGACAATTAGTAAATCACACAGATAAAGCTACAAAGGAGCAATACCGTGAATCCACAATTTGTCCAGTGCTCTCGGCCATACACGCAATCTGCCTGGACCAAAATACAAAAATACACAGGGTGTTTCTATAAATAGGCAAGTTTATTTTTTTTATAATTTTATGATGCTTTTTTGTTTGTTTTTTGCTCTAGGAGTGGTGCAAAATATATGGGAAGACCTTGTACCATAATTTTGGTGGTCAAATCAGTATGATGATCTTTATTTAATTAACCACACTTTCTTACAAAAGGCAAGATTTGATTTTGCGCCACCTGATACATATAGACAAATATGCCCTCTCAAATTCCAAATATAAAAATGTGCCACTAAAAAAATCCTGATGACATCATAGCTCCTTCAAAAAATCTTCAAAAAGTTTTCTCAAAAAATGCTATTTAATTAGAACATTTTGATGTGTCCCAGTTATACATTACTTTTTGGACTCACCTGTATAATTGTGTAAAATGATAATTATAGTCTTGTAGCATGGAATAAATAACGCTCCTGTACAAGTCCAAACCATGAAATTGAATCAAGTGTCACAACTATTTTCTGGTAGGTATCACTGTATCACTGGAATATATTAGGGACATAAACAAAAGAGAAATTTACCATTTATTTTTTATTTTTGTCCAACATTTTTGTTAAGTACAACAAAATAGGGGATGATTCCCAACTAAAGATCATTCAAAAGTGATGCCACAAGTATTTATTATGAGGACAAAAGTGAAGTTAAAGTTACGTATTTATTTTTATTGCATGTATTTTTGAGAAAATAACACTTTGTATTTCTCCTGGGTTTCCAAAATTTTATTGTCCTCCAAATTTGTGTGACATCATTCTCAAATGATCAATACTCACAATGAATTTTTACAATCACTTATTCATAGCTTCTGCATATAAATTATTGATCCCACTTGAGAAAAACTTTTTCCAAAACCTGTGAAATCACATTAGATAAGAATTGCTTAACATTGTGAGTCACCAATATCTCTATCTTTTGTACACAAGGAATAATCTAAAGGGGTTGCTATTTTTGGGCCAGAAAAATCTGAATTTTTGTTTCCCTCGTTTTCTTTTATTCAGTTATTTATAAAGCAAATAATGAAGCTATTTAGTTAAAATAGTAGTAGTTTAGATACCAACTTTGACATTGACTCAACAATTTACATTTGGATGATAACATTTCAGGAAGTGTGCTATAAAACTAGAAGTAACCCAAGTTTTAGCATTATAGAACTCAATTGGAAAACATGGAAGCTGTCAAATTTCTAACAGTACTTTTATGAAATGAAATTATGAAAATAAAATTCAGATTTCTCTTGGTCACCCTTTATTTCAGTCAATAAATTATGAAGATGCAGTCAACTGAACGATTAATTCAACACTTTAAAACAGTTTAAAAAACAATTTTCCCTATAACGAAACTAATAATTTAGAATTAAAAGGCAAATTGACAAGACCAATCAGGTGAAAGAGACTAACAAACAACAAATTCAGTTAAAGCTCTTATTAAAATACCTAAATAGTAAATTAACAGGCTGGAAGAGGGGGTGGCACATAGCCAGCTTTCGGCTCTGCCAGTTTTTGTTTCACGAGATAGCCACCGATTATATCGCACACATTGTGCGGCTGATCTTCGTGAATGGCATGGCCGGACCTTGCTAATACTTGCAACTGGAACTTGCCTTAAAAGAAAGTAAAGATAATATATCTCAAATAGTAGTTGTTTCATTTGGTATATGTTGTGCTCAATCCCAAAAAGCGACCACTGCCAAAAATTATTGCTAAAACGTTGTGGAAATTGTGATTTCCCCACAATAAGATAAGAGTTTAGTTTCGCACATCGTGGGTAAATTTACCCAACACAAAGTAAGATTCCATGCGGCTTGGCTTTGCAAGATGAACTAATCATGGTATATGTTTAAATAATTCATATTGGTGCTCTAGCAAGCAAAGCGCACTAGGGTACACATCGAGTTTTCCGCTGCAGAGAATGGACACTGTAACCATCCCAACACAAAGTTATCGAAATGTGCTGCTTGGAATATTTGTTCACGTTGTGGGCAATAAAATGTACCCATAACACGTTCTGGTTAATTAGTTTTGCTCATTGTTTGAAAGAATATTATGCATTGTGGCTCAATCATATTTATTTATTTATTTCGATTATTGGTACTATTGCATAAATACTTACACATGTCAATATAATAGTACACAATACTTAATCAGGGTGTCTACCAAATCGAGTTTTTAAAATTCCCTGACTTTTCCAGGTTTTCCCTGACCAAAAAGCAAAAAATTCCCTGAGTAATACCTACCTACTGAGATAAATAAGCGAATTTAAATAAAATGGAAGAGTCAACAGATCCGCTAGGATGAAATTACTCTGAACGATCGTGCTTACTAACAAAAAAATTCAAAAGCAGACTATTAATTTCAGTGATGTCATCTGACATTATTTAAATAAATGTGCAAAGTAAGTCCTATTAAGGTTTCGTAGAAAGTTATAAAGTGGCTTGGAATTTCAACTTTTTGGCAGAAACTGTTGCTAACGAGGTTAATAAAGTACAGTATAAATTGACACCCCCCTTTAACTTGCTAGTTTTTGAGGTTAGAAAAAAAGTTTTTTTACAAAAGTTTTAGATACTAATACGTTTTTTGTGATGCTATTGCACTTTGTACAGTGTGTTCTAGAAAGCCATGGCAAACATAACTTTTGTTATATGTTCGCTCCAACCTTTCGTTCAGAACAGTCTTTTTGTGAGGTATTATTCCTAGGGTCATAGGTTGCCATGAAAGACAAATGCCAAATTATAGTAACAATAATAATTGTTACTGCGAGTATATTCACGCTTTGGAAAACAAAATGGGCTATTTTAAGATTTCAGAGAAAATTTAAGAAGGGAAATGGAGAGAAATGAGAAATTTTAAATAGTAAGTGACATACTTCGTTAGATTTATTGTTTGAAACTTAATTTTTATTGAAAACGACAATAACATTTAGAAAAAGGATATACGTATTACAAATGCTCCACATGGCCTCCATCTTGCTCAATGAATTTATTGATATTTGCTACTAACTTTCTGTTTATTGTTTCAGTATTTAATATGTGGATTTCTTCCCGATTTCTTCCCGAATTCTACCTTTCAGTGTTTCTACATTTTCGGTCTGTCATAATAAATTCTGTTTTTTAAATAACCCCACAAAAACATATAAAAATATATCCTTTTTCTAAATGTCATTGTCGTTTTTAATAAAAATTAAATTACAAACAATAAATTTACGAAATTTATTAACTATGTTAGTATTTAAAATTTCTTATTTCTCTCAATTTCCCTCCTTCATTTTCCCTGAAATCTTAAAAGAGCCCATTTTGTTTTCCAAAGCGTGAATACCTTGCAAATAGGGTTGCCAGATTGGAAAATCTAAAATCGGGCATACCAATTAAAAAGCTGTTAAAAAACCAGGACTTTGAATAAAAATCGGGACGCTATTTTTTTAAAGAAATAACATACATTAAAGGAAATAAAATACATAATTCTCAACACAGAACAATAAAACTTCTCATAAAATTTAAAATCACAAAATAAGGCAAAATAAAATGCATTAGTGTGAGCCAAGTATATTCTCAACGTTCAAACCTACAAACAACAAATATATAAAGCAAAATTCAAAATAGCTCCCTAACCCCTCTCGCACGTGTCTTTCTCTTTTACGCTCGTTATTGTCTTCTTTCTGTCATTCCCTCCACAAAACAGAAAGGTTATTCTGTCAATCGCTCCTAGCCGTTCCTACTAGCCGTCTAAAATAAGTTGGCTGACGGTCAGGCTCACACATTATTGCCAGCAGCATCTACTAATATTCCCAATTTCTGAATAAATATTTTACCCATAGTGAAATCGGGACAATTAGCGTCCCAACGTATAGTCCGTCGGGACACGGGACAAAACCTGCGATATCGGGACTGTCCCGTAAAAATCGGGACATCTGGCAACCCTACTTGCAAACTGTCAACTTTTACTATAATTTGGCATTTGTCTTTCATGGCAACCTGTGACCCAAGTAATGTAAGTAAGTAATCCCTCAAAAAAGGCTTAGTTCTGAACGAACGGTTGGAGCGAACATATAACATATATACTTCGTTGGAATCGGAAAAATGCGTAGAATTTAATAATCCAAAAATATACAAGGTGTTCCATTTAAAAAAACATAAGTTATGTCTGCCGCGGCTTTCTAGAACACACTGTATAAGGTCCAATAGTGTCACAAAAAGACTTTGTATTAGTATTTATAACTTTTGTAAAAAACTTTTTTCTAACCTCAAAAACTAGCAAGTTAAGGGGGGTGTCAATTTATAATGAGCCACCCTGTACATATAGATATTGAAAAAAAAACGATACAAGATTTATTGTAAAAATATAAAATCACGTATAAAACAAACAAATATCTGTTACACGTTCTCCAAAATAAAAAAATATATATAAAAAATAAACGCCTTCAAAACAAAAATAAATAGCTTCGTAAAATCTTATTTGGTTAGATCATCTTTGGAGTATAATAGAGCACAGGGATCACATATAAATAAATAACATAATGTGATCTCCGTGGAGTAGAATCAAAATGAATATAAGATATAATTTTGATTAGTTTTTGTAAGAATTAAAAGTTTCCTATTTTTATATCTATTAAACCACTTTAGTGGTTTATTTGTGTATTCTTTGCTTTTTACATTATACAAATAGGGTAGGCTTCTGTAATTTCTCATATCCGCCATTTCTTTCATAGCACTCACTACTCATTTTTTTGTCGTAAATCCTTCCGGCTTGCACTCTGACGGACATACACATTCAGACTCGCCTGGGTTACGGCACGGCCGGCCGGCAGAATTCAAGCTCTGACAGTTTTACGGAAGGCCGAGAGTTCAGGCCTCGCCTTCCGGCTGGTCTAGCCACTAACTATGCAACTTGCCTTCCGGTTTAGTGACCAGAAGGCCTGCCTTCCGGTAAACACAACATCACAACAACAAAACACCATCAACATGCAATGTATGTTCTTAATTGAATCTATAAAATCGTTTGCCAAATACTCATCAATATCATAAAATGGCATTGGCCAGTAGATACTTTTTTTATTTTAGATTTCAACTGGCTAATTCTCCAGTGCTTTAACGTTTTCTGGGAGTATGTCAAAGAATTTAAAAGAAAAATAGTTTGTTGCCATTCTGGATTTTGAGTCGGAGACAATCCGGCTCGAAGTTGTCCCCAGCTCTTGTTCTGTAGTTATGAAAACTGTTATTTTGAGGATACGTTGCATAACTCTGTCTAAGATGCAGCAGGGAGACCAAAATGTAGCAAGATGGTAAAGCCATGATATTAAGATCTATGAACTTCTGTCGGCAACATTCTCTATATCCCAAGCCCGAGATCACACATAGGTACCTTCTCTGAATGAAAATAAGCAAAATAGGCAACCCTAAGCACATTCCCTGAAACGGAACAACATAGACTTCGAATGAGAAATGTGATGCTAGAATGTTTTTTTGAGAGTTCCTCCGCATGACCTCTCCAGGACAGGTGTGAGTCCAGTTTTACCCCTAAACATTTCCACAACGTATGGTGAATGCAAAATTCACGCAGTAACTGATTTCAGCTATCGTGAAAATTTGGATTATATTTTAGCCTGTAACAATAGAGATTACCTACCGATTGTTAATATTAATGATTAGTATTATACGATAGGTACTGAGGAGTCATATTGGAGTTGATTCTGTCTTTGTTTTTTTTTTTCTATTTGCAATATAAGGGGGTTACTTACTAATTTTCTCAATATTGTCAAGATTAGAAATAAATAAAAGTGCTTTTCGAATGTTATGAACTTAAGAAACTGTGATACATGTTGTATACCACTATGTACCATTCGTTCGTTTTGAATAATTATTTACACTTAATAGACAATAAACTATGATAAGTAAACAGAAGATCGAAGATCAATCGATTAAAGGTCTTATTTGCCAAAAATTAAAGGATATTGGATAGGTGTAACAATGTTCCTGATAACCAACTTTAATTATCCACAAGCTACTTATTGTTTGTATTTGGAAGGATGATATCAATCTTGTGATGATAAAGGAATACAAACCAATAATAGATAACAAGGAGGTATTAAAATTAAGAAAAAAATTAACAAAATACCGCTTATCTACACTTATTTTTATTATTAAAATGATAATAATTCTATCTTATTGCCGCTGGAACTGTCCACTTTTGTTATAAGTAACTAATTTAATTTAATTTAAAATGATGATCTGAATGGTGCATCACTTGATCACATTTTGACCAACCAATTTTTAATTTTGTGATGCTTGTTTGCTCTAAGTACTTTTGGGATCAAATTGTAAATTCTTGGACAGATGTAAAAATTCTTTGAGTAGATGAGTAGGATGCTTGAGCTGTTGTTTTCATTTGTTGTAATTGATCTGGGAGTGATCAGATCTCCATACTTTACCTTTAAGTATCGTAGCTTGCAAGTAAAGCATATGTATAAGCACAGTGTCAAAATGCTTTTCTAAGGTCAAAGAATATAGCAATAACTTTTTCTGCTTATTAAAATATGTCATTTTCCTCTCCGATACACACGATATTGCATTTCAGTGTATCTGTTAACTCTAAAACCAAATTGGCGGGTAGACGATAAGTGGTATTCAACTACTTTTTTAATGCATTTTTTCCTATATTGCTCAAAATGCAATAAGTACATAGTTAGTTTAAACATTGGTGTAACAATAGCATTTTAATGTTTATTTTGTGAAAAGTGTTATTGTTAAGCATAGTATTAACAAGATGCAAAAGTGGGTTTACTATACTGATCTGGCAACATGTATTATTTATTTGACCTTTTTAAATTTCACTTACAACTTTTACTGTCAAAAGTTCATAAGTAATTTATGCTTTTTGCAGCGAAAATTGATGAAGATGTGCGATCGTGGACGTGAAATTGAGAATTTAACTGCCTCAGAAATTGTAGAGTAGGCAAACGTTAAACAAAGCAAAAAAATCAGCTAAAACACACTATTCATTATGACACTCACTTACGGCTCATGTTATAAGTCTTAAACTCTTGTCTTACTAGGTATTATTAAATGCTGAGAAGTTTGAAAGGTAACATGATACTTAGCTATGTTCGCGGAGCAATTCTGAACCAGGTTCAGAACTAGTAGGTGTCAATATCATTGGCGACTTTGAATTTTAGAATTTCTTTCAGCCAATCGAATTGACAGTTACTAGTTTAGAAACAGTACAGTATCGCCCCGCGAACATAGCCATTATCTTAGCCAAATATTAAAGGCAGTGTAATTAGATGCAACTTACCTTGCATTTGTCCAACTGTCAATGCCGTATCCAGTCCAAAAATATTAGCTAGCAACAAAATTTTTGGTATACGTGTATCCAAAAACTTCTGGGATAGCCCCTTGAACCATCCCGACCAGAATTGTTCGGTCTTGCTCAAATCAATCCTCCATGTGTACTGAGGCCCTTCGTCCTGCTCTGTGCTGGGAGTTTTAAAGACGTCAATTTTCGGTGTTTTTGGAAGGGGTGGTTTTCCACAATCTGTGGCGCCATTTTCGTGAGCAGCGGCAGCCTCTTCATCGACCTCCATCAATGTGTATTCAGATGCTATAGGTTCTTTCGAACTGGACGGGGAAAGACTTTCAACAACTTCTTGGTCAAATGTCTCCCATTCGTCAGCTGCCAATGTTCCAGTTTTCATACTGCGTTTAAAATTTGTGTAAATTTAAAAAAGGTAGGAATTAAGTACAAGGTGGTTAAAAATGAAGTCCACAATTTGAAGTCACTACATTTTTGTTTTAAATTGGCATATTATGTTCGACAGCAAAAACATTATAGTGGTGAGTTGCGCAAGTGGATCAAATTGGAAATACGGCCTTCGGACAATTTGTTCAAGAAATAATGTAGACCTGGTACTTGGGCATGTGGTGGAAAGGCCAAGAACCTCTATGAGAATCTCCAGAACAATGCTGCGCAAGATTTTTTGCTCCATAAATGGAAAAGCTGGAGCTGGAGGATACATTATTAACAAAACGAACAAAACGATACCACACTGATTTGAGAGTTTTTTTTTACTTATTTTTATTGAGCTATCCCAAAGATCGGGTTTTTATAAATAAGCCTGAAACTTTGAAAGGGTTAAAAGACAACATATGTGAAGAAATCGCCAATGTACCACCCGATATGTTGAGCAAAGTAATGGAAAATGCTCTAAAAAGAGGTCACTATTGCATTAGGGAGTGGTTTATTTGGTTGATATTATACCATAACAAATTTTTGAAGTTTAAATAAATATTTGACACACAAAGTTAATGTTTTTAATCAATTTGTATACAAACAAATCAAAGACTTGATTTTAAGCCATCTGATATAATTTGTGTTACTTAGAGAGCAAATTGAGAACTTGTTTAAATAAATATTTAGCACACAAAGTTAATGTTTTGAATTAACTTTTATACAAAAAACAAATCATCTGATATAATTGAATTTGCTCTCTATGTAACAACTTAGAGAGCAAATTGAGAACTTACTTTATAACCTGCCCAGGCATGGATACTCGAGCTGCCTCTAAGTTATGGGTCTGACCACCCTTATAACTGAAAAGACAATAAAATTTGGAAATAATTAATTCCAAACGCATGGCACTGAAGTAAAGATCTGCTTAGTGAGTTCCAAAAAAAAACCTTATACACACCAATATTATTCAAGAGTTTTTAGTTGGAATTACCAATTTTGTCTCCACATGAAATTATACAGGGTAAGCCTGAAAAGCTTTGACTATTACAAACGCTTTTTTAACACAGTAAATTACTATTAATAAAAAATAAATAAATATTGCCTCTGAAGTTGAATGAAAAATGCAGTGTTAGGCAACTAAAATTTAATAATCTTAAATTAAGTGAAAACTGAGGTGAAAATAAATGGCCTATTCACCCTATAAAATTTATAGGGTGAAGAATAATGAAGGATGAAGGATATAATTCACTAAGGGTTAAAAAATAACATACAGGGTTATTTTTAGGGTGTACACTATTGATAACTTCTAAATTTGGAGAGATACAGAGTGGGTTAAATGAGAAAAAAGTTGCGCATTTCGAGCCTGTCTAAGATCTTCCAAAGAAATCGAAGATAGTTCAAGTCGTTGCTGTAATATCCTGAAAAAACTGAAATTGGTCATTTTCGTTTTTATTTAATATCTCCTACAATAAATATGGAAACACCATTAAACTTGGTATGTTTACATAAGTCAACATGGGCCACCACCAGGAAGTTTCTGGAAATATTCATGCCCATTAGATCTCCATGATTTCATAACCAACTTTTGATTTTCTTAAGGGCGTCATATTTAGAGTTTCATTGAGTTTCCATATTATAGAATATATTAAATAAAAACAAAAACTACAAATTTCAGTTTTTCAGGACGTTTCTGTATCTCCTCAAATTTAGAAGTTACCAATGGTGTACACACTAAAAGTAAATACCCTGTATAACTTCCAACTACCGAAATTTGGTGAAATCAACTAAATACTTGGGAATCATTATAAACTGCAGGAAACTCGGCTGAGGGAAGAGCCGGCCCTGCATTCCGCTCGCCGCTTAAACACTTGAGATTTTACGATGGTCAGACCAATAAGAAAATAGGTCACATCATGACCACGTGGTTGCCAATGTTTTGATTCACTGCCTCTGTAACTTGGATATAATATAATTCATAAATTCTATATACTGTGAGAAATTTTAATTAAAAGGCTGTTGAATACTATTTACACATTGCTGGTAAGTTTTTTTGTAAGGTATGCTATACTTATTTGGGGGATCCTTTACAACAATGCACTCAAGCCACTGAATATATCCAACAAATCAATAATTATACTCATTTGATTACTGATTGATATATCAGGTGTTTGTATGTTCTCTCTGTGTGCAATTTTGTTCATAAGAACTTTGCTGAGAGATGTTATGTTAAACTAAGTTCATACAGTCGCGAATAGCGAAAATGATTCTGATTAATTTGAACAGACAATATTCCCGGGTAGAAATGTTTCAATTTCTCGCAAATTCGTAAAATTATAAATATAGGGTCGGGAAAATTGGCTCATTCAAGTTTGACAAATTTTGTAAGTATAAGGCATGAAATTGACATCTGGACATGCGCGAAAACTCCGATTTCCCTCCGGTTATTTTTTAGGTTATGTTATGGCTGTTTGTTTATGTTTATATATTAGGGATAAAATCTTGATTGAAAACTTCCACAGGCAGAATGTGATGAATCCGAGTTTCTTCCGGATGGATCATGCGTCAGCAAAACTTTCATCCTCGATTGCACGGGACATCCGCAGGGCGTGACGATCACACTGAGACTGATTGTTCTATTACCTGTGTTGGTATTTATAGGAAATGGAAATAGAATAAACAGTCGACAATGTGGGAAAATTAATGATATGATATTAAGCTGATTGGTTTTGCCACGTATTTGTGAAAAACGCGCGCCAGCAACTATGTAAAACAAACCCTGATTACGGTTTAGATTATTAGGATGTTTAAGGATTTCAATGGATTCAAACATTTTTCTTTGGATAGGATGGGCCGATTTTGATAGGAACTTAGTATCACTAAGCAAGATTTGGTGCTCCGTGTCCAGATAATGTTCGGCAAGTGCAGAATGGCCCGGTTGATACAGTACGTCCCGTTTCTCCAATATACACTTGTCCACATGAGCATGGCACACGATATACACCACTCGTACTCAATGGTATAATGTCCTTAATCGGTTGGTAATATTGGGATAATTTAGGGAGCCTGGAAAATCTTGTTAGTTGTTATGTCAATTTAGAATTTTGGAGATACGATCGGTTATGTTATTGATATAAGGAAGGAAAGCCATAGTTCGACGGGTCATTTACGTGTCTGTTAGTATTATTGTTGTGGTTAGTAAACTTTTAATAGAGCGCTGGATATTATGATAAGAATAATTGTTGGCAAGTAGAACATTAGTAAGATGATCCAGTTCTCTATCAAGATTTTCAGGATCGGAGAGGGATATTGCTCAATATACGAAGGAATTAATAACGTATTGTTTTTGGGATGGGTGGTGATGGGAGAAACCATTAAGGTACCTATCTGTATGTTGGTTTCCGGTAGACTGAGTGTCCTAGAGAACCATCAATCCACGTATTTCATTTTTTATATTCGACTTTTTGAACAAACTTCTGGTGCTACTATGGGTTCTCCCTTGTCTCCCACGATACATATTTATGGAATCTTTTGAACAACAAGCTCTTGAATCCGCAGATCTAATCTTGATAGAGAACTGGATCATCTTCATAATGTTCAACTTGACAACAATTATTCTTATGATAATATCCACCGCTCTATTAAGAAGTTTACTAACCACAACAATAATACTAACCGATGTGTAAATGATCCGCCGAACTATGGCTTTCCTTCCTTATATCAATAACATAACCGATCGTATCTCCAAAATTCTAAATTGACATAACATACTAACAAGATTTTCCAGGCTCCCTAAATTATCCGATCGCATCTCCAAAATTCTAAATCGACATAACATACTAACAAGATTTTCCAAGTTCCCTAAATTATCCCAATATTACCAACCGATTAAGGATATTACACCATTGAGTATGAGTGGTGTATATCGTGTGCCATGCTCATGTGGCCAAGTGTATATTGGAGAAACGGGACGTACTGTATCAACCTGTGTTAAAGAACACGAACGTTGTATACGGTTGCGTCAACCGGGCCATTCTGCACTTGCCGAACATTATTTTAACACGGGGCACCAAGTCTTGCTTAGTGATAGTGAGAACCTATCAAAATCGGCTTATTCCATCCAAAGAAAAATCCTGGAATCCATTGAAATCCTTAAACATCCTAATAATCTAAACCGTGACCAGGGTTTATCTTACATAGTTGCTGGCGCGCGTTTTTCACAAATACGCGGCAACACCAATCACCTTAATATCATATCATTAATTTTCCTGCATTGTCACCTGTTCTTTCCATTTCCTATAAATACCAACACAGGTAATAGAACAATCAGTCTCAGACGCAGGATCCATCCGGAAGAAACTTAGATTCATTAGGGATATAGTTGGTATATTAAAAAATTCTGTATGAACTTAGCTTTAGTCATTTGTGCGATACCAGAAACTATGTTAGGCAGCAGAATTTAAACGCCACGAAAAGTGTGCCTATATCAATAGGATGTTATTAACAACTAGGTGGAAAAACTAGCACATTTGTAAGGTTTACAAAAAATAAGTTAAGGTGTTAAATTTTTTAAGGTGTGTCCTGACCTGAACGTTTTACTCTGAACGAACCGAACGCGTAGAGCCCGCACGAACGAATTCGGCTAGTCAGGACATGTCTCCGCGCCGAACAGAACGAGCCAAACGTTTTCCATCGGCTGTCGGTAAATCTGGCTTGCTCGCTGGTGCGCAGTCAGGACGGTTTATTCGTAGCGTTCGTGCCATTCGCAGTTAAAATGAGTGAATGGGCGCAATGGAATAGAGAAAAATGTTTTGAATTAATTGATCAGTATGAGAAATAATCCTAAACATGGTTTATATTACAACAAAGCCAGAATAATGAAGTGTTTTCACGCCATATTTTTCTTCGTTTTCTTTTTCCTCTTTGAAGCTAGAGAATGAACTAGGAAAAAAGCACCAGCTGCCACTAGAATAACATCATCCGTGCTTCAAATCTGCGAGAATACTGAAAGTAAAGTGATCGGGAACATGGCGAACACAACATATGCTCCGAACACAGCGAACATTTTCGAGGTCCGTTTGTTTTATTCTTTCGTGCGCGCTCTGCGCGTTCGGTTCGTTCGGAGTAAAATGTTCAGGTCAGGATGCACCCTTAGGAACATCCGTCAGCAAACACTTTTGTTTTAGAACTAACGGGTGTTGAAATTTCTCCTTAAAATTAAACTTATTTCAAAGTAGGGTGAATATGCTAGTAGTCGGCCATTTTTGAAGTAATCTCACTTTTAACTGATAATGACATGGGCATATGTAGACTGAGTGGACAAACTCTGGTTCGCATATATAGTTCGTAGATTACACTATCGCATAGTATAGAGAAAGACAACCTATTTTCGAACGTGAATTTTTACTGCATTTTTATTTCTAATCGGAACCGGTTTGCTAGTAGTCGGCTGTTGATATTTTAGTAGTCGGCCATACCTATACTAGTAGTCGGCCGCCCTAAAACTGTCCATTTCTTACCAGGTCTGAACTGAGTATTTTGGGCCCACATACGGTCGCACATAAGTTTAAAAGGGTTGAATGATATTTTTGCGATAAAAAATTGGCCAGTGGGCAAATTGTAAAAAATATACAATCTTGTACTAAATACATACCTATATTCTGATTGCAAAAGGTTAAAAATAACAAAAACATAAAAATTCTCACAGGTACAAAAACAATAAAAAAAATCTCACAGGTAAACAGATTAGTTGAATTATCCATTCAAAAAGTCTTTTTTCGTATTCCTTGCTGACGTATGGGTCACTTGGTGAGGTTTTTCCGCGACCCGTCCCTGTAGTTTCTGCATATTTCTCTTATTTTGAAGCACCATTTCTCATAACTTCACGAGTTTTTGCAGAGTTTTTATCGTTGTATTGATGAATCTTCCTTTTTACACGGCCTGACATGACCTAAAGATTGTTAAAATCAACTTTTCCATGCAGAGTGCTAAAATAGCATCAGAAATCTTGTGGCCGATTACTAGTAAAAGTACCAAAATTCCTAAGTTCTAGTAGTCGGCCACCAGTTTCGATGGCTCGTAAGATTTTTCCCAAACGTCGTACACACGGCCGACTACTGGTAGAGGCAATAAGCTTATACTAAACCATGCAATAAGACAAAGAGAGAGTGAATATCGCTCTTATTGAATATGAGAGAGAAAGAATAAAATTCTCCCTAGTGGGCCAGTAGTCGGCCGGGGGGGCCGACCACTAGTTAATATCAAAAATTACGAAACTAGTAGCCGGCCAGCTTACTTTTCACAATAAAATTATAGAAAGGCTTTGTTTCCCATCGAATTAAGGTCATTTGATTAAACATCCATTAGGAAAATCTCTTATGAAATCTCTTAATGTTGCACAGCAATTGATACTTACCGTTGTTGATGTGGACTGTCGATGTTCTGCCAGAGATGTTTGGCACTGTATGACGAACAACAACATTTTGAACGGTTTACGCGGGAATACGGTTAGATTTGACGCAAAGCGATGTTGGTCTCCCTGAAGTTCATAAACTGAAGATTTTAATTACACATATAAGGAACTAAAACTAAGCGCGCGATTCAAAATATATCCAATTAAAGAGGTATGTGGCCGACCACTAGATGGGGCCGGCTTACTAGCCTATTCACCCTATTCTATCAGCGGAGATACTGCAACCATATTTCATTATATAATATGACAACATGGAGTGTATATTAATATCAGCCATTAATATAAGAGGGTACCTTAGAACATGTTTTATGTTAAATAATATACACAAATTCTGTTATTGAAAATTAGTCCACCTAAAGGATATGTCATATCGGATTAAGTGCAGAAAATAGAATTCAAGGTGAATAGAATCACAGTTTTTCATTGTGATTAACATTTATGACCCCAGTCAATAAGGATAAATCATTCTTTTATAAAAAAAACACTAGGTAAATAATTTAACTAGGAAACCAAATCTTACCACCACTGAATGGCATGCTGAAGGCTCTTAAAGTGAGACGGCCTTCCTCTTAATATGCTCTGCATGGAAGACAATGCATCTAGAGCAGTTCCTTCAACTACATCAATAACACAAAGACCTTTAGCTGCTTCAATTGTGTAAGATGCATGTACGGCTACTGCTCCACCCATACTGTGACCAATCAGAATTATGGCATTATCGTTTCTTTCTGACAATACTTTTGCAATATCCGATACGTCCCTGAAAATGCCATATATAATTCTAATGCTAGCAGATATTAAATTTTAGGTTACTCAGCAAGGGTTTCAATGGATAAGTCATTATCATTCATTGTCTTGGTATTGCCATGGCCACGAAGGTCTAAAGCTATCACCTGGCATTCAATGTGCTCTGTTATCTCTTTCTAAAATAATTTATAATCGTTACATTGAGACTTTATTCACGTAAACTAAAACAACACATCTAGTGATCTCATAACTTGTTTAGGTTACACCTAGGGTTACACACAGTTCTAAGACTCTGACTAGCAAGAGGAGGCTCGCTCCTGTTTACTTCATGTTGAGATGATTGCAATTTTCACTAAGTAGCCCTTTCAGGACAGCATTATTTTATGCATGCTGTGCTTGGTGGACGGCAGTTATATTAGTGCCAGGTAGATGGGTGTCAAAAACATAAGTACAAAATTTCGCGAACTGTAGCCATCCTCCATACGGCCGTATGGTACATCAACTAGTGCCGATATATATGCCAGCCATCCATATGACACGGCAAGTCAATGTTTAATGTTTGACTCATATATATGACGGTGGTCATAGGCCAGCAAACTGTGTGCCAAATTTGTGTCTGGCAGACATACCTATCAGCAGTTAGCTGTACTGAAAGGGCTAATGAAAAAGTGGACCATAACAAGTAACTCTCAAATTACAGGATAGCCAAGCAATCTCACAACAGTAACCCAAGTAACCAAATTACGACACCTTAACATTCATTATGCACTTCCAAAAAACTTACTGCAAATAAGGCCCAAGTGAGTCCGGAGTACCCACCGCCATGTAAACAAAGTAGAATAGGTCCTGTTTTGCATTTAGAGTAAGTGTGAAACTTTCCTTTGTGAGTTTCTATGCTTTCTTCTGAATCAAAATAATTAGACCACTTGACTGGAGCGAAACTGGGTTTCGAAACACCGCTAAACCTAAAACACCGTCATTACTTAAAGTATTTTAAATTTTTACAATTTCTTACCCTGCCCTTTTCGTGTGTTGGCTTAAAACAGCTTTTCGTAAATCAGACATTTCGAAAAATGCCAAATGTTACATTAAATAATAATAACTTCTTGAGATCAGGTTAACTTCTTGGAGGGTAATGAAATTATCTTATTTGTTCTAAGCCAACAGGCTTATTACCCTTAAAATTTTCACTAATGGATTTGATTATAACTTTCAGTTATAAATAGATATAATAATTGACTATAATTTTCAATCAGAAAATTTAGTAAGTATTGTTAATGTTTATTAAACTTCATAAACAAACGACTGGCGCCACCAGCCCCTTTGAGCAGTAGTTGTTGTTAAGAGCAGACCACAGAACACCAAGGTTAGGTTTTCGAGTTTTGAGCAGAAAATATGAAAATATAAAAGGTAAGGTAGGGTTTTGAAAGAGGGCAGTTTTTGAGTTTTTGAAGAAATGAAATGATGGTTATGGAACAATACAATAACGTTTTATGCACGGTTTATACAGGTTGAAAACCGGACCGGGAACAATGGAAACAAAAATGCTATCCCCTCTACAACAATTTGTGGATCTCCCGTTTATCTCCCGAAAATAACTTGTAAGATCAACCAATAAACAGAGATTTTTATAATTTATGGCGTGGCATATTTTGTTGATGTGGATATTGAAGAAAAATACTTTTCCTGATTTTGTTGTTTATATTTCTATGGTTGATCTTGACTTCTTCATCTCCCGCGAGAAAACAATTACACAACAATAATACATCATGCGATTTGCCATATTAAGAGCATGGACAAGATTGGCCGTATTCGGTTTGCAATAAATAAGTAATCTGGATCGATCCAAACTGATTTCAGATCAGTAGAACGCGTTCGATTGACAGCATAGAGATCATATATATAGGTAGAGTGCATGACAAGACCCTTTTGATGGCAAATTGTGGATTTGCGCATGGGCCTATGGAACATGCGTATTAGACCTTCAGACCGCGCAATTTAAAACAGTGGTTGTTTTTCTGAATTACTATCTCCCTACAAACTTGTATAGTCGAGGAGTGTGCATCGCAGCGGATCCAGCTACAGCGTGTTCCACTGAAGAGTCACCACAGCGACGTTCCAGCCAGGTATTACTATTTCCCACAATTGTCTAAAATTCTTATAAGCGTACTCTATGGCTTTATATAGGCCCTGCAGAGTTTCCGTCGACCCACGGGCGCCTCCGTGGGTCCGACTTTTTCTTTTTCACCTTCATTTCTACTCATAAACTGGATGAGGATTCCTCTTACTGTTTTCCTACAGTGAGGGGGCATCCTCCCCCCCACCCTCACCCCAACCCCACAACTCCCCGAGGCCCTCATTGACTTGATGAAGACCTGCCAAAACCCTTCCACGCCACTGCCCTCACCCGTGGATAACATCCGCAGGCTTGAGGACGATAACAAGTTCCTACGGGAGCAGGTTGTCGCCCTCAACGCGACAATGAGGGAGCTTGCGGCCGCGAGGGCTTCCGCAACCCCCAAACCCCCCCAAATTCAACCCCCCAAGGCCGACTCCAGGTCAACCAACACCACCACCCCACCGCCCCCCCCAAACTCCAACTCCCCCCATGGAGGGTGTGGAGAGCACGGGTAAGCGCAAGGTGGTTCCGGAGCCCCCCTCGAGTGATGACGAGGGCGAATTCCGCCCCGTCAAGTCGAGGAGGGCCCGAGGTGCCAGGGAAGACTTCCCAGCGCTCCCCACCCCCCAAACCCTGGCCCAAATCCAGAAACCCCCTACCCAACCTAATGCAACCCCATCCATCACCGCCAAGGAGGGCATTACCACCATAAATGCTCCCAAATCTATCCAATCTCCTGCTCCCGTTTCGCAGGGCAAACAACCTCCAAACACCCCCTCCACCCCCCAAGTAGCCCCTAACAATACCCCCAAAACTAAATCCATAACCCCAATTGTCCTAAAGGGACAAAAGTAAGTCCCAAAGTCTTCCTCGCCCACAAAATTCAGTACACCAGGGCCACGGATATCCAGCTGGGTATCCGTATCGTGCCAGCCACCTCCGATGACTACAGGGCCATCATTAAGGTCCTGGAAGTCAACAAACTTCCGTTCCATACCTTTCCCACTCCCGAGGAGAAGACTCTCCACGTAATTGCGCGTGGAGTCTCATACGCCTTCTCCGAGGAAGACGTATATTCCGACCTCACCTCCAGGGGCTTCGAGCCAAATACAGTTATCAGGCTAAAGAAACGAAATTGCAGTCCTATGCCTCTCATTCTGATAGTTCTACCCAGAAATCCCAAATCCCTTTCCTTGCTCGAAGACCAAGGTCTACTTGGTCTGACACAGGCCAAATTCGAGCCGCAAAAATCCCCCAATCCGATTATGCAGTGCCACAGGTACCAAACGTTTCGCCATTCACAGTCCAGGTCCACAGCCTCACCTCTGTGTCTAAAGTGCGCGTCCTCGCACTGGACATACGAGTGCCAAAAGTCCAAGGAGACCCCGGCCAAGTGTGCCAACTGTAGCTTGCCGCATCCGGATAGCTACAGGGGCTGCAAGGCCGTCCCAAGGGTGCGCTCCTTCGCCCAAGCTGCCACCCCCAAAACCCCCCACTCCCACTCCTCTCGATGAGGCCCCTTCTTCAATGGCAAAAATCACCCAAATTCTCGCCCCCCTTGGCGATGCCCCCGCTGCCATGGCGCAACTCTCCGCCTTGGTAGATTTCCTTCAATCCCTCCGCAAGTGAGTGGATTCCGACACTATTTTGTTCCATACCTCCTTTCCATTCTAAATGGCGGTAGAAAATAAACATCTTCGGATACTTTCCTGGAATGCCTGTCACATTCTCTCCAAAAAATTCGAGCTTATTTGCTTCATCAACGAACAAAAATTCGATGTTGTCCTGTTGCAGGAAACATGCCTAAAGCCCACCGACAAATTCAATATCCCTGATTTCCATGTGCACAGGCTCGACAGGCAGCTAGCCTACCGGTCAGGGGGCGTGGCCGTACTGGCTCGCAAAGACCTATTCAAAACATTCATATGGCAACCTAGAGGTTGCATCCCTAATTATCCCCCATGGAAATCTAAAAATTTGCTTCTCTTCCGTTTACTTACCCCCAAATAAGCCTATGCTTCAGGCTGACCTACAAAAGCTGTTCGACTTTCCTGGTCCGGTCGCTGCCATCGGTGATTTTAATGCCAAATCCCCCATTTGGGGGAGCAGGCTGATGAATCTCCGGGACAGAGCCTTCGAGAACTATTGCTACACGGCAAATATCCTAACCTTTGGCCCAGACGAACCTACCTTCTACCCTAGAAATCCCACCCATAGACCTGATGTCCTAGATATTGTCCTATTAAAAGACTGCAAACTTGAATGCGATGTTCGCGTAATTCAGGACCTCCGCAGCGATCATAATCCCCTCACAGTTCTTTTGGGGGACACCAAAACCCCCCCAGACGACACCATCACTGTCCGGCGGGTCCTCCCTGGCCCCACTTTCGTAACAATCCTATTCTGAAAGACTGTAACGCCCAAGTATCCGCCCGGAACGTGGTCGAGCTTGAACGCGAGGCCCGGTCCTGGGAACACCGGATATGTAGGGCGCTCGAGGATTCTTCCCGAGAGTATGTTACTAGTCGAAACAGACCCTCTCCCTCCCGATGTTAGACAACTCCTTAAGAGAACCCGCGCGGCCCGAAAAGGGCTTGTCGCACTCTCCATCCTGACCACAGACGAGTAGCCATGCTGCTGATCTCCGAGCTGAAAGATGCTCTACAGCAAGTCTGTTCTGACAGTTGGCAACGACGTCTAGAATCCCTAAATCCCCAAAAACGTAAATACTGGCAAATTATCAAGGCCCTCAAAGGTAACTCCTCCCACCACTCCACGGCCCAAATGGGGTTGTATACACCTCTGAGGAGAAGGCCGAAGCTTTCGCCGACCATTTCTAACTACAATTCCAACCCAATTTAGATCCTGACGATGATCTCGAGTGGGAAGAGGCGATAGAGGCCGAAGTGGGGCGCTCCTTGCGTCAAAACCTCCCGGAACCTCTCCCGTTTTGCACCCACGAAGAGCTCGTCGCCATCATCTCGACTTTAAATGTCCATAAAGCCCCAGGATACGACAATATATCCAACAAGGCAATCAAACTTCTACCCTAAAAACAAATAGTCAAATTCCTAAATCTCATAAACCAGTGGCACCCCGGTCTCATATACAAACTCATCCTTGGCCGTGGTAAAGATAGTCTCTTCTTTCCTGGCCGACTGGACCTTCCATGTCAGAATAGATGGTCTCCTCTCTTCCCGTAAAATGGTAGAGGCGGGGGTCCCCCAGGGCTCAGTGTTGGGTCCCACTCTGTACAATATCTTCACGTACGATATTCCCAGATTTCCCGGCACATCCCTGTACCTGTACGCTGATGATACTGAGATAACCGCTTCCGGTCGTCGCAGTGAGAATGTGTGCAGGGTGCTTCAGGCGGCCGTGGACTCTCTTTCCACAGTCAGTCGTTTTCTCTAAGGGGCGCCAGGCTTCTCCTCCCAGAATTGTTTTGAACGATTCTGAGGTTGATTATTCCACCACCGCGCTGTACCTAGGCGTTCACCTAGACAGCCGGCTCACTTTCGAGAAACACACTGAGCAAACTAGGCAAAAGATCCTTAAAATATTTACAGAAGTATATCCTATGATCCACAAAGGATCTAAACTCCCAATTCAAGCCAAACTAACTCTCTATAAGGCCATTCTTCGTCCCGTGATGGGATGCTGCCTGGCAGCACATGGCAAAAAGTCATCACAGAAAACTCCAAGCGGTCTTAGGACTATCACGGGTGCCGAATGGTACGTCGCCAATCGGCACATCCACCGTGACATGAATATCCCTTTTCTGAATGATTATATCAAGGAACTCTCCTTGATATTGAGTAGTACTATGGCACTGGAGTAGGGCACACTTACCTCGCGTCGCTCTGCGAATATTTGGTATCCTGATAGTAAACAACCAGTATTGTTCTTTACATTACTTATAAGATTTATATAGGTTCGATAGCAGAAATTTTGCTTTATTCTGCACTTATATGTTTGTTAACTGTTAGGATAACATATTATTTATATATAGGCGTTCTTGGGGTGGGCATTAATTCTTTTTAAGAATAACTGAACTGTTTATTTTTAAGTTGGTGCATTCTTGTTCAGATAGTGTTAATGTGAGTTACATTTTATATAATTGTGATGCCTCATAATCGCTGCTCACGGTTGTGAGCTGTTTTTTTTTGTCTATTCGTGTTATGGCTGCTCTTAAATTGGCGCACGTTAATGCAAGATCCCTCTTGGCAGGTTTTACTGAGATTAAGGATAATATTATTAGCAATAATTATGACTTATTTTTAGTGAGCGAAACTTGGTTAACTGATACTATTGACCCTTGCCAGATACAGGTACAGGGTTATGCACTTGTTCGAGAGGATAGGACAGGTCAACGAGGTGGAGGCTTATGTATGTACATAAAAATAAGTTTCGTTATGAAGTAGTCCAAGTAGGTATTTCGGAGGGTTTTCAGCAATTGTGGGTACAAATTATATTGTCTCGTACTAAATACTGTATTGGAGTTATTTACCGGCCTCCAGGCAATAGCGTAGCGCATTTTCTCGAGTCCTTTGAGGAAACTTTATTTAACTTATTACCAAATTTTAATAACATTGTATGTATGGGGGACGTTAATATAGACATGTTAAATTTATCAAATAAGGATGTTTTAAGCTTTACTGATCTTTCAGAAGGTATTGAGCTTACCCAGCCGATCAAAGAGCCTACGAGACACTCTCTTAATAGGTCATCTCTGCTTGACGTTGTCATTTGTTCAAAAAGGATAGAAATTTTGGATAGTGGTGTTCTTAATTTTCATGACTTCACTGATCATGAGGTTGTTTACTGTTTATTAAATGATATAAAAAACAAGAAAACGGCTGAATTTAAAACATTTAGGGATTATAAGGACTTTGATCGTGCTGTGTTTATTGAAGATCTCAAATTATTACCATTCGATCAAATCTTTCATGTAAAAAATATCGATGATAAGATACAGCTCTTCAATGAACTGTTGTTGTAGCCCTTGTTCAGTACCACCCAGATGTATTGCTGGCAGACCTCAAAAAAGTTGGAGACCTTTGCATTTGATGGCTACGTTCTGAGCTCTCACTTCTGCAGGGAGGGAGCTGGGGAGCATGGCGGTGTTGCCATTTTCTGTAGATCTGACATTGTCTGTTTTGATATTGACAACCTAACTCAGAAATATTGTGTGAAGCAGACTTTTGAATGCTGTGGAATCAAAATTCCTAATCAACAAATTATTATTTTGCTGGTCTATCGGTCTCCCATTGGGGGCAGCCTCTACAATTTTTTGCAAATATTTAACTCTCTGCTCTGTGAGATTTTTGACCATGGCTATGAAGTTGTCGTTGGTGGTGATTTTAATATAAATTTATTGGATGTATTTCTAGATAGATCAGGACTATTAATTAAACAGAAGTTCCTAGATTTACTCAGCTGTTATGCTTTAAGAGCGACAATCACAGCACCAACCCGGGTCACACCCACTAGTGGCACATGTCTTGACAATTTCTTGGTTGGAATGGATAGGGACTAAATATAACAGTTATAGTAGTAAGGTTCTTGATCTCTGTATTTCCGATCATTTCGCAATAGTTCTAAAGATAAAGACATTTAAAAATGCCGGTGTTTCTCAATACACCTATAAGCGCAACTTTAGCAGTGACAATTTACGCAATTTTCAGCATGGTTTAAGTCTGGAATCGTGGGATACTGTCCTATCTAACTCATGCCCGGATTCAGCTTTTGATGACTTTCTGAACATTTTTCTGTACTACTTTAATACTCACTTTCCTCGACGACGCGTAAAAGTAAGTAATCTTACCCAACCTAAAAACTGGATAACCCCTGAAATAACACGCGTAAAAAATATACTAACTGCAACTTCAGATCTGTCAAAATGTTACCCTGAGTTTAAAGACATTTATACAACGGTCGACCGATGTTATCGGGGTCTGATTAGGACTGCAAAGAAGAAATACAACGACCATATAATCAACAGTTCTACTAACAAGCCTAAAACTATGTGGGACATTATAAATCGGTACAAATATAAAGAAAAACAGTGTCAAAGCGTTGCACTTCATGACGACGGAATTCCA
Source organism: Pseudeuparius sepicola (assembly GCA_963920635.1). Taxonomy (NCBI): domain Eukaryota; kingdom Metazoa; phylum Arthropoda; class Insecta; order Coleoptera; family Anthribidae; genus Pseudeuparius; species Pseudeuparius sepicola. The sequence continues at coordinate 18,460,474 of OY987305.1, forward strand.
CTCAATAAAAAAGAATCAGCTAATAAATTTAATACATTTTTTAGTTCAGTTGGTTCGGACCTATCCGCAAAGTTCGACGCCCATATTGATTACGATTTTATCTCCAAACACGTCGATGTCAGAAGAGACTCGTTTTTCCTGACACCGGTGACTGAGTCTGATATTGTTACAATTATTAATTCCTTAAAGACATCCAAATCTAGCGGCTATGATGACATATCAAGCCACTTACTGAAACAGGCGAAACATCACTTGCTAACTCCCTTGGCCCATCTAATTAATCTTTCCTTGACTCACGGTATATTCCCCAAACAACTAAAATTTGCTATAGTCAAACCACTCTTTAAAAAGGGAAACCCTCATGATCCCTCTAACTTTAGACCTATTAGTTTACTTTCGACCTTCTCTAACATTTATGAATCTGTCCTAAATAACCGACTTAACCACTTTTTGATTAACAAAAAGATTATTAACCCTACACAGCACGGATTCACCCAAAGTCGTGGCCTTGACACAGCTCTATATAGCTTTGTTTCGGAGGTTGTTGATGCAATCGACAATAAGGCAGCTGCCGTAGCACTGTTCATTGACCTAAACAAGGCATTCGACAGCATAAATCACAATATACTCTTATGTAAGCTGGAGAGATACGGTATTCGCGGCCCTGCTCTTGATTGGTTCAGGTCTTATCTCGAAGGGCGCTCTCAACAAGTTATGCTTGCTTCCTCCCCCGAACATGTCTACTCGGGTGTTTCTAATGTACCCTTCGGTGTTCCACAAGGCTCAATACTTGGTCCACAATTGTTTATTTTATTTACAAACGACCTTTGCAAAGCGCTCTCTTCCTGTCAAGGTTTGCTCTTATCATATGCGGATGACACAAGTTTCATTTTTCGGGCCACTGACCACAGAACTGCTGAAACTACAGCTGATAATGTTTTTTCTGCAATAGCTAAATGGATGAACAAAAACAAGCTGACTGTGAATACAGATAAAACTGCGTGTATGATTTTCCGCTCAACTAGACCTGGTCTGGACTGGAGCGGGGACCTCTCAATCGGAGGGCTCGTTGTTGGTCCTGCCCCCTCCTTTAAACTTCTTGGGATATATTTGGATGAGAGGTTGGAATGGTCAGAGCACATCGATTACTTGGCTGGCAGGCTTAGTTCTGCATGTTATGGCCTGCGTTTTTTGTCGAACCATTGTAGCGGAGAGGTGCTTAGAACGCTTTATTTTGCGAGTTTCCATTCGATTCTACGCCAAGGTGGTTCAAATTACGCAATACGAATCATTTTTAACCTAGGTTATAGAGACAGTTGCAGGGAGGCCTTTCGGAGTAATAAAATATTGACAGCTGTTTCGGTGTACATTTATGAGCTAATGTGCTTCGTTCGAACACATATATATTTATATAACCATAATATAGTTGGTCATAATTATGGAACAAGGCACAAAGACCTCCTTACCTGTAACTTACATACCTCAGCACTGTACGAAAGGGGAGCTCATTACAATGGTTGTGTCCTATATAACAGACTTCCAGACTTTATAAAATCGGCAAGGTCCAATGAGATTTTCAAAGTGAGATTAAAGAATTTCCTAGTTTTGTCTTGCCCTTACAACATTGCCGAATTTCTGAACTCCACCTAACTTCGTTGAGCCTGGTCTCCTTTGCACTCATATTGATAATGCATTTTTTTGTTTTGTTTCTCTTTTTCTTTTTTGTTAAGTATATGTGAATTACTTTTAACTGAGATTTGAGCAATACCTACTTACCCAACGAGGTATCTACTACTCGCTTGTAATCAATGTTATACTTATTATTTGTGTGTTATTTTACTTTATGTGTATGTGAATTACTTTTAATTTAGATTTAAGCAATACTTACCCAACGAGGTATCTACTATTCGTTTGTAATCAGTGTTACATTATTTGTGTGTTATTTTGCTTGACGTATTTTCTATGTAGTATCGCATATGAAAATAAATGTTATATCTATCTATCTATCTATTTGAACGACATGCTCCTATGAGAACCATTAGATGTACTAAACCTAAAGCCCCCTGGTTAACCGATAACATTAAATTAATGATACAACTCCGTGATCAAGCCTTTCTCAAGTACAATCGCTCCTTACAGTCAGAGCATTACGCATACTATAAGCAATTGAGAAACTTAACAACCAAAGCAGTTAAGCACGAAAAGAAAAGTTATCTTCGTCAAAAAATAACTACAGGCAACTCAAGAACGTTATGGAGAGAATTAGAGAGTTTAAATATTTATTCTAATAAAAAAACAATCAGTTGAACTACCGGAAGTTTTGTGTAATGCAGATAACTTAAACGATTATTTCATTTCCTGAGTAAAAGACATTCCAGTAAGTAATTTACAAGGTACCATAGACTTTTATAAGAAACAACGTAAATATGAAATTGGGCATTTACTCTCCTTTACTTTAATCACTCCTGAGGACTTTTCTAATGTACTGCATTCCATTGCTAGTAATGCCTCCGGTAGTGATGAGATTAATATCGCGATGCTAAAACACAGTTGCCCTTACTTAATACCACATAGGTATGACTCATATAATAAATTCCTGTCTGTTGGAAAGTTACTTTCCCCACTCCTGGAAAGTGTCCATTGTTTCACCTCTGCCGAAGGTTGCACAGCCCACAGAATGTAAGCACTTGCGCCCGATAAGCATCCTTCCTGCACTGTCCAAGGTTTTGGAAAAGGTTATCTCTGCACAACTTTCCAATCACTTAGATACCTTTGACATTCTGCCAAGTAGACAGTCTGGTTTTCGGAAGAACTTTAGTTGTGGTACTACCTTGGCTAATATAACTGATGATATTCTGAGAGCTAGGGACGATAATCAACTTACACTTCTAATGCTAATTGATTATACTAAAGCATTTGATTGCATTAATCATTCTATTCTTCTCTCTATTTTACATTAAATTGGTTTCAGTGAGAACACTATAAATGTTTTCGAATGCTATTTGTCTAACCGTATTCAAATTGTAAAAGTAAAGAACGAGATGTCATCCGAAAGAGACCCCCCAGGGGTCCGTTTTATTGGGACCTCTACTTTTTTTCATCTACACAAGTCAATTCCTTCAAGCTTTGGGCACATGCGAAGTTCATTGCTATGCCGATGATACTCAATTATGTAAGTCGTTTTTTCCAGCTGATGTCCGCTCTACAAACGAAACTATTGACTACACTTTACGGGCTTTAGTAAGGCTATCGAAAAATCATGGTTTACGTATTAACGCAGCAAAGTCATCAGTAATGCTGTTCGGAAAGTCAAAGGAACGCCGCGAGTGCCTGGACTGCTTGAAGATAGAGATGGAGGGTACGAGATTGGAATTTGTTGATGAGTGCAGAAATTTGGATCTGATTATGGACACTGAACTGCGTTTTAAAAGTCACATAAATGGTTGCATAAGGAAAGCCATGGCAAACTTAAAAAATATATATTCCAACAAAGATATTCTTGATAGTTCCTCCATCAAGCTGTTATGTGACTCTCTTGTGTTATCTCATTTTTCTTTCTGTGACATAGTATATGGCCCGTGCATTGACTTAGAAACTTCGAGAAGGATACAGCGTATTCAGCATTGTTGTGTCAGACTTATTTTGGGGATTAAAATATATGAACACGTGTCTCATAGGCTCAAGGAGATTTTTTGGTTAAACATGTCCAATCGTAGACATTTACACGTCTGTGTTTTTCCATAAAATTATAGTATCGAAACGTCCGCCATACCTATACAACAAAATAAGATTCAGAACAGATGTGCATAACGTAAACATAAGAAGGAAGTCGCTAATTACCATCCCACCTCATAAGACTCATCTTTATAAAAGATCTTTTCTATATAACATAGCTAAAATTTACAATGCTATTCCCTCAATAACGAAAATGTTTGGAGTTAACACATTCAGGAAGCGTATCTGTGGGCGGTTGTTTGAGCTCCAGTGATGCCTTATTGTATTAAACTGATATATTATGTGAATCACCTTTTGTATTTAGAACTGTTTTGTATATCTTGTGATTTATATGTAGCTTATAGTACATTATCTATTATTATAATGCTTAGGATAAGTAAAAAATTTTGGGGGTTAGGTGTAAGAACGGTTCTTTGAACTGAACCTCGCCTCCACCAAATAGTGAATTTTTTTGTTTTTTTTTTTTCTATAAATTGGTTAAATGTATGTAAAAGTATTATCTATTTGGTTAATAAAAGTCCATTTATTATTATTATTATTATTACTAAAAACCTATACAAAGACGGAGACTCATCCAAACGCTCTTCTCCAAGCTGCTACCAATTATGTCCCCAATCCCGATCTCCCACCCAAAAGGCCCCGACCTACTTTCATCTGAGGAATTTTCTAGTCCTTTTTTCTAAAAAGGCAGCCAAAAAGCCATTTCGTCTGGCGAAACCCTACTCGTAGTGCTTCACTAAACCGCCAAGGCTTCTTCTAGTAGCCGCACACCACTCCCTACAGCCAATTCTCATACAAAATAGGGCTGGAATCCAACCACCATACCCTGAAATAGGCGAGGTTTTTAGTGGGTATGCCCCCTCTGGGGGGTGACTCCCACACTACCACGCGGAACGGCCGCGTGGTGCCTATAAAAGGTTTTCCTCTCCTATCGCAAAACTACAAAAAAAAACCACAATCATAGTAATATACTTACTAAAGTGATGGTTTAGGTGGTTTTAATAGAAGAGTTGGTACCGCATTTTCATTTAGCTGCATTTTGACTTGTTTCGTTTTTAAACACTCTGGTGTAAAATGAGCAGAACATATTCGAGATGATCACTTAATTAGATAAAACACTCAAACAACTAAAACGCGAAGAAACTATTAATAATTAACAGAAAATCGGAGTGGAGTGGAGTACTCCTGAGTAGCTCTGTAGTGCTCTAAGTGTAATACCCGAAAGCGACTCTTGAGTACTCTAAGTGTAATACCCGAAAGCGACTTTGATCTCTATGATTGACAGGTAGGCGCTTTCGGATATGATGTGTCAATCTCTGTGTGCTTGAGACTCCGTTTTGCTTGTGTGCCGTTAATACCCGAACGCAATATAGGATCCAGTTATTATTTTTGTTTTATGTCTATGAATTAACATTAAATTTACGATGCAAATGCTATAATTTGCAAATAGAAATGGAAAAAATGTTGATAGTGAAGTTACAGTAAGTTATATTTTTCGTTAATTAGCGTTGACTCCGCAAGAGAATCAAGGGAAGTCCATAAAACATTAAACTGACAATCAATGATTCTACTGCGCAACTCGGAGCGTCACGTACCTAATAAACGGCTGGTGCTCGAGGGGGCAGGGGGGAGGAAAAAGAGCAACTCTGGAGCATTAAGCTCAAGCATACCCGAAGGAATGAAATGAAAGTGGAGTACTCCTGAGTAGCTCTGGAGTGCTCTAACTGTAATACCCGAAAGCGACTATGGATTTAGCGATATCAAATCATCGTTGTTGGACCAGCTCTTTCGTGAGATAAGTAGGCGCTTTCGGGTATGATGTGTCAAGCTCTGTGTGTTTGAGACTCCGTTTTGCTTGTGTGCCGTTCCTACCCGAACGCTTAACTAGGATCCAGTTATTATTTTTGTTTTATGTCTATGACTAACCTTAAATTTACGATGCAAATGATAGTCATTTTCCGAATATAATAATAATTTGCAAATAGAAATGGAAAAAATGGTTGATAGTGAAGTTATGGTAAGTTATATTTTTCGTTAATTAGCATGTACTCCGCAAGAGAATCAAACTGACAATCAATGATTCTACTGCGCAACTCGGAGCGTCACGTAGTGGTGGTAGTATCGTAGATAGAGGAGGAGAAGATACCGTTTTGCCGTTGTCCACCAGTACCTTTGTATTATGCCAACATAAAGCTCCAAACAATGTAAACAAACATTAAAATCACAACAAAAACGTAAACATCTTTATTTACCTCTGAGTTTTCGGGTTACGTGCCTATTCATAAGTGGCGCATCTGCGGCACAAAACAAAACTATTAACCATTTCCGCAAAATAAAAAGTACTTTGCACTGTATAAAACGCTGTCCACACTTCGAAATATTCCGTAATCGAGCAGGGCTTAGCACACTCCGTCCACAACATATCTCTGGCTTGGTCACATGACATAGTCACGTGAGTACATCCGCCAATCATATATGTTTCTCTGTTAGGAAACATAAATAGAAAACAAACAAATCAACAACAAAAACACCGATCATGTTGGCACCATTTCTTTTTGTTTATTCCGGTATCTTCCCCTCCTCTATCTACGGGTAGTATATGCTCTGGCGTTATTAGTGTTTTTTCTATCAAAATCAAAACTTTACCAGTGTTATTAAAAACGAAAACTCAAATATATAGCACAGAATAACATGAACTAATCTTGTTTTACGGTGTTATGAGAGGATGTTATTCCCGCGTGCACGATCACGTTGGTTTGACACAGGAAAATTTCTTCGATTCCTGATGCCTTCTGATTCAGGACCCTCCTCTATCTACGTTCAGGACCACCTGATCATTTTTCATTGTGTCAATCGAGTTCGGCCATTAAATCCCGGTGCAAGGGTGCAAGTACAAAATAAAAAATAATTGAAGTTTTTTACATCCTACTAGGGTTACAATACAAGTGAGGTGCCCCGTAGATACCAACCAATTTTCTCATTTTATTTTATCAAATAACGCGATACAATGTTAGCCACTTTCTTCAGGTTATGATACAAGCCGCCGAGTATCGGATTATTAAGTTAATCGAAAAACCATGTTGTTTACATTGGGTAAGTACCGAAACCCCAGGACGAATCTACCAGTGATAATAAGGTTCTCCGAAAAACACGCTCCCAAAACCATGTTTGTATATATTTATGTTCTATCCGCCGACAAACACGCGAGCGTCTCGCGTACACCTGCAGGTCCCCGAATCAAGGCAAAAACAATGTCCCAAACTGATATAAAAGGGGGTTACTCCCAACGAGGACCAGTCATCGCAGACCACCACTTGTAGGGCTAAGTCCTGCCCGAGAAACCAGCGAGCGTCCGATGCCGTGCCAGCCATGAGGGAAAGTCGACGCCGATCACCACTTGCAGGGCGAAGTACATCCAGAGTCTGCTGCCTTGTCTGCCATAGAATCATCCCAGAACCGGCTTAAGTACAGTATGCTGTCCGTTGAACTGACCAAAAGTAAGCTATCTTGTTTTGTTAATTTTTTTACGTCTGAGCTGCCCTATTATTGATTGACTAGTTATTTTCATTTTATTTTGACGTAATAAATACTTGGAGCGCCTTGTAATATTTTTCTATAGCTATAATTATAGCAGTGCCGTATTAATGTTAAATACTGATATTTTACGCTAAATTTTAGGTATTTTAAATGCGATTTTGTGCCAATTTTGAATTATTTTTAATAATTTTCGTATTGTTATTATTAGTTGTGTAGTCAGGCCAACTACTTTTAGTGCCAATAATTTTGATATTACTTCTTGGAATATTTTGAGCTACCTACACTTACTATTTTCTGCAGGTTTTATTATCTTCTTAAGCAATAAGCTATTCTTGTTCCCCACCTAGGTTTGGGACCAGTGGGAAAAATTATAGATAATTATTTTGTGTTAAAAACTGTTATTGTCAATTATTTTCTTTTAAAATTATTTAGTGATATTTTAGGTAATAATTCAATTTGTTCACTTTGTGCATTCACAAACTATTTTACAGTACTTCGTAGCTTTTATAATTTATATACCATAGGCGTACCATTTACTTTTTCAATATATGTATTAAAATTCCCCTTTGTTTCCGTTAATCCTTAGACTCACACCAAAAATAAAATAACTTGTGGACCACCCAGTACATACCGCTCGACCAACTAACATCTAACAAGGGTGGCGCACCACAAATGGTGTCAAGTGTGGAGTCAAAAGGATTTTAACGGAGGGGGTGAGATGTCAAATTTGACAGGAAAAAATTTAATTGTGGGAAAAAGTAAAAAATTTTATTTTATAGAAAATCTGAGGTGTAGAAAAGGATAACGATTGTGGGGACAGAAAGATTTTAAAGGAAGGATTGTTAGGAAAATTATCGAAAAGGTAATAAAAGGAAAAAGTTGTAGGAAAATTTATAACAGTAATATTTTAAGGAAACTGTGTGGTGTACTAAGAGATAAAGGTCGGAAAATTTTATAAAAAACGGCAGAAGATAATTAGGTGTTCGGAAAAAGAGGTGCTAGGAGAAACTATTTAAGGGTGAAGAAAAATTCCATCCAAAAATAGAGCTAATTAGGCAATAAAATTTAGGACTTATTTTTATTAAAGAATTTTAAAATGCCAAACGAACAAGTGGAGGCAATCCTGCAATGGCAGGGGTAAACGGCGCGGAAGGTGAGGTAAGAAAGGAAGTAACCTCGAGATTATTAATGGGAATAGAAACTGTACCAAATTATGACGGGAGAGATAAAGTGGAAGAATTTTTAGGGATAATCGAGGAAACTGCGTTATTGACCAGTTGGTCAGAGGAAAAAAAAAGTAGCTATTGTTAGGTTAAAATTAAGAGGTAGCGCCAAGCAATTAATAGAAGCGGAACCGGAATTACAAAAGACAACGGATTGGGCTAAATTAAAGGGTATCTTAAAGAAACAATTTGAACGACGACATGTACCAGGTACGACCATAAAAATGTTCATAGACGCGAGACAGAGAGGAAAGCTGTCGCCAATTTTTGACTAGGCTTAAAATTTTAGGAAACAGGACCGTAACGTTTGTAGATGACCCGGCAAAAACTCAAGTGCTGCAAGAAAAATTAGAGATGATATAACGATGCAATTTGTTTTAGGGTTATTAATGCCAATAAAATAGCAAGTTTTGTCGTTAAGACCAAAAAATATGGAAGAGGCAATAAAATATGCTGAAAGGGAAGAATCTATAGAAATGCCGCATGGTAGGGAATCGAGAGATTAAGAACGAAACAGGAAACGCCAGATCTAGCTGTTACAAGAATACGACGTGCCATAAATGCGGGCAAGGTGGACATTTTGCGCGAGATTGTAGTATACGTAGGGAAATGCCACCGCGAAGCGGCCAGAAGTGTTTTAATTGTCATGAAGTGGGTCACTTTGTTACGGTTCAAAAAGTTTCAAGCGGATAAAAGGAAAGAAAAAAAGAAATTACCTTTTTTTACAATAGAACACTTACATTTCTTCTTCAAATGCCTTTATTTATTTTGCTATAACTTTGTTGCATTTAATTTGGTAATGCTTTAAATTCATGTTGGCTTTCCTATTGTCCGCTAATGTTTTCATAAAATTGGTTTCGCCTCCTAAAGTAGAGTAAAATAATTTTCTTTTATGACTAATTAAATTAATTGTTAACTTACCTGGAAATCCTTGCATTATACTTCTATCCGTTTCGCACTGCTTAGCGCGACCACTGTGTAGGCGCATGTTTACCTTTTTCTGCGGGCTCGGGGACAATTTGCGATCGGCTTTACGAATTTCGCTTTCTTTATTGAAATAAATTTACTGGCTGACCATTGTTTTCCAGCTATCATAGATAGATATAGGTAGTAGTTTCGCCTCACACGCCCTACCTAAAACAAATAAAATAACCGACTGATTAGTTTGATGGGTAGACAACAAACACATAAAATATTTAATAATTACAAGTGTTGCACTCACCTTAGCGTCCTTCTATGATATTATTTCGTGGCCCCGCATCATTGTTGCTGTTATTGTTGCAACTATCTGTTATTTTTCTTCCAATCTCCACATATTTCGGAGAACCGACTTGCCAAACACGTCAATTGTCGCAAACGTCAAGTTCCCGATTTGATCGAGCAGTGTGTCATTAATTCGGTTTCTGCTAAAAGTCCCTAAGTCATGGATTTTGGCGCCTTCACGGAGAGGCTCGCCTTGGGGGGAAGTGCTTCCTTGTTTTTTTTTGGTGATGGTCGGTTGAGGTGAGAGTGGTCGAAGAGGACACGTTTTCTACACCGGGCAGTTTGCCAATTTTTCTAGAATTCATTCAGCAATACCGCAAGATTACTAGTCGCCAAATAGTTTAGTTTTGGGCTAGTCACGTATTTTACGTAATTTTCTTGAGGAATATTGTGACCCACCTTATTTTCATATGGATTCGTCTTGACCATCACCACACCCTTCTCCACACCACGAGGCCACCTCCAACTTGGTAAGTCAGTTCGGAGTACAGCAATATTCCCTTATTTGTGCCCTAAACGCTAATGTGAGTAATGTAACATTTTAGCGTTGGGTGAAGATTTAAAAAGAGAATCTACGCCCATGGAACAGCGTGCCGATTTAAAAACATCTCCGGAGCCCGCTGGCACCCTCTACATTCCGGACCAGAAATTAAAGCGGATCGATATCGAAAATCTTCTGGCATTTTCGCCGGAGCCATCTTGCGGCTAGCGGAAGTAACAATTATTCACAGTCGGTGTCGCTGACTCGAAAGCAAAGTCTAGAAAACAGCACACTGTTTTCTGGGGTATACTGGGATAGCTCGGTGGGAATTACAGATGGGACATTTCGAGTCTGGCAATATCTTGATTTTGACTTTTGACAGGGTTTTACTTGACATTAAGCCCTGGGAATTGGGCCTGGAGAAAGTGAAAGGTTAGAAAGCGATTTTGTGCGAATTTTGGAGCTGAAAGAATATTCTTGGGCAGTGACAGTAATCTGACAAGTTTATTTGTGATTTTCGAAGGCTAAACAATAAAGGTGGTAACCAAGGTAACGAGTTTGAACTGTGATTTTTGAGATTCATTACAATATTATTTGCCCCTTTCACTGCTCCCTTTCGCGACCAGAAATTTACTTGGGGAAAGGACCCGCCCAAATACACTTATTAAACAGGGGTATCATTCCATCCTTTTCCCTTTAATAGAAATCGTATATTACATCAACCACACACGAGCAGAAAATACAGACACAAAATTTTATATTTCCAGCTCCATAGATGGTGTTTATGTTCAACGGGTACGTTGGGATCTATAGTAAACCCTAGAGCTGCGGGCGAGACTTCGAATTTTTTTTAGCCTTGAAACTCTTTTTACACATTGTGAAACTATTGACTAGTGGGGGACTATTATTATTGCCAAAACAAATAACATACAGTGTGTCCAACTTTAAAACTGTACAAATCCGTAAAATCTTCATTTTTGGAGACAATCGCCCAAACTTTTTTTTGTTTGAAAGGCCTTCAAAAAGCGCTTCTTTTGACCGTCCCGTCATTTTCAAAATGCAAATCCAGGGCCGGCTGCGATTTTTTTATACCCTCGATTTTCACGAAAACCATTTAGCGATTTTTTTATTTAAAATCTGACCCCACAGCATTAATCAGAACACCCAAAAACCCCTTTACACCAAATTTGAATAAAAAATATACAGGGAGTTCCAATCTGCAGGGTGTCAAAGTTGAGCAAAATAGGACTTTTAAAGGTATCTGCCAAGTCAAGATTGCCATGGAATCCCCTCAAAACAGTTCAATGGTCTATAGGACCACTCAAGGTATTGGTGTGCAAAGGTCCAATACAAAATATACAGAGTATTCTTATCTGTGCCATCTCAAAATGCTGAATTTTTATGAAACTTTATATGGGTCATGAGTGCTGTAGAATCATTGAAAAAATATTGATAAACACAAAAGTAATGTATTTCTTTAAAATTCCTATTTTGCTCAAATTTGACACCCTGCAGAATAGAACTCCCTGTATATGTTTTATTCCAATTTGGTATATAGGGGTTTTGGGGTGTTCTGATTAACGCTGTGCGGACAGATTTTAAATAAAAAAAATCGCTAAATGGTTTTCGAGAAAATTGGGGGTATAAAAAAATGGTAGCCGGCCCTGGATTTGCATTTTAATAATAGCAGGAAGGTCAAAAGAAGCGGTTTTTGAAGGCCTTTCAAACAAAAAAAGTTTAGGCGATTATCTCTAAAAATGAAGATTTTACGGATTTGTACAGTTTTAAAGTTGGACACCCTGTATAATAATTGTATATGCGTTAAAATGTTCTTACTTATATAATTTATTTATGTTGACAATATTTCTGGATTTGGTATTTAGGTATTTTTTTAATAAATGTGTTTTCTCATTTAACTATTTTATTTTATTCCTCTCTGTCAAAAAATGTTCAAAGGTAATTCTGAATGAAAATGGGTAATTACTTTCTGGCGTGTTCAGTCAATACCTACTTAAAAAATCTCAATTCCTACATGTAGGTACATACATCATAGTCAACAGTTTAAAAAATCCTTATTTACCTACTTTTACTATTTTTGTTTATATCACTAATAAAAGTAGCATTTCATAAAACAGTGTTAGTTTTTTTTATTAAGAAATTCATTTTCGTCAATGTAATTTGAGCAAAAACTGCAAATTAAACAGTTATAGAGGGCAGGCCGTTACCTTGATTTAACTATAGAGAAAAATCAAACGGCAGAACATAAAAAACGCGATCACGTAAATTCAACAAAAGTGTCTACTTAAAACTGAACTTAGCACTTAGCAGCCAATTTTCTAGGAGCCAAAAATTTCAACGTTTATTTTTTGATGAATATTTTTCTTCATTCTCCGGTTTAATCTGCTTAGAAGGTTTAATAATAGTTACCCTTTCTACTTTATTTTTATCAAAATAAATTTGTGGAAATAAGGGCGAGGAAAATTTTTTGCTGCCAGAAAATCGGCTACTAACTTTACACCGGTTTAGTTAGGCACATTGATTTTTAAATGTCTTCCGATATTTGGCCCCGCCTGTTTAAGTTTAAATAGTTACGAGCCGCCACTGATTAAGTGGTGTGGTATCATAGTTTGGCAGATATAAGCAATAATATCGTTTTAACAATGGCAGGCATTGTCCTAGCTAGCTAGCTTTTAAAATTGTTTACTTTACTCCGGCCTTGTTTTTTTCGACAAAAATACACCCTGTATACACTGTGTACTGATAGCAAAGTCTAGTATTCTCTAGACTTTGCTGATAGGTTCGGCCAATTATTGGGGCAACACCAAACAGAATGTCAACTTACAATTAGAATTTTTTTATCGTTTACACCCCTTGGGCACTGAATCGCCGGATACACAGTATATATTTTTATTAGTTACTTTAGCTAAAAAAATAAAAATAAATAACAACCTCTTTCTGTATTCAACATTTTTCCAGAAAAACGCCTAGGTACATTAAAAAATACTCCCTAATAGAGGGAAGGCAATCAGTTTTTTCACTTTTCTCAAAGTTTTCATTTTGGACATATGTTTTGTTTTTCAAATCAACGTAAGAAATTGAAGCAACATAATGTAGATCACTATATCCTAAAAAAGAGAATTTTAAAAATCTGCCAATCCGTTAAAATCGTCAAATATCAAACTGAAATACGCCCAACCCTGAATCTATTCCTAATTTTATAAAAGCCAAATCGTAGAATTATATCACTGGCCCCTTCTCCCTTCTCCCCCCATGTCTATTTTTAGACTTGTTTGCCCCGCCCCGAACACAAACGAGCCTTTTGGAATACGAAATTGTCGAGTACGAAATCTACCACTAATTATCGATTTTGTTAGAGTCATTGTAATTATCGAAAATAGATGGTGCTAAACAGTAGTACTGGACGAGAGCTAAATAGAAATAATAATACCGCTATACACCAGTAGATGGAGTTGGTGCGCGGAGGCGAATGACTGCGATCATTGGAAAAAGTTTTAAATACAATTGAATATCCATAGTCCTTCGCCTCCAAAAGCGCTCGGCATTTTATCTGGATCCGTGAGAGGTCTTTTTAAACCTTCAGTCAACGATTTTAGGCCTTTTTCTCCATACCCCGGACGTCTTTCCCGGGCGACAGAGTTAGATTGTCTCCCCATTGCACAATCAGTCTTCAACAAACCTACATACCATACTCAGGGCGAAGTCGACCGTTCTGGGCAGCTACCCGCCACTTTATGTAATCACAAGAAAAACCCGCAACCAGACTGGGTGGATAATCGACTTACCGGCAAGTCCTCTCCAGTTTATTACTATTATTATTTTAACTTAACATAGTGGCCAAGCGCGAGATAACTGCACAAAATAGTCAATTTATCAATTATTCTGCACCCTTAATTAGCCATTATAAAAGTTATCTGCTATATTTTGCCAAGTTACGTACCTTTTTATCATATTTATGCGTGTGCACCAGGTATAATATTATACACGGGGATTCCTTTGTTCTGTTTTTTTTTCTTTAAGCCTGCCTGTTAATAATTATTATGCAATTGTTTGTAGCTTACCTAATTAATTATCTGTGATATTTGGTTGCTTTATCGAGATATCTATTTTATGGTGTGCTGTATTTTATTATTAGTAGCTTGGCCGATGTTCTCTAGGTTTACAAACTGCGAATATACCCTATAGTTGATAATTTACATATTTTGTTGTTATTGGCAAACAATATTTATTTCCCGTTTTTATAACCCCAGTCACCTGGGTTATACCTCTTTGTACTGTGTTGGGCACTACCAAAAGAAAAACGGGTGGCGCACTCAATTTCAAAGTATACCTTTCTCGATAAGGTATTCTACCTATAGGAGCTAGTCGGTGCATAACAAAGAGGTACCTAATTACTTTGTCAATCCTACAAGATACCGATAAATTTGATCATTCTTTTTTTTTACTCGAACCCAGATATTAGGTAACAAAATTTGGCGCCCAACGTGCGTTACATAACAATAATAATTGTTAAATTTTCCTTTCGGATTGTTTTGGGTATATTGGTGGTTTGTATCTCGCAGTTTAATAATATGAGTAGTTCTTTTTTTTCTATATCAATTTCAGTCTGAATTTTGAATTTTTTTTTCAACAAAATTCATTTCGCCCAGTTATTTACGTAGGTACTTTAGTGAATTTTTTTAAAAATTGTATTGTGTTAGGTCGGCGTAAGGCAGCGGGAGAAATATATACTTTGGTAGTAGGGTGTGTATAATAAAGGAATTTATACCTGTGAACAGTAGTATAGGTATATTTTTTTAAAGTGGATTGTTTGTTACACCACGTTAAACTGTCGTATTTACTTGTTTGAATTTAGTGTAATGGTTTTCAAATTTTTAAAACCTATTTTGGTCAAATATTGTATTTGATATTGGTGTCCTTTTTAACTTGTACAAGTTTCCGGGATTGTTTTTATTTCATATAGGTAGGTAAGATAATAATGCTATTATAGTCCGCACTCCAGCGGCATTTTTTTCTTTAAGCGTGTTTTTTTTTGGGTACGCGCTAATTGAGTCTGCAGAAGGTGGTATATAGTCTAAAAAAAAACTCACTGCAAAAACGGCAGGTGGATATACGTATATTGCAGTAATTACCTTATAAAGAATTTGTTTCTTTCACAGGGGGAGCAAATAAAATTTGTATTCTTTTTAAAGTTGCCTCAAATAGAACAGGATAAATTTGATTTTTTTACGCTTACTTTAGGTGTGTAGGGGTACGTTTTTTTTCGCTTTTCGCCTTTTCTTTTTAGGAGGAGGCGGGGTTTATATAAAGATCCTAACTCAGATACGATTATTTTTTTCTGCCATTAATTTTTTTTTGTCATTTAATATGGAAGTTAACAGACTTTTATCAGAGGAATTATCCTATGAATTATATATACGAGGGTTACCGACTACAGGGAAAACTGTAAATGATAAACGGATTTTGCTGAGGGATCCGCTTAAATTTGAACGATTGGGACAGGCACAGCCACCGACTTTATCATCAATTGATCCGATTCGGGAGCTTTGTTTGTGTAGAGCTAAGCTGATTGCTTTGGAGAATGATATTTCGCGTTTTGATAATGCAAACGGCGATAACGAATTTCGAAGAATCAGAACACGCCTGCTTCATATTAGTTCGCGATTACTGCGCGTAAATGGGCAGGAACCGGTTGATCTATCTATGCGACAGGATTTATCGGTAAAATGTGAACACCTTATGAGTGAGTTGGAGGTGATATATGAGGAGACTCGAGCGCAGAGGAATGATCCGGTTTCTTGTGATCGCGCTGTAGGGCTTGATGATGGAACATCAGCCAGTCTGCCAGAGTCACGCGTAGGACCAATCGCGGATTTGATTTCTTTCGACGATGAGGATCATCAGGCGCCTATAACTTCTTCTCGCATAGAGACCGGTTCGGACCAGCGTTTTGCGGGAGCGAGACCCTCTAACCAGAGAGAACACACGCGTGTTCATTTTTCCGAACCCGAGGTGAGTGCGGCTTCCAGACAGCCGGAAAGCTCTCGGTCACGTATTTCGCGGGTTCAGTCTGGTTCGGTCCTCGACGAAGCGGACAGAAGAAGGCTTGTTATTCCATCTAGCCAGAGTTTGGGAACGTTTAAGACTAATCCGGTTACCGCGAGTGGTCAGCCTATTCCTGTAGATCCTCAGCGGTTGGTTTTCGCATCGTATAGTAGCGGGGGTGTTGTCAATCGTGAGCCACATGCGAACCCTTTCAAGCCTCTACCTTCGACGGCACATACCCACGTAACTTTTTCGAGTCCAAGATCGCATCGCGTTCTGCGGGTCGATGACGTTGCGCAAGATTTTTACGAGGATGACGATTATTATTCTCGACTACCTAACGTGGATTCTACCATACCTCGAGCGCAACAGCTGTCTCACTCGGATCCTTTTGTCAATTTCGGCGATCGCTTGGATAACTTCCAGTTTTCTCCTCTGCGGGGTCTGTCTCGTCCGTCTAATTCTTACCCGGGGTCAGAGCACTCGCCTAAGTCGTTGGATGTGGGGCGATGGAACTTGACGTTCGATGGACAGGGAAGCGTAAACGATTTCCTTGAGCGGTTGGAAGAGTTGCGACTGTCGCGAGGTGTATCTAAGCAGCAGTTACTGAGGTCAGCTCCAGAGTTGTTTACTCGAGATGCACTTCTGTGGTATCGTACTAATATTTTTAGTAGTTGGGATGAACTGGTTGCCCAGTTGCGTGACGCGTTTCAACCGTTTGACTACGAGTTCGGACTCTGGGATGAGATTCGGCGTAGGACACAAGGTGCTCAGGAGCGCGTAATGGGCTTCGTTACTGCTATGGAAAACCTTTTTAGGAAACTCCCTGACTTTCCATCGGAGTCTACTAGGTTGCAACTGATCCGCCGAAATCTTCTGCCTTATATTCAGAGTAGGCTAGCTACGCACAATATACCCTCCATTTCTGAGTTGATTAAACTGGGTAGAGCTGTTGAGGAAACCGAGGCGCGTGTTCAGCGATTCAATCCTCCTCCTACAAATTATAGGCAGCTGTTGGAACCTTCGTTAGCGTATCACCGACCTTCTTCTACACCATATGTCAGCGTTATACATGGTTCGAATGACCCCCCTCTCTCTCTCTTGGACCAACCTAATATTGATGTTGTCACTACCGAGCCAGTGTTCTGTTGGAACTGCAAGGAACCTGGACACCGTTTTCGAAAATGTTCAAAGCCTAGGCGTCGATTTTGCTATTTGTGCGGTAAAGATAATGTGACATCGAAGGAATGTCCATCTTGCTCAAAAAACGGGAATGCGGGAAGGCGAAATTAGATGGCCAGACGCCTTACCCGATATCAAGAGCAGATGCTTTGGCCGAAATAATTCGTCATCAGGCACAAGTCGATTATGTGTTGGCCCATTCTGAAAATGATTTGAGGCCTTATCTTGAGGTTAAGGTTTTTGGAAAGAATATGTTAGGTCTTTTAGATAGTGGATGCACCCAGACTTGCATAGGATCAAGGAGCTGGGATATCTTAAAGGGTTTCTTTGGAATTGATTCTTTGGAAACGTCACTCTGTTATACCGCTAGTGGACAAGCGTGTCATGCTGGTGTAGTGGAGATACCTTTTCAACTTGAAGGTCGCGTTGTTGTTTTGGAAACGTTAGTAGTTCCTGAGTTCCCGCATGTTTTAATCTTGGGAATTGATTTCTGGTTAAGGATGCGGCTGGTGCCGGATTTGTTTTCTAACGAGTGGAAATTCCGAAGCCTGAGAGATGACTACTTTCCCGAGGTTTGCGCTATACATTCAGTTGATACTCTTCAGCCCGTGCAGCGAGACACGCTTAAGAGTTTAATTGAAGATACTTTTTCTGCTCTGGGTGACGAGTTGGGGTGTGCCACAGACGTAGAACTTGTCATTAAAACTACCTCAGACCCTATAAAACAAAGATATTATCCTTTATCCCCGGCTCTTCAAAAGGCTGTGAACTCGGAGTTGGAGGTCATGCTGTCTCAGGGTATTGTTGAGCCCTCAGAATCTCCTTGGTCCTCTCCCATCGTTATGATTCCAAAGAAATCGGGAGGTTGGCGCTTTTGCGTGGACTATCGCGCTTTGAATAAAGTTACTGTCCCCGATGCATATCCAATCCCATATGTCAGCGCGACATTGGATAAATTACGAGATGCGAGATATCTAAGTACCCTCGACATAAAGTCAGCGTATTGGCAGATTCCGATTTCCAGGGAATCTCGCCCATTAACGGCTTTTACGGTGCCTTCCAGGGGGCTTTTTTATTTTAAGCGTATGCCGTTTGGGTTGACCAATGCCCCGGCCGTTTGGCAACGCTTGATAGATAGGGTCGTTGGTGTTGACTTGGAAACGCACGTATTCGTGTATTTGGATGATGTCGTTATATGTACACCTACGTTTGAAAAACATATTGAGGTACTGCGTGCTGTTTTGGATAGGATAGCGAAGGCTGGTCTCACCCTTAACCGTGAGAAATGCAACTTTTGTAAGTCGGAATTGAAATATCTGGGATATGTGGTTAACTCTGGGGGTCTTCTGGTCGATCCTGAGAAAGTGGAGGCAATTTTAAAGATTCCTACACCTACCTCTGTTTCGGAAATTCGTAGAATAGTGGGTCTCGCATCCTGGTATAGACGTTTTGTTCCGGATTTTTCCAGTATAATATCTCCGCTGACATCTCTGACGCGGAAGGGTATTAAATTCATTTGGGACGAAAAATGCGAGGCTACTTTTCGGAAAGTTAAGGATTGTCTGGTACAGGCTCCTGTTCTCTCTTGTCCGGACTTTAATTCTCCGTTCACCATTCAATGCGACGCATCAGATTTCGGACTTGGGGCGGTGTTATCACAACAGATCGATGGAGAAGAACGTGTTATCTCTTATTTGAGTAGATCTTTAACGAAATGCGAGAGAAAATTCACAACAACCGAGAAAGAATGCTTAGCCGTTTTGTTTGCTATTGAAAAGTTACGACCGTATATTGAAGGCTCTAAATTCACAGTTATCACTGACCATTATAGTTTGAAGTGGTTAAATTCGATAAAGGATCCCGTGGGACGCATTGCGCGCTGGGCTCTCAGGTTACAACAATATAATTTTGACATCGTTCATAGAAAGGGGCGCGACCACGTTGTGCCTGATACACTTTCTCGTAGTGTACCCGTGGTGGATCTCGTTGATATCGAAGAAGTAACAGAACCTGTTTCCGATAAGTGGTATCTTCAAATGATTAAGAAGGTTAAGAACAATCCATCTAAATATCCAATTTGGTGGGTTGAAGAAGAACGTCTATATAAACGTGTTAAACATCCTTATCCGGGGCTTGCCTATCCAGAGGACCTATGGGTTGTCGTACTTCCTCGTGAAAGGCGTGCCTCCTGTATAGAGTTTTACCACGATCCGCCTACGTGTGGTCACTTAGGAGTGTACAAGACCTTCAATCGCCTGTCCGCCAAATATTACTGGCCAAATATGCGGTCAGATGTGGCGAGGTATGTTAGGCGCTGCCAGGTCTGTTTGAGCAATAAGCCCTCTCAGCAGCCGCGTGCCGGACAATCGAGAAGTCTCCAGCCTACTACCACCCGTCCGTGGCAGCTGATTAGCGTCGATCTTGTAGGCCCACTACCTCGGTCTTCGCAGGGCTATCGCTTTATCTTGTCGGTTGTCGACTGTTTTTCAAAGTACGTATTATTCTTCCCATTGCGTACGGCGACCGCGCCAAGTATAGTTCG
Source organism: Pseudeuparius sepicola (assembly GCA_963920635.1). Classification (NCBI taxonomy): domain Eukaryota; kingdom Metazoa; phylum Arthropoda; class Insecta; order Coleoptera; family Anthribidae; genus Pseudeuparius; species Pseudeuparius sepicola. The sequence continues at coordinate 18,480,500 of OY987305.1, forward strand.
CTGGTTGGAGGATCACGTGATTTTAGTATACGGTGCGCCGGAAAGGATAATTGTGGATAATGGACCTCAATTTCGAAGCAAGCTTTTTCAAGATACTATGTCTGACTATAATATCCAAATTCGTTTTACTGCTAACTATCACCCTCAAGCAAACCCCGTCGAGCGCGTACACCGAGTTTTGAAAACAATACTCTCGAGTTATGTTGCTGAGGACCATAGAAAATGGGATCGTTATCTGGCGAAAGTAGGTTGCGCGATCCGATCCTCTAGGCATGAAGTCACTGCATTAACACCAAATTTCATCAATTTCGGTCGCGAGGTATCATTCTCCGAGCCAGCTAAAGCCATACCCGAAAATCTCATTGACCTCACTGAACCTTTAGATTTTCAAGCACGTACTCAGGTTCTACATAAGGTTTTCGAGGATGTTCAAAAGCGGTTACAGAAGGCTCATAAGATTGGTAGCAAAACTTACAATCTACGTAAGCGTCCGGATCGATTCCAAGTACATCAGCAGGTGTGGAAGCGCGATTACCATCTATCAGACGCATCCAAAAATTTCACGTCCAAGCTTGCCAATAAGTTCTCTGGTCCATACCGAATTACTAAAGTAGTGTCCCCTTGGACATACGAGCTCGTCGACCTTGCTGGTAAAAATGTAGGGACTTGGAATATTAACGATTTGAAATCGCATCCTCCAGATGACCCTGTCGCTCCATAGTTTAGATTTCATTTTCATTCGCGAACGTTCTGATGGACATATGTTTGTTTTAGTTATTGTGGATAAGTACATATAATGTGTAGCAAGATAAAAGTTTCATTGAAACTTTTTTTTGGGAAAGGGGGGTGTTGTTACGGTTCAAAAAGTTTCAAGCGGATAAAGGGAAAGAAAAAAGAAATTACCTTTTTTTTACAATAGAACACTTACATTTCTTCTTCAAATGCCTTTATTTATTTTGCTATAACTTTGTTGCATTTAATTTGGTAATGCTTTAAATTCATGTTGGCTTTCCTATTGTCCGCTAATGTTTTCATAAAATTGGTTTCGCCTCCTAAAGTAGAGTAAAATAATTTTCTTTTATGACTAATTAAATTAATTGTTAACTTACCTGGAAATCCTTGCATTATACTTCTATCCGTTTCGCACTGCTTAGCGCGACCACTGTGTAGGCGCATGTTTACCTTTTTCTGCGGGCTCGGGGACAATTTGCGATCGGCTTTACGAATTTCGCTTTCTTTATTGAAATAAATTTACTGGCTGACCATTGTTTTCCAGCTATCATAGATAGATATAGGTAGTAGTTTCGCCTCACACGCCCTACCTAAAACAAATAAAATAACCGACTGATTAGTTTGATGGGTAGACAACAAACACATAAAATATTTAATAATTACAAGTGTTGCACTCACCTTAGCGTCCTTCTATGATATTATTTCGTGGCCCCGCATCATTGTTGCTGTTATTGTTGCAACTATCTGTTATTTTTCTTCCAATCTCCACATATTTCGGAGAACCGACTTGCCAAACACGTCAATTGTCGCAAACGTCAAGTTCCCGATTTGATCGAGCAGTGTGTCATTAATTCGGTTTCTGCTAAAAGTCCCTAAGTCATGGATTTTGGCGCCTTCACGGAGAGGCTCGCCTTGGGGGGAAGTGCTTCCTTGTTTTTTTTTGGTGATGGTCGGTTGAGGTGAGAGTGGTCGAAGAGGACACGTTTTCTACACCGGGCAGTTTGCCAATTTTTCTAGAATTCATTCAGCAATACCGCAAGATTACTAGTCGCCAAATAGTTTAGTTTTGGGCTAGTCACGTATTTTACGTAATTTTCTTGAGGAATATTGTGACCCACCTTATTTTCATATGGATTCGTCTTGACCATCACCACACCCTTCTCCACACCACGAGGCCACCTCCAACTTGGTAAGTCAGTTCGGAGTACAGCAATATTCCCTTATTTGTGCCCTAAACGCTAATGTGAGTAATGTAACATTTTAGCGTTGGGTGAAGATTTAAAAAGAGAATCTACGCCCATGGAACAGCGTGCCGATTTAAAAACATCTCCGGAGCCCGCTGGCACCCTCTACATTCCGGACCAGAAATTAAAGCGGATCGATATCGAAAATCTTCTGGCATTTTCGCCGGAGCCATCTTGCGGCTAGCGGAAGTAACAATTATTCACAGTCGGTGTCGCTGACTCGAAAGCAAAGTCTAGAAAACAGCACACTGTTTTCTGGGGTATACTGGGATAGCTCGGTGGGAATTACAGATGGGACATTTCGAGTCTGGCAATATCTTGATTTTGACTTTTGACAGGGTTTTACTTGACATTAAGCCCTGGGAATTGGGCCTGGAGAAAGTGAAAGGTTAGAAAGCGATTTTGTGCGAATTTTGGAGCTGAAAGAATATTCTTGGGCAGTGACAGTAATCTGACAAGTTTATTTGTGATTTTCGAAGGCTAAACAATAAAGGTGGTAACCAAGGTAACGAGTTTGAACTGTGATTTTTGAGATTCATTACAATATTATTTGCCCCTTTCACTGCTCCCTTTCGCGACCAGAAATTTACTTGGGGAAAGGACCCGCCCAAATACACTTATTAAACAGGGGTATCATTCCATCCTTTTCCCTTTAATAGAAATCGTATATTACATCAACCACACACGAGCAGAAAATACAGACACAAAATTTTATATTTCCAGCTCCATAGATGGTGTTTATGTTCAACGGGTACGTTGGGATCTATAGTAAACCCTAGAGCTGCGGGCGAGACTTCGAATTTTTTTTAGCCTTGAAACTCTTTTTACACATTGTGAAACTATTGACTAGTGGGGGACTATTATTATTGCCAAAACAAATAACATACAGTGTGTCCAACTTTAAAACTGTACAAATCCGTAAAATCTTCATTTTTGGAGACAATCGCCCAAACTTTTTTTTGTTTGAAAGGCCTTCAAAAAGCGCTTCTTTTGACCGTCCCGTCATTTTCAAAATGCAAATCCAGGGCCGGCTGCGATTTTTTTATACCCTCGATTTTCACGAAAACCATTTAGCGATTTTTTTATTTAAAATCTGACCCCACAGCATTAATCAGAACACCCAAAAACCCCTTTACACCAAATTTGAATAAAAAATATACAGGGAGTTCCAATCTGCAGGGTGTCAAAGTTGAGCAAAATAGGACTTTTAAAGGTATCTGCCAAGTCAAGATTGCCATGGAATCCCCTCAAAACAGTTCAATGGTCTATAGGACCACTCAAGGTATTGGTGTGCAAAGGTCCAATACAAAATATACAGAGTATTCTTATCTGTGCCATCTCAAAATGCTGAATTTTTATGAAACTTTATATGGGTCATGAGTGCTGTAGAATCATTGAAAAAATATTGATAAACACAAAAGTAATGTATTTCTTTAAAATTCCTATTTTGCTCAAATTTGACACCCTGCAGAATAGAACTCCCTGTATATGTTTTATTCCAATTTGGTATATAGGGGTTTTGGGGTGTTCTGATTAACGCTGTGCGGACAGATTTTAAATAAAAAAAATCGCTAAATGGTTTTCGAGAAAATTGGGGGTATAAAAAAATGGTAGCCGGCCCTGGATTTGCATTTTAATAATAGCAGGAAGGTCAAAAGAAGCGGTTTTTGAAGGCCTTTCAAACAAAAAAAGTTTAGGCGATTATCTCTAAAAATGAAGATTTTACGGATTTGTACAGTTTTAAAGTTGGACACCCTGTATAATAATTGTATATGCGTTAAAATGTTCTTACTTATATAATTTATTTATGTTGACAATATTTCTGGATTTGGTATTTAGGTATTTTTTTAATAAATGTGTTTTCTCATTTAACTATTTTATTTTATTCCTCTCTGTCAAAAAATGTTCAAAGGTAATTCTGAATGAAAATGGGTAATTACTTTCTGGCGTGTTCAGTCAATACCTACTTAAAAAATCTCAATTCCTACATGTAGGTACATACATCATAGTCAACAGTTTAAAAAATCCTTATTTACCTACTTTTACTATTTTTGTTTATATCACTAATAAAAGTAGCATTTCATAAAACAGTGTTAGTTTTTTTTATTAAGAAATTCATTTTCGTCAATGTAATTTGAGCAAAAACTGCAAATTAAACAGTTATAGAGGGCAGGCCGTTACCTTGATTTAACTATAGAGAAAAATCAAACGGCAGAACATAAAAAACGCGATCACGTAAATTCAACAAAAGTGTCTACTTAAAACTGAACTTAGCACTTAGCAGCCAATTTTCTAGGAGCCAAAAATTTCAACGTTTATTTTTTGATGAATATTTTTCTTCATTCTCCGGTTTAATCTGCTTAGAAGGTTTAATAATAGTTACCCTTTCTACTTTATTTTTATCAAAATAAATTTGTGGAAATAAGGGCGAGGAAAATTTTTTGCTGCCAGAAAATCGGCTACTAACTTTACACCGGTTTAGTTAGGCACATTGATTTTTAAATGTCTTCCGATATTTGGCCCCGCCTGTTTAAGTTTAAATAGTTACGAGCCGCCACTGATTAAGTGGTGTGGTATCATAGTTTGGCAGATATAAGCAATAATATCGTTTTAACAATGGCAGGCATTGTCCTAGCTAGCTAGCTTTTAAAATTGTTTACTTTACTCCGGCCTTGTTTTTTTCGACAAAAATACACCCTGTATACACTGTGTACTGATAGCAAAGTCTAGTATTCTCTAGACTTTGCTGATAGGTTCGGCCAATTATTGGGGCAACACCAAACAGAATGTCAACTTACAATTAGAATTTTTTTATCGTTTACACCCCTTGGGCACTGAATCGCCGGATACACAGTATATATTTTTATTAGTTACTTTAGCTAAAAAAATAAAAATAAATAACAACCTCTTTCTGTATTCAACATTTTTCCAGAAAAACGCCTAGGTACATTAAAAAATACTCCCTAATAGAGGGAAGGCAATCAGTTTTTTCACTTTTCTCAAAGTTTTCATTTTGGACATATGTTTTGTTTTTCAAATCAACGTAAGAAATTGAAGCAACATAATGTAGATCACTATATCCTAAAAAAGAGAATTTTAAAAATCTGCCAATCCGTTAAAATCGTCAAATATCAAACTGAAATACGCCCAACCCTGAATCTATTCCTAATTTTATAAAAGCCAAATCGTAGAATTATATCACTGGCCCCTTCTCCCTTCTCCCCCCATGTCTATTTTTAGACTTGTTTGCCCCGCCCCGAACACAAACGAGCCTTTTGGAATACGAAATTGTCGAGTACGAAATCTACCACTAATTATCGATTTTGTTAGAGTCATTGTAATTATCGAAAATAGATGGTGCTAAACAGTAGTACTGGACGAGAGCTAAATAGAAATAATAATACCGCTATACACCAGTAGATGGAGTTGGTGCGCGGAGGCGAATGACTGCGATCATTGGAAAAAGTTTTAAATACAATTGAATATCCATAGTCCTTCGCCTCCAAAAGCGCTCGGCATTTTATCTGGATCCGTGAGAGGTCTTTTTAAACCTTCAGTCAACGATTTTAGGCCTTTTTCTCCATACCCCGGACGTCTTTCCCGGGCGACAGAGTTAGATTGTCTCCCCATTGCACAATCAGTCTTCAACAAACCTACATACCATACTCAGGGCGAAGTCGACCGTTCTGGGCAGCTACCCGCCACTTTATGTAATCACAAGAAAAACCCGCAACCAGACTGGGTGGATAATCGACTTACCGGCAAGTCCTCTCCAGTTTATTACTATTATTATTTTAACTTAACATAGTGGCCAAGCGCGAGATAACTGCACAAAATAGTCAATTTATCAATTATTCTGCACCCTTAATTAGCCATTATAAAAGTTATCTGCTATATTTTGCCAAGTTACGTACCTTTTTATCATATTTATGCGTGTGCACCAGGTATAATATTATACACGGGGATTCCTTTGTTCTGTTTTTTTTTCTTTAAGCCTGCCTGTTAATAATTATTATGCAATTGTTTGTAGCTTACCTAATTAATTATCTGTGATATTTGGTTGCTTTATCGAGATATCTATTTTATGGTGTGCTGTATTTTATTATTAGTAGCTTGGCCGATGTTCTCTAGGTTTACAAACTGCGAATATACCCTATAGTTGATAATTTACATATTTTGTTGTTATTGGCAAACAATATTTATTTCCCGTTTTTATAACCCCAGTCACCTGGGTTATACCTCTTTGTACTGTGTTGGGCACTACCAAAAGAAAAACGGGTGGCGCACTCAATTTCAAAGTATACCTTTCTCGATAAGGTATTCTACCTATAGGAGCTAGTCGGTGCATAACAAAGAGGTACCTAATTACTTTGTCAATCCTACAAGATACCGATAAATTTGATCATTCTTTTTTTTTACTCGAACCCAGATATTAGGTAACAAAATTTGGCGCCCAACGTGCGTTACATAACAATAATAATTGTTAAATTTTCCTTTCGGATTGTTTTGGGTATATTGGTGGTTTGTATCTCGCAGTTTAATAATATGAGTAGTTCTTTTTTTTCTATATCAATTTCAGTCTGAATTTTGAATTTTTTTTTCAACAAAATTCATTTCGCCCAGTTATTTACGTAGGTACTTTAGTGAATTTTTTTAAAAATTGTATTGTGTTAGGTCGGCGTAAGGCAGCGGGAGAAATATATACTTTGGTAGTAGGGTGTGTATAATAAAGGAATTTATACCTGTGAACAGTAGTATAGGTATATTTTTTTAAAGTGGATTGTTTGTTACACCACGTTAAACTGTCGTATTTACTTGTTTGAATTTAGTGTAATGGTTTTCAAATTTTTAAAACCTATTTTGGTCAAATATTGTATTTGATATTGGTGTCCTTTTTAACTTGTACAAGTTTCCGGGATTGTTTTTATTTCATATAGGTAGGTAAGATAATAATGCTATTATAGTCCGCACTCCAGCGGCATTTTTTTCTTTAAGCGTGTTTTTTTTTGGGTACGCGCTAATTGAGTCTGCAGAAGGTGGTATATAGTCTAAAAAAAAACTCACTGCAAAAACGGCAGGTGGATATACGTATATTGCAGTAATTACCTTATAAAGAATTTGTTTCTTTCACAGGGGGAGCAAATAAAATTTGTATTCTTTTTAAAGTTGCCTCAAATAGAACAGGATAAATTTGATTTTTTTACGCTTACTTTAGGTGTGTAGGGGTACGTTTTTTTTCGCTTTTCGCCTTTTCTTTTTAGGAGGAGGCGGGGTTTATATAAAGATCCTAACTCAGATACGATTATTTTTTTCTGCCATTAATTTTTTTTTGTCATTTAATATGGAAGTTAACAGACTTTTATCAGAGGAATTATCCTATGAATTATATATACGAGGGTTACCGACTACAGGGAAAACTGTAAATGATAAACGGATTTTGCTGAGGGATCCGCTTAAATTTGAACGATTGGGACAGGCACAGCCACCGACTTTATCATCAATTGATCCGATTCGGGAGCTTTGTTTGTGTAGAGCTAAGCTGATTGCTTTGGAGAATGATATTTCGCGTTTTGATAATGCAAACGGCGATAACGAATTTCGAAGAATCAGAACACGCCTGCTTCATATTAGTTCGCGATTACTGCGCGTAAATGGGCAGGAACCGGTTGATCTATCTATGCGACAGGATTTATCGGTAAAATGTGAACACCTTATGAGTGAGTTGGAGGTGATATATGAGGAGACTCGAGCGCAGAGGAATGATCCGGTTTCTTGTGATCGCGCTGTAGGGCTTGATGATGGAACATCAGCCAGTCTGCCAGAGTCACGCGTAGGACCAATCGCGGATTTGATTTCTTTCGACGATGAGGATCATCAGGCGCCTATAACTTCTTCTCGCATAGAGACCGGTTCGGACCAGCGTTTTGCGGGAGCGAGACCCTCTAACCAGAGAGAACACACGCGTGTTCATTTTTCCGAACCCGAGGTGAGTGCGGCTTCCAGACAGCCGGAAAGCTCTCGGTCACGTATTTCGCGGGTTCAGTCTGGTTCGGTCCTCGACGAAGCGGACAGAAGAAGGCTTGTTATTCCATCTAGCCAGAGTTTGGGAACGTTTAAGACTAATCCGGTTACCGCGAGTGGTCAGCCTATTCCTGTAGATCCTCAGCGGTTGGTTTTCGCATCGTATAGTAGCGGGGGTGTTGTCAATCGTGAGCCACATGCGAACCCTTTCAAGCCTCTACCTTCGACGGCACATACCCACGTAACTTTTTCGAGTCCAAGATCGCATCGCGTTCTGCGGGTCGATGACGTTGCGCAAGATTTTTACGAGGATGACGATTATTATTCTCGACTACCTAACGTGGATTCTACCATACCTCGAGCGCAACAGCTGTCTCACTCGGATCCTTTTGTCAATTTCGGCGATCGCTTGGATAACTTCCAGTTTTCTCCTCTGCGGGGTCTGTCTCGTCCGTCTAATTCTTACCCGGGGTCAGAGCACTCGCCTAAGTCGTTGGATGTGGGGCGATGGAACTTGACGTTCGATGGACAGGGAAGCGTAAACGATTTCCTTGAGCGGTTGGAAGAGTTGCGACTGTCGCGAGGTGTATCTAAGCAGCAGTTACTGAGGTCAGCTCCAGAGTTGTTTACTCGAGATGCACTTCTGTGGTATCGTACTAATATTTTTAGTAGTTGGGATGAACTGGTTGCCCAGTTGCGTGACGCGTTTCAACCGTTTGACTACGAGTTCGGACTCTGGGATGAGATTCGGCGTAGGACACAAGGTGCTCAGGAGCGCGTAATGGGCTTCGTTACTGCTATGGAAAACCTTTTTAGGAAACTCCCTGACTTTCCATCGGAGTCTACTAGGTTGCAACTGATCCGCCGAAATCTTCTGCCTTATATTCAGAGTAGGCTAGCTACGCACAATATACCCTCCATTTCTGAGTTGATTAAACTGGGTAGAGCTGTTGAGGAAACCGAGGCGCGTGTTCAGCGATTCAATCCTCCTCCTACAAATTATAGGCAGCTGTTGGAACCTTCGTTAGCGTATCACCGACCTTCTTCTACACCATATGTCAGCGTTATACATGGTTCGAATGACCCCCCTCTCTCTCTCTTGGACCAACCTAATATTGATGTTGTCACTACCGAGCCAGTGTTCTGTTGGAACTGCAAGGAACCTGGACACCGTTTTCGAAAATGTTCAAAGCCTAGGCGTCGATTTTGCTATTTGTGCGGTAAAGATAATGTGACATCGAAGGAATGTCCATCTTGCTCAAAAAACGGGAATGCGGGAAGGCGAAATTAGATGGCCAGACGCCTTACCCGATATCAAGAGCAGATGCTTTGGCCGAAATAATTCGTCATCAGGCACAAGTCGATTATGTGTTGGCCCATTCTGAAAATGATTTGAGGCCTTATCTTGAGGTTAAGGTTTTTGGAAAGAATATGTTAGGTCTTTTAGATAGTGGATGCACCCAGACTTGCATAGGATCAAGGAGCTGGGATATCTTAAAGGGTTTCTTTGGAATTGATTCTTTGGAAACGTCACTCTGTTATACCGCTAGTGGACAAGCGTGTCATGCTGGTGTAGTGGAGATACCTTTTCAACTTGAAGGTCGCGTTGTTGTTTTGGAAACGTTAGTAGTTCCTGAGTTCCCGCATGTTTTAATCTTGGGAATTGATTTCTGGTTAAGGATGCGGCTGGTGCCGGATTTGTTTTCTAACGAGTGGAAATTCCGAAGCCTGAGAGATGACTACTTTCCCGAGGTTTGCGCTATACATTCAGTTGATACTCTTCAGCCCGTGCAGCGAGACACGCTTAAGAGTTTAATTGAAGATACTTTTTCTGCTCTGGGTGACGAGTTGGGGTGTGCCACAGACGTAGAACTTGTCATTAAAACTACCTCAGACCCTATAAAACAAAGATATTATCCTTTATCCCCGGCTCTTCAAAAGGCTGTGAACTCGGAGTTGGAGGTCATGCTGTCTCAGGGTATTGTTGAGCCCTCAGAATCTCCTTGGTCCTCTCCCATCGTTATGATTCCAAAGAAATCGGGAGGTTGGCGCTTTTGCGTGGACTATCGCGCTTTGAATAAAGTTACTGTCCCCGATGCATATCCAATCCCATATGTCAGCGCGACATTGGATAAATTACGAGATGCGAGATATCTAAGTACCCTCGACATAAAGTCAGCGTATTGGCAGATTCCGATTTCCAGGGAATCTCGCCCATTAACGGCTTTTACGGTGCCTTCCAGGGGGCTTTTTTATTTTAAGCGTATGCCGTTTGGGTTGACCAATGCCCCGGCCGTTTGGCAACGCTTGATAGATAGGGTCGTTGGTGTTGACTTGGAAACGCACGTATTCGTGTATTTGGATGATGTCGTTATATGTACACCTACGTTTGAAAAACATATTGAGGTACTGCGTGCTGTTTTGGATAGGATAGCGAAGGCTGGTCTCACCCTTAACCGTGAGAAATGCAACTTTTGTAAGTCGGAATTGAAATATCTGGGATATGTGGTTAACTCTGGGGGTCTTCTGGTCGATCCTGAGAAAGTGGAGGCAATTTTAAAGATTCCTACACCTACCTCTGTTTCGGAAATTCGTAGAATAGTGGGTCTCGCATCCTGGTATAGACGTTTTGTTCCGGATTTTTCCAGTATAATATCTCCGCTGACATCTCTGACGCGGAAGGGTATTAAATTCATTTGGGACGAAAAATGCGAGGCTACTTTTCGGAAAGTTAAGGATTGTCTGGTACAGGCTCCTGTTCTCTCTTGTCCGGACTTTAATTCTCCGTTCACCATTCAATGCGACGCATCAGATTTCGGACTTGGGGCGGTGTTATCACAACAGATCGATGGAGAAGAACGTGTTATCTCTTATTTGAGTAGATCTTTAACGAAATGCGAGAGAAAATTCACAACAACCGAGAAAGAATGCTTAGCCGTTTTGTTTGCTATTGAAAAGTTACGACCGTATATTGAAGGCTCTAAATTCACAGTTATCACTGACCATTATAGTTTGAAGTGGTTAAATTCGATAAAGGATCCCGTGGGACGCATTGCGCGCTGGGCTCTCAGGTTACAACAATATAATTTTGACATCGTTCATAGAAAGGGGCGCGACCACGTTGTGCCTGATACACTTTCTCGTAGTGTACCCGTGGTGGATCTCGTTGATATCGAAGAAGTAACAGAACCTGTTTCCGATAAGTGGTATCTTCAAATGATTAAGAAGGTTAAGAACAATCCATCTAAATATCCAATTTGGTGGGTTGAAGAAGAACGTCTATATAAACGTGTTAAACATCCTTATCCGGGGCTTGCCTATCCAGAGGACCTATGGGTTGTCGTACTTCCTCGTGAAAGGCGTGCCTCCTGTATAGAGTTTTACCACGATCCGCCTACGTGTGGTCACTTAGGAGTGTACAAGACCTTCAATCGCCTGTCCGCCAAATATTACTGGCCAAATATGCGGTCAGATGTGGCGAGGTATGTTAGGCGCTGCCAGGTCTGTTTGAGCAATAAGCCCTCTCAGCAGCCGCGTGCCGGACAATCGAGAAGTCTCCAGCCTACTACCACCCGTCCGTGGCAGCTGATTAGCGTCGATCTTGTAGGCCCACTACCTCGGTCTTCGCAGGGCTATCGCTTTATCTTGTCGGTTGTCGACTGTTTTTCAAAGTACGTATTATTCTTCCCATTGCGTACGGCGACCGCGCCAAGTATAGTTCGCTGGTTGGAGGATCACGTGATTTTAGTATACGGTGCGCCGGAAAGGATAATTGTGGATAATGGACCTCAATTTCGAAGCAAGCTTTTTCAAGATACTATGTCTGACTATAATATCCAAATTCGTTTTACTGCTAACTATCACCCTCAAGCAAACCCCGTCGAGCGCGTACACCGAGTTTTGAAAACAATACTCTCGAGTTATGTTGCTGAGGACCATAGAAAATGGGATCGTTATCTGGCGAAAGTAGGTTGCGCGATCCGATCCTCTAGGCATGAAGTCACTGCATTAACACCAAATTTCATCAATTTCGGTCGCGAGGTATCATTCTCCGAGCCAGCTAAAGCCATACCCGAAAATCTCATTGACCTCACTGAACCTTTAGATTTTCAAGCACGTACTCAGGTTCTACATAAGGTTTTCGAGGATGTTCAAAAGCGGTTACAGAAGGCTCATAAGATTGGTAGCAAAACTTACAATCTACGTAAGCGTCCGGATCGATTCCAAGTACATCAGCAGGTGTGGAAGCGCGATTACCATCTATCAGACGCATCCAAAAATTTCACGTCCAAGCTTGCCAATAAGTTCTCTGGTCCATACCGAATTACTAAAGTAGTGTCCCCTTGGACATACGAGCTCGTCGACCTTGCTGGTAAAAATGTAGGGACTTGGAATATTAACGATTTGAAATCGCATCCTCCAGATGACCCTGTCGCTCCATAGTTTAGATTTCATTTTCATTCGCGAACGTTCTGATGGACATATGTTTGTTTTAGTTATTGTGGATAAGTACATATAATGTGTAGCAAGATAAAAGTTTCATTGAAACTTTTTTTTGGGAAAGGGGGGTGTTGTTACGGTTCAAAAAGTTTCAAGCGGATAAAGGGAAAGAAAAAAGAAATTACCTTTTTTTTACAATAGAACACTTACATTTCTTCTTCAAATGCCTTTATTTATTTTGCTATAACTTTGTTGCATTTAATTTGGTAATGCTTTAAATTCATGTTGGCTTTCCTATTGTCCGCTAATGTTTTCATAAAATTGGTTTCGCCTCCTAAAGTAGAGTAAAATAATTTTCTTTTATGACTAATTAAATTAATTGTTAACTTACCTGGAAATCCTTGCATTATACTTCTATCCGTTTCGCACTGCTTAGCGCGACCACTGTGTAGGCGCATGTTTACCTTTTTCTGCGGGCTCGGGGACAATTTGCGATCGGCTTTACGAATTTCGCTTTCTTTATTGAAATAAATTTACTGGCTGACCATTGTTTTCCAGCTATCATAGATAGATATAGGTAGTAGTTTCGCCTCACACGCCCTACCTAAAACAAATAAAATAACCGACTGATTAGTTTGATGGGTAGACAACAAACACATAAAATATTTAATAATTACAAGTGTTGCACTCACCTTAGCGTCCTTCTATGATATTATTTCGTGGCCCCGCATCATTGTTGCTGTTATTGTTGCAACTATCTGTTATTTTTCTTCCAATCTCCACATATTTCGGAGAACCGACTTGCCAAACACTTCAATTGTCGCAAACGTCAAGTTCCCGATTTGATCGAGCAGTGTGTCATTAATTCGGTTTCTGCTAAAAGTCCCTAAGTCATGGATTTTGGCGCCTTCACGGAGAGGCTCGCCTTGGGGGGAAGTGCTTCCTTGTTTTTTTTTTGGTGATGGTCGGTTGAGGTGAGAGTGGTCGAAGAGGACACGTTTTCTACACCGGGCAGTTTGCCAATTTTTCTAGAATTCATTCAGCAATACCGCAAGATTACTAGTCGCCAAATAGTTTAGTTTTGGGCTAGTCACGTATTTTACGTAATTTTCTTGAGGAATATTGTGACCCACCTTATTTTCATATGGATTCGTCTTGACCATCACCACACCCTTCTCCACACCACGAGGCCACCTCCAACTTGGTAAGTCAGTTCGGAGTACAGCAATATTCCCTTATTTGTGCCCTAAACGCTAATGTGAGTAATGTAACATTTTAGGCCTTTTTCTCCATACCCCGGACGTCTTTCCCGGGCGACAGAGTTAGATTGTCTCCCCATTGCACAATCAGTCTTCAACAAACCTACATACCATACTCAGGGCGAAGTCGACCGTTCTGGGCAGCTACCCGCCACTTTATGTAATCACAAGAAAAACCCGCAACCAGACTGGGTGGATAATCGACTTACCGGCAAGTCCTCTCCAGTTTATTACTATTATTATTTTAACTTAACATAGTGGCCAAGCGCGAGATAACTGCACAAAATAGTCAATTTATCAATTATTCTGCACCCTTAATTAGCCATTATAAAAGTTATCTGCTATATTTTGCCAAGTTACGTACCTTTTTATCATATTTATGCGTGTGCACCAGGTATAATATTATACACGGGGATTCCTTTGTTCTGTTTTTTTTTTCTTTAAGCCTGCCTGTTAATAATTATTATGCAATTGTTTGTAGCTTACCTAATTAATTATCTGTGATATTTGGTTGCTTTATCGAGATATCTATTTTATGGTGTGCTGTATTTTATTATTAGTAACTTGGCCGATGTTCTCTAGGTTTACAACCTGCGAATATACCCTATAGTTGATAATTTACATATTTTGTTGTTATTGGCAAACAATATTTATGTCCCGTTTTTATAACCCCAGTTACCTGGGTTATACCTCTTTGTACTGTGTTGGGCACTACCAAAAGAAAAACGGGTGGCGCACTCAATTTCAAAGTATACCTTTCTCGATAAGGTATTCTACCTATAGGAGCTAGTCGGTGCATAACAAAGAGGTACCTAATTACTTTGTCAATCCTACAAGATACCGATAAATTTGATCATTCTTTTTTTTTTTACTCGAACCCAGATATTAGGTAACAACTTCGCCCGAGAGTGTCTAAAATATCGTCCGGAGCGCAGCAGGTCGCTGCAGAATAATAACGTGCCGAGTAATAACGGTCTTTGTCATCAATGCAGGCGCCCAGGTCATTACGCTAGAGATTGCCCGGGAAATTCTCCGACGTACCGCCGTGAGGTACAGGGTCATTTAAACGACCAGCCAGCCGCTCAAAAGCCTCGGAGTACGGCTGGAACGCAAGGAACTTGGAATTTGTAAAGAAACCGATCCGTAACTGCTTTAGAAAAGGAATACATCCTCGAAATGTTGCGGAAATGACTGTGTGTAATAAAAGGTGTAGAATTTTAGTAGATTCTGGGGCAGTTGTATCTTTAGTAAAACCAGAGTTTGCAGAGGGATTAAAAATTAGGAAAAATAATGTAGTATTAGTAGATATTCAGGGTAATGATATAGCGAGTTTAGGTGTTACAAGTATATATATATTACCCAAGGGGAAAAGCTTAGTGCATGAAGCTACGGTCTTACAGAAAGACGATATAGCGTTTAACGCGCATATTTTGTTAGGATTAGATTTTTTGCATAAGTATGGTGTAAAAGTTGACTGAGGAAGTGGTGTAATTTATATGCTAGAAGAAGATAAATACCGTTAATTGAAGAGAATAATTATAGTACGAGAGCAAGTGTAGTTAAAAGAAGTGACGGAAGTGTTAAGATGATTGATATTTTACACGACGAAGTTCACTAGTTAAGAGTTATAGTTGAAAAGTTAGTTAATGATGTTAAAGGGCAACAAGAGAGTGTTGTGATTAGTGACAGTGTAATTAAAAGGAAAGAAGAAAATGTGATTCTACGTGATGTTCTATGTGAAGAAATTAAGGAATTAAGAAGTGAAGTTAAGGAGTTGGGAAGTGAGGTTAGGAAGTTGGGGAAGGAGTTAGCTCTCCTGTCAGAGGCCGCCGCTTATTCTTGGTCTGAACCAGAGATCAGGAATGTCAGTGTTCAAACGACTGATACTCGTAACGAACACTACACAAAAATTAACAACCAGGTAGACCAACAGGTGGAATTAGCGACATCCAGGGGCGCTATATAGATCCCAAAAAGTAGAAAAATTAGGTGAAAAGGAAGATGAGAAGAAAAGAGTAGAGGAAAAGAGAGATAGGAAGATAATTAAAGAAGATGAGAAAGTTAGACAGGTACAAGCACAAGCCCAAGAGTCAGATAACCGTCTTGAAGACAGTCGGCCACAGCACACTGCCTCCAATTTCCGTAAGTAGAGAGATGGAACATCAGACTCGACAGGAATGGATGTGTACCTTATAAAGGACTTAGTGATACCCCCGAGAAGTCAAGCAATATGTATGGCAGCAATAAGGAACGTTGAGAAAATGGAAACGCCATTTATTGTCGTAGAACCCAACCAAGATATAACACATGGTATAATAGTCGCTAGAAGTATAAATAAAGCAGAAAAAGAGGTACCAATCCGTTTAATGAATATGATAGAACAAAGCTTAATGATACAGAAAAAGCATGTTTTAGCGAAAGCTTATGAGGCCGAAGAAAGTGAGTGTCCAAAGAATGGAAAGCCAATAAGGAAGGTAAATGTACAGGACTCAGAAGAAATATTGAGATTATTGCACCTAGATAAAGTGACAAATTCAAGCGAGGAGAAGCTAAAAGATTTAATAAAGGAATACGTAGATATTTTTAGGGCACCTAGCGCCAAGTTGACGTGTACAACCAAGGTCAAGCATCGCATAATCACGGAAGACGTCGCACCAATTTCCAAAAGGCCATATCGAGTTCCACATCATAGGAAGGAAATTCTAAGGAAGGAAATTAAAGAACTTTTAGACAACGAAATAATCGTGGAAAGTCAATCTCCATGGAGTTTTCCAGCCCTTCTGGTGCAAAAGCGTTTACACCCAGGAGAAGAGCCTCAATTTAAGTTATGTATTGACTACAGGGAACTAAATGCAATAACAAAAACAGATTTCATTCCCTTACCAAGTTTACAGGACACCATTGACCTATTACATGGCTGCAGTTTATTTTCAACGATGGATTTGGCTAGTGGATATTTCCAGGTGGAATTAGAGGCGCAAGACAGAGAAAAAGTGCTTTTTCAACACAAGAAAACCACTACGATTTCAAACGTATGAGTATGGGGTTAAATATGCGCCCTTGACTTGGCAAAGGTTAATGCACAATGTGTGTGCCACCCTAACGTACAAGGAGTGCCTAATATATCTAGATGATATTATAGTTTTTAGTGCGGGAGACGTAGAAGAACATCTTAAACGCCTCAAACATGTGATCGACAAAATGAGAGAGAGAGTAATTTAAAGTTCAAACCCACTAAGTGTCATTTTATGAAAGAAGAAATCGAATATTTAGGGCACATAATAAATTCCAGCGGTTACAAAGCGCACCCAGAGAAAATCGAAGTAGTAAAGAACTATCCAGTCCCAAAGACAGTAAAAGAAATTGGAGCGTTCGTAGGCTTGGCATCGTACTACCGGTCTATGGTAGAGGAATTTTCAAAAATATTACAGCCATTAACAGAGTTGACCAAGAAAGATGTACCCTTCAAGTGGGCAGAAAAACAACAAGAAGCTTTTGAAACCTTGAAAAATGCACTAATTACGAGCCCAATCTTAAAGTTTTAGTAAACCTTTCATAGTAGTAACAGATGCTAGCGCCACGGCGATTGAAGCCATCCTCTGTCAGAAGTATGATAACTTGGAGCACCCTGTATGCTATGCTAGTCGAGGACTAAATGACGCGGACCGCAGGTATTCTGCGATAGAGAGGGAGTGCCTTGGGGTCGTATATGCGATCAGGAAGTGACGAGAATACTTAACTGGAACACATTTTTTAATTTTTACGACCTTTAAAATATTTATTAACCATAAAGGACCTAAGTTGAAGGTTGGCAAAACGGGCTATGTTTTTAATGGGATATTCATTTAGTATTGAATATAGACCAGGGAAATTGAATACTAATGTGGACAGCCTCACGAGACTACGAGAGGAATCCCCAAGAATAGCGTTCGTAGATACGGTGGAAAAACAAACTGAAATTACGCCCGTGATAGATACGATATGGAACCCCGAAGAAATTCTAAAAAGGCAACGAGAAGACAAAGAAGCATCTGTTATAAAATACCGGCCCGAATGTTATGTGGGGGCCGACAACCTTCTGTACGTAACTAGAACTGGGTCCACGGGTGGAAAAATATTATTTGGCAGCTTGCAACACAAAAAGTGAGGTTGCCACCATGCGCAACTGAATTTTGGAGTTCGCACAGACAGCGCCAGATGTCATTTCATTTGACGATTCCCAGGGAAATTGATGAAGATTTAGCGTCACTTGCGGTAGCATGTCAGGGGCAAATTCAACAGGCAAAATAAAATTATTATACTGTGATTATTGTAGAAAGATTTTGAAACCTTCCTTGCGTGATGTGTATAAAAAATTAGATCAGTTTTTGTTTTAGTATTTACGAGTAGCTGATTAAAGTTAAAAATATTATTTTCTTTGAAGTACCTACAGTACCTACCCATCTTTTTAGGATTTTGAAGAAGACCCAAGCGACTGGAGGATGACGAAATAAACTTTGTACCTATATGGAGTGAATGCTGTTGTTTTTCTGCTGCTCCAGATTGTCAAGTGTGAATCCGTGACACGAGAAGGTAAGAGAAGAGTGGCTAATGCCCGGAACACATTGATCTGGAGGCCTATTCTTGACCGTTAGCTTCATGTCGATTCGAGTAGAAGGTAGAGATGGATAATTAGCAGTTTCAGTGTATATACAGGGTGGCCCATCGAAAACGTACCGCAAGGCATTACAGGGTGGGAAAGAACTTTTCGGCAAAATCCAAAAACACGTCAAGTTTGTTTGTCAGGGGAACACCCCTAAGTAGGGGTGTCATCCCACAATTTTTTTCAAATGGGAAAGGGGGTCAAGGGATACCTCATTAGAAGGGACTTGTCATTCCCTATACAGTGCTTCTTAGTTTTTAAAAATCGATCCACTCTTTTAGAAAATATGGAGCGTTGAAACTCTAACAATAATGTGTGACGAAAAATGCAAAAATCGATTCGATTTCACTTTAAAACTTATTCATTGGTCAAGTAAATGCTCGAATTGCTGTCCGCCAACGTGCATTCAGTGGTACTAGTTATTTTCAAACCGTTGTCGTACATTCTAGAGCATTTGCGGTGTCACTTCGTTAATAAATACTTCTTTGCAACTCTTCTAATGTGTCTGATGGTGTTTTGTAAACATGTGCCCCACAAAAAATCTAAAGGACTTAAGTCGGGTGCCCGAGGTGGCTAACCTAACCTGTTTCGAGAAATTTTGTCACCAATTCGGAAACAATTTTTACAGAGGTATGTTTGGTTAAACAACTCCGCGACCCGATTTCCACATTCATCGTTTTTGAAAAAAAGCTCAATAATTTCCAATCTTTCTGCAATTGAATACACAATAATGTTAAATTTTAAAGTCAACAATTTTTAAACACTTTAACCACGACAGGTATCTAGCAACTACTTGACCTAATTTAAACGTGAAGAAAGAGAACCGATAATTTTTTACCCACTAAAATGAGCCTAAAAAATCTGCAAATCGACAAAAACAGCGAATTCATTTGAAGGAATTTATTTCAATAATACGACAAGTTTTTAAGTAAGATTGAATCGATTTTTGCATGTTTCGTCACACATTATTGTTGGAGTTTCAAAGCTCCATATTTTCTAAAAGAGTGGATCGATTTTCAAAAACTAAGCAGCACTATATAGGGAATGACAAGCCCCTTCTAATGAGGTATCACATGACCCCCTTTCCTATTTGAAAAAATTTGTGATATGACACCTCTACTTTGGGGGTTGAAGGTTTTACTTTGGCTTTTGCGTCAAAATATGTCCCCCTGACAAACAAACTTGACGTGTTTTTGGATTTTGAAGAAAAGTTCTTTCCCACCCTGTATATGATTACTACACAGGAGTAAACGCCATAACAAGGTCTATATGGGTCCGGCAACGAGGGGCTAAAACCCACTTTGGGTTCCCCGTTTCCATTGGTCGACTTAAGGTTACATGAGTTTGAACAATCAAAGAGACAGATGGAATCTCTCCAAATGAGCAAGTGTCCCTACCTGAATTAGTAGACAGTCTCCAAGAGACAAATGTGATTCTTCAAAATGATCAAGTTGCCTTACCTGTCTTAGAATCTAGTCTCCAAGAAACAGATGGTAGCCATCCAAATAAACAAACATTGTCCTTACCTGCCTTGGAATCTAGTCTTAATTTAACAGACGGTAGCCTTCCAAACGATCAAGCATCCTTACCTGTATTAGAAGATAATCTCCAAGAAACAGTTTGGAGTCCTCCACATGAGCAGTGGTTCCTATCTGCATTAGAATCCAGTCTCCAGAAGATAGATGGGAGCCATCCAAATGGTCAATCTTGCATTTTAGAACTTGTACTAGAATCGAAACATCAAGAGCCAAATAGGAACCCTTCAAATGACACTCCAAACTGTAAAAAGAATACTTTGCTGTCAATTCTTGATAATCACTTGTTTCTCCCACAACCACGTAATCCTGATACGGCTGAAAACAAGAGAATTAAAGATAACTTTCCTAGTGCGATTTCTTCTAAGGCTTGGAGAATGAAACTAGCAATGAAGGAAGAAGAAAAGACTCAAAAAGAAGAAGCAAAGAGGAAAAGAAAAGAGAAACAAACTCTAGCTAAAAAAATTGGCGAAAAGGAATTCCATTAAGAAATAAGTAAAATCTGTCAAGCATACCAGAACGGCGAACGAGAATGAAACTACAACAAAGGGGAAATTGCAATGTTCTGCATGTGAAGAGGAGGGCGAAAACAATATTGGATGTGACAAGTGTCCCAGGTGGTTTCATATGAAGTGCACCGAATTTGTAGGCATGCTATAATATGATGAAGCCGCAAGTAAAGACTATCTTTGTTTCATGTGCTCTTAATTATTGCTTAAACTCTTCTTATATTTTACCTATCTACCTACATTAGTTTTTATTTTATTTGGAAAAAAACCAAAGAAAAGGCTTTAATTTAGCGAGAAAGTTATTGTTTATGTGTATGTTGACAATTTCCAAAGAGTTTTTATACCTATAGGTAATTTCGCGTTTTTTTACCTATTTAGTTTATTTTTATATATTTTTTTATTTATATGTAGGTATCAAATAAACAATATTTTTATTACACCTACCACCCAGTTATTTTGATTTGAGATTTTCTTCAGTGTGATGGTCGAAAGAGAGAACCGCAAAATCGGATTCTCGACCACTGGTCGAAAACCGGTACGTTAGCGGTCGACATTTTGTGCTTTGTGGTCGAGAAATGGTAAATAGTACGTTTCTTTATTTCAGAATTGACAGAATTTGTAGAAATATGAACAGAAAACTTAAATTTTTCAACACATTTTGATACTCCAGAGCAACACACAGTAATAATTAAATATTTATACAGATCGAATACTCGTACTACGGACATAGAAAAAATGAAGGGGAATTGACTGGCATCCGACCCGCCAGCTTGCTGCGGGCGCCGCCTACTCCAACGACCACGAATTCATATTTATTTGCTCCGAGCCTTGCGCCACGGTAGCACGGAGCAAAAAACTGAGCTAAATAAAAAGTGTATATCCAAAACGATACCATTAAAAATGGAAAGGTACACAAAAGACGAAAAAATACAATTTGTGAAGTGGTATTACGGTGGTAATTCACTTCGCAGTGTAAAAACTTTTTTCGTTAAATCATTCGAAAAACATGGCTGCATTTCTCCTCGAAACCATAAAAGAACAACAAACGATGGACCAAATGAAGACCAGGAAATGCTGGAGAGAATGGTTTGTGCCTCAGCAAATGAAAATCCGGATCAATCTGTTGTTGAAATTGCTGACCAAGTAAACGTAAGTGCTCGGACTGTTAATAAAATATTGAAAAAAAATTGATATAAGTCATATAAAATTCAAAAAACTCATGAAATTTTTTCAGCTGACAATTTTGCACGGATGGAATTTTGCGAAAGTGTGATCGAAATGGCGAATCGTCAAAAAAACTTTTTAGGGAATATTGTTTTTACAGATGAGTCGTCTTTTCCATTACACGGTCGTCATAATCCATCAATTGTCAGATATTGTTCTCGGGAAAATTTACATCGGTTTTTTGAATATCGTACCCAGTATCTAAATGTTTTGGGGGTATTTTCGGGGAATATATGATAGGTCCATTTTTTATGGAGGGAAATTTAACTGGCCCGAAGTACTTACAGTTACTGCAGCAACAAATTGTTCCAGAAATTCAAAGATATGCTGGACAAAGATTTAATGAGATCTGGTTCCAACAAGACGGTTGCCCCGCACATAAAAACTTGTTGGTACAGGCGTATTTAAACCAAACTTTTCCGAATCGTTTGCTTACCGGCAGGGGAATAATTTTATGGCCAGCCAGATGTCCAGATTTGGCTTCGTGTGACTTTTTTTTATGGGGATTTGTTAAATCACAAATTTATGGCTTTAGGGAGAATAGGGCTAAAATTTGGAAGAATTGCGTCAATTAATTGAACGTTCCTTCCAATTAATTACCCCGAACATGTTGGCTAATGGAAGGAGAGGGTTCTATGATAGACTGGGTTATTGTTTAGCCGCAGAAGGCGGTTTATTTGAACATTTGTTGTAAAATGTGTTTCTTTTTCTGTAATAACTTTTATTTTTTTGGAGTCGTTTTAAGAGTTATATTTTTTGTTTACTTCTGGTAAGAGTTAAAAATAGCATATTAGTTTTAGAATAAGCGCTCGATAGCATGGGATTTTTTTTAATCGCCATACGCCAAGACGTCTGACTTAAATGAAACGAAACCTGCCTAGACCTAAACTACTGTGGTGTTCTGCTCGCGAGAATATGCTGTAAAGAACTGTAAGGAAATTACTAAATTTTCCGTATTTTTATTTCGAATTATCCGTTGAGAATAATTATTTCTGTTATTTGTTAAGCTTCCGTTGACTTCTTCGAATTGAAAGTATTGAAAGTATTTTTGAGGGTAGCCAGGCTGAGAGTGTAGAAAGGGGGTAGGATATGCTTCCAGGTCAATTTTGAAGCTACAAGCCCCGTTCTTGCTGGGTACTGGGGTAAGAAGACACGCCCAGTACAGCGCCGACGCCGCCGAGGTTGAAGAGATGCTGCGAGGCATCTCCGCCTGTACCAGCCCGCCGCCCACGGCGCTCCTCGCTGCAAGAGGAGCGGGGATGCGCGGCTCGACGCGTCGGCTGACGGCCGACGTACTGCCCCTCCACCTGCAGGCCCCTATAAAACCCGGCACGCGGACACGGACAGGACATCTTATCTTATCTTAGATCAACTGGTGAGTATAGCGGCAATTCACTGGGTGTGCTAACGGGCCAATGCCTCCCAGCTGAATACTGTTTTCACCAGACCGCCGAAAAGTCTGTAGTAAACTACTGGATGTGCGACCGGGCCAACGCCTTCCAGATGGTAACACTGTGCCGCCGTAAATAGGTTGATAGGAAGCCGTTGGGTGTGCGACCGGTATAACGCCTCTCAGTTGGACTTGATAATTTTGCCGTAACTGTCTGTTACGCATCCCGGCCGCACGCGCTTTTGCTTTTCTGAAAATTAGTCGCACGCTAGCCGCCGAATTTTCCCGCTTACATAACACGCTTAATTAACTTCTCATTCCGCGCATTCGGGTATTGTTTCTTTTACTTTCCGCCCGGCAGTCCGAATCCGCCTGCTAAGTTAATTTAATTTCTGTTACAGTTTTGCCGTGAACCCGTCCCGGACCGGTCTACTATTTTTTTTTGTCTTGTAAATAACGTAATAAGTATTTGTATTCATCAATATAGTCTGTTAAAACCGCCTACTTGTTTAATTCTATTCCTTCCCCTCAAAACACACCACTCTTGCACTTCTTGAATTATTTTTCTTCGACTTAAGAGCTATCTGACGCAACAGCGGCGGTCACCGCTATAACAAAGACCTGGCGCCCGAAAAAAAATCGACTATTATTTCCAAAAGAGGTTATAAGAAGACCCAAACCAAACTGAAAAATTACATAATAGTCAAAATCAAACTAATAATTTTAGTCGAAAGGGTCAGCCACTTACAGACTAGAGCCCGAACAGGCTTAAGTCGTTACAGAACCTAACTTATATATTTTGTGGCGAAAAGAGTGCGCTAGCGGAACGAAACCCACAGAAATATATTATGCTGAACACACTATCAATTTTTAGGGGAATTTAGCAAATAATAATAATACCTATTTTGTCAATTTTATGATTTTTGGACCAAAAATCATTTTTGGTGCCTAAGCAACTGCTTACTGCTTATTATTATTATTTTTAGTTTATAGCCTTTAGCCAGTATTTATTATTTTCAAATCTATAGTGTATTTATTTTTGGGCGTAGTGTGGTCGTAGTTAGCAAATGATGTCGGTAACATACAAGTCAAAGTCTAATATAAATAACAAAAAGAAGCCTCCGCCCCGTCCACCGCCCCCAAACTTTTCAAAATTAAAAAGTACGTCAACATACTACCTGAATCAACAAACTGACAATTTGATAGAGTGGAGTCCACCAAATTCTCCACAAGCGGAAAGTCATCATTTCGGAGGAAGTGCATCTAGTTCGTTCAGCAGTAGTACAAGTAGTTTGGCATCTAGTAAGAAGAGTTTTGAATTCGAACCAAATATTACCAACAATATTTGGCCAATCAGTAATGGAAATGAGATAGCGCCAAGTCAAAGTAACTACTATTTTAAGAATCGTCAGGTGGCAGGTGCAACTTGTCAAACTGTAAAAAATAATAACGATGTTTCAACTAACAAGAGCTTTGGTTCGTCAACATTTTATCAGCCATTAAGTACAATTAATGGGAAACAAAATGGAAACAATTTAACAGTGCCATCATTATTCGGTCCAACGATTATTAGAGCTCAACCTCCAAAGAAACCACCGAAACCCCAGTTCTTTAAATATGATCAGACTTCGTCAGTGTTACCAATGCCAAGTATTCCACCACCAAGTCCTCCAAAAGAAAGTTCGGAAGTTGAAACTCCATATGGCATAGCTTTATACGATTTTCCAGCAACACATCCCAGTGATCTTCAATTGCAAGTGAGTACATTTTGAGCCTAGAAAAGTTATAGTGGTTTCCTTACTTTGGTTAGTGATAGTGGTGTGGTAATGATTCCCTCCCCCATAAATTTATAAAATATGAAACTTATAAGCCGAATTCAAGTGGATGACTAGGTTGAACCAGGTTATAAAATTTAAATTTTGAGTAAATTTTACAAATTTATTTGATCAAGGGCCAGATTATATGGTTTTAAGGCACTGTGAACACACCAGATTTTTCTATTATCATCAAAAATTATTTTAATGTTCAATTTCTTATAATCTAACCTAACTTTTTATAACCTGGTTAAAATCGGTCATCCGCTCAAATTCGGCTTTAAATTCTAAAATAGTAAGACTGTCGTGAACATATCCATGGTTTTTCATCTACGGTTTGTTAAAATACCAACCACGGCGAAATATTTGGCAACAGTGTACAAATTCATTATGCCATCCACGGTTTTCTATTAATCTCAGCTAGGTGCATACATATAAACTGTTGCCTTGGAACCATCCCCACCAACTTTTTTCCTTTGACATCTTTCCCAAATCAAGATACGATTTAAAAAAAGGCAGTTTCTATTTATTACGTATATAAAAGTCGGTAGGCATACGTCTAGCGCTCGCATTGGCGAGTTGAGTCACGTGACTTCTTTGGACATACATTTAACTGCGTACACGCCCGAAGTAAACTTATTAGATAAGATAATAATAATAATACGTCTTTATTAAGGCGGGGCTCAGTCATAGACTGCTTTGGCCCAACCTGAAAAGACATTACAGTACATATTTAGTATAATAATTATTACAATGTGATAGAAACATGGAAAAGAATATACATATATATACACATACATACACACATACATATACATATATACATACACATATACATACATATATACATATAAATATATATTATACAAACCAATGCGGTACATGCCCAACAATAATTAAATTAACAGGTAGAGAACGACAACACCGTCACATGCATTATACATTCATAGTAAAATATAACTTTGCCTTGTTTTTGAATTTCCGTTGACTGGATGCCAATTTGAGATCCAGTGGATACGTCGGAAGTGCATTTTTCTCAAGCATCTTTGCAATAAGGAGAATAAGGAGCGTATGCCCTCGTTTTTGGGGGATAAGTGCTGCCGTATGAAAAAAGAAGGGGGCATTCGCAACATATTGTAGCAGTCGGCAGCAATGCGCACTGCCTTACGAAAAAAGAAGTGGTAATCATTTCCAATGGTGTAACCCACCCCTGATTTTCTTGAAATTTTGGCAGGTACCCCCGACGTTCGGCCTTGTAACCCACCCCCGATTTTCTTGAAATGGCGCCGAATATCGGGGGGGTAGCCAACAATTCAAGAAACTCGGGGGTTGGTTACACCGAGGTTATACCATTGGAAATAATTACCACTTCATTTTTCATACCGCAGCGCCCATCACCGAAAAAGGAGGGCATACACAATAGAAAATATGAGACAAGATAGGTCTGAATAATCTCGGGCGCATCATCCAATCGACTTAGTAAACAAGCCGATTCAATGAGAGCGCAAGTCGTATAGCGACATTTATATACGTAGGACGTATAAGTAGTCACTTCCTTTAAAAAAATTATACCTCACCGTTTTCATGACTTTTTTTGCCAAGTCCTAGAGCGGTGACAATCATTTCACGACTATGGGTGTGTTGCAGGAGTGCCTAGAAACCATCCCCACCAACTTATTTCCTTGGACATCTTTCCTGAGTCGAGATACGATTTTTTTTTAAATTGATATCTCACCGTTTTCATTATTTTTTTGCCAAGTCCTAGGCCAGTGAAAATTATTTCGCGAATAGGGTGGTGTTGCAGGGATGCCCACCACTAACTTTTTTCCTTGTACATCTTTCCCGAGTCAAGATACGATTTGTTTTAAAAAATTTATATCACGCCGTTTTCATTATTTTTTTTGCCAAGTCCTAGAGCGGTGAAAATCATTTCGCGACTATGGGGGTGGTGCGGAAGTGCTGTGGAACTATCCCTACCAACCTTTTCCCTTGGACATCTTTCCCTACTTGATTTTTTAAAAAATATATAATTCACCTTTGACTTCTCAATTTGACGCAAAACAAAAAAAATGGTTTACCATCCATGGTTTATATGTATGTACCTAGTAGAGAGATTAATAGAAAACCGTGGATGGAGTTCAATTTGTACACTGTTGCCAAATGTTTTGCCGTGGCCGGTACTTAGGGGGCAGGTAAATGGCTGGCAATAGCTTGTAAGAACTGGCATTGTGTCGCAGTACCCATACATATTGTTCTACTTTGTGTAGTATTAGTTTTAAATTCTTCAGTATACTTAATTATTTTGCAAATAAGGATATTTCTTATTTCTGCTTATTATAAATTGCTGGTGATGTCGAATAATTGTAAACATTTATATCACAAAAATTTTTTTCTTGCAATAGGGTGGTCAAAAGTTCCAATGATGTCCAAACCAACATCGACGGGTGTGTGCGATTTTTCAAAAACCGCGCATGTGCTGAATTATGCGCCACTATTATCTAAAGTACAAAAAATAGTAAATATATTGATGTGCTCAATGGTCATATAAAAGTAGCACCTAGTGACGTGAGTGGCGAATATTTTAATTTGAACTTGTAATATATTGCGAATATTTTGGAAATATTTGGTTCTGGAAAAACGAATATTCGTTTTTTTTAATATATCCCGGAAATTTTGTGAGAAAGTTCGCAATTTTCGCATTGAATATATATTCACCCCCATTCTTAACGTTTTGTGTGTTGAATAGCATAAACAGCAAGGTTAGTAGAGGCATAGGTTGCATGTTAACTCTGAGGGGACCAGGACACAAGGGGGGGGATGGCAACTGAGTTACACCCAGTATGTCTGCTGAAGGTTAGTCCGTACCGCTAATTTGTTTTCATTGTGTACTTAATAACATATCTGGGTCATGTCTGGTCTTTATGGCCAAGTAAACCTTAGCTTGCCTTTGGTTAGTTTGGTTGCTAAGTGAGTAAAGTGTTAGTGCCTTATTATTTTATTATAAAATGTTGACAATTGAAGAAGTGGTTTTCATCTAATATCAAGACTAAAGATCGAGTTCATTAATATTGTTGGCTGTATCTTCCACACTATTCACACCCGAACCACCCTTTGCCAACTTAACCAGTGATTTTATTATTGATTCTATTGTAAAAGATATTAAGGGTTTCTTTTCTTCCATAGGTAATCTAATAATCCCCTTCGTTGATAACATATAAATATTCCTAATAAATATAAAAAAGTAACGTCACCTTTTTTTCAGTCTGGTGACGTGGTTATTTTATTAAGAAGAATAAATGCTGAATGGCTTTACGGTCAGTTGATAGATAAAGAGGGAATGTTTCCCACTAACTTCATCGACATAAAGGTGCCTTTAAAAGGAGATGAATGCATGGTCACTGCCTTATTCGATTTTGAGCCTCAGATGAATGAGGATCTTAGATTGAAAGTTGGACAGTGTGTCAAAGTAACAAAGAAGATTTCCAAGGATTGGTTATATGGAGAATCAGACGGAAAATCTGGTCAATTTCCCACTAATTTTGTTAATAGGGTTCCTCCAAATTTATGAGAATAGGCATTTAGTTTAATTTTTGTACAAACAGCTAACATAATTGACAGGGTTCTATGGAGTATTAGAGGAAATGTGATCCAACCATGCAGATTACAGTCGTGTGATAATTTTGTGCCTATATTTTCAGGCATATACATATATTTTATTTTTGTACAATAATATCATTGGACTAGTTTTTAGCTAGATGTAGTAGTGTTTTTAACATATCGAATAAATTATTACCACTTTAGAGCTGTTTTAATGAACACCATGATAGTAAAAAAGATTTTTCCTCTCATTTTCAGAAAAGTCAATACGAAAATACATATACATTCCACATAGGGTTTCTGTACAACAAACAACTAATAAATTATATACATAATATACAAAAAAAAACTTAACTAAATTCAGTTTTTTAAACTTGTTTTCTATTATTTTTCTTTCTTGGTCCGGGGTTCGGGCCAGTGAACCCTTTAAACCATAAATAACACAAGAAAATGTGTTTCTAGGAGAGAGTAGTCTGTGCCAAATTTCAACTAAATATGATCTGTATATGAAACTCATTGCTTAGATTCTTTTAAGGTCCTCTACTTTTAATTTAAGGTTGTTTTATCTTGGCTTTCAGG
The DNA here is from genome assembly GCA_963920635.1 of Pseudeuparius sepicola. NCBI lineage: Eukaryota > Metazoa > Arthropoda > Insecta > Coleoptera > Anthribidae > Pseudeuparius > Pseudeuparius sepicola. The sequence continues at coordinate 18,509,486 of OY987305.1, forward strand.
ATGTTCCGAAACAAACAGTATTGCGAAATGGTTTTATAGCTACATACCTTGAATTATGCTTTGCTAAATATATCTATCTATTTAGAGAGTTAGTAATTCACAAAAATATAGCTCACAAACGCTTTAGGGAAACGGGTGATGAGTATTATTATCAGCAGTTTTCTGAATTGAGAGATCACTGCAAACGTCTCAATAAGCATTGCTACGAAGCTTATCTTCGTAGGATTGAGGATGGAATCTTGGAGGAACGCCAGTTTTGGAGTTTTGTGAAAGATGCAAGAAGCAGTCTAGAATTTACCACTGAATGTTGAATATGTAGGTAACGTGAATAACTTACCGGAGATGGCGAACTTGTTTGCTTCATTTTTTTCCATATGCGCCATGTCAATCAGGTGCCGCAGTTTAATCTACACGAATTAATTTCTATTAGTAACTATAGCTTTCAAATTACCGAGGTAGTTGCCTTCACAGCTTTCAACAGGTCCTAATGGAATCCCTGCATACTTTATAAAGAAGTGTCAAGTTTCTCTAACTTCTGCAATTCACCATCTTTTTAACATGTCGCTTTTTGCACGGGGGTTTTTCCTGAGGAAATTCAGTGCAACCTTGATAGTATCTTTCAATGGTGTCAATGTATCAAAGTGCTTTAAGATGTATTCACTTGTTCACATTGAGGCGATTTAAAGGGTGCAGATAAGATTTCTGAGTCATTGCTTACCGTTGTGGTTATCAAAGGGACGACTAGGAGAATTGCTGCTTTGTGTTTTCTTAATTTTCTTTCTTCATAACTTAATAATGGAATTAAGTGCCCTGAACTTCTTAAAATTATTCCCTTCAATATTAAAATTACAAGAGGGAGGAACAATAGGACATTCACAGTTCCATTTCACCCTCGATTTCACCTAACCAACTAGGGCATGAATGATCCTATCGCGCGAATACTGGAACGTGCTAATCAATTATTGAATGATGTTAATATACAGTGTGTCCCGCTGTCATGTCCAGAAGAGGGAAAAGTTTTTTATTCGTGGGTTTACGACAAAAAGTTTATAAAAACTCCTGCTTGTTCCAAAACGCCCAAAACTATTAAAATATTTTTGATTTTTATACAGGGTGTTCAGTATTTCGAAAAATTTAGAAAAATTTTGTTAGTCACCAAGACTAAAGAACTGTTGTTTTTGACAATATCGAAAAATATTATCAAGGATGTCATTTAGAATCCACAGGGGGTTACAAATTTGAGATTTCAGCAATTTATGTTGAGGACAGGTAATTTGTTGTGCCGCTTTATTTCATATATGCAGAATTTATACAATAATCAATTTCTTCGATGCTATTAATTTATTCAATTTATTGCTAGCAATATGGAAAATTTACTTAAACAAGGAATAATGTTATTAAAATTTACAAAAATAAATTTCACTCAAATTTATTGCCTCCAACTTCTGCACAAATTTCCACTCTTCTAATAAATTCTCTATACATATTTTGCATTTCGTATAGACGAATATTTTCAAAAATGGTAAATATTATTTGGTTGTCATAGCCACAGCCACCTGCGATTTTAAACTGCTCCAATATACACGTACGAATCAGGTGTGCTCGCCTTGTTAAAAAATCAACATAAATTGGTGAAACCTCAATTTGTAACCCCCTGTGGATTCTAAATGACATCCTTGATAATATGTTTCGATATTGTCAAAAACAACGGTCCTTTACTCTTGGTGACTAACAATAAATATTTTCCAAATTTTTTGAAATACTGAACACTCTTTATAAAAAGTCAAAAATATATTAACAGTTTTGGGCGTTTTGGAACAAGCAGGAGTTTTTATAAAGAGTGACTTTTTGTCGTAAACTTACGAATAAAGAACTTTTCCCTCTTCCAGACATCAGAGCGGGACACGCTGTAGATTTGTTTGACTAGGTTGAATAAGTTTAAGTCTGTTTTAAGAACTCTGTGATTATTGCTGTGATATCAACATATGATATTTGAACATGATTTTATGAATAGTTTCTCTGGTATTACTGTACAAATAGTTTCTCATGTATTAGGTACTGTACAGGGTATCCCATTTTCGGCATTTTTAATAATAATAATAAGCTTTATTGTCTTAACAAAGAGGTATTCCATTGATAAGACAATGTGCAAAAATATCAGGTATACATTAGTTTGAATAACTTATGATTGTAGAAACATATAAAACATGAAAAACATGAGATAGGTGAAACATGAGATAGGTGAAAAAGTAAACAGGTAAACCACAATCAAAATTCAGGCAAAAATGAGTTGTCTAAGTATCCTCTTGAAAGTTGAAAAGCCATGATGTAAAAAATCAAGTTCAGAGAACTCATTCGCTAGCCTACACATATTGTAGATAGGAGACCTTAACAATAAATTAGTGTTTGCTTTAGGCAGGTAAAACATGTGACTGGATCTTGTATTGGTTGGAACATGAATATTGAGGAACGATAGTAGCTCAGCACTATCGGTTAGGCCCAACACCACCTTGAACAGAAACTGGAGTGCTAGAACCTTACATTTGTCAATTAGAGCAGGGACCTCAAATCTCTCCAATAATTCCGCCTGAGGAGTACCTCTCGGTGGATACACACCATCCAATCTTAAAGAGATAAACTTAAGAAATGTACGGTGGACACACTCAAGTTGATTAATGTATTCATTATAATATGGACCCCAAACTATTGAACAATACTCAAGTTTAAAGCGGACAAAACCAAAATAGAGATACTTTAAGGCATTTACATTGTTAAGGTCTGAACTAATTCTAAATATGAAGCCTAATGTTTTCATTGCAGATGTTGTAACATTTGCTATGTGACTATTAAAAGACAACTTGGGGTCAAAGTTAACACCAAGATCCCTAAATGAGAAAACCCGCTGAAGGTTAACGCCATTAATGTTGTATACCGATGCAGTGTAAGATTTCTTTGTCATGAATGACATGACTTTGCATTTATCAGAATTTAGAGGCAGTTTATTTCTGTTACACCATTCACATAATTTATTTAGATCAGCTTGAAGCTCCATACAGTCAGTGTTAGACCTGATTTCTCGAAATATTTTTAGATCATCAGCAAACATCAACACTCGACTTTCTATATTATCGATAATGTCATTGATGAATAGAGAGAACAATAACAGTGCCAAATTACTGCCCTACTTTTGAGGGGTATCTCCCTAATTTTTAAAGATAGAGGGTTGCGGTTTTCGCAACAGTTTGCTACTTTTTTGTGAAATTAAATATGGCATCAGCGGAATTTGCATAGCCCTTTTGATTTTTGAGATACAGGGTGAAATTGAAAAGTATCACTTTTGAAGCACCCCCCGTATCTCAGTTGCCTTTAAACTTATCTAAGAAGTGAAACGTATCCTGATAGATTTATTTCCGGAGAATCCAGTGGCGTAGTCAGTTTTTTTCTAGCACCTTACGTTTTTTAGTTATGAAGGAAACAAATCTTTTTATATGGAACGCCCTGTACATTATGTTTATATGTATTAGGCATAATGTGGGCTTTCCAAAAATGTATACTTATATACAATTATTTTCAAAAACAAGCTCAGAATTTAAGATTTTATACAATTTTCTTTTGTGTGCAATTAGTGGGTAGTAGGCTATGGCTAATTTGTTCGGAACAAAAAGCAACATGTCAAAAACTTTGCGGAATTGTCAGTTTTTGATTGTTAATAAGATATTTTTGTTGTTTTGGTGTTATTTTTACTATATTTAATTTATTTATTACAATAATGGCAGTTTGCGGAAATAATGAGAACTTTGATATGTTTGGTTTGTTTTATACAAACTAATGAAAATCCCCAAGAAGCTTCGGAATTATATTTATAAAGGTATCGTATTTTGGGCGCTATGGTTAGGATAATAACTTAGGGGTTATTTCTGTTCATATTAGATCCAGAGAGAAGGCAACCCTTCCCAGACATATTTGCCCACCGTAAATCGAAGCTTATTGGGGATTTTCATTAGATTGTATAAAACAAACCAAACATATCATACTTCTCATTATTTCCGTAAACCGCCATTATTCTAACAAATAAATTAAATATGGGTAATTATCTCTAAAATGTTAAATTCAAACATTTATTTTGTTCCATATTCAAAAGTGTGACATAAATAGCTTTCATCTAAATTTTATGATAAATATAGAGTAACGTTTAACTTTTTTACTATTTATGTGATTTTTTGCATTTTTTCTAGTAGTGTTGACACAAGAATGACAGGCATTCCACGAAACTGATGATAATTGTTAGTTTTGGAGAAATGTGCAAGAAAATGCAGTTTACAAAAATAAAACTTGTATCCAAAATGGTCGGCTTCTACAGAAGAACACGTAGCTCAGTTTAGTTTCAGGAAATTTTGAGAAAAAATCTGCATAAAGCGATTTAAGCGTGTCAGTCAAAAAGGGTTTCTGTTTGGTTATCTTGTTTTTTGTGACAAAATCCTTTTTCCAGGGGCATACACGTTAGCACAGACTAACGAGTAATACAGACAATTCCTTAGCAACATGTGTCAAAAGGAGACTCGCTTTTTAGCGAAATATCTTCTAAATACATGAATAATAGGCGTTTTATTTGATTTTACGTTAATCTACATAACAAAGAGATTGTATTAGAACCAAATTTATGCTTAAAATACTGTCTGTCTTTCTGTAAATTGAAATGGAGACTCGCTTATTTTTGACACATGTCCGCAAGGAGGCTTCTGTTGTAAAGCTATTTATTCTGTGACGTTAGTTAATATCGAGTTCCAAAAAGTCAGATTTTGCCCCCTTAATCCTGTCTTTCAAAAGTAAGAAGACTCTTTCTGTATTTATTCGAATGTCGATACTTAACTGTTCGGGCAGAAAGACATTTGAATTTGTAGTTTTTTTATTACTTTTCCAGAATTTTTTTATGACTTGTTTCTCATGATTTGTTTTCAATGTGTCATATGTCTGAGATAGTTACTCTTTTAACACTTCACCAAAATGCAGATTTTTCTTTACTTGTTCTACTTTTAATGGATCGACCTTGGAATCTTCTATGACAAGATTCACCCTGATGTTCGGTGTCAAATGTTTAGGTTTTTTTAGAAGCTGACCGAGGAGCTGACTGCTTACTATTAAAATTCTTTAAAAGGCTTAGACGATTTTTATAAACTTAAACTTTCTTCTTTAGGACATCGACTAAAAGCTCAAGTTTTTTCTCTATATCTGCGTGATTTATTTAAGTCAGATCTTCTCTTTCCTTTTTTTTTGCAGATTTTCTAGTGGTAAATCTTGTGATCCTCGAGGAGATTTAGGAGGAGTATTTTCATTTAAATATGCTTGTGTTTCCTGCTGGGATTTCTATTTTCCTCTGTATTTTGCAGAATACTTTTTCCAGCATTTTCTCCGTTGACCCTGCTCGCTTGGTGTCATTTCAGTAATGCATTTTCTTACTTTTGCCTCTTTCTGTTTCACATACCTACCTGAGTCTGTTTTTCTCTTTATATTGTGCTAGTTTTTCTGGATCTTCATTTATCTTTCTCCTTCGCTCTCTTTCTCTCTCTCTTCTTAGGTAATTCTTCCTCTGTCTTCTTATCAGACTGCTTAGGCTTGTGTTTTGCCATAATTATTACGTCTGCAATAACTAATTAAAAGGCAGTTGTCACGTGGTCAGTACCATGCTTATTTTAATCAGTTTCGTGTTGGACTTTTGACACGAAACTGAGCACACGAAACTGACAAAATTACAAGTTCTTTGATCATAATTTGAATATTTTATATAATGAATAGAATTGCTTTTTAAGTTAAGAGGTTTGATCAAAAACGCCATTATAAATTTTAATTCTTGGGTAATACTTAAATGTTAACAACTAAAAATACTCACCACAAAACTGAGGCAGTTGAACGTAACAAGCTCCAAATATAATCAAAAAATGGACACAGCCTTCTCTGTTGAAGTCTTGAGAAGAAATGAACAGGCAGGTGTGTCTACTAAAGCAAAATAACTACTATTTCTGAAAAAGTTGGGCTGAAATCTAGAATGCCCTATCCTTCAAACTAAAAATATTTAGGGCACACGAAACTGATGTGATAGGTGTGAGACAAATTTCCATAACCACTAGATCCCGAATATTATTTTCTAAGTGAGTAAGCTTTATTTATTTCAAAACTTGTACACCTTTTTATTATTTATTGAAAAGTAGAGAGTTAAACATTCAAGGATATATGTAGATATGATTTTGAAAAGATGTCCCGTAGGCCAGTGACCTGACACGAAACTGATAATTTTTAGTATTAATAAATAATTTTGAATAAACTTAGAAGTTTGCGAACAAAACTATGTTGTTGCCAATAAAATACAAACAATTTAAATAACAGGGCATTTTTAAAAATTGAAATTAAGCAATAATTATGTTTTTATGTTCGAGGACTTGGAATTTAACACTTTTCAGATAATCACCCATATAGTAAAAATAACACCAAAACAACAAAAATATCTTATTACAATCAAAAACTGACAAATCCACAAAGTTTTTGACATGTTGCTTTTTGTTCCGAACAAATTAGCCATAGCCTACTACCCACTAATTATTGCACACAAAAGAAAATTGTAGAAAATCTTAAATTCTGAGCTTGCTTTTGAAAATAATTGTATATAAGTATATATTTTTGGAAACCCACATTCTGCCTAATAAATATAAAAAAGAATATACAGGGTGTTCCATTTAATAAAACATGTTTGCTTCATAACTAAAAAACGGAAGGTGCTAGAAAAAACTGACTACGCCACTGGATTCTACGGAAAAAATTCTATAAGGATACGTTTTCACTTCTTCGATAAGTTTAAAGGTGACTGAGATACGGGGGGGGGGGGTGCCTCAAAAGTGATACTTTTCAATTTCATCCTGTATCCCAAAAATCAAAAGGGCTATGCAAATTCTGCTGACGCCATCTTTAATTTCACAAAAAAGTAGCGAACTGTTGCGAAAACCGCAACCCTCTATCTTTAAAAATTGGGGAGATACCCCTCAAAAGTGCCGAAAATGGGATACCCTGTACAAGAGATTGTTTAATCTATGTAAATTGTAATTGGCACTGCTGTAGATAGATAAATAAAAAACAAACAATTCGGTTGAGGGTTGGCACATTTGTTGGCAAACAACTTGTGTCGGCTGAGGGAAACCTAAAGGTCCCTACGCAACCCACTAATTATTACTGTTCAACGTATTTTTACATATTAAAAAAGGAAAAAAATGGGTTGACATCGGAAAATCAAAAGGGTAATAAATTAACTTAGACCATGCTGTTTCCCAAAAATTTTAAAAATTATCGAAGTTTTAGGTTTCTTCAATGTTTCGACATTTTTTCAGATTTCTTGGTAAAAGCAAAAACAAGCAAATTTGCGATATGTTAGTACAACTGGCAACTGCGCACCGGGAGATGCGGGCCTCCGTGTGATATTGAATTAAAATGCACTTTTGCAACCTCTGTTTTGGTCCATTTTAGAATTTCTTTAATATCGGATTTATGCAGTGTGTCCAGGGATGAAGTCCCCAAGAGGGCAAATGCACCAAAAATTTCATTTTTTAACAAAAAGTCATTCTTGATAAAAGTTTCTGCTTCTCAAAAAAATTTGGTCTACGAAGAGAATTTTTTTTTTTTTATACAGGGTGCCCAAAAATACAAAAACATGAAATACCATCAAGAATAAACTACCTTTATTTTTAAAAATATCAAAAACTTTTACTTAGAAAAGTTGTTTAGAATTAAAAGATGTGTCTGATTGTTACTTTTCAAACAAATCAGCCAACTTCGATTTTTTTTATTGCCAAGTGTGAAAATATATGAAAAAAAATTATTTAGGAAAGTTGTTTAGAATTGTCCGATTGTAACTTTTCAAGCAAATCGGCCGACTTTTAATCAAATAGGTAAAAAATTAAAAAAAAATAGTTGGCCGATTTGCTTGAATAGCTACAATTCTTTTAATCCTAAACAACTTTTCTAAGTAAAAGTTTTTGATATATTTAAAAATAAAGGTCGTTTATTCTTGATGGTATTTCATGTCTTTGTATTTTTTGGGCACCCTGTATAAAAAATTCTTTCCGTACACAATGAAATTTTTAGTCCATTTGTCCTCTTGGGGACTCCATCCGTGGACACACTGTATTACGCTAATTTTTATACACTTGCGGTTAAAAATGTTTACATCATGACTGAATCACCCTGTATATGTAGCAACGCGAAACAAGCGCCAATTTTAATCCCTTTCAAAACGATTGTTTTATAAATTAGTTTTGATTACAAAAAACATGAATTATAGGAAAAGTATTCTTAATATTATTATTGCTCCAGTGTCAAATCAGAGTGTTCTGATAGAATACAACTGGCATACAGTAATTTATCCCCCTTGTACACCATAGGTTGAGGGTTCAAATCCCACAACCGTAACTTTTATTTATTTTTTATTATCGTTTCATTCTGCTTCTTATATTTCGTTACTGATTATCATTTTTAGTAACTGAACAATGGTTATTATCAAGATTATTACTCACAATGTACTCCATAATTTATTTAAAGTAATAAAATATGAAATTGTCGGAAGCAGGAAAAATTTACTACATCCTGCTATGTAAATACTTAACTATTAGTAAAATAACTAGCAATAGGAAACAAAAGAGGGCACAGTTTATTAAATAGAATAAAATTTTGGATTGCAGCGCAAGGCTGTAAGGATATTGGCTAACCTTAAATACAGAGGTGACTGCAGGGAAGCTTTTATTAATGAGAGAATGTTAACACTGCCATGTGAATATATTTTGCAGAACCTTGTGTACATAAAGAGTAAATTGAATGACTACCCTAACCATGGCGATGTACATTCGTACAACACTAGAACCAGAAATATTGTCGCGTGGAGAGGTGTCGGAAGGGACCGGGGTGCCTTGCTGTGCACTTCTTTAACGGGTTGCCTAGCAGTTTTAGGGATCTCCCCACGTCACTGTTTAAGATTAAATTGAAGCAGTATCTCATTGGACAGGCCTTTTATTCGTGTGATGAGTTTTTGTCAAGTAATCTCTCTTTTATTGATGGAATGCTGCTATGATATTTCACAGTTATTGTCTTTGTGTAAGATTTTAAAGTGTTTGATTTTGTAAATTATTTTAAAAATTGAATGTTGACTTGTGTAAACACTGTCGTGTATTGGCATCAATAAAGTATTATTATTATTATTATTATGTTTGTTGCGGAAGGTAGCAAGATTTTGGAAATTTCCTGATGATACCTCACAAGGTTTCGGCTCCGTGAATACCCCGACTAGAAAATCTGTACGTTTTTCCTACCAAGAGGCCGCATAACAACTTTGATAAGTGTGTTCTATTTCCGTTGTAATTTTTTATATAGTCCAATTTTCCCTATTTATGCTGCGACAAGTTTCGCCAGGAAGCTAATTTTTTGTTTTCTTTGCCCATTAGGCCTCGCCTCACCTAATCTCGTCACGTCTCGTCTTGTCTTCGTCAATTATCCACCCCACTTAACCACCACGTACCATGAAAGTATGAAATTCGACAATTTTGTCCTGTATGATCCATTGACGCTATTGTTGATTTTTCCTTGACACCCCGGAGCGAACGCTGAGTTATGCGTGCCGCTTGCCCGTTGTTGCGCAACTGGAAGAACTCGAGCTCAATGGTTTTCTTCACTTCGGGTTAAAAAAACAGGTTTTTATGCCATGTTTTCTTTACAAATGTATATGTATTTGCACCCTGAATTTTTGTTAATTATGCACCCTGATGTAAAACCCTAATTACTATTTGATCTTTCGATGAATTTGTTATGCACATTTTATGTTTATAAGAATCATTCTTCCTCTTAATGTCTCCTGGTTCTAATAATTGCGAATAGGGAAGCGCGCTGCATCACGTTGTTATGGACAGCCAACAGCAACAAAGCGTACCCCGTGCTTCCCCACTTCCCCGCGGACCCAGTCTTTCGGTGCGACTACTTTGTAATATCGAGTTCACAATCTCAATGCCGATAGATCCCGGTCAATTGTTTTAGATAGATGTTTAACTAAGCGTACTCGAAATTGTGTATGTCACAGAAATTTTACCGCAAAAATGGACAAGATACCTTCAAAAAATACAGGGCCTTCGAAATACTCGCAATACTCTAAAATAAGCATTTTGTAGTGCTTGAACATCTAGAAATCTATGAAGAGCCAACTAAAATTATGTTAAACTGAAGGGCTAGTCTACTCAAACGAAAGTATTCATTCCATAAACTGACTTTAATTCAGTACTTTTATAATATTACGAAATAATTGAAGTTGCGGCTTATTCCGATCAGGGCCATGCTCTTCCTTCGACTGCCTGCTCCTGGCTTTGAAGCCAACCTTCTTACGTCATCCTGCTTACCTTTCCTGACTTGTCAGGGGCAACTCAGATTTCTGTTTACACGGCCTTCTTGCAATGGAGTGCGTCCTCGCCCGCCATCACCTTTCGGTCCATTCTTTTTCTGAAATTAGAGAGTAACAACAGAATCTCCAAATTAACTTTTGCGGTAATTGTCAAAGTAGGATTGCTACCCACTATTACATTCCACGGCCGGATCCCCACCTTTCCAGAGAGCATGCAGGCATAGTGATACTACCACTATCCTGGTTACTACTCTTTTTTTTAGATAGGATCACCATCTTTTCATACTGACATAGTGGAATCGCCACTACCGTTTTTATTATTTATTATTAGTGGGATCTCCACTTTACCACACAGGTATAGTGAGAGTGCCACTACTATTTTCAATTTTTTTCTTTTTGTTATTACCATGGTGGGATCGCCACCTTGCCATAGCGGGATTGCCACTATCCTCTCTTTTTTTAATTCTTGTTAAACTTAGCTTCAAGTACAAAACGGATCAAATGTAAATTCTCAAATAATTTAACGTGACTGGCTTGTCATATGGTAACGCAAATGAGCCGCTACTCACCTTTTTTTTACATTGTGAAGGTCCAACGTCTCAATTGATCGTGGGCAGATAGATACGGTGGTCCGTCACCCATGGTTTTGCAGGACATATCTCTCATTTAGGAGCAATTTGGAAATGGTATATGGCCTTTTATATTTGGGCTTCAATTTCAGGGTTCATGTAATTGTCAGTCAGCGGCGAGTCACCCAAAAACTGCTGAGTGTCCGCTAATCTGGGATTTAGCCCAAATTGTAATACTGCAGGGGCGTACCCAGTAACTGAATGGATTGTTTTCTTGATATTGTCTTTTATTTCTGGTAATATAGTAGCCCACTTATTTCCTTTCTCAGCTGTCAGTGTTGCACATAATAAGTTGAAGAGTGTGTGCACTACTGTCACACCTGTTGCAATGTGATGCAGTTGCACATTTTGCTCATCCAGGAACTTCCGAAACATCTATGTAAATACAGCTGCCCTATCGGCTATAATTCGCTTAGGTGTCCCTAATTCTTCGAAAACTGGCAACAATGCACGAATAGAGTCTTCGGATGTTTTCTTCGGAATTAGTTGCAAACGGCAAAACTTGGAAAATGCATCGATAATTACTAAAATCTGCGTACAGCCATTAGATTTTTCTATGTATGAAGAATGTCAAATGAAATAAAATGAAAAGATACACTGAAATTATGGACCTGCAAGACCAAAAAGATAACCTCAAAAAAGTTTGAGCAAAAAAATTAATAGGGGTTGTTAGTTTTTACCCTTTTTAGGGCACTGTGTAAATGAATACACTACCCTAAGGCGTCCTCCAGTAAGTAGATAACACATACCAAATTTCAAATTTTAAGTAGCGCCGTTAATGAGATATAATTAAAAAACATACTTTTGGGTCACCTTGTAGACCCGAATAACTGGGCCAGGAAAGCGTAAATCGAAAAATTTTATATGAAAGACCCCCCCCCCCCTTAAAACCACCTGCCGAACACCCCTTTAAAGTATTTACTCTACTAAATATTTTTACTATACTAAATATTTTTCTAGCTTTAATAATTTTTTTTCTGTATTACTACACTGCTGAAGATGACCCCCAGGAGGGTTGAAACATATGTACAGTTGATCTGTTGATTAAAGAAACTGTGTTTGTGGAGCTGAGACTGTAAGTTTTACCCAATGACGTCAGAACCTATAGACAGGTTTGTTTTGATAAATGCTTGACGCCCAGAACTAATCACAATCTAAGCGCTCCATTAAATTATTCTGAAAATGTCGCGAGATTGTCAGAAATTGCCCCTTTTTGTCGAGCCGTAGCGAACTTATTTCGACTATGGGCTCGGAGGCTGGCGTCGTTAGACCATCCCCCGAGTCTTCAGGTGAGGTTCCGATGCTTCCGGCACCCCCAAAAAAAAAACATGCGATATCTAAGTGTGATTCTGGAGGAACTATAACCGGGAATCACCGGGTGTATAGTTGGTTGATGGTTGACTTTCTGTCTTTGTTTGTAGCATGTTTTTAGAGTAGTATGGATATATTTAATCTTGGAGTCAAAATAAAGGGCATTTTAACAATGGGGCTCCACGTCTATAGGTTTTGACGTCATTGGTTTTACCCTTGTTGTTGTATTTACTAAACATTCTGACTCACCCTGTATAATTCGGGTCGGGTTTCTTGAATATCTCCCGACAAAATACATAGTTGTTTTGAAATTATCGTAGCTTGTTAGTGTTTGGTAGTTTGTTTATTTTTAAAGCACAAACTTTTAAGGTAGAGACATCACTCAATGGATTCCTACTTAAATAATCCACATGGGACATTTTGCTTCCGGATCAATATTCAATTGTAAAATCATAGTCTTGCAGTTTTATCCACCAGCGTGCAACACGTGGATGCTAGTCTTTCTTTGGAGCTATCGCACGGACTGAATTACAGTCAGTGTATATTGTGAAATGCACCCCATACAAATAAAACCGAAAGTGTTTAACAGCTTTCACAATGTCCAGTGTTTCTAGATCATAAGAATGATAGCGTGACTCATAATCAGTAATTCGATGGCTGTAATAGGCGACAGGTCTAACAACACCATTTTCTTTTTGAAGAAGCACAGCACAAAGACCTGCTGCACTTGTGGCCGTGTGAAGTTCACACTCTACTTCTGGATTGTATATTCACGTAAAGCTTCATCAATGGCACGTTGATAAATTGCTGGGGCATTGATGTAGCCAAACGGAATACGGTTCAACTCCGTACAGTCCATTGAGAGTTATAAAAGCAGTTATGTGTTTGAAGGTTTCCTCTATCTTCATTTGATAAAATCCGGACTTCATATCCAACGTTGTGAAGTACTTGGCTTGACGAAGGGCATTAACTTGATCTTCAATAAGGGGTAAAGGGTACTATGCCTTTACAACCTTTTTATTCACGTCACGGTAACTAAATTACTACTAAATGGTACATACTTATAAACTAAACCAACATTTACTACTACTACTAAATGGTACATACATATAAATTAAACAAAAAAAAAACAAAAACTCCTATAGGATATAAAAGAAAGAATCATACATAAATTCAGAGAGGCTCCACCATCATACTGATACTAATCTTAACCGAGTTGAGAGTCATATTGACGATGTCATAATCAGTGGCGTAGATACCATACCGCGAAACCCCGTGGTCGCGGGGGGGCCCTGCCGCCAAGGACGCCCGGTGGAGCCGGGCCTCCTCGAACCCTCAACGGCCTTCCCTCGACTGGCCGTATACTCCGTGTTCTGTTCTGTTTTGATATTATATTTTTGACCCTACCTGTAACTGTTGCTTCTTCAGAACAGTCGTTCTCTAAATTAAAATCAATAAAAAAAACTATTTGAGAAATTGTTGTCCCCAAGACAGAATAAGTAATTTAGCATTACTTTCTATAGAAGATGCTGAAGAAGCTGCAGCAATGGAAAAAAGCGAGCTAATTAAAGTTTATCGGCGTCTCCTACACTAAAGACATTATCTAGGGATCTTAAGCACTCTTTGTACGATAGGGTGGCAAACTCATTGTGCATCAAGCAATTAAACTTTTTTTTGTTTGAAAGGCCTTAGAAAACCGCTTCTTTTGACCTTTCTACCATTGTCAAGATGCAAATTCAGGGCCGGCTACGATTTTTTTATCCCCGATTTTCACAAAAAAAATTTTTTTTAGAGATTTTTCTAAATTTAAAACCTGTGACCACAGGGTTAATCATAAGACCACAAATCCCCCATATACGAAATTTGAACAAAATAAATACAGGGGTTCAATTCTGCAGGGTGTCAAAGTTGAGCAAAATTGGAATTTTTAAGGCATCTGGCGAGTCAAGTGTGATATGAAATCCCTTCAAAACAGTTGAATTGAAAATAAAGTAATTTATTTCTGAACAAAATGCCAAGCAACAAATAAAATCAATTTAAATTATTGGACCTTTCTCAACACAGTCACTGTCTAAGACGATACATTTTCTGTGTTTCCTGTTGTGGCTGATATGGACTTACAGACTGCTGTATTTTTTGACTTTGTTTATAGTACTGGGGCAGTTTTGATATATTCGATTTTTGACCAGTATAAAAAATAATAAAATTCCTGGGATTCGACCAGTATAAAGTTCCAAAATTTCAGTAATTTGAAATGGCATAGATAATAACACCCTGTATATTCTTTATTGGACCTTTGCACACCAACACTTTGAGTAGTCCTGTTGACTATTTAACTATTTTGAAGGGATTCCATGGCACACTTGCTTGGCAGATGCCTTCAAAATTCTTATTTTTCCTAAAATTTGACACCCCCTAGAATGTAACTTCCTGTATATTTTTCGTTAAAATTTGGTATATGGGGGTTTCAGGATGTTCTGATTAATGCTGTGTGAACACTGATTAGATTTTAAATAAAAAAATCACTAAATGGTTTTCGAGAAAATCGAGGGTATAAAAAGACAGCCCGCCCTGGATTTGAATTGTAAAATTGGTAAAAAGGTCAAAAGAAGCAGCTTTTGAAGGCCTTTCAAACAAAAAAAAAGTTCTGGCGATTATCTTCAAAAATAAATATTTTACGGATTTGTAGTTTTAAAGTTGGACACCCTGTAGGTGTATTTTTTATAAACTTTTTGTTTTTATTTACTAAGAAATAAAAGTTAGTGATAGTTTCACCTTAATGTATGTTGTTTTTTATTTTCCAATTTGAGAGGGCCCAAATTTATTTTGGCGGGGGGCCCAAAATTTGAAGCTATGCCACTGGTCATAATTCGGAAATTATTTATTATAACTACGAACCAACTGATCAACAAAAGCACTGTGACCATAATTAGTTCTCTGAGCTCGCTCATAAAACAAGTTTTATAGTGTGGTGCACAGGTAGCAAGAAAGAGATTCGTTGCAGTAAAGGACTACAGTCAATGTACCCATTCAGCAATTTAAATAAAAATACAGCCGCTTTACGGTGAAATTCAAGGCTTTTCATTCCACATAACAGTAGCCTGGCTCTATATTTTATACCATGATATGGAAATTGAAGTTTATAAAAAAGGTATTTAGTGGCTCTTGAATTTTTTCAACTTTCGTAATCAAATATGACTCCCAAATCATTGTAAGAAGCAACACACTGCAAGAGAACTCCTCATCATATATACATATATAGGCTTTAAGGCAGTACTGCTTCTACTTCGGTGAAAATGCGTAACTCTACATTTGGCAATATTAACTTTTAAGAAGTTTAATTCACACCATTCTTTAAATCTCTTTGATTGTATGTTATTATTGCCAGTGTCTACAACTGAGAAAAACTTTAAATCATCAGCATATAGTAAACACCGACAGCTTTTAAAACAAGTAACATCATTAAAACATAATAGAAATAAAATAGGGCCAATGTGAGAACCCTGCGGTACACCAGAGGACAACGGAATTTCACATGATACAGAACCATACACACGAACACTTTGATGTCGGCCAAAGAGGTAGGACCCCATCCAATCAAGGTATGATCTAGAAAGTCCAATTTCAGATAGCTTCTTCAATAGTAATTTATGGCAAACAGTATCAAATGCCTTAGAGAAGTCGGTATAGATGCTGTCATTTTGGTTTCCTGCCTAAAGTTTGTTGGTTAGGAATTCTTGGAACACAGCCAAATTTCTACATGTGGAATAACCCGGCAAAAATCCATGCCATTCGTTATAAGTGCTGAAAATTTCATCTGCTATTATAGCCTCAAATAGCTTTGAAATTGCTGAGAGAATAGATATAGCACGATAATTTGAGAAATCTGACCTGTCCCCAGATTTAAATATAGGTTGAATAATTGCATTTTTCCACATGGATGGAAATATGCCAGATGTAAAAGACTTTTGGAAGATTAGTTGCAGTGGGCTTGCCAAAAACAATCTGCATTATTTTAGCAGTACAGGTGGAAGACCGTCAGGACTGGCTTCTTTGGAGGCATCAAGCTATGCTATATGATCAGGTGTCTTCTTTTTGTACATAACTAAAAGGTTTTCTAACCTACTTTTTAAACTTTCTTTCTAAATCTAGTTGTTTAATACCTATATCAGCTGTACTCTTAAAAGTGCTGGAGAGACTTTTATACAACAGGGTTGTTTCTTTTTTCGACAAGTTCAACTTCTTTGGCGGGTTCCAGCATGGATTTCTCAAAAATTAAAGCACAACCACAGCTCTTTTTACAATAATTCTGCAGTTTCGACACCCTTAACCACTCGTGTCTATTAGGTAGACTGAATGACATTGGACTTAAGGGAGTCAGCCATGACTGGTTTTCTTCCTACTTGCAAAACAGGTCTGAACAGGTAGGTACGTTTATCGGCAAATAACCAGTATTTTGAATCTGATATCATTGTGTAAAGGATATATATTCTATACAAGGTGTAACTAAACTGATGGTCAAAAATGAAACCACGTATTCTTGGAGTCGAAATAAGGGCACTTCTTCATATATTTTTTTCTCCTACGGGCCATAGTTTTTTTTATACAGAGCGTAGAAATTTAGAGAAAAATACACATATTTCTTAGTATCTCTAGAAGTATAGGAGATATTTTCTCACATTTTGTCACATGAGCGGATGAGTTGTCAAATTTAAGGTTAATATGAAGCTTGTGAGGCCCCCAGTTGCGGAGATACAGGGTGTTATTAGAATTAATTAGTTCAGAAAAATATGAATACCCTGTATAATCGCATTTTTTAAATTTGTTTTGAATGGTAAATTCAATGGTTAACAAAAAGTATCTCTTAGTATTTTTTCATATTCTCAGCCGTTGTTTAATTATTTTCAAAGAACGGCAATGCTGCAATAAAAAAGTCACTTTAAGAATAAATCTAACAATCTGTGGATGTCAATTAAACATGGCATTATTTGAATCATTTGGCTGCCAACTTTGCACCTTAGTATCAGTATTTTGAAAAATTATATTTTCATTTGAAGAATTGACTGATATGCACTTTTGCTATGGACTTGCGAATGGCAATAATAAACATGCGGAAACGCATAGTTGCGTGTATTGAAAGAGACGGCGGTCATTTCGAACATTTAATAATTCAATTTTCTAATAGCATTTTACGTTTCTTTTATTATCGTTTTTGCTTTTGTATTTTGTTAAATAAAGTTTAATTGACATCCACAGATTGCTATATTTATTCTTAAAGTGGCTATTGTTCATGCAGCGTTGCCGTTCTTTAAAAATAATTAAGAAACGGCTGCGAATATGAAAAAATACTAAGAGATACTTTTTGTTAACCATTCTATTCGCCACTCAAAACAAATTAAAAAAATGCGATTATACAGGGTATTAATATTTTTCTGAACGAATTAATTTTACTAACACCCTGTATCTCCGCAACTGGGGGCCTCAGAAGCTTCATGTCAACCTTAAGTTTGACGGCTCATCTGCTCGTGTGCCACACCAAGTTTGAAGAAAATATCTCGTATACTTCTAGAAATACTAAGAAATATGTGTATTTTTCTCCAAACTTCTACGCTCTGTATAAAAAAAACTATGGCCAGTAGGAGAAAAAAATATATGAAGAAGTGCCCTTATTTTGACTCCAAGAATACATGGTTTAATTTTTGACCATCAGTTTAGTTACACCCTGTATACAGGGTGTTAGTAAATAAGTGCGACAAACTTTAAGGGGTGATTCTACATGAAAAAATAATGACAGTTTGCTATATAAACGTAGGTCCGCAAATGCTTCGTTTCCGATATACAGGGAGTCAAAGTTTTTTAAAAAATTATAATTTTTTTATTGCGCTGAAACGGATTAAGGTATTCAAATGAAATTTGGTGGGTATTAAGAGGACTAGAAAGCGCATTTTTTGACACCCGATTAAAAATTTTATGTTAATCAGTGGCGTGCATAGGGGTAATGGTCTCGATATTTTTAAGAAAATAAATGATACGCCACTGAGATAATTTAAAATAAAAATTATTTTTAAAATCCTCGTTTAATTAGTGACGAAAAAGCTCTCTTACCTTTTTTTCCACAGGGGCCGCCATTTTTATGCAAAAAAAGTAAAACAACATAACGCGTATTTTTAATTTCTATTACAACAATATCAAAAACCTATCCTATACAGCAACAATAAATCAAAACAACAAATGAAAATAAAAATATCTCGAATAAAACATTTTTAGTTAGGTGCGCATAGCTATAACAATAAATAAATTATCATTTTTTTAAAAAAACTTTGACTCCCTGTATATCGGAAACGAAGCATTTGCGGACCTACGTTTATATAGCAAACTGTCATTATTTTTTCATGTAGAATCACCCCTTAAAGTTTGTTGCACTTATTTACTAACACCCTGTATAGAATAATATAATCGAATGGAGTATCGTTCGGCTATGATAATATCCTTTACTCAATGCTGATATCTTGAGACTAGAACATGGGAGTCCCCCAGGGAAATGTTCTAGGACCACTCCTCTTCATAATTTACCTAAATGAACTTGCCTCTGTGGTTAGAGATTAAAACACTCAAATTATAAACTATGCCGATGATACGACTATCATCTTTACTGGACAAAAAATACAAGATGTGAATTCACTTGTTAATAAGAAACTGGAGATAGCAAAGGTTTGGTTTTCCAATAATCAACTTGTACTTAATGAGTCCAAATCTAGCTGAATTGTATTTAGGACTCATAACTCTTCAGTTCAGGTGCCTATATCAGATAGCTGGAGCATCGCTGCAGTATCTCATGCGAAGCTGCTTGGTGTTACGATTGAGGCAAATTGCAAATGGTCTCTTCATGTAGCAGAGGTAGAGAAGAGGTTGAGTCGTGTTTGTTATGCATTAAAAATCCTGTTAAAGACCTTTGATTCGTCAATATTGCAGACAGTTTAGCTTCGTTGCGACATCTAACCACTCTTCGATTGAATAGGCGCTGTTGTCTGGATCGAAACTAGTTAATTTGAAGCCAGTATGCGCTGGCCCCAACGGCATGCGTGTTTAGTCTTCCTTCCACACTGGTAGGCGTTGGCGACAGCACCATTATGGCTTTAGCCTACCCAGCAATTTGTTGTTGCTGGGTAGCAATTAAAGTAATTAATAAATAATGAAGGATGTTTTAATGACATATCAGGTAAATGATATCAATTGAAAAAAATGCACTCCAGCCGGGAGATATTAAAAATCTTTCTTTGTTAATATTCTTGGCTTGACATTGTAGGTTAGAATTTCCACGTTCGATACTCGCATTAAGTCACTAAATGTCGAATATTGTGGGTTGATGAACAAATAGGAAGTTCATAAATAGCACCTAGCCGATAGTCGATGGGACCTGTATCTCCGGTAGCTTAGTTGGTTAAGTGCCTACGGCCACACTAGGAGTCCCAGGTTCAAGTCCTGGCTGGAGTGCATTTTTTTCAACTGATATCATTTACCTGATATGCCATTAAAACATCCTTTATTATTTCTAATAAGTACAGGTATTAAAAATATATTTCTTTGTTAAAGTAATTAATGTTTCTTGCCACTGCATTTTTGGACCTTTTGGAAACGTTGAAGCAACTATTGACGATATCACCATCGGAAACTGCACTATCGCAGCCGAAGTGACTGTCCACTTCACATAGGTCTATCCCACTTCTGATGTTGAATGATGGGCTAGTTTACTCAAATGAAAGTATTCATTCCATAAACTGACATTAATTCAGTTCTTTTATAATATTAGGAAATAATTATTATTATTATTCCGATCAGGGCCGTGCTCTTGCTTCAACTGTCTGCTCCTCACTTTGGAACCAACTGTCTTACTATAATCAATAAATAAGTCAATACTGTAAGTTATAAAAACCCTGTATAAAATCACGGAGCACAGGTTGATCTTTTCTTTGCAAATCAATTAAGCTTTGCCTAAGGTATTAATTTGTACGTAGTATAGCCATTCTAGCTCATACAGGGCCCGACAGAATGCAGTGGAATCTCAAAAATTTTCTTTAAATATTTTTTTAAATACATGTTTTTTACAAACACCCTGTATGAGATAGATTGGCTATACTACATACAGTAATACCTTAGGCAAGGCTTATACGATTTGCAATAAAAAAAAACACCAAACTGTGCCCCATCGTTTATACAATTTTTTGAACTTTGGCCCCACATTGTGAACGCCCTATACAGTGTGGATAGAAATTATGGAATATTGCTTAATTTCTTAAAATATTCCTCATATGAAAAACTTGTTTTAATAAAAGTGTTAGGGGAAATTATTTCCCGTTTAGTGATATCAAGCAATTTTTCGTAGCACCAAAAATGTGGTTGCCATGGTAACCGACTTGATTTTTTTAAATGGCACCATATACGTTTTTTGGTGAAAATTGATACGTTGGAACTTTCTGAATACGGTACAATAAAATTTTAATGGGGTCGCATAAGAAAAAAATACAAAAAATTAAGTTTTCTATTACGCTATTGACAATGTTTATCAAAATAATTATTAACATCAAGTTAGTCATGCCAAAATAAGAACAATGGGAAACTGTCACTAGCTGTCAGTTGCTTGTAAAATTGTGTGCATTGTTACAGTAAACGTACTTTTTTACTAAATTTTCGTAAGTTATAATGGCGCTTGAATTAAGTGAAACGGAAAGAATACAGGTTAACATACTAAGTACTTAAGTACACAGAAAATTGAGTAAAAAAGTACGTTTAGTGTAACAATATACACAGTTACATAGCTAGTGACAGTTTCGCATTGTTCTGATTTTGGCATGGCTAACTTGATGTCAATAATTATTTTGATAAACATTGTCAATAGCATAATAGAAAACTTAATTTTTTTTTGAATTTTTTTCTTATGCGATCCCATTAAAATTGTATTGTATCGTATTCAGAAAGTTCCAATGTATCAATTTTCACCAAAAAAAGTATATGGTGCCATTTAAAAAAAATAAATCGGTTACCATGGCAACCACATTTTTTTGTGCTACGAAAGATTGCTTGATATTACTAAACGGGAAATAATTTCCCCTAACACTTTTATTAAAACATGTTTTTGATATGAGGAATATTTTAAGAAATATAAGCAATATTCCACAATTTCTATTGACCCTGTATAAATTAGTATTGATACTTTGTAAAAGATTTTGAGCTATTGCCAATTCAATGGCAAAATCCATTTTATTCTTAAAAGAATGTTATTCTGAAAATTTAAAAAAATCATAGCTAGCCATGAAATAAATACCAAATCAAAATAGTAGTGTCTGTGAGATATCTTCCCTCAGGTCAGTCTAAAAAAACAATGTCTAATTTTACTCAGCTCTTCATACATTTATAGAGTTCACAAGCAAATGCAGACCACTGTATATGCTCCAGAAGTTATGCCAGGTCTTTCTGAAACACCCGAGTACCTATTTATGTATTTATGTCTTTAACGGTCAATGGTATTATAAACATTGAACTGTTTATATTTGTAGAAATAATTTCAAGATATGGCGAAACATAAAAAAAATAAATACATTAGTAGCATATTTTATTTCTAGGAAAATAGATGCGAATTAATGTGTATCTTACATTACGCATGTCGAAACTATACCAATATGCTAATCTTAAAATTACCTTGAAAATACCGTACAAAACTCGATACAAAATTAATATATAATTTAATTGCACTAAATTGGACTAATGAACGAGAATAAATTCAATTTCAAGAATTTTTTGGAACAAGTAATAAAATATCTACAAAGGATATTAAATGAACTTTTAACATCAATTTATATATCATCAACAATAAGAAATACCTATGCATGCATATGAAGTAACACCACGCTAAATTACAAGATATGTAATAAAAAATTTACGAATGAACTGCTAAATGAAATTGGAAACAATTAATATGCCTATTATCACATACATCGTATTTACAATACTTATAACTAGGATTTAACTTAACAATTCTTTTAATTAATGCAAAATATTCGCTATTTACAGCAAAATTAATAAATGGAAAATTTTCGCTAATCTGGTCTGTAGATTGGAACTTTTGGCAAGAACTCTATCAGGATTACATACTCCATCATTGATGATGAGTCACTCTGTTGTTTGCTTAGCCTCCAATGCAGACCTAACTTATTGTATAAATAATTATTCTCCCATTCCAACAGTTTATTTAAGGAATGCTGTGTCTAAAACAATTTTATAAACATATATTGAGTTATTATTATTGTTAATAAATTATCTAGAGTGTGAGCTAGGATAAATGAATAGACGTGGAAAAATATGGAATCAAAATTTAGGAATTTGTTTAGAAAGAAACTAATTTCTAGCAATCAAAATACCCTTGACAGCAACAATTTTTTAATTTTCCCTTGTAGGTAAAAACTTGGGAATATAATTATAATTTTTTTAGCACGTTTCTTAAATTTTAAAATTTAACAGTTTGTGGCATAGGAAAGTTCTAGTCAGTAGATGATAGGAAACATATTAGGAATAATATAGTGGTCCAAATTTTAAGGCATTGGAAAGTTCTATTCAGTAGACGATAGGAAACATATTATTAGGAATAATATAGTTGTCCAAATTTTAAGGTACTTAATCAAGCTATTTTGTTTTCTGATTTTTTTACGAAAACTGTACAGGGTGATCCACACTCGACGCCCCAGGCCTACTGCGGGAACACGAAAACTGAAAACAAAATTTCGAACAGGGGTTTTTAAATGGGACATACTAAGGTCCAATTATGACCGAAAATTTGCTTTTTTGATGTTTGCGAAAATGGCCGCTGTGACATCATTGATATTAAATGTTGAAACTCTTTATTATTCTCAACAACTTTTGTAGAAAAAGATTTTCTGTATCTTTTATTGTTCAAAATCTACAGGTTCAAATATGTAAAACATATAGAATTTTTTCTAATCATTTTCCGAAATCTAGCGTGCCATGGAAACAATTGATAGTCAGAAATTACTTAAGAGTATGTTAGGGTGTCTTGTGCACCCTTAAATTTATTCAACTGGAATTTAGTTTTTTTGTAACAAAAATTAGCATTCACAATTGAAAATCTTAAAAAATATTCCAGTTGAATACATTTAAAGGTGCAAAAGGCACCCTAACATACTCTTAAATAATGACTATCAATTGTTTCCACGGCTAGCTAAATTTCGGAAAATATAGAAAAAATTCCATGTTTTTTTACATATTTGACCCTGTAGATTTTGAACAATAACAGATACAGAACATCTTTTCCTACAAAAGTTGTTGAGAATGATAAGGACTTTCAATATATAGGGGGAAAAAGGTATATTTCTGGGGAAAAAATATCAATGTCACAGCAGCCATTTTCCGAAACATCAAAAAAGCTAATTTTCTCTCATAATTGGACCTTAGTATGTCCAATATAAGAACCCCTCTTCGAAATTTTATTTTCAGTTCCATGTTCCCGCAATAGGCCTGGGGCTTCGAGTTTGGATCACCCTGTACCTACACTGTTAGTGTAAAAATTTTTAATTAAGTTTTTCACATACAACTGTTTGCTAATATAAGCAACAAGATTTTCCAATATCACAAAAAGGTCAAGTTTGGTTCTTAATTCTGAGCAACTTTCTTAAAGAAAAATGAATATTTTGAATAGAAACTGTACCTACTTTATCTACACAGGAAATAAATAGGCCTAGATTTAATCCCATTAGTTTGTGTTTACTTATTCCTAAGGCTGTATATAGGTATTAATACATCAAGTAATATTAAGTTGAATTGAAATAAGCATAGTTATGATGAAAAAAGAGCCTGCACACAAATGCGAGAGAATTTTTAAACGTTTATAGTGTTGTTAGGGAACAGTTGGATTGCATCTCAGAACTTCCCTTTGCTTCAAATAATTACCGTAACATTGCAAATTACATTCAAGATATGACGGTATTTTATAATGTTGGCAATCAACCCTGTCAGGGTGATTAATGTTAACAATGTTAAAAAAAATTACCCAAAATTTTAAATAATGACAACTGACATTCCCAAATTGCACGGAGTCCGAAGTAAAATTGATTTTTGACATTGGCTGCGGTCACCATCAGAGAAGGACAGATACGCATACAAGATAATTTGCATTTATAAACGGTGAACGGTAGTGCTGACAACAAAAAGCGGTGCACTTTTCCGCCTTCATTTCTAAAAAGCGGTCAGTCAGTGCATCTATTGTGGTGCCATTTTTTTCATTGCAAATTTTAGGTGCATGTGAGCCAAGCACCGAAGGTGCTGTCTCCAGGGGCCATGCCCTCTGTGGAAACTCGAGTGTGGCAAAATTCCTGAGAAATAGGCAAATATAAAAAAAGAACCCAAACAAAATCACTATTTCTAGGGTTTGTTTCAAAGAAGAAGTCCCATTTTTTTTATTTCCTAAAAACGTGTGACCGGTTTCATGAACTACAATGTTCACATCCTCAGACACGTAATAAGACTTCTTTGAAACAAACCCTAGAAATTGTTTCTCCTAAATGGATACTTAATGCAATTAAAAAATCACTATTACTTTGCCTTTTAAAATCAAGTATTTGACAAGAATTATTTTGAAATAGTTCATTTATCGACGTGGTAGTTTATGGTTTGGGGCCTTTGGCCTTTTATATTTTATTTCACATTTCTGCCGTGTATACATATAGTTTAGAATTTAAATAACAATTTCCACTGCTGAACCTTGTTGCCAGATTTTCCACAAAACATCGCCATTTTCCCAAAAAATTGACCAGGACAGTAAGTTATTTAAATTGGTTTCTCTGTAAATCCAAAGATTTTGCCAACACTAGAATTTTGTCTCAAATAGATTACTCCAACATTCCACCTAGTCTTTTACTTGTGCTTCAACTTAGGCTGCACTATAATGATGATTAAATACTTACTCGCTTGCTAAGACAAATTACAGGCCATAAGGAACATCCCAAAGTGCAACAGCAACAGAGACAACCGCAAAACAACCATTTAACATTTACAGGTAAGGTCTTTTTCAGTATGTTGTTTATTCGCATCAGCGTTTCTTCATACTCTTCTGGAGCAACGCGAGATACCAACCCACTTGGGAATTCTGTACTGAATCTGTTGCTTAGTCCAAATCTAAGAAATGAGAAGTTAAACTTCGTATTCCTACATCTCATTTTAATATATTTTTACAATCACCACTGTGACAAAAAATTGTTATGTAGGTACCCTATATGTGCAAGTAGGTACTTACACAGTCATATTACCAGCCCCCCTAATAACAACTGGGTCTGGAACTAGCGAAACATCAGCAGGCTCAGTCTCCCCATTGTTTTCTATGTCTTCTTCATAGTAAATAGCATCAAAACCTTCCATGTGTCTACAGAAAGGACCTATTTAGGAGGTCCCTTGTCTACAGGTATAAGAGTAAAATAAGACAATTTTAGGAACACAGAGTTCAGTTTAAAATTATCTAAGGGTTGAATATACATAATTTACCTTTTTTTTAACAGCAACACGGAATTTGGACTAATGTATTGTCTGTGTATACTTTCTTTTTTTTTACATAGTTCTTCTGTGGTTCTTCCCACAAAATATATAGATTAGGTTAGGTTGTTCTTCCTTCCACAAAATATATATAGGTTCATTAGGTTACTTCTTCCAAATAGTAACCTACAGAACAGGTTAGGAGTAACCTGTATAATTTTGTGCCCTAAAGTTAGTTTCAAAAACACTAGAAACGAGAAAAACTAAAAATCACAAAATATAATGGTTAACAAAATGCGAGTTCGATTTCATGCTGTTTTGATCCGCGTTAATGTTCGGGGTTTTAAGCACTCCGGAGTAACTCCAGAGTAGTTTTATTTTTATTGCGCTTTTAGGTGTTCGGGTGCCCGAGAACTTACCTTTTCTATGTGCACATTGTGTACAGGGTCATTTTTTTAAAATTCCGAATTTTGAATTTATTTTAAAAATATATGCAAAAACATACTGAAATGTTTAAAATATGCGTCTTTTGTGAAATTTTCTCAAGTTTTTTATGTTGCTATCAGAATCTGCGTATCTGGTCCCGTATACAGGGTGTACTACAAACTTTCATTTTTTAAATGGAACACCCTGTATTTTATCGCACTACGTAATAGCACTTAAAAACAAATTCTTAAATATATATACATGTCTATATTTATGTTTTACAGTTTTAATAATATTCACATTTTTATTGTGATTTTAGGATATATTTATTAAATTTCAATAAACAATCGTTCTATGCAACGGTTTATTCTTTTTTCTAAATTACTCCATAATTTGGCAAATATATGGGATTTATTATTTAGTTTATTTATTTCTTCATGTATTCTCACTTTTAAGGTCTCGAGGTTCCGTGATTTATTCTTGTAGACCTCATTTTTTAGGCTACTCCACAAGAAAAAGTCAAGTGGTGATAAGTCTGGGCTGCGAGGTGGCCGAGCTATTACACCATATCGTCCAATCCACACTGGATACTTTTCATTCAAATAGTTCCTAATTTCGACAGTTGAGTGATATGGCGCACCATCCTGTTGCCATACAATTGAATCGATAATTCCAGGGGAGGGGGAAATTCCGTTATACGTTGCTCAATATCATTTTCCAAAATATGTTTATATTTCTGAGAAGTAAGTCCACCATTGAAAAATATAGGTCCAATTATTTTATTATTTAATTTAATTCCACACCAGGCACCAATGGATGTTCTACCTTGATTCTGTACCGGAATAATATTTCGGGGATTTTCACTGCTCCAAAAATGGGAATTTTTTCGGTTCAATATTCCAGAGGTAGTGAAAGTATCTTCATCGGTGAATAATATTTTCTTTAAATATACTCTGGATCTCTTCTTAAATACCCTCTCATAATATTGCAAAAATGAAGACATTTTTCATAGTCATTATTGGAAATTTCTTGAACTTTTGTAAATTTGAATGGTCTATATTTATGTTTTTTTAAAGTCTGTTGAATAAAACTGTAGGAATAATTTAAATCTCTTACTGCATCGGCTATTTGATTTCTTCCCATCTTCTTCAAAATATAATAAAACCTGCAGCTGAGCATCTTCTTGTCCTCTCCTTTCTTTCTTTTTATTTAAAACCGATCCTGTGTTTCGAATTTTAAAGGCAAGTTTTCGAAAATAACTTTCACCAGGACAATGTCTTTGTGGGTATTTCCTGGCATACAATCTTCTCGCTCGAGTTGCACTACGTTGGGCTAATATGTAGACTTCATAAATATTGTTTCGTTCCTCCACTGAATATACCATTTTTTCAACTAACAATGAGTCAAAATAATGTAAAACCAGTAGCAAACTAAATTTTGTGACACTAATATGATCATTACAATATTAATTTACGAAAATGACAGGCAGACTTATTCTTTGTTTTAATTTTCCATGGCACACTGCTCGATTTTTGAAATTTAATAAATATATCCTAAAATCACAATAAAAATGTGAATATTATTAAAACTGTAAAAAATAAATATAGACATGTATATATTTAAGAATCTCTTTTTAAGTGCTATTACATAGTGCATTCCATTTAAAAAAATGCAAGTTTGCAGTACACCCTGTATACGGGACCAGATATGCAGATTCTGATAACACCATAAAAAACTTGAGAAAATTTCACATAAGACGCATGTTTTAAACATTTCAGTATGTTTTTGCATATATTTTTAAAATAAATTCAAAATTCGGAATTAAAAAAAAATAACCCTGTACAATGTTAAACCGTCGATGGAGGAAGGAAAGTGCAACGGATTTTTGAGACCACGCCACGTGGTTCCCACAGTTCCGACTCCCACTAGCCGCGTTCCTTTTGCCCCTACACTGAGACTTTAGCTCAGTTGTTAGCCCAGCAACTCGGTTTGTTTTTTCCTGTCAAAGGCTCCATCTTCTGAAATGTTCATTTTCCCCACCACCAAACTGAGCCAATATGTTCGATAGTGAGTGTCCTCGCGAGGATGTGCTTTAAGGGTGAAGGGGGAGGTAAAAAATCTCACTTTAGCTCAAGAACGTTAAACCAGACAGGATAGCTCAATCACGCGAATCTGTCCGCCGAGCCGCCCGACGTGATGACGTCACAGTTAGACGTACTGCGTAAACTCGCACCACGAAACACCCAATCGCGCGCCTTCAGAAAGCGACTTATGCTTTTTTTTAAAGTTCATAAAAACAAAAAGTGAGCTTTAGATGCTTTTGCTTTTTCGGATTTATTTTTTAATGATTGTAAACAAATAGAAATCAATAAAGTTCACTCTTGTTTTTTAAACACGAATTTTTTATGACAATTTCTCCAACCAATACGAGAAAAAAGCGAATTATTGCAGCAAATGTGTTTTCAGAAGGTGCGAATTTTGCCTTAAATAGTTTTTATTATGGCACACAGATTATAATATATTATACAGAATTATTCTGTTAATAATTGTGGGCCTCCTTTGATTAGTTTGATTTTGAAGAGCATTTTTGGATTATGATATTCATATTATAATATGTGAATGGTGAATCAATAATAAAAAATAGAACACTGATAAAATGCTCCAAGACAAATTAAAACACAGTTGAAAACATAGGTAGTCATTTATTTATTCATAATTCATAAATAATAAATATTCTAATTTATAATTTTGTTTAATTTCCGCTTTTTTACTTTTTTAACTATTTCTTTGTGAAGTATTATTAAGTATGTCGTGCTTTTAAATTTCGAAAATCGATTCTAATAATAGTTCTTAATTTACAAAAATCTTTTATAACTACAAAAGGCATGTTAACTTCTTTTTTAAAAACTTCATCTGATTCCTGAATAATTGCTTGTCGGGGAATTCCAATTTCAGTAAGTGTCGCTGGGGAAGAACTGCCTTCTAATTTTGCAGTTTCTCCACCTTCTATTGCAGACAAATCAACAAGTAATTTTTCTATTTCTTCCTTTCTTTGTCTTTCGGTAAGTCTATCAGAACATGATGTATTACTTGTTGCCGAGGTTGTTGCAGTAATAGTTTTTGTGGAAGGTATTTTTAATGTAGGAACTGCGTTTTTTTTAAATGCTTTCTTAAAGGTACCTAAGCCTTAAATTAAAAAATATATATAAATATTTATATTCTTGCACTTTTTAGATGGCTAGCTAGCAAAGAAAATTTTACTTACCTAATACTTCATTTCGAAGATCTCTTTCGTAGTCATTGTCTACAAAATGTTGTGAACATAATATATGGCTAGTGTTAGGGTTGAATTTATCTTTTCTTTTGCACCTTGATATTCACTCACTTTGTATAGTTTTAGAGAAAAGGTCCTTTGGTTTTGGAAAAGCATGAAATATGATATTCTGCCCAGTTTGGGCTTTTGTAGCATAAGTGTTATTACACCTATATACGGCACACCTTGTTCCCCCTGGCCTAGTCCCCGGCATATTTTCGTGTACAGGACTATTCTGTAAAGTAATATATATTATCAACCTCGTACTTTTATTATTAATAATATGCCAAGAAATGCTCACCTTCCCTTCTGTAGAAATTCAAGTATCAGGCACTTAGTGTCTCTGAATAATAATAAACACGGCACAAAAATCAAATAAAAACAACACACAGACACACTTTATAACAGGTAAAACTCAAAAAACTCACAATAATAAAGTAAAACCGAAAGAAATACGATAGAAAATTAGAAAAACAAAGGTAAACAACGGGCGTACGATGTAACCTTCACCTAACGACGTCTAACGGTGACGTCACGCACTCGGTGGGCGCCGCGAACATTACACCATTCAGATTGAGCTATCCTGTCTGGTTTAACGTTCTTGACTTTAGCTCACATTCTCATTTGTAAAAGGAACGGCCATCAACTGAGATAAAAGTCGCTTTCGGGTATTACACTTAGAGCACTCCAGAGCTACTCCGGAGTACTCCACTTCCATTTCATC
This sequence comes from Pseudeuparius sepicola, assembly GCA_963920635.1. Classification (NCBI taxonomy): domain Eukaryota; kingdom Metazoa; phylum Arthropoda; class Insecta; order Coleoptera; family Anthribidae; genus Pseudeuparius; species Pseudeuparius sepicola. The sequence goes on from OY987305.1 coordinate 18,539,842, forward strand.
CTTTCGGGTATGCTTGAGCTTGATGCTCCAGAGTTGCTCTTTTTTCCTCCCCCCTGCCCCCTCGAGCACCAGCCGTTTATTAGGTACGTGACGCTCCGAGTTGCGCAGTAGAATCATTGATTGTCAATTTGATGATTTATGGACCTTCGCTTGATTCTCTTGCGGAGTCAATGCTAATTAACGAAAAATATAACTTACCATAACTTCACTGTCAACCCTTTTTTCCATTTCTATTTGCAATTATAGCATTTGCATCGTAAATTGAAGGTTAGTTCATAGACATAAAACAAAAATAATAACTGGATCCCATAGAGCGTTCGGGTATGAACGGCACTCAAGCAAAACGGAGTCTCAAACACACAGAGCTTGACACATCATACCCGAAAGCGCCTCTGGTAAGAATTCTTAAGAAAACTGGCAAAAGGAACACGGCTACTGTCCCGCGTTGGCAGAGATATGAAGTGGGGAGAATGAGTGTCAAGCTCTGTGAACTGACTAATTTTGTCTTACGCCATTTTGAAGACAGTTTATATACGTATGTTAATAAAAACCTTAACTTTAATCCACCTAATCTATCTAGTAATAAATGTAACTGGTACAGAGAACTGTCTTTACCTTGTAAAATTCTTACAGTCTTTCACAGAACACGACATAACGCTAAAATCAATGGAAATCACTTCGAAAACTCTTAATAAAAACAGGTAAGCACTCCGCACCAGCCGGTAAAATGTCAAAGTGTCTTCAAAATGGCCGGCAGATTGTAGACAAATATCTATATAATACATAGGTACGTGATTGTAGACGAAAATCATGATGCCCAGTAGTTCAAAGCGTATTCTCCTCTCCTCCATTTCTGTGCGCGTTGGTCAGAGCGGTCCTTAATTCTGCTATCTTCCTTTTCTCTATCTACCGTACATACCTACCTATACCTAAGCTTAACAAAAACAATCCAATAACTAAACCTATCCTTTATATTTTGTGGTCGTCAACTGTGATTTTTTTTTAATTATATATATAGTAATGTATTTATTATTTGCTCAGAAAAATAAAAAACATAGAAATGGCATCTGTAGATTTAAATGTTTGTAAGGGGTAGCACTTTTTATACACTATTATTTATTTACTAGTTAAAGTTTCACAGCGTTGCCAATAATTCATAATGAAAAACTTCTCTCTCTAGTAATAATTAAAATAATCTTCAAGATAACAATCTTCAAGATAATAATAGTTTTTCAACAGTGGTTTCCGTTGTATGTATGGACTAGGGACATACCAAATCAGTTGCAAATACGTTTGCTTTGAAGTAAATAATAATGGTAGATAGTATATTATGTTATTTATGTATTGATGAGATAAGGTCTGCATGACTAATAGGTGAATCTAGTATTTATAATTATCTGGACACTTATTAGGCAGTATTTCTATACTACGTGTAGTACTTTAATCTGTGATACAACTAAGGAAACAATAATATAGGTATACCTACAATTACCAATACCAATCGCACAATCTGACAAACGCGCAAATCGGTCAAGAGTGTGCCTCACCTTGTGTCTGACACAACTGGTGCTGTGTCTTTTAGAAGCAATTTTTCGCTGTTTTTAAGTGTTTCTTAAGTATTCGTCGGTTTAAAATGCTTATATAGACCATTAAGTTGTACGTTATGGCATTGACTAAGGATCCGAATACCTTAATCAATGGTTATGGGCAAAAAAGTGTATTATTTGTAAATCAAGCAACTCGCCAAAGTAGGTAACATATCATGCGTAAGTACATAGGCGTACCTAGTTCGGGGCACAGTAAAAGATACCTTTGCCACCAAAGGGAAAATAATTCTCAACATGGGTATCAAACGAAAGGGCTCGACGGGTAGAAAACAATAAGGTGAATCACGTCATAATAAATCTAATATGGCGGCCTCCCCAAGACGGCGGATTGCCTAATTCTTCACAACATCCTCGACATGGGTATCCAATGAAAGGATTTGAAGAGTAGAAAACGATAAGGTGACTGAGGTCATATTAAATCCAATAGGGCGGATGCCCGATGCCCCAAGATGGCAGATTAAATTTCTTTACCACCCTTCTGAGATGGGAATCAAATAGGTACCTACTAAAAAAGCACAAAATAAAATAAATAATAAAAAAACCTTTTTAAAAACAAGCTTTTATTTAAGTAAGCCATTTACTAAAACGGATAAAATAAGTATAGGTTTTCGTTAAACTGCGGTTTTCGTTACACTGCAACAAGCTTTTTTAAATCAAAAAGCTTGTTGCACAAACTGTAAAGAAAATATGTATTCTTTGACATGTACTTGCTTATCAACTAATCACTGTCCGATAAAATTAATTGGTACCTACTTTTATGAACATCTCGCGCGACGAGCTTTTTGATTTAAAAAAGCTTGCGGCAGTGTGGCATTGAATTATCTTAACGAAAATCTAAACTTATTTTATCCGTTTTAGTTCATGGCTTAAATAAAAGCTTGTTTTTAAAACGTTTTTATTTTTTATTTTTTTATATTGTCTTCTCCGAACAATCCCCAACTAGTAACTGCCAATAACATTGATAAGTTTGAATTTTAGAATTGACGCGTACTAGTTGTACCTGGGGTTATACTTCAATTTTTATAAAAAAATTGAGATATAAAGGCAAATATTTTTTCCTATTTTTATAACTATTTTAAAAAATAAGAGGTACGCCACTGCCTTGTAATCGTTAGCACCAGATCTGTCACCCGAACTGTAAACATTATTTTTTTTATTATGGGAACAAACTTGCCAAAACAAAGCCAGTTCTACCTCAGACTAATGAATAAAGGGGACACCTCATTATAGCGTCTTTATACAGATGTAAACAGTAAGCTGAACCCTCTCACTTTATGAAAGATAAATGTATTTACAAATACTACCTATGCAACGAAATATTCTCTTTTTTCACTTTAGAGGAAAGGCACTTGCACTTTATGCACCTTTTTACTATTTTTTTAATATTTTAAACTTGGAACCTCACGAAAAACTGGAATTTAGCGTTTGTTCTCTGGTAAAACTAAGCAAATACCGAAGCACAAATCAAAACAAACAAAATGGAAAACAAACAATTTGAGCAAGCGCTAACTTTGCTCCCTGTCAAACTGCCGCAACGTTGCCGATTAGTGCGAAGAGTAATGGGTGTTCTCTACTATAACCATTTTGTCAATAATAAAACACCTACATAATCTTTCTTGAACACGAAAAGGTTGTTTTACTTTACTGTTCCGCCTGAATTTTATAAGTGGGGGCAATTTTACTTTCAATGCATCTACTAAAGAAATTGCCGGTTTTATTTATGATATTCCTAGTTATTGTTACTCTTAAATGTGACAACATGTTTGGGGCAGGTCAGTAAAGGACCAATATTTGTAAACATGGGAATAGATAAACAACTATGCCTGTCAACAATTCACTTAAATTTTTAAACAAATTCGTCCCCTTTATTCATTAGTCTGAGAGTTCTACGTTTTTTATTGTTCTGAGATTATTTGTTTTAACCTAACCTATATAATTTTTTTATTATATCTATAGTAATGTATTTATTATTTGTTTTTACCTAACCTATATATTTTGTGATTTGTTGTGTATTGAACCTATATATATTTTGTGGTGTATGTTTGTGGTGTTTTGGATCGGGAAATCTGGAAATAATAATTATTAGAAAAACCAAGATTCTAGGCTTTGTTCCTAATTTTACTAACAATTACTGCAGATGGCAGGAACAAAGCTTCAAGACGATATACCATTGGCAGACGATGACCCCCAAGGTAATATATTTTATTTGCATGTGCTCAAATTTTAGTTCTTTTTTTGTTTCTTGTAGTGATAATAAACGATGATCCCGAAGCAAATTCTGTATCAGAGGGTAACTCCTCGAGCATGGTTCATGGTCGAAGCACGGACTCCATTCAGTCGAACTTCACTAATGGCAGTACAAGCCCTCAGCACAATAGCCTCGAGCCTGACACTAGTCCTGATGAGCGAGAAGAAAAAACTCGTCTAATTTCTCAAGTCCTTGAGCTACAAAATACCTTAGATGATCTCTCTCAGAGAGTAGACAGCGTTAAAGAAGAAAATTTGAAACTAAGATCTGAAAACCAGGTTTTGGGTCAGTACATAGAAAATTTAATGTCAGCATCAAGTGTGTTTCAGTCGACTTCTCCGAAAATTAAGAAGAAGTAGACAGATGAGAGTTACTGTAATTGGGCTATTAACCAAGGGAATAGGCTCATGATAAATGCGCACTAATAAATTTCATGTTATACTTTCCGATTAAGTGCCTGATAGTGTACACTTGTAGCATTGAACAGGAACCAGTGTTTGCAATTTGGAAATTTAATCTTTTTTTATTATATGTAAGTTTATGTAAACTGTGTGTAAGCTATTACTAATATTAATAGTGACATAGCCTCGAACATAGCTAATGGAAGTAGATACTTACCTAGGTATATCTTTGGAAAATAAATAATGTAATATTACATTTTCTGGCGAATACTGTTAATAAGTTAGACTAGAGCTTATGAATCTTTTTCATAACGAATCATAAACAGTCCACTTATAGGGTTGCCAACTCACTGTTTTGCTAAATTGGAAGTGGGTAGGGTCAATTCGCCGGTAGTCGGACAGTTTAGGCACATCTAAATTTAAATTTTCAGTTAATATTATATGCACTCCGTTAATGCGACGCAAACTTTTTCCAAGATGTAGTTTCATTATTTGTCTTTGATTAAATACAACTGTTATATTTTATAAACCCAAAGGTTATTTTTTATTAAATTTATTAGAGAAAAAAGGCTGTTTTGCTGATGGTCGGACAGAATTTCCCAGTGGTCGGACAAGTAGTTGTTAGAAATCGGACATCTCCTGATTGGTCAATTCGTAATTTCGCACAGGCCCGTACTTTGGAATATTGTTTGGTAGGATATATTTTGAGAATGTATTATCATATTATTATATACATAATATATGTATTATTAGATCACAATTAATTCGAAAATTATACCTAAAAGTATTCCATTATGAAGAAAAGGGATGAATTTCTTACTAGGCTAGATACTTTAGATATTTGGGTAGGTATTTGCGAGGGGATAAAGATCAAAGATTATGATACCTAAATAGATAGTACCTATCTACCTAGGTAGGTAAAGATTATTGTAAATATCTTTATTTTACTTCTATACAGAGTTAGCAAAATCTTAATTTCGGCATAACAAAAATAAAAAATAAAATTGAACACTTACAAAATAAAAAAAAATAAAAAATAATTAAAAAACTATTTTGCTTAGGTACCTACATTCTTTGCTTGATTCTTTGGCGACTCTTAGGAAATAGGTAATGAGTAGAGAGTAACTATAATCCTAACAATAATCAATAATCGTTCTGACAGAACTTACAGAGAAAATCCAATTTGGAGACTTCGCCATAAGAAAGCCCTGAAAATGCTGTGCACCCCAAATGATACCATCGTGCACATAAGTCACAGCCTACATTTTTTTCGCTTTCACTTTCAGCATCGCTTTCGAGTTCTTCCTCGCATTCTCCACATTTTTCTTTGCTATTTTGACGATTATTGAATATTTCTTTTACAGCGCAAATTTGTGCTTCCGTTTTATTATCTCTGATTGAAGACTCTTCCTTTTGGATATCCATATTGTCAGCGTCTTTAATGTTGGTCAAAATTTTTGATTTACTTTTCTTGTTTGTTTTTTTTCTTAAAATTCTCAATTTTCCGTTTCTTGATGGCATTTTCTTTCTCTTCTTTTTCTCTTAATTTATCTTCGTAATACTTTCTCCAAGCTCCAGAGGAAATTGCTGAAGGTATTTTCTCTCGTTGGCGTTTTAGTCGGTTTTTGTTTATCGGTTTAGGATATAACAGGTGCTTTTCAAATGAAGAGGTGGTCGGCTCGCTCGCTGGTTCGGTTTCCATAGTATTTTCGGTGGTACTTGTAGATTTGTCCATTGTTTGGTCAATTATTTTTTCTTGACATTCGTTATTTGTTGTGATTTTCGGAAATTCTTTGTCTCTTTTTGTGAATTTCTCGTTTACTTCTGGGCACTCTTCTGTAAAGTCAGTTTCCTGTGACCCAGATTGGACTTGAGAACCGTTTCTGATAGACGTTTCTTGTTCCAAAGGTGCAGATTCTCCTATCTTGGTTTCTACAACAATTTTCTTCTCGTTTAATACTTGAATATTTCTGAATCTATAATTATTGGTTTTTCAATTTCTTCTGTATCTTGAACAGCGTTTATTATATCTTCACTTTCATTAGGTTTCTGTATGATTTTCAATTTTTCATGAACTTCCTCGCTGAAAAATGTCTCTGGTTCTTTGGTGCATTCGCTCAAATCAGACACATTATCACATTTCACTAAGTCGTAATCAGATATTTCTTTATTCTTAGTTTCTACATTCTGTTCAGATTTATCTAGATTTACGCTATTTTGACTTGTTTGACTTGTTGAACATGGCTTAACAATTATATCTTGTAATATTACCACTCTTGAATTGTGAACTGGAACAAGCGGAAAGTCTTCACTTTTGGGTGTCAAAATATCCTCACCGAAAACAATCTCCATTTCATCTATTTCTTCTCGAGAAAAAATTTGATGCGCTTCTACTATCCCCAATTGTAGAACTCAGTGATTTTACTAGGGTTAAAATTGTATCCACACAAAGCCCATGTTCTGATAATTTAGGTTTAAGCTTTGCAATCACTTTTTCAGTGCTGATAATGTCAGCTTCGGATATTTCATTGTCAGTCTTCACCTCGGTCTCCACTATAACAGTTTCAGTCTCGGTTTCCATTTTCTCAAGAACATTTTGCACGCACTTTTTGTAATTTACAGCATCTGGATTGAATGGGTACAATCCACAAGCTTTGAAGCCATTTTTCATATTATTTGACATTTTAGAATTCTTGAGAGCTTTTTCAAATATGGGACAAAATTCAATTTTGGTCACCACTCGGTTTTCATTTTCGGACTGCCATTTTCTTACCTCTTCACGCCAATAACTCTTTAACGGTTTAAAAACCCCAACGTCGGCAGGCCGGAGCAAATGGGTAGCATTTGGTGGTAAGGCAAACAAAACTATGCCGTTTTCATCACAAAATTTACTTAATTCAACCGACATGTGATCTATGACCATCTACCAAAAACAATACAGGCCTCTGAATTTTTTCTTTTTCTAACCACGTGTTTAGATTATTAACAACATACTCATAAAATACCTCCGTGCGCATCCACCCAGAGTCTGATTTGCCAAGGATCCAGTGATCAGGCATACTCTCTACTAATTTTTTTGGTGGTTTCACATAGGGGAATATTACAAGCGGAGGACAAAGTCTACCATCAGCTGTAAATGTAATCAATACAGTTAAATTATCTTTGCTACTTCCTTGTTTAACAATGTTGAGATCATGTCCTCTCACGCCCAGTACTTTACCACTCTTTCGGACACAAACTAAAACCACTTTCGTCGCCATTTAAAATACGACTTGGATCGGCCAGTATGTCTTCAGCTTTTGATTTGGTTAAAAAAGATTTTAAATCCTCAAACCAAGATCTAATATATTCTTGAGTTATTTGAGCCCTATATTTTTCAAGGGACTCTGCATTTTTTAATGCCAAATGCGAATGCCGCTTCATAAGAGCATAGTACCAACTTGAACCGGGTCTTCCATTGGTAAATGGTGTTTTTAACTTTTCTTTTTGTACAATTTTTTGGACATTATCCAATAGCATATTTTTTTGTATGGGAAAACCGCAACTCGCCAAGTTCGTAATCCAAGCCACCAACTTTCTTCGTTTCCTCTTTTTAAAACAGGATCCGGGCCCATTGGTTTAAAAATATCACCGACTTTGCCTTTAATACGGTCCTGCCCGGTAGATTTAGGAACCCCATAAATTCGGCATATTTCACGCAATTTCCCGCCATTACGAACAGCTTCTACCGCTTTTTTTAAAGATTCGTTGTCATATTGGTGAAATTTTCCTTTGGTTTTGGGCGCCATAACTGAAAATAATAAAAAAGAAATTGGAAAACCCCCTCAAGAAAACGGAGAAAAAAATGAGTGTCCGACTTCTGAAGCGTTTAAAATTACACCTTAGTCAGTGGTCGGACAAAATTTATTTTCCTTAATCCTTCTCTGTATTTAGATTTCGCTGTCCGACCACTTTACACTTTTGGTTCACTACATGAAATAAAAAAGGACGGTCAATGCTTTTGTCAATAAGACAAAAAAAGGACGGAGATATATGGACCGATCATTTCCAGTAGTCTGACACCCGTCCGACTGCTGGGTTTATAACAGAATAATTTATCAGTTTGCCGGCCACTCAATTTTAACCTCCAAATATGGCAAAACACATATTTTTGCGATTTATAATGCAAATTTAGATTATTTAAAATATATAAAGCTGTATACTACTCCATAAATTTACTATATCAAATTTATCTTACCTTAATAAAACTGCTCCACACTTATTGTTCACTTAAACATTTGAAGAGAGCACAGACACGTTAACTTTGGCGCGCTTTTATCGTTTCCAGGATGACAACTGCAGAAATGAAAAATATCTAATATAATAACAAGGTTGCAAGATTTGCGATTTTAACTTTAGAAGGCCAAATCTGTATCGCATTATCTAGTTATTATTCAATATCCAAGTTTTGTCCGACTATTGGCTGTGTCCGGCTTACTGGCGAACCTACCCTACTTACCTAGGTATATCTTTGGAAAATAAATAATGTAATATTACATTTTCTGGGGGATACTGTTAATAAGTTAGACTAGAGCTTATGAATCTTTTTCATAACAAATCATAAACAGTCCACTTATAGGGTTCCCAACTCACTGTTTTGCTAAATCGGGATACTGTGTTAAAAAATCGGGATCAGACGAAAAAAATCGGGACACTTTTTTTCAAATATTTTGTTTAAAATATTGTATATAACAAGTATTATTTTATTACCCGAATGTGCCCGAATAATCTGGTGACTCTCATGTTGGTGCGGCCAATGGCAGGGATTCTGGTGGAGATGGGAGTAGGGAGGGATAGCAAAAGCATAAATTAATAATCGAATCTTCTCTTTCATTCCCCTCATCCTCACCATCCTCCGCCCTCGTCTTCCCTGGACCGTTTGACGCCATGAGTGTAAACCGCGACCTGTTGGATGCGCGAGCAAGTGAGCGAGAACACCTACCAAAGTAAAAGGTGGTAGAGGGGAGCTTTGGCGGTTCTCAACTTGATTTCGCCTATATAGTTCAAATTGTGTGTGTAATAAAAGTTGTCTGTGGGCACAAGGCACAATAGCAAAAACATAAGTCATGCTTTCATTGTTTGCGGAAAATTTTAAAGTTGCGGGAAATGAGCGTCCTGCAGCACTACTGCGTGGGACGCGGGATAGAGGGGTCGAAATCTGGGACATCCCGGAAAATTCGGGATGGTTGGCAACCCTATCCACTTAGTTATCCAGATTGAGTAAGATTTTATAAGTATTCAGTTTTAACTAGGTATATTTTTTGTGTCATACTTATGAATTGAGTTTCCAGCACCAAGTTCTATTGGTGGTGTCTGTATTAATATTACAACTGTATAACATTTTTATCTATGTTCTTTAGTATGTACAATGTTAAATTAATTCTAAACTCAATTGTTGTAGTGATTCAGGATCAGGATGCGGGTAACATTAGACATTTAAAGATAAATGATCAGTTGGTAGCTTTAGTTGTGAAGTTGAATTTTTATACATACCTACAGGGTGATTTTTAACCGATGGTCATAAATTGAGAAGAATTGGCGAAAATTAAGGCCATTTTTTCCTATAAACGTGGTTCTTTAAAGCAAAATAACAAATTGCCATCAAAAGTGTCATTGTTCTCAGTGGAAAACTATATTTAACCCTCTGACCGGACCATCTTTTTATATCCAGCTACACAGAAGACCTGTCTTTTTCTGAGAGTTTTTATACTTTTCAATCATTTTTTTCTTTTTAGCAACTGAATGGGATGATTCAGAACACAATTTAGGTAAAAAAAAAACAAAGAACTTTTAATCAACTAAATTAATCAGTTTTTTGACTATTTAAATTTTTGTCTCAAAGAAATGAAAAACATGCAAAAATCATTTCAATTGAAATCAATGAAATAGGAAGGACCCTCCTTACAAAACTAGGTATACTTATTTTTTTTAGTTACGGGACAAATAGTTACAGTATCAGGTTTGGTTTACTCAGTGGCACACCCAGAAAATATGACTGGGGGCCAAATTAAAAAGTTTGACGTATTTCATAAAAAATATTTTATGATTAAAAGAAATTTCCAAAAATTTTTTTTATAAAGGCAGGTATATTGCAAAATAACAAAAATTAACGAGATGTTAATGAGCCAGGCCTCGGGTTGGGAAAATAATTGCACAGGGTCACACAGCGGACAGTACATCTACGATACCACACTCGAGAATTTTTAAAATATGAAAGGTCTGGGAGGGGGGCGAGGTCCCCCGCCCCCCCTCCCTTTGGGTGCGCTACTGAGTTTACTAAGCACTTTGAAACTATCTAATAGTTACAGGGAATACAATTTTCGGTCGTTTTACAGGGTATCTCGGTTATCCTTGGAGATACAGCGACCCCTGGCTACTTTCTTTATAGGCTTTTCACAAATATGTAGTATCCTACCCCTAGTTTCATAAACAAATAAATTATTAGGTTTTTTACCATTTCTCAAGGAAATTACAGGTGTACTTACACTCTATTCAATCAAAATGCAAGTTGGGCATAAACATTTACACGATGGAAGCACGTGAACAATTCTGAGGGCTAATACGAGGCAGGGCCGCATTAAGGACGATCTCTATGAATTTTATAATATAAAATATTAAAATAAAATGTCTCAGTATTAAGAACTATAAAAACAAACTTTTATGGCATACCTAGTCATTCACTTACCTGCAAATTTCTACTATGAATACAAATCGTAGCTCCAACAATTAATAAACAGCGAAAGAATTATATCGGAAAAAATTAAAAGTCCACTTGCAACTCAATACACCTCTGTAATAAATACCGACTCGCTGAACTCGCCCGCCGGGAAAGACTTTATTGCCGACTAGCCAATAGCAAGCGGATCACGTGCGTATCACGCTCTAGCCATGCAACAACTTTTGTTTATGTTTCACTTGCATTCAGTTTGAATAGAGTTTAGAGATGGCCATGAGTAAATGATTCAGACCGGTAGGAAACCAGAAGAAGCAATTTATTTTGGTATTATTTACATGGAGTAAAACTAAGAATTAATTAAAACTTATAAATATGGTTCGAACTGAGTCCCGTTATACTGCAGGCATACCTCACATCGGTGGGAAATTTCCTCTATTGGATGAATTGAATAAATACATTGAGGTTTGTCTTAAATATTGAATGCTTCCTTTGTTGCATTTAATAACTGATTATGGTTTTCATGTTGCCTCTGTTAGATTTTATTTTTCAGAAATCTCCATAGAAGGAAATCCAATACAGAAAGGTAGGGGGATCTTGCTGGCCATCTAACTGGTCTGTTGTTTCGAATCCTCTGGTTTCCAAATTGTTCATTTAAGTCATCTCTCACTAAATTTGTGTTATGGCAGGGTGCGTCATCCCGTTAGAAGTAAATATTTCTCAACTGCTCCTGAGGAATATTGTCAAGCAACTGTGGTAGGCACGTGTCTAAAATTTCAATGTATCTGGCAGTGGTAAGGTTGCCGTCAAAAATATGACATACTAATCTTCCACCCAGAATAAAACATGATACATTAAAACCAAATCTGCCTTGTTGTCGGCCTTGAAATGTGACAAGGGAATTATTATTATCATTATTATTATTATTATTATTATTATTATTATTATTATCGACTTAGCCAAAAGGCATTCGCACTCCCTCTACGGGGAACATTCACTCAGATCCTGGGTATCCCGGATACCATAAGGATCTGGCTCGGACGAGACCCTTGCCATGTTATCGGGTCTTAGGCAACATTGATGTTGTTGGAGGTTCCTGCATTCCCCATGAATTTCCTGATGGTTCGGGCTGTCGTAAGTAGTACCGCTTTCTGCATGAACCTATAAAGATTATATTATCAGTTAGACCCAGCTCTTTGATGTTTCTCAGCAAACTTTTTGGTATAACACCAGTTGTTGACACGATGATTGAAATCGTCTGAACGTTCTCTGTACTTCGCGATCTTCTGGACTTGGTTCACACGCAGGTTGTTGTTGTTCGGGATGGCCACATCAAGCAGAGTTGTCTTCCTAGAAATTTTATCAACTATTATAAGGTCCGGTCTGTTATGGGCAACTCGTTGATCTGTCAGAACTGTATACGATCCCAGTACACCTTGTAGTTGCTGTTCTCAAGAACAGGCTCCGGTGTGTAGGTGTAATATGGGACCCTCTCTGCCTGCACAAGCAGCAGTTTTTCCGCCAGTTCCTGGTGGAAGATCTTGGCAACCGAATCGTGTCGTTCCTTATATTCCGTTGATGCGAACATCTGACATCCTCCTGTTATGTGCTGGATTGTTTCTGAAGTTGGGCACCCGTATCTGCATCTGTCATCCACTACCGATGCATCTCCTACAATGAATTTTAGGTAGTTGCGAGTTGGTATAACCTGATCCTGTATGGCCAGTAAGAAGCCTTCCGTCTCGGGGAACATTCGTCCCGAGGTCAGCCAATAGTTCAACGCTAACTTGTCGACATGTTCCCGGTTAACCTCATTAGGATGCCTCCCGTGCAGCGGCTTCTCCAACCACCTCTGTAGTTTATCATTGTCGGTTCAGTGGTGATTTTGATGCTCATGTTCCCTCAGACGTAGAGGTGTTGAGACGTCTGCCGCACATATAGCTTTATGTAGTGTGGAGCTGTGGTCCTGTCTGTGGAAATAACTATGTAGATTTAATATTTGTTGGTCCAATTGCTTGTTGAGGTCTGCCAATCCTCTTCCTCCTAGTTGATGTGGCAGAGTTGTTCTCTTGTCTTGGATTTTCAAAACTTCCAAAGTTTACCAAGTTTAATCTTTTAATCTAGAATAAGTTCTTTTGTCAAGTTGTCTTCGTTCAGTGAACCTTTAATGAACCGCAATAAGTAAATACACATATTAAAAATACAGTAACACTGAGCTTACCTATTCAAATATTCTTCGGCGGCTTTCCCGAATTAAAAGTGCATTGGTAATATATGCCTATTATATTTAGTTTCTCATAATTTTCAAACTTTGCGTTAGGATGATGAGCCATTACACTTTTTAAACAACTATTGAGCCACACAATTTTTTTCGCAGATTCAAAACGCTTACAGTCAAATAATACTAAGCTGTTTGACATATACATCATGGATGTTGTGTATAACATTTTTAAATTTTGGGCAAGTTTTTAAAGTCATCGATTGCTCCATCAAACAAATCACAAAGCATTTCAAAGTCAAAATGTTTCATCCGATTGGTCAACGCTTTCAATGAAAATAAAAGCCTTTGGAAGCGATGGATGCCCGCCGTGTTTTGAGGTTTTGTGTTGTTCCAGCATTATGATTTATTATTGTTCCACTTTTAGGTGTTAGTGAGATGTTTAAAACAGAAAAACTGTTAAAAACACAAAAAAAAAAACATAAAATGTAAAGTGTTTAAAATTTTTAGGTTATCTGCTGCTTCTGGTCTTATGTTGAAATTCAACAGAACGTTTTTAAATTCAACTCTAATCAGCTTCAACCAAAACAATCCATGCCATCACGCTGGTTCCTTGCATAAATTAATTGTAAATTTTTGCATTGACTTCAAAAACTTGCGCCCTTTGTTTTCATGGCCACCTCTAAGTGATTTTCTTGAGAAATGGTAAACCACTTCATAATTTGTTTGTTTATGAAACTAGTGGTAGGAAACTACATATTTTTGAAAACCCTAGATCATTAGTAATTTGAAAATATCAAATTATACATTCATTTATATATACATATACAGTGTGTTCCAAATTCGACGCTCACCATTGGGACCTCGGTAACTGCAAGATATAGAGAGTCAGTTAAAAAAAAACTTAATTTTACAATGGTTATGCAAAGACAGGCCTTTGACATTATTAAGACACTTTTATCTGGCCTTTTTAACGGTGAGACACAACTTTTGATTTTCTTAATTGTAAAAATTTGACATCTACATGAAATTATCTTTCCAATGATGCATCACACTAATGTTTTTTTATTAGTTGTTACACTTAAAAGCATTGTTTTTACCTAACCTAATTAGGTCATGACAGGTCTAGCAAAACAAATGCAACAAACTCAGTTTATTACATTTGTTATGTATGTTGTATTCTTATGTAGCTCTCAGCCGTGTTCCGTGTAAAAATGCTGTTAACTTATAGAAAAAAATCGAATATATACATACAATAATTACTATTACATAAAAAAATGACATGAATACTAGTGGCAGAAAAAGTTTATTAAACATACTCTGAGGCAGACAACAATTTTTTTTTAATTGAGTATGAACAGTATGGGATGATTAACACAACTGGCAGCTACAGCTATATAACACCACTATAGCTACAGCTACATAACAACACTATAGCTACAGCTACACAACAGCACTGTCAGTTGTGTTCATCATTCCACCTTGGTGTAAATTCCTACTCGGTGTAAAAAAATTGTATGCCTCAGAGTGTGTATAATAAATTCTTTCTGCTGCTGTAGTATTCCTGTTGTTTTTTATGTAACAGTAATTGTATCCGATTTTTCACTTTAATTTAAGTGAACGGAATTTTTACACTTTTTGCGGAACACATAAGAACACAACAACTGACAGTTTGTTGCATTTTTTACTTAATGTTAGGTGAAAACAACACTTTTAAGTGTTACAACTAACGAATATTATCAGCGTGACTCATCATTGGAAAGAGAATTTAATGTAGATTTCAAATTTTTACAAATTCAAGATGGCGTCCATAAGAAAATCAAAAGTTGTGTGTCATAGCTCGAAAACAAAAACTTTTTTAAAAAACTGACATCGCTGCTAAAAAAGATGGATAAAAGTGCCTTAATTAAGTCAAAGCCCTGTCTCTGTATCAGCATTGGTTTGTAAGATATTTAGCAAAAACCAAAATGGATCAGATTGGCTATAAAATTGTCTAAAACTTTCCCCATTTAACCGACTCTATCTCTTGTAGTTACCGAGATTCCAATAGTGAGGGTCGAATTTGGAACACACTGCATATACATTTTAAAAAATCCTAATTTTGGGTTATATTCTAAAAATGACAGGTCACACTAAAAATCTAGTTACGCCACTTGATTCTATGGAAAACCTTTTATAAAGAACCGTGTTTACCGTTTCAACAAATTATAAAATATTTGAGTTACGAGACATGTTCAAAAATGCAAAATTTGACATTTCACCCTTCATCTCAAAAACTAAGCTTGCTATGAAAATTTTGTTTACGGCATCAGCCTTTTGATAAAATAGCACCCAGGTCTCCAAGGATAACCAAGATATCCGTAAAACCATCGAAAATGGGACTCCCTGTACTTACTGACTAGTTGGAAAAAATAAAAAATTGCCTCAAAAACTTTGATAAAAATGCAAAAATTATTTCAATAGAAAGTTAAAAATGGAATGACCCTTGTTACTTAACAAAGGTTTTTGTTACCTATACACTTACAAAGCATTTGCTAATTTTTCGGGAACATTCAGCACACAGGTTCGTTACACATTATATATTTATTCCCTGCCTCGGAAATTTACTCTGCGTTGAAGTTTATATGCTGGAGATACAGTGGAAGATGTTTCCTGATGTGGATTTGAAGCAGTATCTTGGTCATTTGTTTGCCGACGTTTTTCTGATTTTTCTTTCAATTTAGTTGCAAATTAGGAAATATGAATCAATCCGAATGCGACATCTCTAGTAAAGTCTAATCTCTTCATATCTTTGTTGTCTTTGAACATTGCACGCAAAATATGCGCTTTAGAACCTGCCATAGCTATCATGTTATAGAAGACTGCCAGTGGCCCCCTCCTCTTTTTGCAGTTTGCGCATAATTACTGCACTTTATATCGAGCGAATCAATGCCACCCTTTGTGGCATTATAGAAACCTATTATTTTGCCCTGTTGGTTCTTCTTAGGAACACAAGAGAGCAACGTGAGGTCTTTGGTGAAACCGTAGATGCTTGAAGGTACTTCTCTTTCTTTTGTTGATTGAAATTCAGGGGGAATCTGTGGTTTGTTTTTCTTCATGGTTCTGACTATGGTCAACCCACTTTCTATAATTCGTACTTTCTACTACGTCCTCGCCGCCTAGGGATACTTACTTCATCATCTGACATGACATTTACGCTAGGTAAGAAGTTGATGAATGTGAGCCAAGTTTGTTTTGTTCAGGCTTCGGAGGCTGTGAAGTAGAACTAGGAATAGTGAGCAGTGCAGTTTCATCCAAAATAAGTTCATCTTCATCCAGCTGTGAATGACTGCCCTCTTCATCACTTGGAGTAAAAATATCCACATTTTCAGGAATGTACGAACCATCTGTGTCTATATCCGAGTCAGTCACTTCGTCCTGAGGAACCTGAGACAATGCGAGGCTTACTAGATTCCTTGTGTGTGGTGAAATGTGATGACATTTTGTAGGATCCATTTTAGTTCAGTAGGTAAGTATCTGTAAATAAAAAATAAAATAATGGTTTGAATGGTGCCTAAGAGAAAATAAGATTATTGCTTGCAGAATCAAGGCCCAGACAGAACATTGGCTATTTTGACCTGTATGAGAATCATGGTGCAGACAGAACACCCGCCATTTTCACTGGTATGAGAATCATGGTGCAGACAGAATGCCCGTCATTTTGACCAGTATCAGAATCATGTTCCAGATGGAACATCGGTCATGATGACCCACAAGGTTACGAAAACAGATGACTTACCACAGAATGAAGAGCGATCGCACCACACACAAGCTGCTAGCATGCTCACACTGGTCACACTGAAGATGTCACCCAGTGCCAGCCTACTGGTGCTGATGCATGTGCCCCTGGTGGTAATGATGTGAACCATACCGGTCATAATGACCGATGTTCTGGTCAGAGGGTTAAAAACTTGCCATATGAATTTATATAGATCATCCATATTTACCCCACTGGTTCATTCTGAAAGTTGATATAACATTTTAAGACTCTAACATGTCTTGTGCAAGCAATTTGGTAGTGATATGTTTACCCACATTGAAATAAATAAATAAAATTGAGTTTTTTTATTAAACTTTTACCTTAGAAAATGAGGAATTAAAAACTGGGCACTGTATAACAACCAGTAGCATAGCTGGGATCACCAATCCTTTGTTTTCGACTCTGCAAAATATCTATCGGCCATTGCAGCCCTACTCAAGGCTATTCTATGTCGGAAGCACAGGACCGTTTATAATGGCCTTTGGCCACACAAAGCACTGTATCACTCATTTTGCAACTAAAAAATGGTGGGTAGTCGAAGTGCAGGAGTCTGAAAATATTTGAGATATTATAACTGATTGCCGCATTTGATTCATTTTGATAATAGCTTTTTTGATTTCCAACAAGCATTGAAAGATACAATTTTTATGGTTTCTTCAGTATTCTTTAGGCATCAATTTATCAAATTCGGTCCTGTGCTACCTGACAGAATGGCTTCGCGTAAGGCAGCAGCAGCTACTATCCACCAAACTAGGTATCTGGTGGTATCGAACACAAAATAATAGTAATTACCGCCCTCCCCCGCACAAGCATTCAGTTGCTTCTGGGGTAGTCCTAGTTTGGAGTATTGTGAGGCGATGTCACGTTGCTCTATCCCCATTCACTAGCAAATAATGAAGCATGCCACATCCATAAGTAAAAGACTCAAGAAACGTCCTCCACAAAAATTAACAGGTACAATGGATTCAGGGTGTCCCACTACCCTTATAACTTTTTAATTTCTTTTTGATGGAAAAAGTTTCAAAAGTTGGGAATTTTATGCGGTTTTCTGGGATAGTAAGAAATTTTATAGAGGGTGTTTCGCAAATGCGTGACAAACCAAACTTATGGTCTTTTAAATAGAACACCCTATATATTCTTGCAAAGTTATAGGGGCAGTGGGACACTTGGGTGGACACCCTGTACTCCTGTACATTACATTTCAATGTTTTCTTCAGGTGTTCAGGATTAACTTGAACAATTTGTTCAAGACATACATGTTTTTCTAGCAAAAAACCATTTTTAAAACTGTTTGAAACTAGGTTTTAAAATGTTTTTATTTGAATTGTTGGCTATGTGACCAGAGAGGTAGTAAAATAAGTGGGTGACGATTAAACGAATAAAGAGGAATAATAAATCTGTCAAAAATCGAGTAAATCCAGTGTTCTTATAATAATATTTTAATACTAAGGTGAAGGTGTATTGTCTTGTGTCCACTTTTCCAAATAATGACCCACACAAACTTTGTTTTATTAACTTTGGTAATAAGACTGACAGTTGCTGAAAAGAAAAATAATTTCTGCGAAATTACATATTTTTTTACCTTGTCCTTAGTGAAGCAAAGTTCCTATTTTTGTTTTTTAAATTTTTTAATACTTACTATAGTGGTAGTACTAAAAAGTACTACCACTGAAATTGACACTAAAATTAATATCTAAAATAATTTTGTCAAGAATGCGAGGCAAATATGTAACTAACTTTTGAAAATTTATTATGTGCCTATTTTGTAGTTAGCTATAGTTACTAGAATGTATTAAAAGTATGTGTTCTGATATGATTGTGCACAAAGCTTTCTTTTCACTTACTGCACTAAGATGTTTTAGCCTGTGATTTTAGATAAAAGGTGATTGTATGGTTAAATAACTTTTGACCAATGTATGTTTAACCTGTAATATTATTAATTTAATGTTAAAT
Organism: Pseudeuparius sepicola; assembly: GCA_963920635.1. NCBI lineage: Eukaryota > Metazoa > Arthropoda > Insecta > Coleoptera > Anthribidae > Pseudeuparius > Pseudeuparius sepicola. The sequence continues at coordinate 18,558,780 of OY987305.1, forward strand.
GGAAGTCATATTACTTACTGCCAAAGGTATGGATATGCTTGCCATAATAAAAATGCTTGTTTAAAATAAAATTTATTTTTAATATAAAACACCTTAATATGAGGTATAAACAACATTAATGTTTGAATATTAATTCAACAAAATATGTCTGCTCAGAGAATGAAGAGCCCTGGAAGGAACCAGTTTACAATGCAACATTATACATGCCTCTATTCTGGCTGGTCAGACAATATCTACACTTTTACCACCATAATACAAAATTATCAATCATAGTTTTTTTAAACTATATTGTGGTTAAATTTGTACTTTTTGAGGTCAATTGTTATTACTAAAAATATAAATTATATTTTTTCTATCCAATTACAAATTTTTGGACATTTACTAGTAGTATAAATTAAGTAATGATTATGTTTTAAATGAAGTTGATTTCCTAAAAAATCCAAAGCTAGTGGTAAATTTTCATGAAATAGCTCACTTCCAGCATTCAAATAGAAGAAGAAGAATATTCTAGTGAAATTCTAATTGAAATTATGCTCAAATTTTTAAGTAAAATGCAAATAGCTCTGATCATGTCAGCTTCATGGTATTCCAGGAAATGAGCCGGAAAAATTCTTAAATATGCAATTTTGACTAAGACTTTAATTTTTGCCACCAGTATATGTTGCATCTAAAAGAACCACAATAATGTTGACAGTATGTTATATCACAATAATTTATAAAATTTAATATGTACATTTTAAAATTTGGACAATTGTGTAAACCCAATTCAATTATTATTTATTAACTAGTCAGTCATATAAAAATTTGAAGTTTGTCGACAGGATATATTGTTGAGAAAAAATCTGTAGGCTTCCATTATCTTTGTTTATTTTAAACAAGAGAGCAATCAGAGATTGGTATTAACCGAAACATCGTGTTTGAAATGAATCAAGACAGTTGAAGTCCACCAAGATATTTTTACTCGTACAAGAATTTGTCACTCTCAGCATATTGTTTGGTATGAGTATTTTTAATATCGTGATTATTTTTCTTTAGTGTACCTATGTCAAAGTCAAACTTTGATGCAGGCTTAAATGTGCCGTTATTTACAAAAGAATTGGAATTGTGTTTTTTCAATGACCTGTCTTTAAGGGGGACCTGAATATATGGATTTTGTTCTGCAGAGATGTAGTGTGGCGAGCTGGGTACCGTATTTTTCTTTCTTCGTAAAATGTAGAATATTAAATAAATGAAACCAGGCAGGATTCCAATTATCACTCCTCCAAAAAAGCAGGAGAGGGCTACCGGAGTACACGAATAATCCTCTATCTGTGCACTCAACTGGGATATTTCTGGAAAAAAAAGACAGATATGTATTGACGCATCTTAATGATGTAAAAATAGGCTTGTTAGTGGGTGACAACCTTGAAATACTTTTGTGTTTTCACTTGGCAAGAAAAAATTCGTCATATAATAACATTAACCAAATTATAAACTGAAGGTTCAGATAGATGTCCTTGTTGTTTTTAAGTAAGGAAACCTACAGTTATTAATCCATCTTAGTACCATTCAAACTACATGATATACAACCTCGGACCAATATATGTAATCAAATTCAGCTGGTACCCTATAATGATTATGATAATTCTTACATACCATTTGTTAAAATGTTTCCTACACAAATTCTTGTCTGGTATGCGCTACCTTGGCACATCTGTGGATTGTAGCATTTTCTTTTCCTGTGCTGTTCATTGTTGCCATCGCAAAGGGACCATTCTGTCCAGTTACCCCATCCTAGTACATCTGAAATTTTTTTTATTTACTTTAGGTATCCAGTAGTCTCCTCTAATAGATATTTTAATCTTTTGTGAATGTTGAGGTCAGAGAAAATTCTATCATAAACATCAGAGCTGAATATTTAGAAAAGATTTTATCAGAAACTGAAAAATAGATTGTAGTATATAGGTATACTTTAAGGTAACCAATTTAACAGCATAATATTACTTAGGTATTTTAAAAAGACTTCAACACTTCCTATAAACATAGCTCCACAAATGTGTATTCCTGATATTGGATTATGTAGATTTTTATTTGTCAGACTCATTTTGATAACATTGTTGAAATTTCAGCTTGCCTAAAGGGCGAAAACTCAGCCTCAAGTTTTTTAAAATTCCACAGTAAGGCTTATGACACCTTGTTCAAAAGCATTGGAAGACGAATTCGGAAAAAGAATAACGCAAAATAAAAAAAAAACAACACTTGGCAAATGTTTTTACTTTAAAAACAATTCAGCTCTTCTTTGGAAAGAAGCATGTTAAAGTAATTAGTTATATGCACTTTTGCATTAATTAATATTTTTGAAGTTTCATTAAAAAAAGTTAGGGTTGGGTTTTTACCCACTAGACAAGCTAAAATCCAACAATGTTAACAAAATGTGCCCAACTAATAACATTGGAGGTGCCTTTGGTTTTTTTGAGAACAGATCATATTGTTTTTTTACTGAATTTCGATTGCATACAGTGTGTCTCATTTTACATGTTAACACCCCTAAAAGTCTGAATAGGCTGCGGTAATTGAACTGGGCAATTTTTTAGAGATCCCTGAAAGGTCATCATTTTGCGAAGTATTATTGGCTTGTCATTGTCAAATTACCTGGCTTACTGCGATTTTTTAAAGGGCTGCGTTTTTCGAAGTCATATTAGGCATTTTTTATTTAAAATCTGACACCACAGACAGCATTAATCAGGACACACAAAAACCCCCATACACCAAATTTGAACAAAAAATATACAAGGAGTTTCTATTCTGCAGGGCGTCAAAGTTGAACAAAATAGGAATTTTAAAGGCAAAAAATTTCCCCGTTTGATTCTCGCAGCCTATTTAGATTTTTAGGTGTGTTAACACGTGTGTTTCTGATTTAGACAAACTCTGTCCTAATAAAAGTCGAATACTACTACCACAGTTATATTTTTAGGAATTTCATGATCTTGTTTTCTCTTTAAAAGGAATATCTGAAATATGTATCTATGATAAAGATCGTTAGAAAGTTTATGACTTATAGAAATATTTTAAGCACTAACCTAAATTAAAATTTGGAGAAATTAGATTCCTCTTCCTATTTTGTCATATTCCTCTTCCTATTTTATCATATACAGCAGGGGTCTCCAAACTTTTAGCCTAAGGGCCACACTGACTCCTTCACTAAGTCCCAAGGGCCATCAAGATCTAGCTAGCTCATCATAACAACATACTGAAGTTTTGAATTCCACGCAAATTTTCATATTGGTACTATAGGTATATCAGGGCGTGAGAGTGGACTTCTTTTGAAATTTCGGTTGGTGCTTACAGGCAAGTGTGAAGGATATTTCATTGTGGCGGAGATAAAAAAATCTTGCATAGAGTATAAAGGTTAAGTGCAGGACGTGGCATAAAGCTACAGTAGTACAGTGCCATCTTATTGTAAATTTTTTGTATAAATCTCATATCATTAATTACAGCTAAAATGTCCTATTTTATATGAATGTCAGTTGTGTTTCTTAATTGGCAAAACATCTGATTATTGTTTTGTTCGATTTACTTGCATTGTAAATTTTACAATGTAATCAAACTAAACTATGGTGGGCCAGATTGGTGGTGCTCTGGCGGGCCGGATTGGCAGTGCTCGCGGGCCAGTATTGGCTGGTGGGCCGTAGATTGGAGACTCCTGATGTACAGTATGTCCATGGATTGAGAAATTTCAGATTTTTAGATCTTTATATAATTTGAAACAAGTTTTCTTGATTGGAAACTTCCACAGGTAGAATGTTATGAATCTGAGTTCCTTCTGAATGTATCCTGCGTCTGCGAAACTTCTCATTCCAAGCTTTCGTCCTCGATTGCGATGATCACACTGAGACTCAGTGTGACCGTCGTGCCCTGAGAATGTCCCGTGCAATAGAGGACAAAAGCTTGGAACTAGAAGTTTCACTGACGCAGGATCCATCAAAATTAGAAACAGAGGAACTTCCCATTTTACCAGGTACCATTTTCAGACTTGTATTTTCTAGCCACTCTTATATCTAAGGAGAAACCGCTTCATGGCATTCATATTTACTTTGCAAGCAAAAGTTTTTTGAAGAATATTTTTCGACAAAATCAAAACTAAAAAAAGTTTTCCTCTTATTTACTTAATCCGCGGACATACTGTATCGTATCTTTCAATTTGCACGTTGTAAATACTACCTACCTCTAAAAAATGTATGAAAACAGTACTCGTAAGTTGGCTAATTTGAGAATTGGTCAATACCCCTTGCAAATCTACTATACTTACTCTCACATGGTTGATCAATGCAGGACTTTTCCTCCATATCAGGCCCTTTGCAGTTCTGCTCTAGGCAGGTTCTGGTTCTTACACGTACACCCCAACCACAAGGAGTATTGCATGGGGACCAGTCTGACCAGCATCCCCATACTCCCTCGCAGTGGTGTTTGTTACACTCCCTAGTTTGGAGGGAAGCTCCCTGACAGTTATTCCTTCTGTTATTACAGTGTCTAGTCCGCGTTTGTTTACCACTCCCACAAGAAACCGAGCACTCACTCCACGATGACCACGAAGTCCAATCACTGTGATTGTTATCGTCACTAAAGCACTGTTGATTATCATAGCAATACTGTCCTTCATCTTTTACAATCAACTTTATTTGATTAGCTAATTTTACTGGAGCCTTGCATGTTATTTTGAAACGTTTTTGATGAGAGTAGGATGTAATATTCAAGTCTGTTACCCAGTCAGTTGTTAGCTGTCTGCGTTGTTCAGTGCAGTCATCGCATCTTTCAAATTCAATGTCGTTTCCTCGGCAGTACTGTCCGCCATGCATTGGAGGAGGGTTTTCACATTTCCTCCTTTTTATTCTAAAGCCCTCACCACATGAGGAAGAATTTGACCAGGCAGACCATGCAGACCAACCACCATCAATAGGCTGGGGTGGACAAGGTGGTATCTCGGAACAGTAGGCTTCTATTCTGTCTTGACCCACGCATACCCTGTCGGACAAATATTATTTTAAGCTTTTTGGGCACCTATGTCATAGTTTTATGGGTTCGCATGAAATATTTCCAGTAGAAAAAAATATGGCTGCAGCCAAAAAATTTGTGCAGAACTTTTCCGTATTGTTAATTTTACTTTGTCACCTTTACAAAAAAGCTGTCAGAATGTTGCAAAGAAGCGTTTTTAATTTTAAATCCCCATAGAGAGAATAGCAACATTGTTGGAAGAGGGCTATGGTCAGAACAAGGTTGGTGTGATTCTATATTTCCAAAACCATTGTTAATATTAAAGAGATGTCATAAACATAGTCTTTGAACGGCAAGTAGAAGATGTAGCAACATGAGTATCTTTTTGAGACAGAATTATTTTCGAATCTACAGTAGGACATGTTGAAACACATTTTCCAGAATCTGTTTAAACTGCTCAACGTTGCATAAGAGAAATCCCCAATGACGGTAAAAATACCATAGTTAAAAAAAAACATTTTTAACTGAAATTAATTAAAATCAGTGGCCATGCAATTGGATTTTCATACATTTACTACTAAATTTTGTTGTGTTAACCCGAATTTGTTTAATACTATGTCAGCAAGTAAATACAACTTACCTTCCACCAAATGCTGGAGCTGGATTGGTACAAGTTCTTGATCGAGTTTTCACTGCTGTGCCACATGTAGCAGAACATGCACTCCATTGTGACCAGTCAGACCAATCACCATGTACTGTACAATTCGTAACCGCTATGGGTGGACCAGGGCAATCTGTTCCACCATTGTTTGGAGCAGGATTGTTGCAACGGCGGGTCTGACACATGCACGTGTCACCTTCAGAATCAGAAGATGCTGAACGATGATAGCACTTTGCCCACTCAGACCAGCTGCTCCAACCTGAAATTTTCAGTTGATGTAGAATTTTCACAAATTGCATAGAATGGCTACACTCGGTACAGTAAACATAAAATGATCAGTGATTTAATTTATCAAAAACAATACCTGTAGTTTATCATTATAGTTTGCTTCCACAATTATGTACTAGTTGTTAGAAGAAATTCATTGTAGCTTACCTCCATCGATGGGACTATCAAGAACTGGACAGGAGTTCATTCTTTGGTGCCAAAGTTTATAAAATGGGTCATCGTTTGGAGCAGTGGTGCAAATATCTTGGATTTCATGCCACCCACAATAAGGATCCATTGCATTCAGACAGCTCTCTTTGGATATATGCCTGTCACAATGAGCAGTAGCAATCTGTGTCACTCCCTTGTCACTAGTGAGGTAAATGGAGTTGGTTGCTTTAAGAAACTGTATGTTCCTTATTGGGTGCTTACTGTCAGGCATTGCTTGCCACACTTCAACCACACAAGTCTCCTTGTTTCGTCGCAGTGATGTAAGTTTTTTTACTGCCCCTTCTAAAGTGGCGATGTAGATAACATGCATCTCTCCATGTTTTGTAGATACGAGATCAACTGTAATGTGTGAATATCTCTCCAAGGTACCGGTGTGTAATGGATCCAAAGTAGTGGCTTGCACAGCATTATCCTTCAACTGATATCTCCAAGTATCTAACAAATTATTCCTAGGTGCATTGCAGTTGAAATGATCTCGATGTGGCACATCATGTTTGGTCCAAGCGCTATTTATATCTGGCTGATACTTAAAAGGACCATCAAAAGCAGCATCTATAGCAGTTAAATTAAATGCACAAACTGCAGAGCCTGCTATACTATTGGGAGATGTTGTGAATGCAGCATAAACTATATTTACATCAGGCACAAATGACATGCTTTGAATTTCATTAAAGTAAAAAGGATAATCCCCACTAATTGAACAATTTAAGCGGGCTTTTATAAATGTAGTCCAGTTATCTTTTAGCACTGTATGTCCGCCTTGATCATTCTTACAGACTCTGGCAATTCTTGAGTAAATTGCCTTACCACAATTTATATATTCGACAGCAGCTTCTCTAAATAGGAAATATACGAATTTTGAAGTTTCGAAAGAACCCACAAATTGCGGTTCATTTAACCAAAGACTGTTGTATTGTTTTGTTCTGATCGTATGTTTTCCAATATTTTTTGAAATTAGTGAATCGGAACCAGAAAAATCAGTAGTTCCTCCAAAGTAGTATTCATGATTTTCTGATATGAAACCAGTTACGTTTGCATTTGGATTATATGGACATTTAGCTATTCCATCTACATGCTCTAGTACCTTTCCTATATTGTCAATCTAAAAGAGTCTTAAGTCAGTACCGATAACCAGCCAATTGTTTTTCATATTTTTTTTTATCTTACCCTTCTCCATGAACACATGGGAGAAAATGCGTTAGTTCCACATACAAAGACTTGGTTTTGATTGGCTAACAGAATTTTAATATAATTATGGCAATTCTCTTCAGTTTGTCCTTTGTTTGTACAAGAAGTTACTTTGTCTAAAGGGGCACTCCATTCTACTTCTTCTATTAGGCTAAGTCTTGAAAGGGATAACCTGTATAGTGTGTCCCTGTAAAAATGTAATGTAATAAATACTCCAACTTTTGCTAAATTATTATAACATACCTAGAGCCTACTATCAGTTGATTTCTCGATATGTCAAATAGTATTTGGGAGAATGTTCTCCCTCCTTTCGGTGAAAAGTTGTTAACACTTGGTTGAAGATCTGCAAAAAATTTAATATATTTTCTTCAGATAAAAAGGGAAGTTATATTGAATCCTACATTATATATATATTATATGTTGTCCAATTTATGAATTAAGCTTATCGGTAAGTTACAGCTTATCTAAGGTTTGGATATCCAATACCTATAATGTATTTATGTGTATTTGTTTATTTTCTTTGGATGATACAGCCTGTCCCCGGATAGGTGAAACAATTATCGTAAGACAAAAAAAAATTAAAGTTGAAATTTCTTTTCGAGGTTCAGCCTTGCTTGTTTAAAAACTAATTTGTGAGTTAATTTTAGTTTTGAAAAATCATATGATTCAATGAAATCGAAATCAATCAATCACGCTCACGCTTTCTCTGTACGTGATGACATGTTAGAAAATGCATCGATCCTTGAACTTATTTTCTCCAAAAATATCAATGTGATCTGTCGAATTATTTTCACCGTTTATTCAAATTTGAATATTTGCGTGTTTTTACAAGCTGTATCGATTTGGTTTTAACATTTAAACAGAGAGCCGACAATTGTTAAAGTTGGCAAAAACACCAGTATTATTGCCTTGTATTTTGAATTCCACACCCAAAAGGATTTAATCTGCACATGGTTAATATTGATTAGGTAGTACCTACGCAGACAGAGAAATCGAGGCAATGGGTGCTATTCCTATTGGAAATTTTGCGGATACTTAATATTTTTACCTACTGCAAAAAGTTTACTTAATAAAAAAATAAATTGTTTCTTTTTTCAAAAACAATAGTCATTTCTTAAATTACAGGATGTGTATGTATGTATTTCTTTTTTATTCATAGATAATATGTTTTTTCGATTACGAGAAAAGCAGTGGCAGTGGCATACCATTGGGGGCTGGGGGGGGACTACAGCACCCGAAATTTCTGGAGACATTTTTATTACTAATTATTACTACCATTATTAGTAATTGGCCTACTGTCAAAAAGAGCAGATTTTTTTAAATATGCTTTGCAAATATGAATATTTTCAATAAGAAAAGTTTGAAAGAAAAAATGTGCATACCGATTTTTTTGTGATACTTTCTGAACTTAACTTCATCAACAAAAAAAAAGTACCTAATAACTTTTGGATTAATTAATTAAATACCTACATAAGATAACAGAAGCCTTATGCCAACCAATGCTTGAATGATTTTAATAAAAACTTTCTTTTGTGAAATTTTGCTGCAACTTACCCTACTTAAAGGTTTGTGGCTTTTGTAGAATGAGAATATACACCATAATTAGTATTAATTTCAGAAGGAAGTCTAGTAGGATTTCATTAATTTTAAATTTTTAAAATTTTGTATCTCCCATATAAAAATAAGAATAAAATTTTCCACAAAAATGCACGTTTTTTTTCTATAAATCGAAAAAGTTTATGAAATAGTTTCTTCAAAATTTAAAATTTGGAACTTATACTAAAATCAAGTAACTCTTACGCCTGATGTAAACAAGAACGTGTGCGTTGAAATTTTCACCAGGGCCACACTGAGGCACGATCTTTATTTAAGTTTACTTTTACATTTGTTTACGTCAAAATATTTCGGAAAAAAATTGGCAGTGTCTAAATAGCTGAAAACAACAAGATAAAACCGCATAAATACGCTTTTGCGATCGAGTACATCCCTGTTGCCAGACGCGCTATTTTATGGCCTATTGACCAATCGCCTTATTTCGCGGAACGTCATCGATCACGTGCTTTTATTTACGCCAGGCGTAAGAGTTACTTGATTTTAGTATAGTAAAGTAATAAAGGAATAAAACTTACTACTTATTAAAGCGGAAAATTCTAAAAACAAAATCCAACATAGAGGCTACTAGAAAGTTAATATTTGTAAAATTGAAAATAAAATGGGGAAAATGACAATTGTACCTTTGTAAGAAATGTATCTGAAGTCATGTTCAGGAACTGATGTGGATAAAGCAGCTAACAATACTACCACTACTGGAACACCATTTGGTACCATGTTCTTGCATTTTCTGAAACAAGGCAATATAATGTTACATAGTAAAATTTCGTTATACTCAGATACATAAAATTTTTATAAAATTGTAAGTTTTATTACGATTGCCAATAAATATGTTAATCTCTCAAGTGTTTGTAATACTAAAGAAGGTACCTAATTTTCATTTTCTAAAATTGGTGATCTAACATGGGAGACAGCACAGCACTCGCAAACTTTGCTTGACCGTTGGCCGGTATTTATTCAAACAAGAAATTGTAGGGAAAATGCAGAATTTGGGAATCAGTTGTGATATGTAGGATGTAGGTATTACTTCAGAAACTTAGCTACATAATATAGATAGATATAGTAACTAGATATAGATTAGAACCGTACCACTCTCTGTTATATGCCTATAGGATATTTCTAGTTCTAAGTCTGTTAAAATATATTTTTTGAAAAATAATTATTCCCCTTCTTTCAAAGCTGAGTAGGTATAAAATTATCGACAGTGCTCTACTTATCGACACTTTTGGCCATTTCTTGAATGAAATAAGGTAGGTAGTCATGAACATTAGTCATTATGTTTTTAAGGTTCTTTCATTCTTTACCGTTCAAATGAAACAATGTGCATGCGCATAGTGATTTCGTTATTCCTTACAAAATTACAAAAATAGCGTCAAGTAAACTCAAGTACATGCCGTTGCTCCCTACCTTAAGAGACAGGTAAGTAGATTTTTGCACTCTGGATATGCCAGACTACAGTTATAGTGTGGGTTTACGATGTTTAAAATTAATTAATATTATGTAAAATGAGGTATTTTCTTCATAAAATGAAAGCTGTACTACATTTTTCACAAAATATTAAGGTGTTGATAATTGGTAGGTACATGAAAAATTTGGAATAGGCCCAATTATCGACATAAGTGTCAATAATAGGATCCATAAGGTTTAACAAACTTATGTTAGTAATCTAAACATTTTAGTGATAATTTTGTTTATATGCCTACACAAATCTATACCTAGTAAAAATCATATATTTTTTACTGACCAATTATCTACATAGGGATTTTTTTTTTGGGGAAAAAGATATATTGAGAGGAAGAGTCCTGTCCATCATAGGTTCAGATATCTGTTGGTAATTGGTAAACCTTTTTTATTCCAATTGCAGACACGAACAATTCAACTAGAACTAAGATTTAAACCATTTCAGTATTCGCAAGAAAATATTCTAACAAAAAAATATGGAAAACTGGCATGACATTCTGCCATTCATTTCAAATGTTATTAGACCAGCTAAATTGCAGGGTGTGTCACGGATTACATTAAACAATAAAGTAAACAGCAAAGTTCCTCTGTCTTAAAAATGCGTGGTCAGAAACTGCTCTAACGCGAAATGCAGAGCAGTCGCTAGTTAAATGTATGAGCCAGAACTAAAAATATACAGGGTATGTTCTTATGTAGTTTATACTTGTAACTACTGTGAATGCTGTAATACATGACATATTTGACATTTGGCCTTATGGTGTCGAGAATTGGTTATGTATCGTGCATTAAAAGTATCTGGAGAACCAAACGGAATAAAATCTGAAACATGCATTCTTATGTTCTCGGAGCCGACCACTTGACCTAAAATATTTTCAACTTTCTGTAACTTCCGGTTATACCGGAAATTGACGGCAACTTCCTTATTTCAAATAGAACATCGTATATGATTACGTATTTGGATTCCTTGCTAAATTTTACTGTCAGTTTGTCTAATAAACTGCATACTTAAACCTCATAGTTTCTGAGATATTAAACCATTTTGGAAATTTTGGAAATTTGCGGGAGTTGTTAAAATTCTCCCCAAGATAGTTGCAAAAGTTTAAATTTTGTCAACGCTTTATTATAGTTGGAAGGTTGGTTGCCACTAAGAAGGCAGTCATTTTCATATTGATTATACCAACTCTCTTTTGAAAAAATATCAAAAACTCATTTTTTCAAATGGAACACCCTATAAATAGTATTAAAATTGAACGCCCTACTAAATTTTATGTCAATTTTGTCTAAACAAATACATACATAAAATCACTAGTTTTACCTCTATTTGCATTTTTTCCAATTATTCTTGGCTGAAGCATACCATCCAGAGTGCTTTGGAAATTAAATAAAGAGATCTTTTCTTCGTAAGTGTAAATAAAAAATGTGTTTACCAAAATATTTTTTGTTGAATTTCCAAAGCACTCTGGATGGTATGTTTCAGCCAAGAATTTCAAATAGAGGCAAAACTATTGATTTTAGGTAGGTATGTAAGTAGTTGTTTAGACAAAGTGGCCATAAAATTTAGTAGGGACTTCAATTTTAATACTATTTATAGGGTGTTCCATTTGAAAAAAAAATGATATTTTGCTAGACTAATCTTCAATCACCCTCTCGTATACGTATAATCAATATGAAAGTGACTGTATTCTTAGTAGCAACCAAGCTTCCAACTAAAATTAAGCATTATCAAAATTTGAACTTTGCAACAGTATTGAAGTTAAATGTCAAAAATTTCAAAATAGGTTGAATATGTCAGAATCTGTGAGGTTTAAGTATGCAGTTTATTAGACAAACTGACATTAGAATTTAGCAAGGAATCCGAATATCTAATAATAATAATATACCTACAGGTTTTTTTGATGATCAGTATGGGGATCTCGGAAAGCGGAGATAGAAGGAATAAGGTTAAATGGGGAAAGAATTGCAGTTTTCTGGGCCCAATTTAATGCACCTTGTGGATTTTGAAAAAAGTCATGGCTTACTAGATATTTTGAAAAAACGAAATTTTGGCGATTTATTCTAAGTAATCCATCTAGCTTCGTTGTTTCTGATTTTAGATAAAAAAGTACATACAAAAGTTTGAGGGAATCGTGTCCCCAATGCGGTTGTCATGTCCTATTTTCCCTGACAGCTGCCATTTTCGAGATGTGACACAAACTTGTGTTTTTTTTTTAAATATAAACCATAGTTGGCTATGGTCTCGAAAAATCAGTCAAATGTAGAGCTTTCCAGCGATATAATACTCGATATGGTTATTCGGAAAAATAAAGGAAATAACTATGGTTTCCATTTAAAAAAACAAGTTTGTGTCATATCTCGAAAATGACAGCTGTCATGGAAAGTAGGACATGATAACCGCATTAGGGACACAGTTCCCTCCGATTGGTATTTACACTTTTAATTATCTAAGAAAAGTTGTTGAAAATTTCCCGTATCTTGCAAATGGAAGCAGGCACCTTGTCTATAAAAAAATAAAAATTGCGATTCGGATTAGCCTCAAACTGTGCACATGGACAATTTTTTATTCTGAACAACTTTTCTTAGTAAAATTTTCCCACGTCTTGCACAAAAAAGGAACTTTACCTATGCAGAAAATGAACTTTTTCCTCGTGCCTAGGCTTGCTTTTTGCAGAAATTACCTATTTTCAAATCAAGCGGGGCAAGACCACAAATGTTCAAATTAATTTTTTTGTCTTTCGCACCTCTTGTTAACAAGTGCCTACCGGCCCTGCCGGACCATAGGCCTTGTTGTGGTTCCCGCTCCTGTGTAGTAATACGTGTACCTATGGTCTCGTCTACAGGACGCAGTTTTCGATATTTCGAGCCCAAATTTGGCGTACGGCCGTCCGAGCTCAAGGGGAACAACCCTATTGAAGGGCGTCCGAATTGGGAGAGCCGTTCGGTCCCCGGAATTTTTTTCCGTTTTTTCGGGAGAAATGGCTAGCGATTGGAAGGGGGAGCGCCGGTCGAGTTCAATTTTCGCGTGGGGCCGCCGAAGGATACGGGCCTCTCGCCTACCAGAGGGCACCCCGATCGAAAAAGCCGTTCGGCCGTTTGGGCCGCCTTTTTTTCGCGATTTGGCGAGGTCCCTGGGATCACACTGTATACATCGTAGCCGACGCGCAAGCCCCGCCCCCCGATACGTATTCGTAAACAGCGACTGACATTTGGTATTGTTTTGTTGTGGAGAATTTCCAAATTTCCTACTGATTTTGGACTTTGGGGGCTCAGAGGCCCATCTGTTATGCCATGTGTGGCTTTTTCAGGTACGGGCGCGCTGTATTTTTATGTAAAATCTTTTTAGAAAACCCCACGGGACACCAACTATGCCTTATACGGCTGTATCTTTTTAATCGTAATAGGTAGACACTTGCAATTTTCACAGAGTGTGTATGGCCGCTATAACAATAAATAATAAAAGTAAAATAAAGGTAATGTAATAGTTGTTTTGTTTTTTTAATTGTTTTTTGTTAACAATGATGGCACGGCTAACTAACTAATATTTTTCAACAAGCGAAGTAACTCAGTGGAAGCGCGCTGGGCTCATAATCCAGAGGTCCGGCGTTCGAAACCACGCTCTGGGGCAAACTTTTTTATTTCTTTTCTTATTTTTGACTAAAGTATTTTTTAAAAATATGTAGTGTTAGATATTGTACGGTGGCACTTAACCCCTGTGCGAGTTCGACTCGCACTTGGCCGATTTTTAACTTTATACCTACTTACTTGTGAATTGTTATAGATAGTTGCATTGTATTTGGCATTGCAGGAGCATGCCGCAGAGACGAGTTACAGAAATGACCATTAAATGATATTAACGACATGCGGATTCTATCATAACTGTGAAAATGCCCGATAGCAAGACAAACAAACTTCGATCATTATTTGTAATAAGAATTTTGTTGAAATGTATCGCAAAAATGCATCCCTTCGTCCCCAGTCTACCAGTCACACTAGATTCTTTATAAGATATTATAACGGAAAATGCTCCGTTCAACCTGTTGGTATAAATACTTTTAGTAAAAATTCAATTTCTAAAAAAAAAACTGAAATAGGTAGCTGCTCAAATTCTGGAAGGTGAACCAAGTACCAGTACCGGAAACTTAACAACAATTCGGAAAAGAGTTTTAAGTGAAGAACCTGAGACCTTCACAGGCAATGAAGAAAAAAAAATTCAAAAAAATTCAAAAAAATACTGGAAATGAAGTTTGTCCATCAGTTACCTGGACTGTGTCTCGAGCTGAAAACTTCATGCCTCATGCAACAAATATGCACTTTCTGCACTAGTTAAACAAATAACTATTTTTCTAAGTATAAATAGAACTTTTTCAGGGTATATTAGGTGTCTCAAATAAAGTCCGATTATATCATTAGTTTTTGAAATGAAAAGACCAGCTTAAAACCAGGATGATGCAGTTTTCTCTGGAGAATCCGAATCTAGCTTCAGAATTTATATACAGGGTGTTCTCGAAAAGTTAAGGACAAAAATACAGGGTGTCTATTTAAGAAGGGCCACTCGAGAAAATCTTGACAAATATGCATTTTTCTGAAAACTTTATTTAAAAAAAAAAGCTTTTTTGATGAGCTAACTTTGCGTAAAAACACACTTGAGATCCATGGCCTACTTTCCGAAATATTTTTTAAAATCCCGAAAATCCCCGAAATTTCTTCGGCATGTAACTTTTTTATTTCAAGAGTTACCGAAAAAAATTCTTAATGAAATTTGTGGGCAAAACTGATTGCTTTAAACCTAGTTAATCAGAATTTGGAAAAAGCCATGGTTTGTTGTGTGTTCTCTTATAACACTTACTTTTTTTTATTTATAGCTGTCATGCATAGGTACTAGAAAATTTTAAAAATGTGAAAAATGTGCAAGATACCGATACCCTCGCAAGAAATTTCCAAGATTTCCAATGTAGTATGTTGGGAAAAAAATACCTAAAACTGAAGGTACAGGATTCGAGGCCACGGCTCGCTACAATATAAAATGGGCACATTTTTCGGTGGGTACTAAGAGAACATCCATTAAACCGTGGCATTGTTTTAAATTATAATAAAGTAGCAATTAGTTTTGCCCACAAATGACACAAAAATAAATGGTAAGATTTATAGGGGGATTTGTTGGACGAAAATTGTTATTTGTAAAACAGGCTTTAATAAATGGAGTATTGTGTGTAGGCGCTTGTAAGCCTGCCATGGTTTCAGCACGGCCACAACTGGGCACTCCTCAAGTTGGTGGCGCTCCGAGTGTCTGATGTCCATGTCCACATAAACTTCCGTTATAGAAGTTACATAACTGTAATAGATACATTTGCCAACTTCATGACGGCACGATTTGAAACCCGATAGAAATGAATAAGATAAAAAAGTCCTCTGTAACAAATCGTTGTTTGTTATAACTATAACACTATCACTAATATAAAAAAATTAAAAACAAACAAACCACCCCCTTAACACACACTTTTTTTCGAAACTTTGGTTTTGACGTTTTTATATCTTCAATATTTTTCTTTTGATTTTTTTGCTGAAGCAATACCTACTTCCACTCGCGTGGTGATGTAAAAGTAATAATAAAGGATGTTTTAGTGGCATATCAGATAAAGGATATCAATTGAAAAAATATGCACTCCAGCTGGGACTCGAACCCGGAACTCCTACTGTGACCGTAGGCATTTAACCAAATAAGCTACCGGAGATATGGGTTCCATCGGCTAGGTGTTATTCCAATTGATATTAGTTAGTAGCGGTGAGATAAGAGTGCATTTTTTCCAATTATTGATATCCTTTACATGATATGCCACTAAAACATCCTTTATTATTATTAATATCGTTTAATCAACAAAGGAAGTTCGCTTGATATTAAGCATAACCCGACTGGTACCTACATAAAAATATTCCTAGAGGCCTAGATGCAGTCAAATATAGCAATATCAAACAATGAAAAGTATTTCATTGTTTGATTGCCATATTTGTCGGTCACCGGTCACCCCAAATTTTCTATTTAAGTTTGTCAGTCTATGGCAAAATTTCTTTAGGTAAGCGAATACTGGGAGTAATATTAGGGACTTTATTTTTTGAAAACCTGCACTGTAGGGAAGAGTTTAATGGAGAGATGAGCCATAGAGTGGCATGTTGCCAAAGAAAATTGCTGTGTTGCTGTAATGTGCCATCACAAGGTTCACGTGAGTTTGTTTATGCAATAGTTTAGGAAACCAAAGCGGGTAATGGGTAACTTTCTAATTGTAGATAGTGATGTAAATTTGGATCATAAACTGCTGAATGCATTTTTTATGAAGTGACACCTATATATATTGTATAGGTACCTACTAGTTTTAATATGCATCTTCCTTATTTGTGTTTCCAAAATTCGGGTACTACACAGCTGAAGACTGCAAATACAAAATTACCTATAAAAAATAGAAACAAATGTCGTGACTAAATACAAGAACAAGATTTTCTTATCTGTTTATGTTTATATTAAAGCTGAGTTTTTTCTACTGGTTTATCTTATCGTCTTACAAATAACCTTTGTTGCGAGGTTTGTAAAATACACCAGAATTGAGTAAAATCCATTAGAAATTCAAATTTACTTTGGAGTACATACCTACCTACTACTCCACAAAATATATAACTTAGATAACAGGCCGCTAATTGGTTATGAAATATACTTTCATAGTAGCATTTCACTACTGAGATAAATAAATTTTCTTATAATATCGATACAGCTGTGAATGATAAAATATTGAAAACTTGTAATTTGACGTTTGGGGATTCAGACCTGCTTTCTCAGAAAGTAGCCACATTTTTAGTTTTTAGAAATCAAATAGGCCTTGACAGGGACCAAAAACTTATTTTCGGTTTAAGTAGGTACCTTTTTTTAAATTGGCTTTAGAGCCGACCCTTAAGAGAGTCTCAAAATCGTCATTAAAAGCTCAGAAATTGGCAGAAAAGTAAGTGATTTTAGTACGATTTTTTTCTACTAGTTGGCCTTGACGAGATTTTAGGGCCAAACAGACTAGCACTATAGTACCGACCAATAAAGTACAATTTAACTTACTGTGCTAAATTTGAAAATAATTGCTAGGAATCCTAGAAATTGTGTTTATTTTTCAACCCTTAAACGGTAATTGGTGTTGATGTGTACAATAAAAGTGTAAAATAACGATCAGGGTATTATGTGCGTGATAATCAATTGTAACTTCTATAGTGGACGATCGAGATGTGTGAAAATTTTAATATTGGAAATAATTCGTTTCAGCATTGTATATGGTTGTATATATCTTTGGTTTGAGTAATAAACTGCCATAAAGTTATATTTCGAAAGCGGACGCTAAAACAAATGTACCGACCTCGGAGCGCCACCAACTTGAGAATAACTTGTTGCTTTGGCTACCACCTTTATTGTGTATCTTTGAGACTGACATTGATTTAAACAAAAAAAATAAGATTTTTGTGATTTTTTTGCGGTTTTTAAGGTCTTCGAAGTACAAAAAAGATATTTCATCTCGATTAAATTTTTGGTTTAGAGAGGGGTCAATTTTCGAGGAAAGCAATTATTTACTTTTATGAAACTATTGCTAGATTTTGGCAATAATTGGAAATTGTGCAATATGTAGGTATTCATTCATTCAAAAACTAAGTGCTATTATGTTTAGTTTAAAATAATGTAAATATGTATTTTTTTTTTAATTTAATCTTTACCATGAAGCCACCTATATTTGACTATCTGGAATGTACCTATAGGTATATTAAAGTATTGAATTCTTTAACAAATTTATTCAAACAGATGTATTAATTATTATGATGTAAAACCGCTGAACGAATAATTCCTTCAATAAATTATTTATTCCTTGCCTCAACGGCCAAACTTTATCCCATGAAACGTATTATTAAATCTTCACCCAACGGTATTATTCTCTTCTTAAAATTTAATTCTAAATCAAATAATGAAAGCCGGTTTCTCGTCTTATCTGAGTCAATTCTTTGATAGATTAGATTGCACGGCATTATTCCTGTTTACAGGTACACGACGAAAACACAACAACTGAAAACACTAGGACACTATGTTACGTTTTTATCTAACAGAGTTATCATAAGTACCTACTTTTGTTTTGTTTATATTATTAAATTCCTAGAACGACTGCCTAATAAGCATCGCAAGGGTCAAAAGGTTGAGTTATCAAAACCACTGGAATTACATTTCTTTCCTTCAATAAAACAGTAGTGTAAACGTAAACAAAGCTGTTTTCTTCGAGTTACAATGAACAATTAATTTTGTGCTTATAGAGGCCAGATTGAGTCAATGACTCAAATAAAACAGCTATGCAACATCAGTTCGATATAGAGGGTCGGAAGGTGTCAAGTCAACCAAACTCTTCTACACTAGCTTCTTTTGTTAATATCTACAAAAATTGCAATATCCAGGGGCGTCATGTGGGAGATCTGCGGTGCGTAATAAGGAAGCAGGAAGCAGCAAGCATGTCGCGATCGCGTATATAGACCGGGAGATAATGACAGATTTTTGGACGTGATTTTGCTCAGTATGCCTTGCAAAGGGCATTATGTGGCACATATTCTCACAATAATAAGGTATGAGTCAGAGAATCATCCTGGGTTCTTCATGTGAAAAACTGAGTTTTCAATTATTCGAAAAATATGCGTTTTGATATGATTTTATACAGGCTAATAACTCGTTTAAATGATTAAATAACATTCAATTTAAACAGTACTTGGACATGCGCGAAAGGTGTGCCATCCTTTTTTCAGCATTTTCATAATAAGAACTTGCATACTTCTCATTGGCAGCCTGTTCAGAAACGTGGAAAAATTAATTATTAAAATACAAGATCACGTGGCAATAATAGCCCTAACGGTATGCCTATGGTTTTCCGAGGAATTTTCTATTTTGAACTTCATTATAAAACACATGACAGCCTGTATAAAATCATATCAAAACGCATATTTTTCGAATAATTGAAAACTCAGTTTTTCACATGAAGAACCCGCAGGATGACTCTCTGATTCATACCTTATTATTGTGAGAATATGTGCCACATAATGCCCTTTGCAAGACATACTGAGTAAAATCACGTCCAAAAATCTGTCACTATCTCCCGGTCCAATACTCGGTATAACCCGATAAAGTGCGAGCGTTCTACCCATTATACCTGCCATTTTGTCATATCTTATGGGGTATATAACACCGAGCCGAGGGTCTTGGGTTTTGGGCACCTATGCCCCCCCCCCAACAGAAGTCTGAAATGACGCCCCTGGCAATATCAAAATAACTACTTCTTCATTTTTTTAAATTATTGTAAATAAAGTATTATGTAGGTAGGTATAATGAAATCTGGGAAGTAATTTATATGGTTATTACAGGTTCCAAACACTTCAATTAATAGAATTTATTTTTAACTAAAAAATACCTACATATAAAAAAAAACTGAAAGATATACAGGGCGATTCATTTATATGAACTCCTAACGTCAGTATAAAATCGAAAAATATTGCGAGTATGTTCTATAGCGGTCCAAAATATTTTGCAAAAGCTAAATTATATACAGGATTCCGGAATTTCGTGCCTAACATTCTCGGTTATAATTTGGTGCCCAGTAACATGCTGGCTATTTAGGCTATCTCTTTTCGTTAAATATTAGAGAAAACCTGAACTTTTTGATTTTCGTTTACTTTTTAATCAAAGATGCTGGATATTTCTAACTTAGACGATTTCTTTCCACATTAATATATCGGCCATAGCAGGGCTATAAAATTTGAAAGTAAGCATTTCTTTTCAGCATGTTACTCGACATCAAATAAAAATGAAGGCAGTGACAGTTTGACGTGGACAGCCTCCTGCACATTGAAATAGCCTTACAGGCCTGAAATAATGAAGTGTAGTGCCGTCCTGTTGGGATATAATGTTTCCTTGATATTGATACCACACGACTTTCTATGACTATTCCGAAAAAAATATATGATTATTTTTTTCCTTAAAAATATTCCATTTCGGGCAGGACTTTAATATATATAATATATATTGCAAGTGAAATAAGAGTTTGTAAAAATGCTTCGTTTTCATGAGGTATGTACCTATAGTGGGAATATCATGTAATATTATTATTTGTATAAATGCAACCCGTGATGCATGGAGTTCAGAAATATTAATTCAACAAAAAAGAGGGTACGGTTCTGCATAAAATTAATAGTAAATATAATAATAATCGGTAATGGATGACAGATGCAGATACGGGTGCCAAACTTCAGAAACAATCCAGCACATAACAGGAGGATGTCAGATGTTCGCATCAACGGAATAAGGACACGATTCGGTTGCCAAGACTTGCACAATGAACTGGCGGAAAAACTGCTGCTTGTGCAGGCAGAGAGGGTCCCATATTACAGCTTCCGTATAGTTCTGACAGATCAACGGACATAACAAACCGGACCTTATAATAGTTGAAGTGCAAAGATTCCGGGGTACACAAGGTATTTTTTCCGGGCCACCTTAAAATGCAGAATTTTTATGAAACTTTATACGGGTCAATAGTGCTCTGGAATGATTGAAAAAACATTAATAAACTCAAAAGTAATTTATTTTTTTACAAAATACCAACCAACAAATAAAAAACAATTTAAATAATTTGACCTTTCTGGATAAAACCACTGTCTTGTTGTGGGTTGTGGCACACCAGCCACCTTAACTCATATGGATTTACTGGGGCAGTTTAGATATAGGTACTCGATTTTTGACCCGTATAAGGTTCCATAAATTCAGAATTTTGAGATGGCACAGAGAAACACACTCTGCATATTTTTGCATTGGATCTTTGTACAACAACACTTAGTTTTCTTCTTGACAATTCAACTGTTTTGAGGGGACTCGAATGAATTCATCAAAAGAGTAAGACAAGTAGTGCGAACTGATCTTAACACCAGGAATTTGTTTAAGGACCCCAACATTTATGCGTGCCCTGTACTCAGCTATTCGTTCGGAATAGTGAATTGGACAACAACCGGCAGCGAAAAGTTAGGACACTTCTGACAAAAGCCTATAAACATCATCTCCGTAGCGCCATATATAGAAAGAACAACTCTGCCACGTCAACTAGGAGGAAGAGGATTGGCAGACCTCAACAAGCAATTGGACCAACAAATATTAAATCTGGGTAACTATTTCCACAGGCAGGCCAACAGGTCCACACTAAATAAGGCTATATGCGGAGCAGACGTCTCAACACCGCTACGTCTGAGGGAACATGAGCAACAAAATCACCTCCGAACCGACAATGATAAACTACAGATGTGGTTGGAGAAGCCGCTGCGCGGGAGGCATCCTAATGAGGTTAACCAGGAATAATAATAATAATTCTCACCCTCACAATACTTCAAACTGGGAGTACCCCAGAAGCAATCACATGCTTGTGCGCGGGAGGGGGGCAATTACTATTATTTTGTCTTCGTTGCCATTTGCGGCTATGTTAACAAGTTTGAGGTTAACCAGGAACATGTCGACAAGTTAGCGTCGAACTATTGGCTGACCGCAGGAAGAGTATTCCCCGAGACGGAAGGCTTCTTACTGGCCATACAAGATCAGGTTATACCAACTCGCAATTATCTAAAATTCATTGAAAGGAGATGCATCGGTAGTGGATGACAGATGCAGATACGGGTGCCAAACTTCA
The DNA here is from genome assembly GCA_963920635.1 of Pseudeuparius sepicola. Classification (NCBI taxonomy): domain Eukaryota; kingdom Metazoa; phylum Arthropoda; class Insecta; order Coleoptera; family Anthribidae; genus Pseudeuparius; species Pseudeuparius sepicola. The sequence continues at coordinate 18,580,884 of OY987305.1, forward strand.
GAAACAATCCAGCACATAGCAGGAGGGTGGCAGATGTTCGCATCAACGGAATATAAAGAACGACACGATTCGATTGCCAAGATCTTGCGCCAGGAACTGGCGGAAAAACTGCTGCTTATCAGGCAGAGAGGATCCCATATTACAGCTATGCACCGGAGCCTTTTCTTGAAAACAGCAACTACTTACAAGACGTACTGGGATCGTACAGTTTTTACAGATCAACGAGTTGCCCATAACAGACCGGACCTTATACTAGTTGATGAAATTTTTAGGAGGACAACTCTGATTAATGTGGCCATCTCAAATAACAACAACTTGCATGTGAAGCACGCCGAGAAGAGCGCGAAGTACAGAGACGAAGAACGAATTAGAAGGCAATGGGAAATGGAGAACGTACAGACGGTTCCAATCATCGTGTCAACAACTGGTGTTATACGTAGGTAGGAGGTAGAAAATGCAATAAGTATTGTGTTGATGTTCACGTATATATTTGATGTGTCAAAATCTCGTCTTTAATGATTTTATCGATCTATTAATACGAAAAAATGGGAGACATATTATATTTATTAACTGAAAGATAATTTATATAAATTTATTGTAGGTACTTACCTACTGGTTTCGAAATTAGAGAAGTTGCTGCCAATGTGACTGCAATTTTCTTATCAGAAAGAAATTAGAACTTACCTACGCTCTCTCTTGACGACTAGAACTATCAAAAGCTATAGCCTGAAATCAGCAATTTTCCGGCTATTTGAATTTTTTTAATACTATTAATCTATAGGTACTTCCCAACACATTAGGTTTATTCTTAAATGCAAAATTTTTCGTAAAGAAAAATTTTAAAATCGAGTTATATTATTTTTTAAAAAATTTGTGGTTTAACTGGAGAATATGTAATTGACACCCACTCATTAACAATGGGTTGTCATTTCTTGATGTCAATATAAGTATAGCGATTTCACCTCACCTGAATAAATATCAAAATTATATCCTTAAAAAATATATGGCTTACAATTAAATCTCAATTTTTGACATCCAGCCCAGCAAATTTTCTCTTCATATCCACGGTAATTTTGTTTTCTACTTCTGTGTTTATATATTTTACAATACAAAATAGAATTGGTGTATTTTATTTTGGAGTGTCTGTTGAAAATAATAAAATCTATTTAATTTTTTTAATACCATGTTTTTAAAAAGGACTAAAAGTATAATAAAATAATATAATAATATATGAAACGAACTAAAAAGTATAAAATATTTTTTCCTAGCCCTATAGAGATTCTAAAAACGTAGGGCGCATGCAATAGATATTGTAGTAGCTGTCGTTAAGAAAATATTTGCAGTGTTAGTGACTTAAGTGCATGCATCAATTATTATCTATGTATGCTCCCCACGTTTTTTGAATCTTTATAGGGTTAGGAAATATTATTTTATACTTTTTAGTCAATTTTTATATTATTTTATTATACTTTAATTTTAGTCCTTTTTGAAAACGTGGTACTTGCACCTATATTAAACAAATTATTTAAATTTTATTATTTTCTGCATTTTAGTCTTGTGTTTGAAATGTTTCAATCGATTTGAAACATTTTGGTGAGATTAGGACAGATACATATGACACATTCCAGATTTTTCAGTTTCTCTTCACCTAATCATATTTAAAATAGATAATAGGTAATATAAATATATAAATCTGTTTAATTGTTATTTACCTGAAAAATAAAATAAAGAAGGTGTCAAAATTAACGTCATAAGATATTTATTTCAATACTTAAAAAATATATTCCAGATCCTTCTTATAGTTACCAATTTATGGTGTTGGAGGTTCTAGTCGTCGCATTCGTGAAAACTCTTTCTTGCTTTTTCTTGCTTTCTTGTCTGTCTGTTTGTTTGTCATCCTTTCTTCTACGTGTTTTTAAGACGTTATTTTTTATTTATTACCAGCTTATGTCTTGTGCGTATCTGTTCATAAATTTCCACTAGTCAAATATTTTTATTTAATATTAGATAATAATTTTTTTATAATAACATATAATCTTATAATAATAATATGGATATAGCGAGTTAATATCGCAGTGACATCCAATTCTGAGCTATGTTTAAAGTTTGAAGTCTCTACCTCATCGGAAAATTAGTTTAAAATCGATTTCAAAACAGACAAACAGGACAATAAAGCGAGTTAATAAAAACGTGGTTAATAATAATGCGGGCTTAATCAACTAGTGCTACCAATAGCAATAATTTAAATAATACTAGGCACTTACTATAGTAAGAAAGTAACTTTAATTCAACGCTAGCGTTAAGAGAGTATCAACATAGATATCCAAACGGCCCTAGTCAAAATATAACCATATTTAAAAAGTTATCAAGTAACTTAAAAAATTATGGCGCGTTTTCACACACATCTCCGATTTGATGATTTTTTAAGTTACTTGTTAACTTTTTAAATATGGTTATATTTGGACTAGGGGCGTTTGGATATCTATGTTGATATTGTGTTAACGCTAGCGTTAAATTAAAGTTGCTTTCCACGTACATTACAAATAAATTGAATGTGTCTTCGTTTGAAAATGCCATGCTAATTTTATACAAGTACCTATTTCTTAAATCAATTCTTTCAACTTCTATCAAACAATAATGTTTGAAAGACCCAATTGATTCACTGACAGAAGCTGGTTGCTATTGTTTTTCAAGGCATACTAGAAAATTTCAAAAATGTGGGAGATGCAGATTTCTCGCAACAAATTTCATTTCGACAAAAGATTTGCAATGTAATGTGTTGTGAAATTAATTAAATCGATAGCTGTAGTTTATTTAACCGAACTTTGAAAGAATTTTTCCAAGACATCTAAATTTTAATTTTTTTTCTAAAAAAATTGTAAATCAGGCTAACGCAAGGGATATGTAGCGCTTGTGATATATCGATCGAAAGTGCATGAAATAGGTAGTTTTTTGACGCCATGGCCTGCTATAATTGAGTAACTTTTTTTAAGCGCTAAGATAGCATCCCCTAAACCGCGGCATTTTGCCAAATTATGATAAAGCAGGCTTAAAATAACCAATTTTGCCTACAGATTCTATTCAGAAACTTTTTCGATAACTCTTGAAATAAAAAAGTTACATACCAAAGAAGCAATTTTCGGGTTTTTCAAAAATTTCTCGGAAAGTAGGCCATGGATCTCGAATTTGTTTTTACACAAACTTGGGCAATCAAAAAGGTAATTATTTTTTTCAAATAAAGTTCTCCGAAAAATGCATATTTGTCGAGATATTTCCAAGTGGCCCTCCGTCAGTAGACACCCTGTATATGTATAGTATAATCTCCCATATTCTTCAAGTAGGTAGGTATTATACCTATATATTTCAAGTATAGCTATTAAATAATTCCCGGAGCTGAGACAGTTTCAAAAATATCTACCAAAAATATTTTCGTTCTGAGAAAACCTAAAAGTAAATGCTTATTGCGATAATTCACTATAGGCATTCTTAGGACTGTTAGTATCCGCGAAAACTTATAATTTACATGTTACTATTATAATTCTGGCCTTGAGTTTTATTATTTTATTTAAAATGGCCTCAAGGAAAATTCTTAATAAATATTGGTTTACAAGTAATAAATTATATTAATTTAACAATCTTATAAAAATGTAGTGCGGGTAGCACCACTATTTGTAATGGTATTATTTTGCAGTTTATATTTTTTATATACACATATAGGTACCATGCGCGTTTGCTTCGAGTAGGTATCATACTTCAGCGCCTCGGCCCACGACTTTATTAGAAATTTATTTACTTATAGGTATTTACTACCTACTGGAGCCATAAAATGGCACTATTTTGGTTTGTTAGTTTGTTAGTTCAGCTTAACTTAAAAGGACCAAGTTTGACACCAAATAAAAAGTACCTACTATCTCCCCAGGGGACAGCAAGGGACCAGTGTTTGAATATAATTTAGGATTTCTTTACAGATTTTATGATGGGGAAACATTTTCATTTTTTATTTGTCAGAAAATTTTACTCTTGATATAAGTTACTGCTTGTCTTTGAATGAAAAATGACCACAACAGAAGTTGTGTAGGATGGATGTTATAGCTGTCAATGCCATTTTTTTTTTAATTTCCTCAAGAGTAAACTTCCTTAATTTTTAAAGATACGAAAAAAGTTTTTTAAAATTAATAATTATGTGCAAATATGAAATTCGAAACGGATAACGCAAATTTTATTATTTTTTATTTTTCATGTTTTTACAAAAACGAGACCACGGGGTTTAGTCACACCGTTTTTAACTAATGTTTAAATCCAGGCTGCTTTCAGTAGTTTTCAAATATTCCTAAATTACCATTAAAAAACAAATAATTTGTTAAAGGCCGTTGCCCCCAAATTTTATGTTTGACAAAACTATTATTTTATTAATACCACAATATTTAATTAAAAATTGTTCTGGCGCGACGTAAATAAGTTATAATATTAAATCCCGTATAAAATTTTAAAAAATGCAACACTTTGAGATGACACAGAGAAAAACAACCTGTAGGTATAGGTATTTGTTATTGGATCTTTGCACACAATAGGTATCTTGTGTGGTGGACCTGTTGACCGTTCAACTGTTTTGAGGTAATTCCATGGCATACTTGACTTTTGACTCGCCAGATGCCTTTAAAATTCCTATTTTGCTATAAATTTGGTAGAATAGAACTCCCTGGATATTTTTTGTTCGAACAAAAGAATCGCTAAATGCATTTTGGGGGTCCTGGATTTGCATGTTGACAACGGTAAAAGGTCAAAAGACGGAGTTTCAATTCAAACAATTAAAAGGTCAGGGGAATATTTCCAAAAATAAAATCTTTCTACGTCATCCCTGGTAGGTACCTAATGGCGATTAAAAAATATATTTTAATGAGTTTTTGCAAAATAACTTTTGAACGGGAGAGAATAAAAAAATGGCATTAATGAAAAATCAGGGCTTTCGAACGATGTAACAAAAGTTGGCAAGAAAAAATATTTCTTGGGGTCGCAACCCCTACCGTTGTGTTTGCAAAGACTCGCTAAATGGGCGAATTTATTCCTTTATACACCCTATATCATCTCCCATATATAATATCTCCATATCTTTGACCGTTTCCCACCAATAGAGGCTGGGCGTCTAAATATGTTCACCCTGTAGGTACTCCCATCTATTGACGACTAGTACCCACCATTAAATGCCATCCAGAAAACAGCACTTTGCCCACTAGTTTGATGAGTTTTCTGGCCTCTGGCACAGATTAACCAGGCCTCTGGTACGAAATGATACCTACCTACTTTACAACTTTTTTTAAACAAAAATATGTACAGATTGCGGCATGATTATGAATACTTCAAATATTTTATTTACCTACTTCCGCTAAATAGCTATTAATTTGAAGGGTATCTTTTCTCTTGTACAACTTGATCAAACATCAATACAGTTTATTTCTTTACTACGACCTCTCCATGTCTGTCAACCTTGTCATCAAGTTTATGTTCCACTTCTGTTAGTTTCTTCACAGATAAAATAAAGGTCTTTTTAGGTTTGGACATGAATGGTTTATTGAGGAAAATGACAATTATGTAGGTACTTATATTATTAAAATTGTTTGCTAGTGAAGCAACAACGAGACCATTTTAATCGACTGTAATATTTCCGCATCTTGTACAGTTGTACATTTACTTTCGTTTCATTGTCAAATTGTAAACCAATTAAGATTTGTAATAAAGGAATCCAATAATATTAATTATTCAAGATCAGTCGGCACCAACCTTTAACTTCGAGGTGAATAATTACTTTAGTTTCCTTTAATGTTTAATTGTTCAGTTTGAAAGTGTTTTTGTGTATTTCTCTCTTATTCTAAATAGTTTTTCTGTAGGTACCTAACTACGCTGTTAATAACCATCAAAGCCACGAAAGTTTCTTGAAGTTCCCGCCAGTACTACTATACAGGCAAAATCTTCTGCTTCTAATTTACTAATACATACTTCCATGTAAGCTATCGCCGAAGTTATGTAAAAGTGAACCCTCTTATAATGTGGAAAACAGGACAGGTCTACCCTGCATCCTCCATTTCCACTCATTCCTATTGAGGGAATTTCATGTTGTACTTAATTATCCAGAATTATTCTGTCACAGGTGACAGATGCCTACTTGATGACAGTAATTTAATTAATCCCAAATACGGAAAATCATGGCCAACTGAAAAAAATCTCATCAGTTGCCTCGTTTGAATTTCGTGTGCATATTAAAATGGGTAATTTAATATGGGAATCCCGAATAAATATGCCAACGACACTTGAGAACACTTGGAACACATGAAAAATCGATTTAGCTAAACTTACGTTAGTGCAAAGTTGCTTCGTTTGGGCGCAATCCGGCCCTGAACTTTCAAGCCGATATTTCCAGTGGCGTAGAAGTTAGAAGTTTGACAGATATAATCCCCAGAAAAAAACCCAGTTATACGCCTATAGACCAATTCGCAACACTGTTGCTTCCTTTACAGTAATGTCATCATACCAAATATTATCAAAATCGTTATAGGCGTTCAAAACCGATAACCGTTGGGTCAACGCTATAACCTCGGCTTAGCCGAGTCGGCTATAACACATACCTAAAGCATTGTAAAATTAAAACCTTGCACTAAGCTAAGTTTAGATAAACCGATTTTTCTTGGGTCACAGTAGGTATATCTAGTGGAGTGTTGTAAAAGGTATGTGTCAAATATTGTCATTTTTCGGGCGGAACCTATGATCGAAAAGAAGGACATTTTTTACATGATGTGTTGCGATTGTCCGTGAGCGTCCGCAAAAGGAATTTTGCGGACGCTCGGACGCTCACGGACCAATCACAACCATGGAAATATCTTTCTTTATTTATGTCCAGTTCTAAATCCCCATATATTAGCATTATAGTTTAAACTAACCAAATTTTCTGCTTTTATATCCGGAATCCTCATTTCTGTTAATCTTTGTTGTATTTCTTTTATTAAAACTAATATAGGCCCATAATAACTATTAAACGTTAAAAGACATCACAAAGAAAATATAACACCAGTTGACTTAGGCAATGCTCACATTAATGCTAAATTATTTGATTATTGTTATATTATTTGCGTTTCCAAAAAATAATCAGGATTTGAATGTTTAGACTTACAAGCTGGTAGGGATGGAAGTAGGTATGGCCTTATAAAATTACTATGAAATGTACAATGCTTAATGTATAATTTTATAGGTGGATAAAAGCAATAAAACTTGTGTTTATGGCGCGGTCGAATAAGCAGGCATTTGAGGACTGTCTTATCCAGAAGTAAGGTCGAAGGTATAATATAATAAAGAAAAAACCAGGGCCGTATAAAGTGGGAAATGTACCTACTATTAAATGCAACAAAGGGTATGGGTTACTTTGAAGCCATGCAATGTGACGCGGTGTAATATTGGAAGATAATATTCTGAACTGTAAACTGTAATGTATGCGAAGTAGATGTATAATAGCACAGAATAGCCTTACGGTGGCTATTCTGTGATAATAGGTAACCTGTGCCGACCTATTTTCTTCTACACATTATGCTTTATACAAAAGTGCGTGACAGGGCCATCCTGTGGGCTGTTTTTATAAGAATCAAACGTCATAAATATACGGAAAAATTGTCAAGTCAAAACTCACCGGAATAATAATCACTCTCATCAATTAATTATTACGAGTTGCCCTTTTCCTTTCTGATGTCCACCTTGTGGCGAGGGATGCATAATTTATTTTGTAAGCAAGCAAGTGGTTTCTGTTTCTTTACTTAGATCCGAGCTTTAAGTTGTATCTACAGTGTTTCCCGTGTTTTTCATGGTAACACCCCTGAAAATCTAAGTATGTTGGGGGAATTGAACTGGTGAATTGTTTTATAGATATTTCCCTGAAAGGTCGTGATTTGCGATTGACTTTGCTGCTAAATCCTGGCCTACTGCATTTTTTTTAAAGGGGTGCGTTTTTTAGAAAACCATATTAGGCATTTTTTTATGTAAAATCTGACCTTGAACAAAAAATATACAGGGGTTCCATTCTGCAGGGCGTCAATGTTGTGTGCCATGCAATTACTTCGAAACAGTCACCACATCACCACTCACAGTGGTGATGTGCAAAGATCCAATAATGCCAACTCAAAATGCTGAATTTTTTTAAACTTTATGGGGGTTAAAAATCGATTATATTAAAACCAACCCAGACACTATAAACGAACTAAGTCTAAAAATACAGAAGCCTGCTGTGGCTGGTGTGCCACAACAGGAACCACACAGAAAATGTATCATGTTGGACAATGACTTTGTTGAGAATAATTTAAATGTGTCCAATAATTTAAATTGTTTTTTATAAATTTGTTGGTTGGCATTTTATAAAAAAAATACTGTTGTGTTTTTTAAGATTTTTCAAAAATTCCAGAGCACTCATGACCCGTATGAAGGTTCATAAAAATTCAGCAGTTTGAGATGGTGCAGAGAAAAATACCCTGTATATTCTTGTATTGAATCTTTGCACACCAACACTTTGATTGGTCCTGTTGATCGTTAAACTGTTTCGAAGTAATTTCATGGCACACACGACTCGCCAGATGCCTTTAAAATTCCTTTTTTGCTCAACTTTGACACCCTCCAGAATGGAACCCCAGTATATTTTTTGTATTGTTTTGTTTTTGTCGATGTGCCCTGATTAACGGGGTGGTGTCATATTTTAAATAAAAAATTTCCTACTATGGTTTTTCGAAAAACGCACCCCCTTTAAAAAATCGTTCACCCCACTTAGATTTTCAGGGGTGTTAACATGAAAAACGAGGCACACTGTACATATATTTAAAAAAATGGTCGGAGATTGAACTGGTATCATTATAATTTTTTAAGTAATGGAATTAAGTATACAGTGTGTCCCACTTAAGGACTGACCACCCCTGTAAAATTTTTATTTATGGCTCGATTTCCATAAACTTTTTTTTGTTGGATAGAGCTTCAAAAATGGCATTAAATGTATAATTCAGGTACCTCGTGCCTTAAATTCATGGCCCACTGAGACGCTGTTTTAGTGATGAAATTTCGAAAAGTACTATTAGGGATTTTTTTAGAGGAAAATCAATGCCGGATTCTTATTCAGCATTATTCGAAACCCAAACGTACCAATTTGCATTACCATAGCTCTACAGGATGTTTCAAAATTTTTAGTGTCCCACTTAATTAGTGAACACCCCTGTAAAATTTTTATTTTTAGCACGATTTCATAAACTTTTTTTTTGTTGGATAGAGCTTCAATAATGGCATTAAATGCATAATTCAGGTGCCTCGTGCGTTACAATCATGGCCCACTGAGACGAAGTTTTAGTGCTGAAATTTCGAGAAGTACTATTAGGGACTTTTTTTAGAGAAAAATTAACGCTAGATTTTTATTCAACGTTGTTGGAAACCCAAACGTACCAATTTGCATTAGAAAATGGAGGACTAATTGAAATGACTGAAATTTGAGTTTATGTTATGTTGTGTTGTTTATTCATGTATTTGATGATATTAAATTAAATAAAAAAATTGTTCGCTAATAAATTTTTGAAAGAATATGAGTTCCTCATGAATATTTTAGTGACCAACTTACCAGAAATTAAGAAAATTAATTACAAATTAGTACGTTTTTGCTTGGAACCTCTCACTGCATATAAGAATCCGGCCTTATTTTTCCTTTTAATTTTTTTGAACACCCTGTGGAGCTATGGTAATGCAAATTGGTACGTTTGGGTTTCCAACAACGCTGAACAAGAAACCGGCATTAATTTTCCTCTAAAAAATCCGTAATAGTACCTACTTCTCGAAATTTCAGCACTAAAACACCGTCTCAGTGGGCCATGAATTTAACGCACAAGGCACCTGAATTATGCATTTAATTCAATTTTTAAAGCTCTACCGAACAAAAAAAAGTTTATGAAAATCGAGCTATAAATAAAAATTTTACGGGGGTGGTCAGACCTTAAGTGTGGCAATAAAAATTTTGAAACTCCCTGTGGAGTTACGGCAATGCAAATTGGTACGTTTGGGTTTCAAACAATGCTGAATAAGAGTCTGGCATTAATTTTCCTCTAAAAAAATCCCTAATAGTACTTCTCGAAATTTCAGCATTAAAATACCGTCTCAGTGGGCCATGACTTTAAAGCACGAGGCAGCTGAATTATGTGTTTGATGCCATTTTTGAAGCTCTATCCAACAAAAAAAGTTTATGAAAATCGAGCTATAATTAAAAATTTTACAGGGGTGGTCAGTCCTTAAGTGGGACATACTGTACAATATGTATAAGTATATACAGGGTGGCCCACCACGAACTGCATTGATCTATATATGGAAAACTAAAAGAAGCAAAATTCTGAAAATTTGGCACCCCACCAATGCCGATGGGCGCTGCTCAACTAAAATATTTTGGTGAATCTGGCACTTCCGGTTATACCGGAAGTCTATATCAACTTTCTTATTTCAAATGGAACACCCTGTATATTATTGCATTTTTGGATTCTAGGCATCATTTTGGAACAAAAACATGCTACATGTCCTATGTCTAAATCCAACCGTTTTTGAGATATTTGCATTTTTCCGAAAAAAAATACAGGTGCAGACCTAAAGTCGATTAGCAATTTATACGAGGAAACCACGAAATTTCAAAACGAATTTTCGGCATCGTGTAACAGAAGCCCTGACCTTGTGATCTCTGCTGAGAAATAAATCCGTTCTTATACAGGGTGTTCACAAAATATGAATAAAAATTGCATTCAAAATGTGAATAAATCTCGAAATTTTCAAATGGAAACCCCCATTTTTTTGATGCGATCTTATTCACTACTAAAAATGATGACAACTTTGTTTAAGGTTTTCTATACCTAAAAGCAGTAATTTACGAAAAACCCACTTTTCGCCCATAAAATGCGGGGTGTGCTTAACCCTTGGAAAATCATATTAGCCGTGGACATTGAAAAGACAATCGCGGCTGAGGAAATGTCACTTGGTTTATAAATTATTGTCAACAATAATGCCGGCGCGCTTAAATTACACAAACGAAGATTATGTATCACACGTTCTTGATATTACTTTGTTGTATTATCCGTAGATATGAACAAATTTAAATAATCTTCGTTTGTGTAATTTAAGCGCGCCGGCATTATTGTTGACAATAATTTATAAACCAAGTGACATTTCCTCAGCCGCGATTGTCTTTTCAACGTCCACGGCTAATATGATTTTCCAAGCGTTAAACAAACCCGGCATTTTATGGGCGAAAAGTGGTTTTTTCGTAAATTAATCGAAAATTACTGCATTTAGGTATAGGAAACCTGACACAAAGTTGTCATCATTTTTAGTGGTGAATAATCGCATTAAAAAAAAATGGGGGTTTCCATTTGAAAATTTCGAGATTTATTTACATTTTGAATGTAATTTTTATTCATATTTTGTGAACAGCCTGTATAAGAACGGATTTATTTCTCAGCAGAGATCACTAGGTCAGGGCTTCTGTTACACGATGCCAAAAATTCGTTTTGAAATTTCGCGGTTTCCTCGTATAAATTACTAATTGACTTTAGGTCTGCACCTGGTAATTTTTTTCGGAAAAATGCAAATATCTCAAAAACGGTTGCATTTAGACATAGGACATGTTGCATGTTTTTGTTCCAAAATGGTGCCTAGAATCCAAAAATGCAATAATATATAGGGTGTTCCATTTGAAATAAGAAAGTTGATATCGACTTCCGGTATAACCGGAAGTGCCAGATTCACCAAAATATTTCAGTTGAGTAGCGCCCATCGGCATTGGTGAGGTGCCAAATTTTCAGAATTTTCCTACTTTTAGTTTTCCATATATAGATCGATGCAGTTCGTGGTGGGCCACCCTGTATATTTTTAGAAAATAAATACAAAAATAAACATAAATTATTAACTGTAATTCTGAAACAAAACAATCAGTAAAATAAAAACAAACTTGACTTAGATAAATTGTAATAGTTATTTAAATATGTAAGTATCAAAGCACTAATAATATACCTAGGTAATCTTTTTAGGATTATTAATTTTTTTTTATTAAAAATTTGTTTGTCGCGGTTTTTGATTTGCGAATGCCTCAACTATCGTATCTGTTTTAAGTGTTTTTGCTCGGTCGGTAATTCTGATAGCTACGATGCGATGCGATCGTGGACGGTGGGCCCCCGCGATTTCTTGTGATTGTTGTGAGGGTGTTGACGTGTTAATAATTTTATTACCTACTCGTGCCAAAGGGGCCCCTAAGAGTCCGGGGCCCGGAGGCAATTGCCCCCTCTGCCGGTAGTTGCGCCACTGAGAAGAGGGAAGTCGTTGCCAAAAAATGTGCTTTTGCAGTTGGCACATTTTTCTGTTGGATTTTTCAATCGATACGTAAGATTTCAATATTTAACTAGCCAGAACTAAATGAATAGCAATATAATTTTGAAATGCCAGGGAAATACAAACAAATCGTAGGGCATAGGTTTGAATTTGTTGTGAAAAATAGCTATAAACAATATTATGAATTTTGTGTTGTCAAAACATAACTGTTAGAAATTTGCAGTTTATACCATACATATTTGAATTCTAGGAGGTTTAAATCCTAATTAAACTGTCAAAAATGCACTTACATAATTTTATTTATTATACACGAGGTACAGCGAAGCTGGAATTTTTTTTGCTATCTTCAATTTTTTCCTATGAAATTATTCTCAAAATTTTGGTTTTTGTTGTCATTAGGATATCGATTTTTCTATATATCGGTAAAATTTAATATTTTTGGTCTTTAGCGAAAAACGCCCAAAATCAAAAATTCTCCAAAGCCTAGAATTGATTTCTCTTTTGCTTGTATCACTTTTTCTCCATGAAATCAACCTCAAAATTTTGATTTTCGGTGTCAAAATGTGATTGGGATATCGATCTTTAGATATACAGGGTGTTCCGCATAAGAACCGACACAGAGCAGGAGCATACAGGGGAGTCCAAAATAAGGTGATTTAACGCAACTTACCTCTATACTAAGTTGCACCCCTGAGAAGTTATAGGCCTTGAAAGTGGGCTTTGAAATTTCGAAAAAATCAATGTCTCAGATATTTTTGAACTTGGAAAAATCAAATTTGGTATACGTTGTGGGTGTACCAAGGGCATTAATCGACAGAAAACATAGTTTAATTGTACCATTTTAAAGGGTCGATACAGAGTGATGCACCCTAAAAATGTGACGGAACTTTTTTGTCCGTTGGCGGACTTACAAAAGTGTTACTTTACGTTATGAAGAATTTAGTTCTAAAACTTTTTTACTCTTGTTATTTTTCGAAAAACTTTATCGCTTTCGCCAAAAACGCGAATAACTGAAAACGCGAATTGCAGATGTGATATTTAAAATCTTTGAAAATTCAAAAGTGAGTTTGGAGATCCTCCACATATAAGATTTGTATCAATGTCAGGTCACAAACACCAACCAAATGGCCTTAAACATTTGAATGACATTTACTTTAGAATATTTCTTTGTTATACCGATTCATCTCGATTAAATAATAATCCGATTAACTCACATCTACAAGAGGACATAGGCAGTGAAGATATTTTCTTTAGTGGAATTATGGTTACACTTGAAGTAAGTACAGATAAACAAATCACGGTTATGGTTACATATTCTATCTTTAATTTCCGCCTTTGTCTTTGGCGTAAAAATCATCTAGAATCATATAAATTTCATACCATTTTGTGGATAAAACAAGCAATCATTACTATATCCCTGCTAACACTATGTAAGCCACTGAGCCTCGCACTGAGCGGAGGTCACGTTAGTTAAAAAATAAGATTTTCATTGTGTTCAAACCAAAGAAGATTAGGGAAGCATCATTTGCTAGTTACCTAATTTAAGTATGTGTTCAAACTGTCACAGCTAATACAGTGTATCAATTTTTGTAAAATTGTGACATACTTTATAATCCAGTAAATTTAATATTATTTCTATGGGTAATAATGCAATTCATTGGGTAAGAAAAATTTTCTTGTCCATCGATAGTACACCATATAGAAAGCTTAGATCCGAGTTTTCGATCATCAAGCCCTTGCAGGTTTTTTTGCCATCTTGAAAGGGCCTGTTTCACACTTTTTTTTAATTTTTGATTATGAATCTTAGTAAATAAAACACGAAAATATTTTTTCCCATTTTTTTTCGGCCGGGAAATGCCCTAAAAACGTTTTTTGAAATTCAAATTCCTTGGGCCCGTGACGTCGCGGGCCCAAAAAGCTGATTGGCTACTGTTTTGCGACGTTGACAAGATTTACGGCAATATCGATATGTTTCTATTTGAGATTTGTGAAGACTGAAGAAGAAGAAAATTTACCTAACTTTGTGGCAGGCAAAAGCCAAATAGACGTAACACATGACCTCAATATCCGGGGGCGGGCGGCGCGGTGGTGCACGAGTGGGTGGGTCTTTCGTGGTACCAACGGACCTCTTAAATAAAGCCCCCATAGTGCTAGATTGCTCGAAAAGAGCAGAGTCCATAAAAAGAAATAAAAAAATAACCTCAATATCAATTAAATTAATAATATACCAAAATCGCAATGTTTTTTCCTTTTTTGAGTTAAAAGTTACATGCAGAATGATCACCAACTTGTAAGTTGTCCAAACCTAAATAAATCTGGTTTATAACAACATTTTGTCAGTCAACTATACATAATCTAGACAATCAAAATTTAATTTATTAACTCGAAATATTTTGACATCGTTGTTTCTTGCCGTTAATCTTCTTCATTTTGCAATTATTATTCTTAAAGCTAAAAGGTCTATCAAAAGGTTTTCTCGTTGACCAAAATATTCCTTTCTCCTTTCTCTCAATTACGGGATCCGGGATCTATCACTTTTTTCAGTTCTTCAGGGAGGTAACAATACTGATAATGCTAAATAAGTGGCTAGCACCATCCTTATTACAAGACCAATTAAATTTGATTTCAAATCAGCATACAATCAATCAGCAACTTTTAAATTTTGCAGGTTTTCAGAAAAACATTTAGTTTTATTAGTTCGATTTACATTAAAGAATGACAGAATGACAGATTGTTAGACGCGACACCCGACCCACAAAACAAATACCTGCGTCTGTACGGTCGAGTTCGGACAACCGTTTATACAATTGTCTTTCTCTAGAGAATCGATTTCGATTCAACGTGCACGTCTGTGATTAGAACGGAGATCGAATTTTTGGGGCTTCGAACCGGCAACGTCGCAAACGCAATTTCATTGCTCCAAATTAAATTTTTTATATTTTTTTATAGTTAATAACAAAGTTAGGTGTTGACGAGAAAGATGCTGAGGGGGATTTTATTAAAGAGTTATGTGATTAATTTCATTCTAGTAGTAAGAAATATCGAAATTCGATTGAGTGAACAAGGCCCATTTAGGGGTAAATTAATTTTTCGACGATAACAGCTGTATTTTTAATTTTACCAAAAAATAGTCGATACCATTTTTGAAGGAAAAAAGGTGCTCGCATTGACATTTTCTTTAATTTTGCATATATAACAAGTTATAAGAAAATAATCGGAAAAAAGAAGTTGCAATCAAATATCTTGTTTTCTGCTAACGGCAACGCGAAATTTCCTTAACAAAAGTTGTTCAACTGAACAACTTTTTTCTATGAGCAATAGTTTATTTCCGGTAGCGTCTCAAAGTTGCACGCAATGGTTCCTGGCAGCTAATAGCGTAGTAACGCGTGTAGGACTTCGCATTATGAATCTAATTTAATATTTATTAAATATTGATAACAAAAAAATTGAACTTTGCCCGATGAATGTTACAGTAAAAATTAGATTCATTATGCAAGGTCCTACACGCCTTACACGCTATTAGCTACCAGGAGCCATTGCGTGCAACTTAGAGACGCTACCGGAAATAAACTATTGCTCATAGAAAAAAGTTGTTCAGAAAAATATCATAGGTGATTTTGTAGTGAACAACTTTTGTTAAGAAAATTTCGGGCTGTCGTTAGCAGAAACAATATATTAGATGTGAGAAAAATTGCAAGCCCTTTTTTCGATTATTTTGAAAATGGTGTCGAATATTTTTTGGTAAAATTAAAAATACAGCTGTTATCTGCCAGAAACTAATTTACCCCTAAATTTAAGATGGCGGAAAACTTGCAAGGGGTTGATGGTCGAAAACTCAGATTTAAGCTTTCCATATGGTGTAGATATTATTGATGGAAATAAAAAATTTTCTTACCCAATGAATTGCAATATTAAACCTTAAATTTACTGGACACCTGGACTTTTTGACCAAAAGCTGTATTCCTTAAAACCTATCGAATTTCGAAATTGATGAAAAATGCACTGTTTTGAATAAAATTCTAGCAGAACTATTGCGTGCCGCGGAAACAACATTATGGTTCTTTTTACTTTACGTCAAAACACAACATTACTTATAAGCAATACCTACTTGCCGAATCACATTTGTTTAGCATTTTTTCCTTTAGTGGAATTTTTTTTACAAAAACATTATTAAGACATTTATGAACTGGCCATACTTAAAGTGCCAGCTCAGATATTCCAACTTTTTATCTGTGGTTCCAGAAACACATTATAAAAAATAGTTTTTCCTTCATTTAGTTTTTGTAAATTTTCATGGGTGTACAAAGGCTTCTAGAAAGAGAAATATGGGAATACATTTTATTCTTGAATTAAACCCAACTGGGGGAGAAAAAAAGGAGGAAAAAACACATTTTCTTTTACATGCAAAAGTTAGATTATATCTCGGATTATAATGTTAAAAAATAGGATAATAATTATGTATATAATATTTACTTAATTCCGCTTTGAAAACACATTTTTATCTCCCGAAATAAAATATATCAATGTATGGTGTAGACTTATTTTTAAACTTTTTGAAAAGATTAAACTTCAGATAAAACCCGAGATAATTTGTATGAAATCCAAGTGATAAAAAGACAAACATTATATTATTGTGGTGTGTTATATAGAGAATGGTAAATAGGTAACACTTTTTACCTTAGGAGAAACTCGAGGTGAAACTCGTTTTCGGCGACTATATTATAGACTCCTATTTTATATTACATTTAAATGCTTCCTAAAATTTTATTCTAATTAAAATGACCGGAAGAAGGTGATTGATATCTACCTAACTATGCGGGGATGGTTATCACTCATTAATAATCATAATAATAATAATTTATTCACAAAAAGATGCCAACAAAAACATGAAAAGGTGGACAGACAATGTACAATATACACCAAAATGCAAAAAGAACTAAAATATGACAGTACAATACTAATAAAATTTTAGTCTATAACTAATTAATCAACCGTAGATAATATGCAGAAGATCTTTACATAATATACCTAGTTATGAATAAAGGGAGAACTTAAATATTGTAAGACTTCATATAGGTAACAATTGACATGGGCTATTATAGGTATTCTTGTTTCACTTAACGAAAAAGATAGCAAAGTTGGCGTGATATTATGAAGAATAACATAAGTGGCCAAATAATCAGGAAAATAATATGGGTGAGTGACAGAGTGCCTTCAACTGCACGATAATCCAATGTGCATTAGGTATAGTCCAAAGCACAAAAGAAAACGTTTCTAAAGAATGCGGGCAGCGTTGCGAGATTTCCTATACGAGTAGTCGATATTTATTGGCGAATACAAGTTTTATCATATTGAAGCCGAATTTCTGAACTCTGTTATACCGAAAAAATAAAGCTCGCATCACGGGACCACTTACCCATTTTTGTTTATCATTTATTTTTAACGCGGTGTGATAAAACACCTAAGTATTATATATTTTTTTCAACATCGTCGCGTCTACCATCGCCTTTGAAATACGGCAACACAGCAGTTCTGCCAAGGAGCCGGCTGACAAAATCAGTTAGCCAACGCGTTTTGTGCCTGTTTCTATAGTACGTAAAGTTAACTGCGTATTTGGGCTACCACACAGACTTCATTTTTTAGGCCGCTGGCAAGTTTTTTCCGCCGGCTCAGAGAGCTCAGTGGCGTTTCGTATGTTCGGGAGTTAACGTGTGCAAAATGAGTAAACAGGGAAGAACGTTGCATTCTCAAGCACGAGAAATAATTGCCAATGGTTAAGGGTTTGCCTTCCTCCATAGTCTAAGGCATCATCGTTAAGAATAATATTAACAATAAATTAAATAACAATTATATGAAAATTAAGTCAGTGAGTTACACAAAATTGAGCTACGCCCCTGAACTGTGACTAATTCTATAATATTTGCGAGTTCTTCCCCCTTACGTCGCACGCATTCTGCCGTAAGGAGGACTATACCAAACGAGTTCTACACCATACTTTATGCACGACCTTGGATAATATTTGAAAAATTGCAATTTAAAAAATGTTTTTGCCTAGGTACATTGCTTTTGCTGCTCTTGACAAAACTTGACACATACAATAGTGTCCAATAGTTTTAAATTTCACTAATAGGCAATGCAATGACAAATTGCGCGCTGACTGCAAATCCACCCATTGTAAACCTATAGGTATATATAAAACAACCAATTGCCTGTAAATCGTGCATAATATTTCAGTTTGATGCTTTTCAATTTATTTCACTAATATTATGAAAATATGTTATTTAAAAGGGCAGTTGTCAAATATGGAAAAGTGTGGTTTTATTATTTATTCGCTAGTACTAATAGTTAGTTTTCTAATATTTGATCATTTTTTATACCTTAAAAACACAAGATAATTTTTGTTTAGAACGAACACGGATTAACTAAAAGTTCTGTCCCTTTTGTTACCCAGGATTCTATTATTTTTTATGGTAATTAGGTATGTTACTGATTACCCATACTGTGATGACCTCGTCATTCGTTGTTTGGGATATCATAAACTTAGAGTACGGAGTGTCCCATTTTCGATACTTTTGCAGGGTATCTCGGTTATTTTTAGAAATAGGGAGTTGCAGTTTTCGGGACACTGGTCTTTTTCATAAAAAGAAAGGTCCAAAAACAGATTTTCCATGACCTGCTTAGTTTTTGAGATACAAGGTGATTTTTAAAATTTGCCATTCTCGGGCACCTCCGGTATATCCGTTATACGCTAACTTGTTGAAGTGTTGAAAATCGACCCTTATAGATTTTTTCACGTAAAATTTAGTGGTGTACACGGATTTTTTTAAGATGTAAGAATTTCAAAATATAAATATAGCCTGCAAAAGTATCGAAAATGGGACACCCTGTACATAGTATTTAGTACGGGTACATTCACATTGTCATGTACCAAATTTGTAATAATTGTCTATCCTAAATACCTATATTTTATCAGTACAACAAGACTGCTCAGTAGATTGTGTCAAAAATGAATACTAACTATTTCTCTTAATAGATAGCTTTAATTTGAAACTCACCGTGTATAATAATTATTATTGTTTTCTGCTGATCAGTAATCACCAAATCAGAATTTTCTTATCTCTGCCTCGTGGTTAATGGGTTTAATTCCTATTTTGTGTGTTATTTTCAAAGAACGCATAAAGGTTTGCAATCTGTAAAACTTAGGGCAGGAGGTATTGCATTTTTAGTTTAAGGACTGTACCTACATCACAAAACCGCTTTTCCAAGTTTGCTTGTTCAGAAATTTGCATACTACGTTAAGAAAGTGCCTATTCGCAAAATATTCAACGCCCCGAAACCGAGAAGTGCTTGCATTGCAGAGGTGTAGTTCGCCATCTGACACACATTAGAAGCCTGACATAAGTTTAAAAAGTTGTGTTAATGAAATAAACAAGGAGCAGGGACTTACAGGTATCAGTTTCAACAGCCAACATTCTGCCGTGTAGCCGAAGAGAGGTCAGTCTTCGCTAGAGGGACAACGACTGAGCATTCCATCATCGGAAAAATCTGCTTCGAAATTCATGGATTCCGCTAATTTTCCTGAGATTTTTCATTTGCCACGTTCGCCGTTCAACTTGCCCGGGGAAAAATAACCGATCCACGCGAAAACCCAAACAGATGCTATTAGAAAACCACCGCGACTATTGAACGACCTTGGCGTAAGGTTGTTTGTGTATAAACAGAGGAGCGTGAATGCATCCGCTGGGTGCGCAGTACCCAGTACCCGCACTCTCACACAGACAGATATTTACGAACTGGCGACCGGCGCGCTGTCTTGGCCTGCGGATAGTGCGGATGCCTTTAATCTTCGAGAGCCGAGACTTGATTTTTGAGTAGGTAGTTCTACTTGCCACTAGCGTGGTGCCATGGCGCGCAGGTTTCGTTCGCCTTCGCCGGTCGTACGTCGTTCGAACAGGTTGTCTGACAAGAGGCTAGATTATCGGGTTTTTCGGCCGAGCTGTATACCTACTTCTTGATAGAGGAGCCTTATTGTTTCCGGTAACTCTAGACTACAGAGGTGTTTCTAGACTTTATAGACGCTTCAGTGGAGCTAGTGCCGACTGAAAGTACCTACCTACCTACCGTAATAAGTTTCTGGCATCGTTTCTTATATTCTTTATTACTGTCAGAGACTGTTATGTTTTTTAATTAAGACCGACTCTGATAGTGGCGAAGCAATACTTCCAGCAAGCTACATTTTTAAAGTCTCAACTTCCACACATGTTGCAAAAGTTAAAAAGAAAGAATTTACTTGCCACTGTGTTACTTCTGGTTTTAGAGCAAAAACTAAATCAAAACTATTTTTATTCGCAGGGGTAACTCATCAAACTTGCAACGTATACCTACAGGGAAAATGGCCAAAAGAATAGGTCAGGGTCTTTCAAAATTGACACCATGTGTGTCTGAACCACAGGTCTTTTTGCGAGCGAGGCTCCAGAAGCGTCTTCATAACCTATCAATGTACAGGGTGTCTCAAATAAAGTGTTTAGTCCGATTACATCCTTAATTTTTTATACAAAAAAAAAAACAATTAAAAACCAGGGTGATGCGGTTATTCCTGAGGAATTCGAATCTATCTTCAGAAACGACATACATCGTGTCTCGAAAAGATATGGATAAAAAACCTATTTTTCCGAAAAAACAGTTTTTTTGTACTTTTGGTATTAAGGAACAAAAATAATAAAAGCTGTTCATTTTTAATTTGGATAAAACTTCCGGTTTAAGCGGAAGTAAATAAATATCTTTAGAAATATTTTTCTGTAGATTAAAATGTCATTAAATAGCCTTTAAGATTACTTTTCATTGATTTATAAATAATGTTATAGGGTTATCTCTTACCTACCGTCTTTTATTTTCAAATTCTCGATCCATGACCTACTTGTGTTCAGTTAAGAAGCAATGATTAAGCCATGGCCTGCCAGATAAGTATTATATTCTCAATCAGTTAAAGATGCACTTCCTTGTTAACGTCTACCGGGGAAACAGTGGAATATCTCGAAAATGTCAAGAGATTACCCCACAATGTTATATACAATTCAAAAGGTAATTTTAATGTCTATAGTTAATAACATTTTAATCTATAAAAAAATAATAATTTTTAAAAATATTGTTTTACTTTTGGTTAAGCCGAAATGAAAACCGTTTATTTTATTATTTTTGGTCCTTAATGTTAAAAACGTAATCAACCAATATTTTTTTTATTTTTTCTAATAAATAGTTTTCTTCTACTTAACTTTTCGAGAACACACCGTATGTCAATTTTGAAGCTTTATTCGGATTTCCCGGAAAAAACTGTATCACCCTGGCTTTTGGCTTGTCTTTTTATCTCAAAAACTAAGGAAATAATCGGACTTCACACTTTATTTGAGACACCTTGAGGATCACCTTGAGGATCACTTGAGGATCAAGGCGTAAATACATAGTCTTTGGTTTTATTCTTCTTTTTTGAAGAACTATTTTTTTCATTGTTCTGTTTTTGGATATTTCAGCAAAGGAAAGTTTTGATTTGTTGATGTTGACAAATATTTTAACAGCCGGTGTAATAAGTAAGTTTCCTACTTATCGAATAACCGACTTTATTGAAATAGTGGAGACTTAACAAAAGGCGACATTTAGCCATGGCTACCCTTACGTGTAACCTTAGTGTAAAATATGTTATTATAAACTGTTTAATTGGAATACTTAAAACTGTCGTCGAAAAAATATTGTATGCAACCCGTGTACAAAGCGCCTTTAGCGCACCCGAATGATAATACTGTAAGGTATAGTACTATAAGGTAGTGCTTTACACACTGGTTGCATAAATTACTATTGGCGCATGCAAATCGCCTCAAGAACAAAAATGGGCCCCCAAATTAAATTTCCGATTGCGGACATGCATTTATGAAGTGAGTACCTAACTGTTTACTTGTTTCAAAAACGTGGAGGTGTCCGAGTTATTTCCAGCATGCTTGTCGAAAAATGTCGATATAAATAAACACTTCTTGGTGCAATGTTGTAGATCAAGTCAGGTACAGGTTTCGTACTCGTGTTGCGCGGTTTTTCACTCCGACTGGTTTGTTTCTTTTCAATCCCACGTTCAATTCGCGACAACTACCACATGGCACGATTATAAGCCATATTGTCACAAAATTATTGCTTTACGGGCGTTCCTACCACTTGTTAGAAGATGTCTTGATGGAAATTTGCTGTCATGTATCGAATCCAGGTCTAATACCCTTTAGGGCCTTGGATTCGAGGTTTCGATTAGAAATACGTAGGCGACCTTATTTTGTTGACCAGAATGTGCTCGCGCAGAAAGATTTTGTATCTGCGATTCTATTTACTTGTGCGGGATATGATTAATTGAGAACATTAAGACCTTTTAAGGCAGCAGCTCTAGCAGCTGTACACTTATACGTGTCTGCAAGGCAGATGAGAAGTCGCGAACCTAAAAACTAATCTGCATAATAAGGCATCAGCCATCATGCACAAGGTGAAACGAACTTTTAGATATCAAATTTGTAGGCTTTTGCGTGTAGTTGCACTAAAGACAGATATCCGATAATTAGAAATTAGATAAAATATGCACGTAAAGGTTATTGTGTATTTTTTTAAATATCAAGTTTTATACTAAAAATTAAATTAAATTTTATTATTTGTTTTTAAAATTTGTGATAGTGGAATTGCTTTGATTGTTGAAATTGCTGACCAGGGTTTTCAAAATTTTGAAATGTTACAAGGCTTATTAGAGAAGAGAATACTTTATTATTTAATTTTAATAATGGAATTATTTTTTTATATATTTATTTCTTCAGACGGGGAAGGATACACATATTCTTGTCTCTCGAAAAGGAAACAAGAAAGACAAAAATGCAAGAGACAAATAATTTCATTTTGAATTATTTAATCTTAAAATAATATAAAATTAGCTCAAAGTTTTCCTAAAAATGTCAGGTAGCATGCCCCAGCGCCGCCACTGGAACAAATAAATTAAATCTAATTGCATCGCTTTATCCATTACTAAAGTCATGCTAAGTTTCATAAAAATCAGCCAGTAGTTAGATTTTCGAAAAAATATGTTTTTTTACTAACTTTCAACACCCTGTATCTCGAAAACGAAGCTTTAAGTCGTACAAGTTCATAATGAAGTTTTATTTTTATACATAATATAAGTACATTGATATACCAACCTATCCCCTATCCTGCCTTCTGAACTGTCTCAACCTAAAATTACTAGATACGTAATTGTTGATTACGTTCCGTTGTAACAAATAATGGGCTTAGTAAGCCAAAAGGCCGTATGTAATATTTCAATCACCGATATAAGCAAATCAAAAAGGCAGGTTGCATGTCTTTGTTTGGATTTGGGTTTGGCTTAATCTTTTTAACTTCAGATGAATGACTTAAACAGAGGTTGATAATAAACAATAATTTTATTTTGCTCATAATATTATAATAAATACTTTGACAACTAAAGACAACAAAAATGTTTGTCATTATATTATATTGACGACAAATAATATATAAAAAAAATGGATTTCAGGACTATGTATCTTCTACACGAAGCGAGAGATAGGGATTGTGGTCTTTCTACTTTACATATAAATTCATAAAGCAAATTTTTGTTCAACGAGAAGAAAATACTGCTCTATAGTTATTCAACCTGTTCTTTTGCAAGAAAATACCTAACTTTTATCGGAAAATTGCAGGACAATCTTGGACTGCAAATCGCAGAAACAATATCCATAAATTTTATTATAGGCAAAATTTTATAGGAAAGTGGACAAACACACATTAAAGGAATTATGCAGAGAATGACGAATTTTTGAAAAAATAAAGAGTAAAAAAAGTTTTGGATACGGTACAGACATTTTACGGACCCTGTATAAAGCAGATACATTACTTTACTAGGACTACACAAAATGAGGGCAAAGCATTAATACAAAATGAACATGATGGAATATATTTCAAGTTACGTTATCATGACGTACGATAAGATATCACATTTTTATTTCACTGCTTTTATGAAAAATAAACTCAAATATTTGCATAGAAGAATTACCAAAATAGCATATTCTTTGGTTAACACTGGAATCGCTAATTTTTCTGAGAAGAGGCACCTTCTAATAAGGCTTCATTGTTCTGAGAGGGATTTGTGCATTTGAAATGCCTTCATTTTCTGAGAATTAGGTAAAATGTAATTTACAAGTTTTTATTTAACTTCATCTGTTAGTTAGTTAGTGTGTGAGTGCAACTGAATTTTACACCACTTCCACCAAACCGATTGAGCTGAAATATAAAAAAAAACAATATAATCTAGTATACTCGATATTGTAATTTGTTCAAAACGGCGACCCCTCCAAGATGGCGGATTTCCTTTTTCTTTACAATCCCCTTCATATGGATATCAAATGCAAGGATTTGACAAGTAGAAAACGATAAGGTTACTGACCCCCCAAGATGGCGGATGACCTATTTCTTGACAACCTACTTGGCACTAGTATAAAATGAAAGGGCTCAGGAGTAGAAAACGATAAGGTGAGTGACGTCATAGTAAACCCAATATGGCGGATCTCCAAGATGGCGGACTAAATTTCTTTACCACCTCCAACATATGAGAATCAAATACTAAAAAGCTAAAAAAAAACTTTTTAAAAACAAGCTTTTATTTAAGCCATGTATTCAAACGAATAAAACAAGTTTAGGTTTTCTTTAAGATAATTCAATGCCAAATTGCGACAAGAATTTTGAAAGTAAAAAGATTATCGTGCGAATTGTACAGAAAATGCATACCTACTACGGCAAATACCTATCTACTTTCTTATCAACCAATTATCTTATCTACCTAATAAAATTAATTGGAACGTACTTTTATGAACCTTTCGCGCAACCACCTTTTTGATTTCAAAGAAACTTATTTGATTCGTTTTAGTAGGTACTTGGCTTAATAAAAAGTTTGTTTTTAAAAAGGTTTATTTTTTATTTGCCTAAGGGTATCTATCTATCTATCTACCTATCTATCTTCATAGGAAAACATTCGGTAATCTTATTAGGCATAGGCGCATTTTTATATAAAAACTTGTAAATTTAATAATATAATAATACTATAATATATAAATAAAATAATAAAAAATATAAAATAAACATCGCGAAAATAAGATAATCATTTAGCAACTTTTTTGCAAAGTATACTATAGCTGTGGGCCTGTATGAGAGGTAGGTAGTCTTAATTCCCAAAATATTCACAATATTTCAATTCCAAAGAATATTTAAGTACTACACTACTAAAAGCGATATACTTAACTCCCACACAAACAGATATCAATTTTTGCAGGAAACAAATTTTTATGATAATTTCCTTAGCCGACGTATCTAGTCAGTCATAACTTCAGCTAAAATGAAGGTAGAGCTGTTTATTTTATTGTCACTTCACGTAATAGGGTTTTGTGAAAATTTGACTATCAAAAATAGTAAAGGTATACTAAAAGCGGTATATTCTGGTAACGAAGAGTATAGCCCGCTACATTTTTAGGGTCTAGAGTTTTAATTAATAAACCTACGATTGAAAAGGAAAAAAATGAGAATTGGAATAAAGACCACGTTAGGAGAAAGAGATATTTGGGCTTAAGTAAAAAGTTTAAGGTAAATTTTGTTGGCGTAATAAGATAAAATGTGGGAGTAATGGTTGGTATTACAGCTAAACAAAAGATTCCAAGAATGTGTTGGACCGGGGGACGTGAAGGGACACTGTAAACATCCACTCTTTTGTCAGTTAGATGTTGCCGACAGTTTTTCTAACACTCTGGATAATCTCTGTGTAATCGAAAAAAGGTAAGAACGACGATGGAAATAAATTTGAGGAAGTTTGGTGTTGTTTTGTTTGCGCTAAACCGACAAAGAACAATTATTTATTAACAAAATTTGTTTAAATGCGATAAACTATTGATCTTTAATACGAAATTGAAAATCTTTGACTTTTTGTATTGAAACATGAAGTAACCTCTTTCCTTGAATGATAAAAGTTTTTATTTTCAATTATGCTTTCAAAGTGACACTTAATTCATTGGTCTCACTTTAAAGAGGAAGTTGTTAACAGCTCCTTGAGATTGTGGATATTAATGTGCCGCACACTCTAATATTTCAATTTTCCCGC
Source organism: Pseudeuparius sepicola (assembly GCA_963920635.1). Lineage (NCBI taxonomy): Eukaryota > Metazoa > Arthropoda > Insecta > Coleoptera > Anthribidae > Pseudeuparius > Pseudeuparius sepicola. The sequence continues at coordinate 18,607,423 of OY987305.1, forward strand.
TGACCTATTTTATTAAAAACATATTTAATATATAACCGTACTAAAAGTGGGTATACACAGTATACATCACTGTCAGTGTTAAATATGCACGAACAAGGGCTTTGAAGCAACCTGCGATATGAACATATCCTATGATATTCAGCATATAACGATAGGTAGGTATGTAGGTATAGCATAACTACCTACCGTAGTTTGGGAACAGCTTACCCTAAATAAGGGTAGCCTATAAGGGTAAGCTGTAGTTTGAGGATATACAGGGTGAGTCACATCTAAAGGCAGAGCCGAAAACACAAGGTAGAATTCGCTAAAATAAGCACATATGCTTAATAAACATTAGCTCAAAAACGCTTGGTTCTCCATATACAGAGTGTTGAAACTTTTCCAAATATTTTTTAATTTTTTTCTAGCCCGTTTAGGAATTATTTTATACATATTATGGGTTGTCATTTTGTGCAATAATTTGGCCCTGTTCAGATGAGCAGCGGCGTAGATACAAATAACTTTATTTTAAATGCCAGCATAATCACATTGACACTAGTTTAAAAAATCCGAAATTACGAAGAAACTGTACCAGAAATAAAAAAATACCAGGAGGCACTTTTTGTTCCAAATTAAATGGGCTATCCAAAAAAGGCAAAATTTTTGGTTTTGCACAGGGCCGTACTACTTTTTTTCTACAATTATTTACAGTAACTATTTGTACCTACGCCGCTGGTGATCGGAACGGGGTCAAATTATTCCACAAAATGGCAACCGTCCAGTGTATAATGAGAAAGAAATTTTAAAAAATATGTTATTTTTGGAAAATTTTCAACACGCTGTATATGGAGAACCAAGCTTTTTTGGGCTAATGTTTATTAAGCATATGTGTTTATTTTAGCGAGTTCTACCTTGTGTTTTCGGCTCTGCCTTTAGATGTGACTCACCCTGTATATGGAACGATCTTTACACGCACTAAAGACGTAATTTTTTAAAAAACTTTAACCCGTAGTTTGAGGATATATGGAACGCTAAATTTTTTTTACATAAAATGCATGAAAACTTCTGTTTGTATCATATAGGTCTGACTAAGCATATATAGAACAAGTTTTAGTAAAAAAAATTAACTTTTTATTATAGTGAGGAAAAACCGTAATACCTAATATAAAACACATGGAAAATTTCAATCTTTTACTCCTTGGAACAGAACAACAGAAAACTGTAAAATAAACAAAAATAACATGCTAATGCAATTTAAGTAGTGATAAGCCAAAAAACTCATACATAGATTTTTGGAACCACAAATAAACAAAAACAATAAATTTACAGCAAAACCTGAATAGAAAAAAAAAACACATTCTAAATGTTCTAAAATATGTAGGCACGAGATAAAGGATAACCAAATAGCAAGAAAAAACATACTTAAGTTTAGTTGTAAGGGAATATAAAACAAAAAATATTAGAGATCAATATTATTAGGGAAAATGTGCATTCCTCGGGGTATTTCAGGGGTTGGTAATAAATATTTTAGCTGATTGATGATGATAACTGATTGCTTACAACCTTTCATTCCGCATTCACCAAATGAAAAAATATATTATTAGATATTTTTTGAAAAATTGATTTCTGGCTGTGTCAGCGTATGTTTTGGGTATGTTGTATGTATGGAGTTGATACATTATGGCGCCTAAAGAGAGTTTTGAGTCACATTCCATGCCTGTCAAGTAAAATAAAAATTAAAATTAAAAATGGAAAAAAATCGGGTTTTCCTTGGAAATATCCATTTCCATTTTTAAAAATCTTATTCATTTTTTTAAATCTTAACTTTCTCCTTCATTTTGCGTTTAAATTTATTTGTATTTGTATTGTTTTGATTTAGTAAGAGAACAACCAGTGTCTTAGGTTATTTGCAGGAAAAAATATCGAGTGCCGATTTGAAGATAAATAATTAACAAAAAACAAATATTTTGACATCTTTCATAGTAACTCTAACCTTCAATAGGGACACAACAACACACTACGAACACATGAATAACTGTTTCCGATATTTTCAAGGCAAACAGGATTTTTTCTACTTGTTACTTTCTAAGAGGAAATGCTTTTAATCATCCTTTATTAAAAAATTAAATCCCCAGCAAATAGACAGCTTTTTCTTAAATTATTTAAAACAATAATTGTTTGAAAAAAGCTACGCGATTTTGACAAATACTTGATTTTGACAAAGGCCTGATCGTGACAAAAATTGCTTGAATTGGAAAATATCTTAAATGTGAAAATAAGCAACTCAAACTCAGCTACAAAATTGTGTTAAGTATTTACCTAGTTGTGTGTATATTATATACTCGTACTTAGTTTTAAGGAACACCACAAACAAGCACCCTTATAAGCGTTTCTGTGATCTATTGCCCAAACCTTTGATTATTATTTTCTATAATATAGTATTTTTATGTAAGTAATTTTGTAGTATAATAAGGGTATTTGAATTGAAATTAAATTGAATTAAGAAAATGATATCGATGTCCCTTCTCTTTCGTTTTTGAAGTGATACTTATTATTTATTCTTTTCCCGTCGATATTTTTATTTGAACCATAAAAACAATTTATAAATTTAAACCGATATAAAGGTAAACCCAGTGAATGCATTCGCATTCAACCAACCACATTAAGATATTAAAAATGCATAAAAGTATGTTTTTTTTTGTAAAACATTATTCGGTTTTAAGAATAAAAAAATGATAAAATAAAAATCAAATCAGGTTTAGATCGTTGAATTTTTTAACCAAACCACTTAATTCCATTTTTTCGTTTTCCCTTTAAAGGCATGTACAGTTATTCTTATTTTCTTTAGGACAATATAACAAATAATTTCAATAAATTTGAAAAAAATTTAACTAGAAATTAAACAAATTATTTATTTTGCTTATATTTTTAAATGCCTATGTAAACATCCTAGTTTTCATAATTTATAAGTAGAAAACTATATTTACTACCAAATTATTTATTAATAGGGAGTAATTTTCGAATTGTACGTTCAGTTTCTCAATAAAAAAATCTGTAGATTGTATTAAGCCATCACATGATTTTACTATACAGTAATAGCAAAGTCTAGAGAAATCTCTGGACGCTGGTAATAGTAGATTCTGTAATGAGATTAGAATGAAAAAATTCGATACGAGTGGAAGATTCTGAACGCGAGCGTTAGCGAGCGTGAGGAACCACGGGTATCGATTTTTTTCATTCTAACCGAGTAACAGACTGTATTTTCTCCACGACCAAATTCCATATCAAAATCACTCGATTTTTCACTCAACACGTTCAAAAATACTTATTATGACGCGCACCCCCGCGCCGCTATTGTTGACAGCGAGGTTGACAGTCTTGAAATCCATGGCACTCTATGCTGTGTTTAGTTCGATTATCGTATTCATTCATTGTCTTGTTATGGAATGAAAATATACAGGGTAGCCCACCACGAACTGCATCGATCTATATATGGAAAACTAAAAGTAGGAAAATTCTGAAAATTTGGCACCTCACCAATGCCGATGGGCGCTGCTCAACTAAAATATTTTGGTGAATCTGGCACTTCCGGGTATACCGGAAGACGTTATCAACTTTCTTATTTCAAATAGAACACCCTGTATATTAATGCATTTTTGGATTCTAGGCATCATTTTGGAACAAAAACATGCAACATGTCATATGTCTAAATCCAACCGTTTTTGAGATATTTGCATTTTTCCGAAAAAAATGACAGGTGCAGACCTAAAGCCAATTAGCAATTTATACGAGGAAACCGCGAAATTTCAAAACGAATTTTTGGCATCGTGTAACAGAAGCCCTGACCTTGTGATCTCTGCTGAGAAATAAATCCGTTCTTATACAGGGTGTTCACAAAATATGAATAAAAATTACATTCAAAATGTGCTTAAATCTCGAAATTTTTAAGTGGAAACCCCCATTTTTTTTAATGCGATCTTATTCACCACTAAAAATAACGACAACTTTGTATAAGGTTTCCTATACCTAAATGCAGCAATTTTCGATTAATTTGCGAAAAACCCACTTTTCGTCCATAAAATGCGGGGTTTGTTTAACGCTTGGAAAATCATATTAGCCGTGGACGTTGAAAAGACAATCGCTGCTGAGGATATGTCACTTGGTTTATAAATTATTGTGGACAATAATGCCGGCGCGCTTAAATTACCTACACAAACGAAGATTATTTTAATTTTTTTATTATCTACGGAGAATGCAACATCTTTATAATAATATATATATTATAGTAATATCAAGAACGTGTGGTACATTTGGTGCTCGCTCTGCACAAAAAACAAAACCATTGCCAAACACAAATACAAAATTTTAAACTGTATGGACGTGTCAGAGAAAAATCACTTAAAAATAAGCCTATTGTTACTGGCTTAAATTACACTACATTAAAACACTAAGAGACTAATAGTTAAAGAAATAACAAAATTTTAAACAGTAAGGATGTATCAAAGCAAAAATACAGTTTAAAGGCAAGCAGAGACTAGAGAAGAAACCTTCCTCTTGTTCGTGTTAATTTAATAAATGTTCAAATTGTCTTCCTTGAACGTCTAAGCACTTTTCACATCTCCGAAGTAGTTCTTCATGCGTAGCTCTTCTAATAGAGAGTGGATTTAAATTGGCAAACGCATGTCGCACTATGTCCATGCAATCTTCCATTGTTATTAATGGAGTACTGTAAACTTGATTCTTTATTGTGCCCAAAATAAAGTAGTCAAGAACTGTGGATAGCGAGCCCCAAAGTATCGCACTTTCTTGATATTACTTTGTTGCATTCTCCGTAGATAATAAACAAATTTAAATAATCTTCGTTTGTGTAATTTAAGGGCGCCGGCATTATTGTTGACAATAATTTATAAACCAAGTGACATTTCCTCAGCCGCGATTGTCTTTTCAACTTCCACGGCTAATATGATTTTCCAAGCGTTAAACAAACCCCGCATTTTATGGGCGAAAATTGGGTTTTTCGTAAATTAATCCAAAATTACGGCATTTAGGTATAGGAAACCTTACACAAAGTTGTCATTATTTTTAGTAGTGAATAAGATCGCATTAAAAAAAATGGGGGTTTCCATTTGAAAATTTCGAGATTTAAGCACATTTTGAATGTAATTTTTATTAATATTTTGTGAACACCCTGTATAAGAACGGATTTATTTCTCAGCAGAGATCACTAGGTCAGGGCTTCTGTTACACGATGCCAAAAATTCGTTTTGAAATTTAGAGGTTTCCTCGTACAAATTGCTAATTGACTTTAGGTCTGCACCTGTCATTTTTTTCGGAAAAATGCAAATATCTCAAAAACGGTTGGATTTAGACATATGACATGTTGCATGTTTTTGTTCCAAAATGATGCCTAGAATCAAAAAATTCAATTATATACAGGGTGTTTCATTTGAAATAAGAAAGTTGATATCGACTTCCGGTATAACCCGAAGTGCCAGATTCACCAAAATATTTTAGTTGAGCAGCGCCCATCGGCATTGGTGAGGTGCAAAATTTTCAGAATTTTCCTACTTTTAGTTTTCCATATATAGATCGATGCAGTTCGTGGTGGGCCACCCTGTATAAAATAATGCAATGATTTATTATTATTAGTACGAAATATTAGTATCCCTATTATTATATTGTTTATTTATGTGCAATAGATTACAAAAATTATATTAATATCCTGGAAATACATGCAAAACACTCGAGAAACAAGTATTTAAGAATAAATCATCTCGCTCTAGAGTGAGAATTTTTAAGTTCTATTATTAAAAATGATTTTAGAATACTTACATTCTTACATTCATGAATGGTCGTGGAGAAACAACTTTTATTAATAACATTTTGTATTAATTCTTAAAATAAGACACCTTTATTCTTTAACATTGGTTTTCTCAATTTTTTAAAATCTCCGTATATATTTTTTAAATACTAATACTATTTTTGAGTCTCGAAACAAGCAAAACTTTATATCACAACTTACTTTTTCGATAAAATGAAAAATAAAAAAGTTTTTACTTTTGGACCCACTTCCCGTGGAGCAAAAGAACCACACAACAATCAATACACTCATATTTTCCACATCAGTAAAGTTCCCTTTTTGTTGGTTTTCGACAAAATTTTATAAAGGAAACTTGGTCAGAATGAAAAACTGAGTAGGTTTGCGAAATTTCGAAAGTCTAGGCATAATTTAATTTTTAACACTTTCCCCACTTTTTTTTAGAAAAGTGCACTTTGTGTAACTTTCATATTAAAATGTTATTAAATAATAATAAATCATATATTTGTTAACACCTCCGGTTAGGTACTGCACAAAAATGGTTATGGGTACATCAGGGGCGGACTAAGTCCGTCGGAGGCCCGGGAGGCAAAACGAATTGAGGCCCCCGGTCTGCTCAGAAACTGATGTTGTATAATATGTGTACAGCGTGTCCCAAATAGTTTGTCCTACCCCCAGGATCTCAGGAACCGTAAGAGATACGAAAAAAACTTAAATACAAAAGTTGTAAGGTTGGCAGTGGACGTAACCTCTCTTTTATTTTCACATATACAGGGCGATTCGTGTTTGCAGGACAAGAATTTTCGATTTTTTATACAGGGTGTCCACAAAATACAAAAACATTAAGTGCGATCAAGAATAAACTGCCTTTATTTGTAAAAATATCAAAAACTTTTACTTAGAAAAGTTGTTTAGAATTAAAAACGTGTCAGAGGGTAATTTTTTACCTATTTAAGTCAAAGTCGTCCGATTCGCTTAAGAAGTTACAATCAGACACGTCTTTTAATTCTAAACAATTTTTCTAAATAAATATTTTTGATAATTTTAAATACAAAGGAGTTTCACACTTGGAAATAAAAAAAAACGGAGTTCACTGATTTATTTGAAAAGTGACAATCGGACACATCTTTTGATTCTAAACAACTTTTCTAAGTGAAAGTTTTTGATATTTTTAAAAATAAAGGCAGTTTATTCTTGATCGCATTTCATGTTTTGTGTTTTTTGGGCACCCTGTATAAAAAAAATGAAAAATCTCTTCGTGGACCATATTTTTTCGAGAAGCAGAAACTTATCAAGAATGACTTTTTGTCGAAAAATGAAATTTTTGGTCCATTTGTCCTCTCGGGATGTTTATCCGTGGACATACTGTATACGGGTATAGGATTTTATATAGGAATTATTTCTGCCACTGCCTGAAAAAATAGTTATGGCTTGCTTGATAAAACCTCACCAGAATGAAAGATGCAAAGAAATTTTCTTAAATACTAAATATCTCGAAAACGGGTAGTTTTTGGTATAGAATGTTATTTACATAAAATGTGGGGCTTGGACGCTGGCATCCAACAAACTATAGAAATATGGGTCATTCCATTTGAAAAAAATAAGTTATTGAAATTATCCGATTTTGAGAGCCTGTTATGAACACACTGTATATGCAAAAACCAATTTCGACATACCACACCACACACGGTTGTGCGGTCATACTTCGGCTAAAATATATCTTTGATATCTATTAAAATAAAGATACAGAATTCAGTTTCCATAACCTCCACGAAGTCCCTAAATTCCAAGAAAAATTCGATATCTTGGCAACGCTGCATCCAAAATACAAAACAAAAAAACGGTTCCGTAGCAAATTTTATGGAGAATGCAAATATTCCAAAGGATTAATGCAATTGTCAAAATCTAAATATTTTATTTTTGTCCTGCAAATACGAATCGCCCTGTATATGTGAAAATAAAAGAGAGGTTACGTCCACTGCCAACCTTACAACTTTTGTATTTAAGTTTTTTTCGTATCTCTTACGGTTCCTGAGATCCTGGGGGTAGGACAAACTATTTGGGACACGCTGTACATAGTGTGAGTACCTACCTGGATAGGTGAAACGACTCTTGTGACAGACGAAAAAGTTTTGAGTTGAAATTTGGGATTTTTGGCTTTCGGGATCAGCCTTGTTTGTTTTTGTGTATAAGTGTATTTTTAAAAGTCGTATTAGTTTCGAAAAATCACGTATAGTGGGGCAGCTTAACGTCGAAACAAACTGGACAAAACCACCAATTGTTTTTCAGGTAGTAGTTAGATACTTAGCTTTCAATTTTTGATAGAACCCAACTCCTCCGTCGGCCATCTTGGATTTTCTAGCGCCCATTTTGAAATAGGTTTTAAAATTATCAGACTATACAGGGTCTCCAACTTTAAAACTGTACAAATCCGTAAAATCTTTTTGGAGATAATCGCCTAAATTTTGTTTTTGTTCGATAGGCCTTCAAAAATCGCTTCTTTTGACCTTCCTGCCATTTTCAAAATGCAAATCCAGGGCCGGCTGCGATTTTTTTATATCCCCGATTTTTACAAAAACCATTTAGCGATTTTTTTATTTAAAATCTGACCCCACAGCGTTAATCAGAAAACCCCAAAACCCCCATGTACCAAATTTGAACAAAAAATATATAGGGAGTTCCATTCTGTAGGGTGTCAAATTTGAGCAAAATAGGAATTTTAAAGACATCTGGAGAGTCAAGTGTGCCATGGAATCCATTCAAAACACTTGAATGGTCAACAGGACCACTCAAAATATTGACGTGAAAAGATTTACTACAAAAATATACAGGGTGTTTTTCTCTGAGCTATCTCAAAATTCTGAAATTTTATGAAACTTATACGGATCAAGAGTGCTCTGGAATGATTGAAAAAATATTGTAAACACAAAAGTAATGTATTTTTTTTACAAAATGCCAACTAGCAAATAAAACCAATTTAAATTATTGGACCTTTCTCAACAAAGTCACTGTCATACATTTTCTGTGCATTTCCTGTTGTGGCACACCAGCCATCTTGACTGATATGGACTTACTGACTGGCAGGCTTCTGTATTTTTTAGATTTAGTTCGTTTATAGTGTGTGGAGCGGTTTTGTTATATTCGATTTTTGACCCATATAAAGTTCCAAAAATGCAGTAATTTGCGATGGCACAGATAAGAACATTCTGTATATTTTGTATTGGACCTTTGCACACCAACACCTTGAGTGGTCGTATTGACCATTCAACTGTTTTGAGGGGATTCCATCTCACACTTGACTTGGCAGATGCCTTTAAAATTATTATTTTGCTCAACTTTGATACCCTGCAGAATGGAATTCCCTGTATATTTTTTATTCAAATTTGGTGTATATGGGTTTTGGGGTATTCTGATTAACGGCGCGGGGTCAGATTTTAAATAAAAAAATCACTAACTCGTTTTCGTGAAAATCGGGGGTATAAAAAAATGAAAAAGGCAGGAAGGACAAAAGAAGTGGTTTTTGAAGGTCTTTCAAACAAAAAAAAAAAGTTTAGGCGATTATCTCCAAAAATGAAAGTTTTACGGATTTGTACAGTTTTAAAGTTGGACACCCTGTATATATTTATTCAGTAATATATGTACAGTGTGGTCCAAATTGGTCACTTAGGGAAACTCCTATTTTTAAGGGAGCTAGACGAAAACCGACGTCGGCGGCTGAGGCTGAATTTTCATAATGACGAAAACCGCAAATCAATATATCTATATCATCGTTCCAGAGTTACAGGGTGTTTTACGAAAATGTGCATTTTTAAAAGTGTCCGTAACTTTTTTCCGGTTGAATATTTTTGTTTCTATAAAAACATTTCCGCAGCACTTTTTTACGTAGAATCCAAAAGTAGATTTTTTCAAATCAACCGTTTATAAGTTACTGAATAAGAGTTTCCCTTTAAAAGTGTTCAATTGAAAAAATCCAAGCGGAACAAATGTGTTACACGTGGAGGCAGGTTAATATAAAATCACCATTCAAAAAATGAATTTGTAGTATAAGGGGCCGATAAAAAATATATCTCCAAAAATAATTTGTGCAAAATAATAAAGTCACACAACCATTAGAGAACCTTTAAATGCATTCCTGAATATTCAGTTTTTTGAAATAGTAACTTCCGGTTTTAGTGGAAATGAAAGTTATTTTCTCTATTTTACAACTTACACCTTTCATTTAACCATTATATGATTTCTTTTTTAATTCTGAATCCAACGATATACAATTTGACCTAAGAGGGTTGAAAAGAAAATGTATTAGAACCACTTCTTGACATCCGATTGAGCGAATTTCGCATACACCTTTAGTTCTGGTGAAAATACAATATGCCATACTCAATATTGTAATACTTTGAAAATGGCTGTCGCCACAAGATGGCGGATGATGCATTTTTTTTAAAAAAGCTTGTCGCAGTTTGGCATTGAATTATCTCAACGAAAACTTATTTTATCCGTTTTAGTATATACCTTAAATTAAAGCTTGTTTCTGAAAAGTTTTATTTTATTTATTTTTAATTGTCTTTCTTGAAAGCGTGACCACAGCTTACCCTAACATAGGGTAAGCTGTGGCGTGACAGTCATCATGACTGAAATCGTTCTTCCCAGGGAATTCACCATATTCTTAACACGTCAGATTACTACCACAGATTACCAGCTCTGTGTTACTACTATGTAGACATGTGTTTAGGTAGGTTTTTCGTTCGGCTATGTTATAGATATATTTTGGAGGGCACGAAAAATAAAATTGTAGATCACACATACAAACACTGTTAAATCCACGATTTGCACGTTTAAGGCAAATATCGATTTTTACTAATTTGGGGTGAAACCGATAAATCCTATTTAAAATGGTAGGTACCTGGATCTGGACAGTTCAAGCAAATACCGATAAATCAAAATTTCAATAAAACTACAATAAAATTTTAAATTAGGGTATTCTATACCAAGGGAAGAATACCTGTAATTTTAAACTTTATGTTGGTTTGCTGATGATGTCTAAAATAGATAGATGACTCTAAATGTATAATATTAACAGGTGGTAGTACATTACCGCGGAAATCATTTCACAGATCATAGACTAAAGAATAATAATAGAAAAGGATTAGCAAGGGGCATTCCAGAAAAAAAGAAGTCTGCAATGCTTGTTAGACCAATAGTTTGATAAGGGTTGGGAAGAGTTACGAGATATTCAGTGATATCGTGCATTACTAAATGCAACTACTCTAGCTCAGAATGCGGAGGATTCTCAAGTTGATGGCCAAGATGGTGATTTTATTTTTTATAACGAACTGTTTTTAAGTATTATATAATATCTGATTCTGTTTTTTTTTCTGATTTTGTGTATCCTTTTTCTCTACCTACATATTATTGTAAAGTGCTCTTGTTTTGTTGGCAAATAAGTAAAAAAACTAAAAACTATTATTATTTACTAGACTAACAAAAAAAGGTGGGACGGGGGCTTGCAGAATCTACATATTATCACTTTTTATAAATCTAAAAGAAATGCAAAAACCGATAAAATTTAGATTTCATGCAAAACCGATAAATCCAAAAAACGTTTGAAAAAGTAATCCTATCAAAATTTAGGATTCATATTTTAAGAGACATAAAGTAGTTTATTCCAATAGTCAAATTTTATTTAAAACTTTTGGGATTCCACTCTACATGTTTTTTGCAAATATGCTCCATGTGTGCTCCACTATATAATGCTTTATTTAAAACCCAGTGTCTAAATGGAAACTAGCTCCTTCCCTTCACCCCAGAATAAAAATTAATGAACCATTTATGCGGATAAAGCTTGGAACATCGCTCGAAAAATAAGACGCGGATCACAAATGTGATAACGGTTGGAAAAAAGCAATACCAATACCTACCTATAAAACAGACACAATTTTACAAAACCTCATCCCCGCTACTGGCGGGGATGAGGTTTTGCCAGCGGGGATTCCCCGTTATTAGGTATCTACAAATTAGTTGTATACAGGATGATTCTCGCTCGTTTTGCGGCCTACAAAAAAAACGTAAGAAACAAAAATGTGGCAATTTTGGACAGCTAAGTGGTGCTGCAAAAGAAATCGGCATTCATGGCCAACTTGTCGCGCAATATTAAAAAAACCTCAAATTGAGCAAAACTATTAATGGCCGCGGAATGTTTATTTTAAGAGACAGAGGAAAACTTTTATATTGAAAATTGATGGCACTGAGAAGCTTTATCCACCCAGGTGCTCAGATAGTTTCAGCAAATTACACAGGGTCTTCGGCTCTCTTGAGACCATGAAAATTTTTGTCGATTTTAGGTTTTTTTAGTACACCGCGAAAAGTTGGGTATGGAGGCTCATTCCTTTTTTAATGTCGCTTCGCTGACCAAAATTGCCATATTTTGTTTTCTTGCATATTTTCTGTGCGGCCCAAAATAAGCGAGAAAATCGTTTAATAAGAAATAAACAAAAAAAAATTCATAGCCTCAAGAGAGCCGAAGACCCTGTGTAATTTTCTAAAACTATCTGAGTACTCTTTTGCATAAAGCTTCTTAGTGCCATCAATTTTCAATATAAAAGTTTTTCTCTGTCTCTTAAAATAAACATTCCACGACCATTAATAGTTTTGCTCAATTTTAGGTTTTTTTAATATTGCGCGACAAGTTGGCCATGGATGCCGATTTCTTTTGCAGCACCACTTAGCTGACCAAAATTTCCACATTTTTGTTTCTTACGTTTTTTTTGTAGGCCGCAAAATGAGCGAGAAAATTGCGGTGGTAGATCTAAAAAAAATCATCCTGTATATGTTGTATATGTATAAAAAAATTATTATAAAATGAAAACTATTGTGCGTGGATGTATAGAAAACTCGAAACTTACAAAATCTCTGCATAATATGATAAAGGGATTCATCATGAAGTCATAAATTATTGGATATGGTTGATGGGAGGCAAAAGTACAGGATAAAATAAGGCCTTTAAATATTAGGAGTAAGATTTTCCTTATTAACTTTTTCATTTATTCGTTTATTTTAACGTTTTTTGACACTGGAACGTCAGTTCCATAACAAATGGCTAAAATATCTGAACATAGCGTAATAATATGCTGCGGGAATAGTGCCTATGTTTTTCTTGACCTCATAAATCCTACTATAACTTATTTTGGGGTCCTCAAGTCCCACGCCTTGCATAAACATTTTAGTTTCAACAAAGCAAAATTCTATCTTCCCCCTTCTCTGAAATATAGGAATTTTAAATATTGGCATTGAGTAAAGGAATAATAGAAAACAATTATTTTCCTCGAGTGTGGAAATAACTTTTTGTTGAGGCCTAGTTCCTTCCCATATCCTGCTATGCAGGATTTGTAGATTAGAGGGTATATTGGAGGCTGCACATATTTGTACGAGGCAAATATACAAGGAGTCCCACAATGAACCGCCGCGATCGATTTCTGGGAAAATAGACTTTAGAAAATTTGGCAGTTTACTAAAGTTGACGGGAGCAATTCTGCAAAAATATTCTCAAGATGGTGTGACTTCTGGTTAGGTATGCCGGAAGTTGATGCCAACTTAGGACACCCTAAATACTTATATATTATTTCATTTTTAGGTTCTACGCAAAATTCTAAACCCATTTCATGCATAATGCCCTATACCTAAGTCTAACAGTTGTTAGACGTTACAAAAAAATCAGAATTGTGACGCCACTGTCATACCATGGCAGCCCTACAGATTTTTTCGATACTCCTATGCGTCTTCACCAAATATATTTCAAATTGAGATTGATTTACACAAAAAAGTTTTCTTTTGGATTTTTTTGCGACGCCACTGTTGTTTGTCACAACACGCCTACAGGTTTTTTCTATATTACTACATCCCCTATGCGTCTCCCAAAAATATCTTTGAGATTGAGATTGATTACACAAAAAATAAGATTTTTTTTTGGATTTTTTGCGATTCCACTGTCGTTACCCACGGCACCCCTACAGGTTTTTTCTATACCTACTCATCCCCTACGTATCCCCCAAAAATATCTTTGAGACGCACATTGATTGACACAAAAAATCAGTTTACTCTATACATCCCTTATGCGCCCCTCAAAAATATCTGATTGAGATTGATATACAAAAAAGAATAAGATTTTTCCTTTTGGTTTTTTTTCGACGAAATAAAAATCGAAAAATGTTCAAGAAATTTTCCGTAAAATTCTTGAAATGTCCAGTTTTCAAAAAAAATTGTCAAAGTAGTACTCACTTCCAGTCAAACCGGAAGATGGAAATAAGAACTGACCATTTTTTTGCTACTTCCTGTATAGTCATTACTAACATTCCGTGATAAAAGTCTTCTTTTTTTAATAACTTTTTGACAATCCGCCATATAAAAAACCTGAAACTTGTGAGACTGCAACTGCAAATCTCTGTGCTAAATATAGGTGAGGCGTATTTAATCGTAGCTTCATTAAAGTTAATAACACCTGATCAATTTTCTGTATTTTTCTGTCCTTAATAACACCTGATCAGTTTTCTGTATTTTTCTGTCCTTAATCAAATTAAATAGTGCCTCAAAAATTGCACTATTTGAAAGACCAGTATACAAAGTTACGAGTTTGTCGTTACCCTGATTCTCCGTTTGTATGAAAAAGCGATGTCTCCAAACTATTATTATTATTATTATGAACAAAAATGCAGATTGTATTGTTTACTATTATAACATTAGATCATAGTATACAATAAAAATAAAAAATAAAATTTGAATTTTTGTTCATACCTAATTAAAAAAAGCATTGTGTGGGATTTGAACCTACGATGAAACAAATGAAGTTTTCATAGGTACGCGCCTTTACCCACTCGGCTATATCCACTTCTGTAAATTCTTTCCATGAGGTTGCGGTTGAGTTTCGCATTAACTTTTGACAATGTTCTGCACCACAGAACTGCATGCCAATCGGTAAATCGTCATTTGGTAGTTCAAAAGTTCAAATTATTGAACACTAATTGGCTTGCATTTGAAAATCGTTCGGAGACATTGCTTTTTCGTGCAAACGGCAGAAGCAAATCACGAAAGAGGGGACTAGCTTTAGCCTGTGCTTCACCTCAACATGGTGGAACCTCCTTTCAGGGCCTGTGAACCCACATCTTCGCAGATAACTAGGACTCGTATGGATGTGCTTTAAACGACGAAGGAGAATATAGGTAATGCTTTTGCTGCTCGCTTTCATTTAAACGGGGGCTTCACCAAAGACACCCCTAGATATTAAGGCTAAAAATAGCAAAGAATCTACAAGAACGCCTGTAAATTTAAATGTAAAGACACAAAACATCTCAGATTATCTAGGGTAAACAAACCTACTTAAGTTTATCATGGCTTGGTTTTAAAGCTTTTCTGGCCTAGCTTTCACGAATAAAATAAGAAAATAGAAGACGTCGGGTGCATTGTATACAATCAAGTTATGTTAGGTACAGTAAAAGCAATAACCCATCGCCATCGCGCAATTACCTGTTCGCCACGTGAATACTCAAAACTTAAGTAAAAGCCCAAACTGCCAGAAAATTAAAGAAATTGTCGGAAAAGCAAACAAAACGAAACTAACCCATTTTCTTTTGCGGATACGTCGCTCGATTTCTAGGGACTTTAGTAATCTGTGACTTTACTTTTACTTGATAGGCGCGGCGCGCCAAATTCGAGTCCCTCCCCGACGCGTCCCAAATCGGAAAATGGCTCAAACGGCGAAACGGCTTTTCTGCTTCTGGCCCGCTTCAATAGCGATGTGGCGCCTATTTTTTTGAGGCCCCAGGCGAAACCTGGACTTTAAATATCGAAAACTGCGCCCACTAGCCGTGACCAAACAAAAGCGTTGCACACATTCACACATACTACATTTTTGAGAAGCGGGCGAGACTATAAAAACCTAGGAGGCATTTATAACAAGAAAATAATTACAATTATCACGACAAATATTTTATTTATACAGGGTGGCTTATATAAGACGCTCACTCAACATATCTCGGCTATTTTTGGACAGAAAAAATGGGTGACGGGTGCGATCGATAGCTCTTCCGAGTGGCCTTCTTTTGTCACGATGAAAGTTGCTGTCCATGGCGACCTAGGAAAACTATGGACAAAAATATAAAAAATTCGAAATTTTTAAACCACTATAACTATTTTATTTATAGAGGTACAGAAAAAAGTTTAATATGATAATTGTTTGCAACAACAGTGGGTATACCTATTGTATCAATTTTGAAATATTATGACTAACTTTGAGCTCTCTTGGAATCAAAAATTAAATTATCTGGAACAAATGTATTGACGCATTTTGTATAAAGCAAAATATCCCATTTAATTTGAGATTGGCAGAAGGTCTAGTTAGCCATGGAAATAAGTAATGAATTATTAATACTAATATCATACGTAAATTCTGTCTGTTCTGGCAAACAATTTTCATGTTAAACTTTTTGCCATATTTTGAAAAAAAAAAGTTACAGCAGTTTAAAAATTTCGAATTTTTCCGATTTTTTGCCATAGTTTTCGTAGATGGCTATAGATAACAATTTTCGTCATGGCAAAAGAAGTCCGCCTGGAAGGGCTATCGATCGCACCTGACACCGATTTTTTCTGTTAAAAAATAGTCGACATATTTTGAGTGAGCCACTTATACAGGGTGTAACTAAACTGATGGTCAAAAATGGAATCATGTATTCTTGGAGTCCAAATAAGGGCACTTCTTCATATATTTTTTTCTCCTACGGGCCATAGTTTTTTTTTATACAGAGCGTAGAAATTTAGAGAAAAATACACATATTTCTTAGTATCTCTAGAAGTATACGAGATATTTTCTTCAAACTTGGCGTGTCACATGAGCGGATGAGTTGTCAAATTTAAGGTTAATATGAAGCTTGTGAGGCCCCCAGTTGCGGAGATACAGGGTGTTATTAAAATTAATTAGTTCAGAAAAATATGAATACCCTGTATAATCGCATTTTTTAAATTTGTTTTGAATGGTAAATTCAATGGTTAACAAAAAGTATCTCTTAGTATTTTTTCATATTCTCAGCCGTTTTTTAATTATTTTCAAAGAACGGCAATGCTGCAATAAAAAAGTCACTTTAAGTATAAATCTCACAATCTGTGGATGTCAATTAAACTTGGCATTATTTGAATCATTTGGCTGCCAACTTTGCACCTCAGTATCAATAATTAATTTTCTAATAGCAATACGTTTCTTTTATTATCGTTTTTGCTTTTGTATTTTGTTAAATAAAGTTTAATTGACATCCACAGATTGTTAGATTTACTCTTAAAGTGACTATTGTTCATTGCAGCGTTGCCGTTCTTTAAAAATAATTAAGAAACGGCTGCGAATATGAAAAACCATTGACGGCTCATCTGCTCATGTGACACGCCAAGTTTGAAGAAAATATCTCGTATACTTCTAGAAATACTAAGAAATATGTGTATTCTTCTCCAAACTTCTACCCTCTGTATAAAAAAAAACTATGGCCCGTAGGAGAAAAAAAATATATGAAGAAGTGCCCTTATTTTGACTCCAAGAATACGTGGTTTCATTTTTGACCATCAGTTCAGTTACACCCTGTATAAGCCACCCTGTATAATAGAATATGTGAACTATGCACTATAATTTTTTGGGAGCGCTTTCTTATATTTTTTTAATATTTTTGTAGATTTGTCGGTATCTGTTGCCCAGATGACATAGCGTTGAGTGGAATGGTCGGATCATTGCTCATTATGGATCTACCAGCTGGAGGCGACGACTATGATGATAATAATACTACCGGTAACTGTACTTTGTTAATCTTCAAATAATTGTAAATAGTACCTAAACCCATACTAATTAATACAGGGTGACCCATCTAAAACGTACCGCAAGGCATTGCCGGGTTGGAAAGAACTTTTCGGCAAAATCCAAAAACACGTCAAGTTTGTTTGTCAGGGGGACACATTTTGACGCAAAAGCCATGGTAAAACCTTCAACCCCCAAAGTAGGGGTGTCATACCACAAATTTTTTCAAATGGGAAAGGGGGTCATGTGATACCTCATTAGAAGGGGCTTGTCATTCCCTAGACAATGCTGCTTAGTTTTTGAAAATCGATCCACTCTTTTAGAAAATATGGAGCGTTGAAACTCCAACAATAATGTGTGACGAAAAATGCAAAAATCGATTCAATTTTACTTAAAAACTTGTCGTATTATTGAAATAAATTCCTTCAAATGAATTCGCTGTTGCAGATTTTTTTAGGCTCATTTTAGTGAGTAAGAAATTATCGGGTATCTTTTTTCACGTTTAAATTAGGTCAAGTAGTTGCTAGATACTTTTCGTGGTTAAAGTGTTCAAAATTGTTGACTTTAAAATTTAACATTATGGTGTATTCAATTGCAGAAAGATTGCAAATTATTGAGCTTTTTTTCAAAAACGATGAATGTGGAAATCGGGTCGCGTAGTTGTTTAACCAAGGGCATCCTGACAAACATACCTCTGGAAAAATTGTTTGCGAATTGGTGACAAAATTTCGCGAAACAGGTTCGGTTAGCCACCTCGGTCACCCGACTTAAGTCCTTTAGATTTTTTTGTGGGGCACATGTTTACAAAACACCACCAGACACATTAGAAGAGTTGCAAAGAAGTATTTATTAACGAAGTGACACCGCAAACTAGTACCACTGAATGCACGTTGGCGGACAGCAATTCGAGCATTTACTTGACTAATGAATAAGTTTTAAAGTAAAATCGAATCGATTTTTGAATTTTTCGTCACACATTATTGTTGCGAGGTCAACGATAAAGACAGGCCACGGCGCTAACGCATAATCGCGTAGTCACGTGACCAACTTAGTGCTATATAATGAAAGGCATTTTTGGAGATAAGTAGAAAAAACAAATTTCGTAACAATTTGGCAAGTTTTCTTTCATCTATTACATTATTGGTTTTGTGCATCCAAGCTTTCTCTAATTGTTTTTTCAAAATTTTCAACCTGCCTCAGCTGTTTTAGGCTGAGAGTTAAACGGCACTGCACTCACAATATTTTGGCACTTCTCAAAAATTGTTGGGACATCACCTTCCTTTAGCTTAGGTGATATTCTCTATAGGTATTTTCCTCCCACAACACATTTGTCCACTTTAATTGTTTCACTTTCTTGAAACTGTGTTAGCCACACATAATTAAGGGTTTTTTAGAAATTAAATCTGTTGGAATTTGACGAATCCATTTTTAGCGGAAATTATCATCCCGAGGCAAAACAAATGTTTGTTATGGCGACACTTTCTTCCTGGCATTTTTAATATGTATAAATATAATATAAACAGACCCAATATTTGGTATTTAGGTTATTTTTTACGAAATAAAAATGAAAACTAACCTCAGTAGGTAAGTATACTGCAAATATTGACGAGGTCTCAGTTGTTCGGCAGCGTGAAAGACCGAATAGATAAACCGTATCGGGGCGTGGGTCGACAACGAAAATCAACGGTTACAACACTGATTTATTTCGCACAAGGTGAATCGTGAATACAATAAATACACAAACCCGAACGTGGTCAACGGGAACGGCTTCCAGCCACCCGGACCGTCTGAACTCGCGGATCTCCCGTAAGCAGTTCACCCCTCTGTGAATCAGGCTCCACTGTCCAGTCCAATACGGTCCATGTCCATAATAGTCCATTACGGAATTCCGGGCTCCCTATTCTGTGGTTCAGGGGAGAATTCCCCTTTACTCCCACCCAGAGGCCATAATAATACCTGGGCGGTTCCCCTCCGCCAGGACGCCCAGGACACACGCGCACTAGACACAAACTCGTTTCTAAAATATAAACTAAGACGTTTAAAAACATTTTAAACATTGAAAACTTCTCAAAACCCAAGCTGCAGCTTTCAGTTATGTGACAAATGACATCTGACGTCTGACTAAGATGGTCACGTGATTTTTATGCGCCATGGCCTGTCTTTATAGTAGGCCTTGTTATTGTTGGAGTTTCAACGCTCCATATTTTCTAAAAGAGTGGATCGATTTTTAAAAACTAAGGAGCACTGTATATAGGGGTATCCCTTGACCCCTTTCCCATTTGAAAAAAATTGTGGGATGACACCCCTACTTAGGGGGTTGAAGGTTTTACTGTGCTTTTTGCGTCAAAATGTGTCCCCCTGACAAACAAACTTGACGTGTTTTTGGATTTTGCCGAAAAGTTCTTTGCCACCCTGTAATGCCTTGCGGTACGTTTTCGATGGGCCACCCTGTAAAAACTAAACCAAAGTTAAGGGTCTTAAATGGGTGCGCGATTTTCTTTAACAATTCTCTTAACCATCCCGCGTAGGGGGGGGGGAGACTTAAGCGAGCATATCTGCGACGCTCCTTCATTACTCTCTCAGTGTAGTGTGTTTTTGGACCCGACTACTGAGGCAGCACCTTACAGTTAAATAATAAATATAATAAACTTCCATTCTATAATTATATAATTATTAACTTGGGACTTTTTGTATATTTTTCCCAAAAAAGCCAGATGGCCATTTTATATTTCGTGGAATTACGTTACGAATTATACAAGACCTTTAAGGATATCAACTTACTAATATCTGTATAATAATTATTCATATTTTCGACGACGAAGGATAAATGCAAAAATAGGTAAAAAAGTTATTTTTATTAGAACGTTAAAAAGTACATATTATGAGCAGGGGTAATTTTAAAATAATGTTTAAAATAACATTGACGACTGTTAGTTGTTTTCCTATTCTTGGACCACACTTTGATGATTACTATAACGATACACGCATGAAAGAACATTGTAAGCGACATTTTTGAGATTTTCACTTTTCTTCATTTCTGGTGTGTAGTTACGCGATATTTATTGGATAAAAATATACAATTTTGCTTCATTTCTTCAAAATGATTGATGTGTCATCCCATTGTATCTGACAAAATGGACGTTTTCAGAGGCATAAACAATAGTAAAGTTAATTACAACTCCAATAATTTTTATAATTTACGTTGTAAAGGCACTTACAATTTTAGTTATCCATTAGTTCGACTGTTAAAACATTGTAACGATATTTTTGCATGGAAAAATCACAGTTTTTTTTAAGTTAACATCATTTCAAATGTTTCTACACGAAGTTTTATCGAGACACGATACGTTCACAATAATTGAAAAGTATCTAAATGCTTATTATAGACCAAATGACGTCCATTTTTCCCTGTTTTACAATTTACTGCAGCCATTTAATTTTTGCATAGTGTGTATGATCTCTGTGGTTAGATCGAACGGATATTGTATGTTTTCAGAACAGTGGCGCAACGAGGGTGGGGGCTGCAGCCCCCCGAGCTCGTACCAACCAGGCGAAAAAGCGCTAAACACAGCTAGATAAAAACAATGATACAGGATCGTTTCTTTACAAGACAGAATGAGTTGTATTTTGTTTAACCGTTGACTGAAAATATTTCAGTCAACGGTTTAACCTTCTTCTTCTTGTTGTTTTTGGGCTAGACAGCTAGGTCATTTACCCAGGTTCGATGTTTTTTCCACCACCCTTCTGTTCATGGAGGGATTATGTGTACTTTTTAAATTTATGTTATGATTTATCAAATTTACGATATTGAGGATATCGGTTATCGGTGGTACCTACACATTAGTAGTTGACATTTAATGAAAGATTACCTAGTTGTCTGGTCGGCAGTCGGCACAGAACAGAACCAAACCTGCGCCAAACTTGAAACTAATCTGACTTGAATTATATGCGCCTGGCCTTCTTCTGTTTTCTACTGTCCTTCATATACCTACTGCAGGGCCGTAGATAAGGGATAAGGGGGGTTGAGTGTTCAAACCCCTCCCATTGAGAAAAAAAGAAGAAGAGGAAACATCATGGTGATGTATAACTTTCTACGCCTCAGTTAAATAGTTTGTCCTCAAAATTTCTAAAAAATTTCGCATGCGGCGCATTTTAATAAGCAAACACCTCCTTTTAATTCCTGCTTTTAAAAATCAATAATCATTATAAATCCACAAGGAAATGAATTTCTATAGGCCCTTTTTGGCCCTTTGAGAGGACAATATGAGAATTTATAGGATGTGGCAATACATATATATATATATTATATTCAGGCACTAACTTATATTTTTACTTCCACATCACTCAAGGAATTCTCTCTGTAAAAGAAAAAAAAAAGAATATAATTGGCATCTCATTAAAATAAATACGATATAAAAACCACTACTTTTAAATCCTTTATATAACAACCGATTCAGAAAATACTTCTTTTGCTTAACTCCACACACCAAAACTTTGTTTTTTTTTCTCACTCTACCCCCGTTTCGCTAACCATGTTAGCGTCATTAGGAGATGATTAAGTCTAATCTACTTATTCCTAACCTATTCTATTTATACTGTGAACTACCTACTATATTATTCTTTTCTACCTGTCAGTTTATTAACATGTGGTTGTGGGGGATTGGTCCCTTATCTTTGTTTAAACTAAATTTACATTTCGAAATTTCCAGATTTTCATAAGCGTCTAATAATCTCCTATCAGGTAGATACTTAAGTAATTTTAAATTTTCTCTTGTTATTCTATCACTACTTTCAAAAGCATGTTGGGCAATGCTAGATTCTTCCAATCGAACATATTTTAAGTGGCCCATATGTTCATTAAATCTAGTTTTTATGGAACGTCTAGTTTGTCCAACATACTTTTGATTATAATCTGAACAGCGAACAGCTAACTTCATATATTCCACTTTTTTCTAAAAGATTAATTTTGTCCTTGGGGTTCGATATTTATAGAAAATACACAACCACAGACCGCTATATTCCTTACGATTTTTTTCACTGCAACCAACATAAACTAGCAAGCTTTCAATTTTTAACACACAGATTAGTAAATTGCCCTCTTAATTCAGAAAAATATATTATAGAAAAAACTAGGATAAAGAACATAGCCCAGATCAATGGTTACGACACAAACATGGTAATAAAGTTAATTAATAATCAGATCTATTTTTAAATTTTTAATTACATTTTCAAATATTTCATCTTTTGAAATTCCAACATAATGAATATTGGCATTGTTATTCTCTTCCAGGATGTGGACTGTCTCTTACCACTGCTGGCTCGGCGTCAATGCATCAGTCTCCGCAAACGCAGAATTGGCCATGGATTGCAGCATTGTACAGGACCCACCCATTTGAAAAGGGGTTTGAACAGCAGTTTTGTGCGGGTGCTCTAATTACTGACACCCATATACTTACTGCTACACATTGCACACAAGGGTAAGTGGATATTGTGCCGATGAGACTGACACTACTAAGTTATTAATTCAATCAAAGTAGCGCCCGAAAAAGTATTCTATAACCACTGTTACTACCCAACCCCGGCCACCTCAGGTGCCGAAGAAAGAAAGCTATAAAAAAAGTTTAGAAATTCTGTTTTCTAATCTGAATCTCAAAGATAATTGTGGGAAACTCGTAGGGTATATAGGAGTATCGAAAAAACCTGTATGGGTGCCGTAACAAATGAAGTTAGCTTCGCAAAAAAATCCCAAAGAAGGAAATTCTGAAATTGTTGTGCAAATGTATCTCAAAGATTTGTGGGGGACAGGTAGGGGATATAGGAGTATAGAAAAAACTTGCAGGGGTGCTCTGACAAGCGACAGTGGAATAGCAATTTTTGTGTTGCAGGAAAACTTTGACTATGTAGGCATTTCTGAAACATTTTTGTCTGACAATGTCAATGACTGTGAGGTGGCGATTAACAACTACTCTCTTATCAGAAACGATAGATCTACGAAGGGAGGTGGAGTTGCGGTATTCATTAAATGCTGCTATATGTATGAAATGCTTAGGGTTAAGCCATCTGATTCGCTCGAGCAGATTTTTCAACGCTAATTGATATTATTTTAGTTCCGGAAGAGATACATATATCTTCATGTGGTGTAAAAAATGTTTTTGATTGTTCGGACCATTTTCTTATCTTTCGTAAACTAGAACTAACTAATGTTACTTTAAAAACTCGTCCTCCTAACAGGGTAAGAAGTTTCAAGTATGCAGATAGAGACTTTGTTCAACATTTGCTATCTGTTACTCCCTTTGAAAACATCCTATTTATAAATAATATTTCACATAAAATATTATGTTTCAATCAAATTTTATTGGACTTGTTTGACACGATAGCACCAATCTTTAAAACATCCACCAAAAGGGCACGTCCACCATGGTTAACGGATATAATCAAATTGATGATATTATTAAAAGATAGGGCCTTCAATAAATTCAAAAATTCTAGGTCGCCTCATAATTTTTAACTCAATAACTGCTGCTATTAGAAGAGAAAAAAAGGCATATCTTGAGCATTTTGTTGTTGGTGAGTCTAGTAAGATCTTGTGGAAAAAACTTAATGAATTAAATATTTATAGGAAAAAACAGCCGACAAATTTACCAGAGGAATTGAAAGAATCCCTGTAAAATAAAGAGATATTTCTTAGAAAGATAGAACCAACAGAAACAACTAACTACTCCGAGGGCCCGTACCGGCATTGAACTCCACCATTGGTTCTCGACTTTCGTTGGGAATAATCCTTCACCAACGTAACGTCAAATATATTGCAATCTTTGTTGGGACACGTCCTGACATGCTGCAGGCTCAGTGATCCCAGTCAGCCCATTACCGGTTTCATCCCAATGTATATAGACTTTGGGCAAATCCTGGGTGGATGGATTCAAAAGATTAGAAGTTTTTAAACTTGAAACCAGACAAGGACCTTATTCAGTTTTATAAATCTAAAAATTTACTAATTTTGACACTGAATTCGTTTTCACTTTAGTAGATGAGGAAACTGTGTTCTGTGTTACTCTCTATAAAGTCGAATGTGGTTGGCCCTGATGACCTAAATATTAAAGCGATCTTACTTTGTTGTCCCCACGTGCTGCCCCATATTGTGCATATAATAAACTCCTTCTTGCTTTCCAATTCGGTTTCTGATGCTTGGAAAATCTCTCGCATACGCTCTCTACCAAAAAAATTTAGTGATAGCTTTGTCTGACTTGAGACCGATTGCGATACTTCCCATTCTCTCCAAGGTATTAGAAAAATGTATGGCTTTTCAAATATGCGAGCATATAAATAAATAAAAAATGTTGCCAGGTAGACAATCGAGTTTTCGTCCGGGATTCAGCTGCATCACTGCTTTACTTGATGTACTGGATGATATTATTAAGGGTATAGATAATGTAATATATATATATATATATATATATATATATATATATATATATATATATATATATATATATATATATATATATATATATATATATATAACAAGAACCAAATTTAGTGGGAAATAAGCCAATTTTTAAGTGTGAAGACTCTTTTTATTGGTGAAAGCTTTCGCAGTTGTTTAACTGCTTCTTCAGTCACTCTAAAATTACATTAAAATAGTTTTTGTGATATAAATTTCAAAATTACTTACAATTAAGTGAGTTCCTAATATAATGTAAAGATGTTAATGTTTGAATTTTGCATTGAACAGGGCAAAAGTACAAATTTTTTAAATTTAGTTTTGACAAAAATCTAGTTCAATATGGCACTTAAAAATAGTTTATTTTTAAAGGTATATAAATGTCACTAGTTACTATTATTATACCTTTATCTAGGTATATTTGAATTATTATTGTTGTTAGTAAAATTTGGTTTGTTTTCTAAGAAAAGTAAATTTGAAAAAATTATATTAAGGTCCTGAATATCTGTTTTTTTGTTAAGAGTATTTTCAACTTGGTTAATGTAACACATTTCAAGAAAGGAACGCTTAAAATAATTTCTTTCAGTTGCCAAAACTTTAGTATTATCAAAATCCATTTTGTGTCCTGTTGAATTAACATGTTGAGATAAAGCACATGATTCGGGCCTTAGACGAATATCACTTTTATGCGAAATATTTCTAGATTTAATGCTTTTGCATGTTTGACCAATGTAAGTTTTATTACAATTAGTGCAATTAATCTGATAAACTACATTAGACCTATCTTGAGTATTTACCTTGTCCTTAAGATTCGTAAAGAGATTTCCTACAATTTTTATTGTTTTATTAGCAATTATGACATTGGTTTATTTTTTTAATAAATTTGAAATTTTTGGTGTTAGGTCTTTAATATAAGGAAAAGATCTGTATATTTTAAGATTTAAATTAATATTATTACTCGAAATTGTACTAGGTTGTTGATCTAAAGGTTGCTGATCTGATATATTATTAGATGTTCTTGTTGAAAACAATAATTTGTTTAAAAGTTTTTCAGGATAAGAATTATCAATAAAAAGTTTTTTAATTTAACTAAATTCTTTTTTATAAGTGATGGGTGACATAATTTTGAGATTCTATTTTTCATACTTAGCACTAAATTTATTTTAGTTTTTTCAGTGTGGTACGAAAAATAATTAGTGTATCTACCAGAACAAGTTGGTTTAGTATACCAATCCAATATTATTCTATTATCTGCTTTTCTGATCACTTTAGTGTCCAAGAAAGGTACACTATTATGATTTTCAGGTTCCAGAGTAAATTGTATATATTGGTTGTAACTGTTAAATACTTGTAAAATCTCTTGCTCTTTACCTTTAGGTATTGAACAAATTATATCATCAACATATTTTAATAAGAATGGTAATTCAAAAGATAATTTTGGTATACAATTTTCAAGAAGTTCATCCATAACATATTGAGCAATGATTGGTGAAATATTAGATCCCATTGGTGTACCAAAAATTTGTTTATAAAATTGATTGTCTAATGAAAAATAAGTATTATTAAAAATAAATCTCAAAAATATAAACAGACTTTCCTTTTTAATAGTACAATGATGTTTGATACTATTCCATTTTCTTTCTATACAACTTAAAGTAAGTTCTAATGGAATATTAGTGAATAAAGAAACAACATCTAAACTTATAATGACATAATTTTCAGGGAGTTGGAAATTATTGAATTTTTCTGCAAAACTAAAGGAATCTTTAATAAAAGAAGGATTATTTTCTTCATAAGATGTACTAAGGATGTTAGTTAAATACTTAGTGATTTTACTAGTTGGTGAATCAATTGAAGCAATGATAGGTCTAAGAGCTAGGTTAGGTTTATGGATTTTTGGTAATCCATAAAATTTTGGGGCAATAGAATTGTATATTTTTAAAGATTTAGCAACATCTTTTTCTATTTCTTTAGTTTTAGTTAAATTACTAACTAAATTATTAGCTTTTTGTTGTATGGTATTAGTTGGATCTCTTGGTAATTTGATATAATAAGTTGGATCTTGTAACATATTATTTGCAAGTTCACAGTATTCATTTTTAAACATGATAACTGAAACATTACCTTTATCAGACTTAACTACAATAATTTCTGGGTGCTCTTTCAAAAAAAAAATATATATATATATATATATATATATATATATATATATATATATATATATATATATATATATATATATATATATATATATACGTGTAAATCAACGTAGTGACACCAAATACTAAAATGACGTTCACACACCCGGAATTTTTAGATATTAGCCCCCCAAGTGGCACCTTGTATATTCTTTCTATACAAATACGTTGTCACACCATATATATATTTTATATATTATATATAATATTGTATTCCACGCGGCCAACGAAAAATACCGGCCGTGGCGCGGCGCGAACTCAAGTGACATTAAGAGTTCTAGCATTGTTTCACTTGTGAAATAGTGTAGGAAAAATGCAATGCATTGGAATTATTATTAATATTTTGTTATTTTATTTGGATAAATTTAGGCACTCAAGGCTAAAAAATATTAACAACAAAATACCTAACCTAACCTAAAAATTAAAATTAAAGACTGTTAATTTTGACATTGACATTGAAGCAATACTATCAAAATTCTGTTTGGGGAGATTTGTGAGGAATATCGAAGTAAGAAGACCCGGAAGTCAAAATAATTTCTCCCCCGAAATTCACCCCTACCAACCCCCAAATGAAGAAAAAAATCAGATATCAAAATTCTGTTTAGGCCAATTTGTGAGGAATATTGAACTAAGAAAGCACCAGAATTTAACATAATTTCTCCCCCAAACTCACCCCCTACCAACCCCCAATAGCAGAACAAAAAGGGATAGCAAGATTTTGTTTGGGCCGATTTGTGAGTAATATAGAACTAAGAAAGCATCGGGAGTCAAAATAATTTCTCCCTCCAAATTCACCCCTTAACAACCCCCAATAGCAGAACAAAAAGGGATATCAAAATTCCGTTTTGGCCGATTTGTGAGGAATATTGAACTAAGAAACTATAGGGAATCAAAATAATTTTCCCCCTAAACTCAACCCCTACCAATCTCCAAAAGAAGAGTTTGTAGAGAGAAATTATTTTTAGTCCGGATGCTTTCTTAGTTCGATATTCCTCAAAAATCGGGTTAAACAGAATTTAGATCTCTTTTTCTTTCTCACTTTGGGGGTCGATAGGTGGTGAGTTTAGGGGGAGAAATTATTTTGACTACTAATACTGTCTTACTTTGATATTCCTCACAAATCGGCGCAAACTGAATTTTGATATCCCTTTACTTTCTTCTTTTGGGGGTTGGTAGGAGATGAGTTTTGGGGGAGAAGTTATTTCCACTCCCGGTATACAAATACGTTCGGACAACTTTTTTGTATAAATTTAAAATATTTGTTATTATCATGAGCCAAGTGAGAGTATACTGGGTATCACTTAAGTCCATATTCCAGAATTGGGATGAAATGTGTTTGTTACGGATTATTACTCAGTAAGGATATATTTTCAGGGCGAAAGTGAATCAAGTTGCCATATTTAATATGGTAGCATCGACTTGAGTACTGAGTAATAATCCTTAACAAACACATTTCATCCCAATTGTGAAATATTGACTTGGTCTGAACTTTGAACCCTCCATTTGTATAGGTTAACTCTATGTCATTTTCAGAATAAAGAAAAATATATCAAACTTCTGTTGAAGCCCATTTGTGAGGAATATCGAGCTAAAAAAACATGCGGAGTCAAAATAATTTCTCCCCCCAAATTCACCACCAACCCACCACCAACATGAGAACAAAAAAGATATCAAAATTTTGTTTGAGCCGATTTGTGAGGAATATCGAAGTAAGAAAGCATGGAAGTAAACATAATTTCTTCCCCCAAAGTCTTCTTTTGGGGTTGAATTTAGTGAAAAAAATTATTTTGATTCCAGATGCTATTTTAGTCGATATTTCTCACAAATCGGCTCAAAAAGAATTTTGATATTTTTTCGTTCTCATTTTGGGTGTCGGTAGGGGGGAGTTTTGGGGGAGAAATTAATTAGGCTCCCGTTGCTTTCTTAGTTCAACATTCCTCACAAATGCGCTCAAACAGAATGTTGATATCTTTTTTGCGTAAAAAATACGATTTTATGTCTAAAAACCCATTAATTAAAAAAATAAATAATTTTTTAGTAGGCCTATAAATGTCAGGAAAGAACAAGGATGTATGTGATATGGAGGGGTCTAGGACAGTTCAACGCCGCCGTTTTGGAACGGCCGTTTCGGCGCTGGTGATTTGGCGTCATCTCTCATTCGGCGCCAGATATTTGAATAAACCTGTAATTAACTGATGTTTTTGGTATCCGAATTCCACAGGTGAAAAATAATAAATTTTAAAATGCGTTTTAACCGATATTCATTTATTTCTTATCTTATTTAAATGCCTTTCTTGCTTATCAGAAATTATATTTTTGGTATCCGAATTTTACAGGTCGAAAATAATAAATTTTATTAATGCTAATACTTAATTAATACATAAATGCATTTACTAATTATTTGACCTAAAACTTATTGTCTAGCATTGGTTAATAAACCCAGGTAACAAATACAAATATGAACAAAAAGGCTATAGTTTTCAGTCGTTTGAGACTGTTCCTAATAAGTAATAAGAATGGAGGTGTGTGTGTGTGTACGAAATGCGGAAAACCAAAATTTGTCGATGAAGGTTATATTTACATTTTTGACAAATTGAGCAAAGACCATATAACAAAGTTTTATCGATGTGAACAAAAGGACCGCTGCAAGGCCAGAATACATGTTAAATATGAAGTTGTGGAGCATTTACATACTCATTCTCACGAGCCAACACCCTGTAAAATAGAAGTTGATACAGCAAAGCAACAGATGAAATGGCGAGCAGAAGTTACCCAAAAACCCACAGCTCAACAAAACAATGCCAAATGCAAGTGCGCTAAGGAAAATGATTCGAAGAACACGAAACAATATTCATATACCACCGGCAGCGCCCCTATCACTTCAAGAATTTATATATACCACAACAGTACCAAACCATCAACATCAGTGGAACCGAAGAGAGATTTCTGTTGTATGACTCTGGACCCGTATAAAGTAGGATTTTGCTGTTTGGAAGAACAGGCAGCCTCCGATTCCTTCAACAGACTGAAGCATTATTTGTAGATGGCACGTTCAAATCAGCTGTTGTTTGTTCAAATTTGCTGGTCATGCACAACCAGCAAAGCTTAGAAAGTACCAACAAGTAGATGCCAGGATTTTAGCATTAGTTAGAGATTTTAACAATAGAGAAATTTTAGATTTTTTTGATAAATTGGTAAATTATTTTATATTATTATTCTTGTTTGACTAATATATGCATTTATTTTTTGTGTATTATTATTTCGTTTTGACACAGGCATGTTGTCCTATCTATTCGATACAAAATTTTTATATTCTAAAAAATATCTTGTTCGCTTTATATCTTTTTTCCCCGCAAAATCTGGCGCAGAATCGGATGGCGCCGAACGAGTCGCGCCGAAAGACAGGCGCCGAAACGGACGAATAGTCCCAGTCCCG
Organism: Pseudeuparius sepicola; assembly: GCA_963920635.1. Taxonomy (NCBI): domain Eukaryota; kingdom Metazoa; phylum Arthropoda; class Insecta; order Coleoptera; family Anthribidae; genus Pseudeuparius; species Pseudeuparius sepicola. Next base: position 18,638,116 of record OY987305.1, read on the forward strand.
ATATGGAAAATGTCGACGGTACTACCTTGCGGCACTTTTCGCATTACAAAATCCATAAAAATATTACTAATTATGTTTATTTGTATGCCACAATTTAAGAAACAAGTGGACATTATTTTAAAGCAGCTTCCAAATTAATACATTTGTAGGTCTACTGAAAACAGCTATGCATTCGATATAGCACAGGTGTCTAAACGACGCTTTAAAACATCTACGCAAATTTGGATTTTTTCCGATATATATAGTCGAAGTGGCACCTCCAGGAAATTTTGCAGTTATGATCATGACATCTTCTAGCACCCATATATACTGCATTTCCGAAGTGGCACCTCGATATATATATATATATATATATATATATATATATATATATATATATATATATATATATTTCTTATGTAATACCAGGGCTCAATTTATATCAGCTTAGCTGCTTTTAGTCCTTATTGCAGATTATTCTTCTTGTTATTATTATTATTATTAATTTTGTTAATATTCATTCACTCAGATCCCGGGCATCCCGGATACCAAAAGGATCTGGCTCGGACGAGACCCTTGCCATGTTATCGGGCCTTAGGTGACATTGATGTTGTTGAACGATCCTGCACTCCCCATGAATTTCCTGACGGTTCGGGCTGTCGCAAGTAGTACCGCTTTCTGCATGGACATGTAAAGACTATCAGTTAGATTCAGCTCCTTGATGTTTCTCAGCAAACTTTTTGGTATAACACCAGTTGTTGACATGATGATTGGAATCGTCTGGACGTTCTCCATTTCCCATTGCCTTCTAATTCGTTCTTCTATGTCTCTGTACTTCGCGATCTTCTCGACTTGCTTCACACGCAGGTTGTTGTTGTTCGGGATGGCCACATCAATCAGAGTTGTCTTCCTAGAAATTTTATCAACTATTATAAGGTCCGGTCTGTTATGGGCAACTCGTTGATCAGTCAGAACTGTACGATCCCAGTATATCTTGTAGTTGCTGTTCTCAAGAACAGGCTCAGGTGTGTAGTTGTAATATGGGACCCTCTCTGTCTGCACAAGCAGCAGCTTTTCCGCCAGTTCCTGGTGCAAGATCTTGGCAACCGAATCGTGTCGTTCCTTATATTCCGTTGATGCGAACATCTGACATCCTCCTATTATGTGCTGGATTGTTTCTGAAGTTGGGCACCCGTATCTGCATCTGCCATCCACTACCGATGCATCTCCTACAATGAATTTTAGGTAGTTGCGAGTTGGTATAACCTGATCTTGTATGGCCAGTAAGAAGCCTTCTGTCTCGGGGAACATTCGTCCCGAGGTCAGCCAATAGTACGACGCTAACTTGTCGACATATTCCTGGTTAACCTCATTAGGATGCCTCCCGTGCAGCGGCTTCTCTAACCACCTCTGTAGTGTATCGTTGTCGGTTCGGTGGTGATTTTGATGCTCGTGTTCCGTCAGACGTAGCGGTGTTGAGACGTCTGCTCCGCATATAGCTTTATGTAGTGTGGAGCTGTTGGCCTGTCCCTGGAAATAATTACGCAGATTTATTATTTGTTGGTCCAATTGCTTGCTCAGGTCTGCCAATCCTCGTCCTCCTAGTTGACGTGACAGAGTAGTTCTTTCTACGGCGCTACGGGGATGATGTTTATCAGCTTTTGTCAGTAGTGTCCTAACTTTTTGTTGCAGGTTGTTGATATCCGTGTTGGTCCAATTCACTATTCCGAACGAATAGCTGAGAACAGAGCACGCATACGTGTTCAGGGCCTTAAACAAATTCCTGCTGTTAAGATCAGTTCGCACTACTTGTCTTACTCTCTTGATGAATTCATTCGTTAAATCAGTCTTCATTGTTCGATGGTCTATCCTTTGAGCTTGTTTCATCCCGAGGTACTTGTATGTATCTCCCATGCTCATTGCTTCGATCTCCTGGCCTTCCTGCATCTCGTGTGCGCTTTGTTCGAGCTTTCCCCGGATGATATTAAGGGTGCGGCACTTGTCCAGTCTAAACAGCATTCCGATGTCCCTGGAGAACTCCTCTACAATTTTAAGCATTTGCGTTAGTTGGTTTTTGGTTGCGGCGATCAGCTTTAAATCATCCATATATAATAGGTGATTCAACTTGATCGCTTCTGCGTTGTTGCTTTTGATAGCGAAGCCATATTTTGTAGAATTCAACCGGTGTGATAGAGGGTTCATCGCCATGCAGAACCACAGTGGACTGAGTGAATCTCCTTGGAAAATCCCTCTTCGGATGTTGATTGTGTCGGTCTCGATGTTACTGTTTGCGGTTCTGAGTTGTATCTTAGTGCGCCAGGTTGTCATAACGTGTTCTAAAAAGGAAACTGTATGATGATCTATTTTATACAGCTTTAAGATACCTGTGAGCCAGTCGTGAGGTACGGAATCAAATGTTTTTTGTAGTCCACATAAGCCATGTGGAGGTTTCGTTGCTTGGAATGAGCCTGGTTGCAGATGACAGAGTCTATGATGAGTTGCTCCTTGCATCCCATTGCGCCCTTCGAGCAGCCCTTCTGCTGCATTGCAATGATGTTGTTCCGCTCGCAGTGAGCATATATTCGCTGCGTAAGGCAAGATGTGATTATCTTGTACAGCGTAGGCAAGCAGGTTATTGGGCGGTACTTGGCAGGGTTATCCGTATTCCGCTGGTCTTTTGGTAACAGGTAGGTTGCACCCTGTGTAAGAAACAATGGCATTTTCAGAGGATCGAGAAAGTCTTCATTAATTAAGGTAGTTATTCGTTCATGCGTGCACCACAACTTCTTAATCCAATAATTTTGGAGAAGATCTGGACCTGGTGCCTTCCAGTTGTGGGAATTCTTGATGACATCGGAGACCTCAGCTTTTGTGAATTGCTCGTGTTGCATCTGGCTATAGTTCCGGCCCATCTCGCGTTCTTCGCTGATCCAGCTTGCACTGACATTGTATGGACCTGGGGTGGCAAGTTGATTTCTCCAGAAACCGTCGACCTGTTCTCTGCTAGGATAACTCGCATTTGTGGCATCGGCGCTAGAATTAAAAGCACGGTAGAAACCCTTTTCTGATCGTTCAAAGAGTTTGTTGTCTCGTTTCCTGTTGTTACTAGCCTTGTATCTCCTCAGACGCCCTGCGAAAACAGAAAGTTTTTGTTTTAATGTGTCAAGACATTGTTGAGCAGTGATGTTCGCGGGGTCATGCCGAGAATGCATTTGGGTGCGGCTCATTATTGCCTGCACCGCCCTCTGGATCCTTCTAGTTCTAACTCCTCTGATATATTCCGTCACCTGTCCTATGTCTTTACGGAGACTCTCGATCTTCCGATTTAGTCGCATTTCCCATTGAGCCATTCGTGGTTCTGGTCTTGCACGATTCAACTCTTGGGCCGTTCGGATCTTGGCACCCATTACAGTGGTGACCACCGTTGCGGCACAGTAGATTAACATGTGCATACGTTCTAATGTTGGTGTCACTGAAACATAGTTTGGTAAAATTCTTGTGTTCATAAGATCGAGCACGATCGCAAGTTTCCTGGAAGAATTTAATCTTGGTAGCGGTGGCCTGCTCAGTGGGTCTGTGCCTTCGTATCGCAATACTGCCTGTCTCATATGTGCGTTTAAGCCTTCAAAATGTTCTTCGTTAACCGATTCCAGACTCTCGGTTGTTGGTTCTACCGTTTCGGCTTCTAGTTGTTGTCCAGGCTCTTGAAGTTCCCCATTGTTGTTGTTGTCATCTATGTCTATGTGTTCGCCGTGGATCTCTAGCTCAACTTCCCGTTTGATAGCGTTAAGTCGTGTTCCTGGAATTCGGTTATTTCTTAGAATAGTTCGATACTGACCTGACACTCTTTGTTCAGACACTTGCATGTGTGGAAACTCCCTGCAGAACTCGGCATGCAGTTGTTATCGGTAGCCGATAATCTCTTGTCCTAAGTTTGTCACCCTGTAAAAAATACGCATAATCGATTCATTCATGGACACAGTCCATTTCATGCGTCGTCGTTGTAATCCCGCCTCTGTGAACGCTGGCTGAAGTTCCCGCGCAGCACCTTCGGTGGGTGGAACCCTAGTTCTCGTTTGGCTCCCATGTTGTAGATGTTCGTGTTGTTGTTGGGCTGTAGCTGTTTGTGCAACAGGGGCCCGCCTCATCAGCGCCCTGTCACCGACGTCCCCCTCGCTGTCATGTCCAGCGCCGGCTCCAGACATGCCCTGGCGATCCCCAGGCAGCGGCCCTATGACAAAACTCCTATTAATCTCCATTCCATGGGTTTCTCCCGTAACGTGGGAGTGACGGCCCTCGGTCGCCTTTTACGACTCGCGGAGCCACGATAGGAGTATTCTAACCCCCTACCCACACAGGTCAACTAGGATAACGCGGGATCGTTACACCCGAGGATCTGCCCCTCTCACAGGTCAAACCCCTCCTTGCGTTAACTGGGAAACACGGGATCGTTACACCCGAAGATCCGCCTCTCTCACAGGCTAGATCCATCCCTGTGTAACCGAGAGTCGCGGGATTGTCACACCCGAGGATCAGCCCCCGTCACCAGCTAGACCCCTCCCTGCGCAACTGGAGATCGCGGGATTGTCACACCCGTAGGTCTGCCCCTGTCACAGGCCAAACCTCTCCATGCGTAACTGGGAATCGCGGGATCGTCACACCCGTGAATCTGCCCCTCTCACAGGCTAGACCCATCCCTGTGTAACTGGGAGTCGCGGGATTGTCACACCCGAGGATCAGCCCCCGTCACCAGCTAGACCCCTCCCTGCGCAACTGGAGATCGCGGGATTGTCACACCCGTAGGTCTGCCCCTGTCACAGGCCAAACCTCTCCATGCGTAACTGGGAATCGCGGGATCGTCACACCCATGAATCTGCCCCTCTCACAGGCTAGACCCATCCCTGTGTAACTGGGAGTCGCGGGATTGTCACACCCGAGGATCAGCCCCCGTCACCAGCAGGGGCGGATTAGAGCTATGCTGGGCCCTAGGCAAAATTTATTTAAGGACCCCTTGACCCGTCGCAATAAAAAAATTAGGTAAAATTTAGGTAAAATTTTAAGTGACGATAGTTTTTTTATCAACAATTTTATTTGTTTTATAAAAGGGCACATTGAAAAAATATTAATTTAACATTTAACTTTGTGTACTAAGAACAGAGTTGATACATATAGGTACTTATTATTAATTAAAACCTTTTTTTCCTGGCTTTTATATTTGCAAAGCTTGCCACAATTTTTTTGTTTCTATATTATTATTAAGGATTCGGGTTTTTGTTCTCAACAAATGTTTCTAAAACAAAGTAAAAAATAATATCAGAAATTATGTATCTACCTCAAGCGAGACCTAAAGAGCAAAAAAATCCTAAAAAAAGCTATAAGGAATCAAAAACAAAAATGCATATACCTATACTAAAATCGAGCAACACTTACGCCTGGCGTAAATAAAACCACGTGTTCAATGACGTTCCGCGATTGGTCGGTAAGCTATAAAATTTCACCCGACTCGGCAACAGGGACGTACTCCATCGCAAGTGTAGTTATGCGGTTTTATCTTGTTGTTTTCAGCTATTTAGACACTGCCACAAAAATTTTATCAATGTTTTGAACCATTTTAATTAAGCCAATAATTTTTTTCCGAAATATTTTGATGTAAACAATAATTGCAAAACTAAAATTAAATAAAAGTCGTGTCTCAGTGCGGCCCTGGCGAATATCTCAACGCACGTGCTCTTGTTTACGCCAGGCGTAAGGCGTATAAGAGTTGCTCGATTTTAGTATAGAGAACAAAAACCAAAAACAGGAAGCAAGCAATAAATCACCTAAGTTTAATTTTTCAAATTTCAGCAGAAAAAGATCAACCTACCTTCAACTTGTCGATAATTCACATGCATTTTGACATTCAGAATCAGTATCAGTGGTATCAGTATTAATGCCTTTTTGAAAAAAATAGTATATTATACACTTAGGTTGAGAAGTGAGCCATTAGTTACCGAGCATTTTTATATCTTGAGGCGCGTAGCGCCGAAGGATATAATATGCGAGGTAAATAATGGCCTTCTCAACCGAAGTGTATATAGAACTTTTTTTACTACTACATTGAAATATTGCCATATTTTACATATTTGATTAGATTTGAGTTTAGTTGTCAAGCTGATAACATGTTGTCAAGCTGATAAAATGAATCTAATGTTTAAATGTCATATATAAAATTTTTCATTATTTACCTAGGTATTTTTTTATTATCATTATTTACCTAGCGAGAGAAATATTACTTCTCATTAGAGGAATGAGGTAAATAATGGTGATTTGTCAGGTTAGTAGTAAAAAAACATTTATTTTTGGAACATTTTGCAAAACTTTGGCTTGAAGCCTATAATTTTGCAATTTTTCTTTTTTTTTGCTCCACTTGAAACCGAGCTCGTCTGAGGAACACCACTCATCTTTTTATTGTTTTTAATTGCTTTGTTATTACTGACACTAAATTAACGTAACCTAACTTATGAAAGCACAGAGAATATACTGAACCACAGAACATTAAACACGACTGACCCCATCGTCGATTGTAGACAGCGGCGGCACTGGAGGCAGCGCTACGCCGTATTGCCAGATGCCGATATATGCGATACCCTCGTATTATTCATGCGTCACTGTGCCTGTTACCTCCTCTAGCGGTGAGTGGACTAAATAGAGTACCTAACAGCCTAGATGAAAAAATAAGGAGTGATGTTTTCTTTGTCTGAAATTTGCAATTATTGCAAAATGCAAAATGTAAAACTTTTTCTAATTTCTAATTTCGATCGAAACATCGAAATAAGAACGGGCCCCCTAAAGCCTTGGGCCCCTAGGCTATAGCCTACTCTGCCTATAGGGTAATCCGCCACTGGTCACCGGCTAGACCCCTCCCTGCGCAACTGGAGATCGCGGGATTGTCACACCCGTAGGTCTGCCCCTGTCACAGGCCAGACCTCTCCATGCGTAACTGGGAATCGCGGGATCGTCACACCCGTGAATCTGCCTCTCTCACAGGTCAGACCCATCCCTGCGTAATTATTATTATTATTATTATTATTATTATTATTATGTGATGGAAAAATTAAACGGCACAGTAATAAGTCGTGGGTGGCTTCAACGTCTCAAAAAAATGGCGTAGTCCCGAAGATCCAAACTGCGAAAATTATCCGATCAAACTAACTTACCTGTGTAGTCCGATCGAAATTATATGAAATATCCAGTCCGAAGACATCCATTTATTTACCACGTAGTCCGCCTCTGCGGATCTCCGAGCCCGAGTGTTTTAAAGATATGTTAAGAGAAGAAAAATGGCCCGCCGCCAATGGTGTCCCCACCACCACGCCTCGTGGCTTCCTATCTGTGGTGCCGCCATTTTTTGATCATTCAGTTTAAAGACTGTTTTCGCCAAAAAGAAACGGGTGGGAGGACTTGCGGGACTGGATGTCTAATTTCTATCGAACTACACAGGTAAGTTAGTTAAATAATTATATTTCGACATCCAGTCCGAAGACATCTATTTATTTACCACGTAGATGTTCAGAGATATGGTATTTCTTTTTTGGAAAAAACGGAAGATTGAATATGTAAACCAGACAAGTTGCTAACTACACTTGTATGGCCCATACCGGGGCCCACGGAAACTTACGGGCCACCGCGCTCGTTTCGCTCTGCGTCGGTAGACGTCCGAACTTGGCGTGTACGCGCTTGAGATTTAAAGATCTTACCTCCTACTACTAAAATTAAAGGTCTTACCTCCGTGCGGCTATGGCGGATATTTCAATGCACGTGCTCTTGTTTACGCCAGGCGTAAGAGTTGCTCGATTTTAGTATAGTAAAAGGATTGGGCTGATCCCGCACAGACGTGCTGCGGCCGGCACATGGACGTCTACGGTGACGTCACAGCGGCGACGGCTCGCTGCGCGGTGGCCCGTAAGTTTCCGTGGGCCCCGCCCATACGCCTTACTTCTTATAAGCCTGCCGCGGTTTCAGCGCTGCGACAACTTAGCACCGCTCAAGTCGGTGGCGCTCCGAGGTTGGTACTTTTTCTGCCTACAAGCTAGTACCTATCGTACCGAGTATCGTAGACTTGATGGAACGAGAATTGTCCTTAGAAATTAACTATCTTTGCTGATATATAGGTCGAATAAAAAAGTCGTTTTTTTTTCGGGAAAAATGGCTAGCGATTGGAAGGGGGAGCGCCGGTCGAGTTCAATTTTCGCGTGGGGCCGCCGAAGGATACGGGCCTCTCGCCTGCCAGAGGGCACCCCGATCGAAAAAGCCATTCGGCCGTTTGGGCCGCCTTTTTTTCGCGATTTGGCGAAGTCCCCGGGATCATATTGTATACATAGTAGCCGACGCGCAAGCCCCCCCCCGATACTTATTCGTAAACATCGGTTGACATTTGGTATTGTTTTGGTGTTTAGAATTTCCAAATTTCGTACCGATTTTGGACTTTGGGGGCTCAGAGGCCCATCTGTTATTCCATATGTGACTTTTTCAGGTACGGACGCGCTGTATTTTTATGTAAAATCTTTTTAGAAAACCCCACGGGGCACCAACTATGCCTTATACGGCTGGATGTTTTGAATCGTAATAGGTAGACACTTGAAATTTTCACAGAGTGTGTATGGCCGCTATAACAACAAATAATAAAAGTAAAATAAAGGTAATGTAATAGTTTCGATTTTTGTTAAGAAGTTAAGAATGATGACACGGCTAACTAACTACAATCGAACATTTCTCAAGAAGCGAAGTCGCTCAGTGGGAGCGTGCTGGGCTCATAACCCAGAGGTCCGGCGTTCGAAACCACGCTCTGGGGCAAGCTTTTTTTTATTTCTTTTTTTATTTTTACTAAAGTATGTTTTAAAAATATGTAGTGTTAAATATTGTAAGGTGGTACGGAACCCTTCGTGTGCGAGTTCGACTCACACTTGGCCGATTTTTAACTTTATACCTACTACTTGTGTATTGTTATAGATAGTTGCAGTATTTGGTATTGCAGGAGCATGCCGCAGAGACGAGTTACAGAAATTACCATTAAATGATATTAACGACATGGATTCTATCATAACTGTGAAATTCCCGATAGCAAGACAAACAAACCTCGATCATTATTTGTAATAAGCGGTAAAATTAAAAGTTTTAATTTTGTTAAAATGTATCGCAAAAATGCATCCCTTCGTCCACAGTCTACCAGTCACACTAGATTCTTTATAAGATATTATAACGGAAAATGCTCCGTTCAACCTGTTGGTATAAATACTTTTAGTAAAATTTCAATTTCTAAAAAAAAACTGAAATAGGTAGCTGCTCAAATTCTGAAATGTGAACCAAGTACCAGTACCGGAAATTTCACAACAATTCGAAAAAGAGTTTTAAGTGAAGAACCTGAGGCCTTCACAGGCAATGAAGAAAACAAAATTCAAAAAAATACTGGAAATGAAGTTGGTCCATCAGTTACCTGGACTGCGTCTCGAGCTGAAAACTTCATGCCTCGTGCAACAAATATGCACTTTCTGCACAAATAACTATTTTTCTAAGTACCTATAATAGAATTGTGTTTTTCGCATAGCAAAAAGAGAAACTTTTTCAGGGTATATTAGGTGTCACAAATAAAATCCGATTATATCCTTAGTTTTTGAAATGAAACAAATATGCACTTTCTGCACTAGTTAAACAAATAACTATTTTTCTAAGTATAAATAGAACTTTTTCAGGGTATATTAGGTGTCTCAAATAAAGTCCGATTATATTAGTTTTTGAAATGAAAATACCAGCTTAAAACCAGGATGATGCAGTTTTCTCTGGAGAATCCGAATCTAGCTTCAGAATTTATATACAGGGTGTTCTCGAAAAGTTAAGAACAAAAATACAGGGTGTCTATTTAAGAAGGGCCCCTCAAGAAAATCTTGACAAATATGCATTTTTCTGAAAACTTTATTTGAAAAAAAATGCTTTTTTGTTGAGCTAACTTTGCGTAAAAACACACTTGAGATCCATGGCCTACTTTAGGATATATATTTTTAAAAATTCCGAAACTTTTTGTATCAAGAGTTACCGAAAAAAATCTTAATGAAATTTGTGGGCAAAACTGATTGCTTTGAACCTAGTTTATCATAATTTGGAAAAAGCCATGGTTTGTTGTGTGCTCTCTTACACTTTTTTTTTTATTTATAGCTGTCATGCACACTAGAAAATTTTAAAAATGTGAAAAATGTGCAAGATACCCATACATCGCAAGAAATTTCTAAGATTTCCAATGTAGTATGTTGGGAAAAAATACCTAAAACGTGAAGTTACAGGATTCGAGGCCACGGCTCGCTACAATAAAATGGGCACATTTTTCGGTGGGTACTAAGAGAACATCCATTAAACCGTGGCATTGTTTTTTAAATTATGATAAAGTAGCAATGAATGTTGCTCACAAATGACACAAAAATAAATGGTAAGATTTATTGGGGGATTTGTTGGACGAAAATTGTTATTTGTAAAACAGGCTTTAATAAATGGAGTATTGTGTATAGGCGCTTGTAAGCCTGCCGTGGTTTCAGCACGGCCACAACTGGGCACTCCTCAAGTTGGTGGCGCTCCAAGGTCTGTACTTGTTATAAACGCCTAGTCCGGTCCTGCCGGACCTCCTAGGTGTTTATAGTCGCCCTCGCTTCTCAAAAATGTAGTATGTATGTAACGCTTTCCTTTGGTCACGGCTAGCGGGCGCAGTTTTCGATATTTTAAGTCCAAATTCCGCCTGGGGCGGCAAAAAAACAAGTGCCACATCGCTATTGAAGAGCGCCAGAAGCGGAAAAGCCGTTCCGCCGTTTGAGCCATTTTCCGAATTTGGTACGCGCCGCGCCGGAGAGGGAGTCGAATTTGGCGCGCCGCGCTGAACAAGTAAAAGTAAAGTCCCTATACTAAAATCGAGCAACTCTGTCGTAAACAAGAGCACGTGGGCTGAGATATTCGCCAGTGCCGCACTGAGGCACGACCTGTATTTAATTTTAGTTTTACAATTGTTTACATAAAAATATTTCGGAAGAAAATTATTCGCATAATTAAAATGGTTCAAAACATCGATAAAATTATTTGTGGCAGTGTCTAAATAGCTGAAAACAACAAGATAGAATCGCGTACATATACTTTTGCGATCGAGTACGCCCTGTTGCTAGGCTCGCTGAACACGTGGTTTTATTTACGCCACGATTTTAGTTATTGAAATCGATCGAGGTATCCGCAAAAGAAAATTGGTTAGTTTCGTTTTGTTTGCTTTTCCGAGAATTTCTTTAATTTTCTGGCAGTTTGGGCTTTTACTTAGTGAGTAGGTAGTATTCACGCGGTGAACAGGTAATTGCGCGATTGCTTTTACTGTACCTAACCTAACTTGATTGTATACAATGCTCTCGACGTCTTCTATTTCCTTCTTTTATTCGGGAAAGTAGGCCAGAAAAGCTTTAGAATCAGTCAATGAGAAAGTTAATGTGAAAAGTGCATACAATTTCAGGTTATTTTAGCTATGAGCAAACTCATGGAAATAATTTACAGAAGTTGGTATAGCCGAGTGGTTAAGAAAAATTCATTTATTTCATCGCAACTTCAAATCCCACACAATTATTTTTCTTTTTTTTAATTATCAACGAAAATTCAGATTTTATTTTTTATTTTTATCGTATATTATGATCTAATGTCATAACAGTAAACAATACAATCTGCATTTTTGTTGATAATAATAATAATCATCGCTTTTTTATGCAAACGGAAAATTGAATTTCACACTCTTCTGCACGCGAGCGGCGCTTGAAAATTGATCAGCTGCAGATTAAATACGCCTCACCAATATTTAGCATAGAGATTTGTAGTCTCACAAGTTTAAGGTTTATTTATATGGGGATTGTCAAAAAGTTATAAAAAAAAACAAGACTTTTATCACGGAATGTTAGTAATGACTATACAGGGAGTAGCAAAAAATGGTCAGTTCTTATTTCCATCTTCCGGTTTGACTGGAAGTGTTAATCTGGACATTTAAAAATTTTGAAAAAAAATTTATTGAACAGTTTTCGATTTTTGTTTTGTCGCAAAAAATCCAAAAGGAAACATCTGATACTTTTTGTGAGGATCAATCTCAATCAGATATTTTTGAGGAACGCGTAAGAGATGAATGAGTATAGAGTATAAGTACTGATTTGTTTGTGTAAATCAATGTCAGTCTCAAATATATTTTTGGAGGACACTTAGGGGATATAGGAGTAGGTATACGATCGCACCCCACGTAAAATTGCTCTTTATAAGAAAGTGAAGGAACAGCTGACCGAACGAATGAATACTGGTGAATCGAACTTAAAAATTAAATATATAAATGACCACGGGCGAAGCCAGGATTTAGTTTTGGGGGGGGGGTTTAGTTTGAGAAGTAAATAAAACAACAAAAATATACTTACATGAAATTTAATATCTATATAAATGGATAAATTAATTTCGTTCCTCTGCGCTAAATCTAAAACCATTAAAGAAGAAATCTTCGGCTTTTTCTTTTAAATATATCCACTACTTCATCTGCATGAATTTCTGTTCCATAGTGAATGTTCATTAGAGCCAAACCATTAAGTCTGTTTTCACTTGTAGTGTTTCGTAAATAGTTTTTCAGTCTCCTTAAGCTCGAGAAAGACCTTTCTGGGGTAGCAGTGGATACAGGAATGGTAGCCAAGATTTGTAGTAATGTGTAAATATTAGGATAAAGGTTTTTATCGCATATATCTAGGCATTCCAAACTAGATTTCGGGGTAGGCAGTCTTCTTATCAGCATGCAAGGTAGCTGAAACTTTGATAGCTAAATCCAAATTTGTTTCTTTATTAGAAACCCCTTGACCTTGACTACACCACTTTTTCCAGTAGTCCATACCTTTAAGTTTATCACCCTTCCTTTTTTTCCCCTCCATTTTTCGACAGTAATAATGATTCACGTATCTATCCTTAACAAGGTCATCGAATAACAGCGCACTAAAATTACTCACTTACACGGTACACTTAATTCTCTTCACTATCCACTTTTCACTTTTATTCGCTTCGAGTTCGCATGGAACAATACTGCCGTAAGCGCGGTCACGCGCCGCGGCGCCGCTTATATAGCAGCCCAGTAGCCGTCCAGAAACTTCCACGAACTTCCACAAAGTTCCGCTCATTTCGACCGAGGGGCGTGGCGAATAATCGAGAAACAACGCAAAGTGTCCCTACAATACAAAATAGTTTGGCTGCAACTGCGTCTGCCTCTCGTCAAAAGATGGCGCTAGGCGCTACTATTACTACATATATTCAAACGTAATAATAATTTAACTTTTCACTCCTCGTATTTTTTCGGTATAATATTAGGTAATATTTTGCTTATTTCGGGGGGGGGGGGGGGGGGTTTGAACCCCCGAAACCCCCCCCTTGGCTACGCACGTGTAAATGACGTTCCGAGTATCATCTCTGTGCCGTCAAACTAACTCCGCCCAACAGTCCTTTTGGTTTATAGGTTTGTTTCAAAGAAGCCTTATTACGTCCCAAAAATATTTTATTTTAAAAAAGTGTGACCGGTTTCGTGAACCACAATGTTCACATCCTCAGACAAGCAAACACTAGAAAAACGGATCATTAAGAAGGAACACCTAATAATTTTTAAAAAATCTACAAATTACCTTTTGTTACACTAACGAGATTTGTCAAACACATTAAAATTTTTGTTAAAAACATCTTTAAAGTTACATCAGCCTTCCACAAAAATAAAATCATTTCAACTTTGGTCGATCACATTTCTCATTATTAACCTACAAAATATAAAACTCATGCTGTCAGGAACTAAACCCGTGGCGCCATCAACAGATACATAGACAGATAAATGATTTTATTTTTGTGGAAGGCTGATGTAACTTTAAAGATGTTTTTAACAAAAATTTTAATGTGTTTGACAAATCTCGTTAGTGTAACAAAAGGTAATTTGTAGATTTTTTAAAAATTATTAGGTGTTCCTTCTTAATGATCCGTTTTTCTAGTGTTTGCTTGTCTGAGGATGTGAACATTGTGGTTCACGAAACCGGTCACACTTTTTTAAAATAAAATATTTTTGGGACGTAATAAGGCTTCTTTGAAACAAACCTATAAATTGATTCTCCCAAATGGATACGTTAATGCAATTAGTTCTTTTGGTCTATGCTGCTATTATCAAAATGTCCGAGGCCTAGGGTTCTAAAGCTGACATATTTTTTCCTGCTATTTCCCAATGTGAATACGACATAATTGCATTGAGTGAAACCAATTTATGCGACGATATTTCAAGCTTCAAGCGAGTTTTTTAGTGATAAATATATGGTTCTTCGCAAAGACAGAAAGTTTGGTGTCGTCGATGATAAATCGGGTGGAGGAGTTTTGTTGGCGTTTAAGCAGACTCTAAAGTTTCAGGTGATCGGCTTGCCAGAGGTTGCCGTTGTGATTTTTTGAGCAAAACTCTTTATATTGTAGTAGTACCTACATATTCCTCCCTCAGTTAATATCGAAACGTTTGAGATGTTCTTTGACAGTCTTGAAAGCTTACATTTCTTACATTCTACTAATGTCGTCCTGGTTGGTGATTTTAATGTACAGGGTGTTCCCGTATATTTTGACCCACCCCTAGAGTCTCAATTTTTCGAGTTAGAAAAAATGACTTAAATGAAAGTTGTAGGGTACCAAGGTGTATTGTCCCAAAAATAATGGATTGACAGCAATGCCCTTGCCTAAGTTGAAATGTTTTTCCATGGCAACCTTGATTAACACTTTAACCCCTGAACCTATTTTGAAAAAAGATGTACGTGCAAACTGGAACTTTTTGTAAGACAACTTGTTTTTAAAACTTCTTACTGGAAGAACAGTTCACAAATACCAAATAAAATGCCATTGGAGACTTATGGCCTATATGTATCATGTATCAAAATTAATACACATAATTATGTGAGTATTATTTATTCAAACACTTACAAACAATACGATTATTTTATAGTCACATTGTGAGTGTTAAAAGTACTAATTTCGCTTAGATGGTCCGTAAAACGTTCAAGTTATTTTGTGGCAAGACGCCTCTTTCTATTGTTCGATATAGTATCTACTCCCAGACACCAAAATATTCACTAAACTGCGGTTAAAAACACGACAACCACCGCTGTTTGCGCATTTACCGACGCTAATATCTATATTATCGCCAGAGATCACGTGCCTGGAAATTGCAGTGTTGCCACTGTAATTTGAATGACACCACCAAACTATTAAAAAAAGTGGAAGCCACGACCTGGATGTTGACTAATCTCGATATAAAAGTGCGTAAACTGTGTTCGTGCAGGATACAGAACCCCATGAATGTGCTCATTTTGGGTGTATCAAATATGAACACATAGGTTGAGTAGAATATTTTTTTATGTATTAAAGGCAATACCTACACGTAGGGGTTAACGTGTTAAATATAAAGATCGTATTTATCTGCAATTTGGAATATCATGCGAATGCTTAGAGCAAACATATAACATATTTATATTGTTGGAATCAGAAAAATGCGTGCAATTCAAAAATCCAGAAATATACGGGGTGTTCCATTAAAAAAAAGTAAGTTTATATTTTTCATAAATTTGCGACGCTCATTTGTTTTAACTGGTAACAGATCCTAGCGGTTCAGAAAAAACCCTACAACTTTTGTTTAAGTATTTTTTTTCTAACTCGAAAAATATAGGCTCTAGGGGTGGGTCAAAATATACGGGAACACCCTGTACCTCACTTAGCTTTAAGTGACGACAGTAAGGTTAAGTCAATTACAAGTTTCATTAGCTCTTACAATCTAAATCAGTGTAATAATATTTGTAATGAGGATGGGAGACTATTAGATTTGTGATATCCAATGTTGTCTGTGATATTTATAGAGATACAGCTCCTGTGGTTCCCGAAGATTTTCGTTATCATCCAGCTTTTGCCATTGACTTCCATAAGTTTAATTGTTCACAAAAACCGTTCGAAACCAATAATCATAATAAGACATTCAATTTCAAAAAAGCTAACTATCCTGAATTAAATACGGCATTTACCGAGATTGACTGGTCATTTCTCGATACATTTTCTGATATTAATGTGGCAGTAAATGCATTTTATGATGTGATTTATACTAAACTTTACGCTTATATTCCACTTTTCAACACATTTCGACATGAATATCCTGTATAGTATACGTCTGAAATAATTTCAAATAATAAAGTAAAGGCAACACTTAAGCGGAAGTACAAATAAACAAATAATAGAGCTTATTTTGAGGAATTCAGAGACCCGATGAGAGTAATTAAGAGACAACTATGAATCTCGCTTACAGTAATTATTATGTTAAGGGTGTTCAGAATGCCTTGGCTCATGATCCTTAAAAATTTTGGTCATATGTGGGTTCTAAGAATCGTTGTACTAAGATACCAGGTAGAATGATGTTTGGAGGCCGTTCTTGTGACAAACCGCAAGAAATAGTTAATGCCTTTGCTCAATATTTTCAGAGTGTTTACACAGACTCTGGCAGTCATAATGAAGTTTATGATAGGGCAGCATCTTGCTTGATTATTAATATCGTGTTTGATTCTATAACAGAAATGGAGATTGTAGCTGCTGTCAAAAATCTAAAAGATAAATTTACATCTGGAGATCAATTTACTGGAGATAAATTTACATCTGGAAATCAAATAGGTACCTACCTTCATTTCTAGTTAAATATTGCGTACAGGTTCTGTGTTCACCTTTGTCCAAACTCTTCAATCTCGCAGTTGAGTCTCAAACTTTTTCTGATCTTTGGAAATCGGCCTCGAGTGTGTCTCATTTTAAAATCTGGAGATCAGTCTAATGTGAATAATTACAGACCTATATCTGTGCTAAATAATTTCTCAAAAGTATTTGAAATGGACATATATAACAGAATATTTCCGTCTATCCAACATTTAATTTCTGATTTTCAGCACGGTTTTATGTACAAAAGGTCTACAGTGACCAATTTGGCATTGCATACCCAATTTATGGCAGAAGTACTGGACGGAGGTGCACAGGTAGATGTGGTGTATACCGATTTTGCAAAGGCCTTTGATCGGATCAGTCATAATGTATTGCTAAGCAAACTCCACCTGTTCGGTTTTAATCATTCGGCCATTGCTCTTCTGAAGTCATATCTCACTAATAGACTACAATTTGATTCTTATAACGGTCACAAATCATTCGAATACCTGGCTTCATCTGGAGTCCCACACAGGGCTCGAACCTCTGTCCCTTACTATTTCTAATTTTTATTAATGATCTTCCTGTTAATATTAAATCTTCGAAACTTGTATTTGCCGCTGACGATAAGTTCTTTAGTAGTATTTCCTGTATTGAGGATTGTGAGGCTATGACCTAAATGAAGCTTGTTGAGGAGTGGTGTACGGTTAATAACTTGATGCTCAATACTAGCGAATGTAAGGTTGTCACGTTTACGCGTAAGAAAGTACCTCACTTATATACGTACTCCCTGAATGGCGTCTCGTTGTCTCGTTGCGATGCTGAGAAGGATCTGGGCATCACATTCAACCACCAGCTTATCTTTGCAAACCATATTTTCCAAAGTTTATGGCTTCCTTGTGCGAAACTGCGGATCCTTTACCAGTATTGATGCTTTCAAAATGTTGTATTTCTGCTATGTAAGATCTAAGCTTGAGTATGCGTCGGTTATATGGTGCCCTATATTTACAACTTTTTGCTGGAAAAGATTCAAAGTATTTTTTTTAAATATCTTTGTTTTAAAGGAGATGATTCGTATCCTGAAAGAGGTGTATCATATAGACTTATGTTCAATAGATTTAACGTCACTAGCCTTGCAGTCAGAAGAAAGTGTGCCTCGGTATCTCTACTATATAATATCGCGAATAATGGAATTGACTGTTCTGGCTTATTATAGAACAAATTAATTTTCTAGTACCTCGAGCTAATTCTAGAAATCAATATACCTACTTTTTATTATAGTACGGCAAGAACAAATTTATAATTGAAAAGCCCTCTGTATATTATGTGCGAACATTTTAATGCAATTTCTCATCTATGTGATATTTACGTTGATTCCTTGAAATCTATAATTATTGATGTACCTTGTAATTCTGTATATGCCACTCTTAGCTTATATTAAGGATGTCGTATTTTACTAAAAAGAAACGCCGCCAATGGAATCACTAGTTCCATATATCTCTTTTTAAATCCAATATTTAATAGTAAATTCAGGTGGCACACAAATCCCACAATATACCTACGTATTTTCACTTTTTAGACTTTTGTCCTTTCGTAGCCATTATCATCTTTTTCTGTAAAATAATTCCAAAATTGAATTTCTTAACCCAACAAACATAGAAGTGGCAAATCAACTAATCCGCTGACGAAAGAAGTTTATCAGAAAAAGTTACTTTGTTTCGACTTCTACCGGCGCTGTTTGAGCAAACCTCTTAGCTGGTTTTTCATAAAAACGCTAACTGTGTAAGTTATGGAAAACCCTGTAGATGCCTATTATTCATTATACCACGTCTATAAAGCCGCCATTATTCGCATTTATTGTTATTCGCATACCTACCTACCAAACGACCGAGTAGTGAAATATAACGACTTCCAACTCATAAACCATCGATGTTTGCGTGGAACAGTTTTTATCTTCGCTGCGATGCGAGAGGAATTTTAAAACATTCTGTTATAGGTAGGTACCCCTAACTTAACGATGTTACGACTAATGAAGACATTAAAAAATCAAATGATCCTTAAATTTAACTGAACGTATGCGGAACTTTACGTGCCCATATTTATCCATGATTTATTTAACGATTGTCCAACATCGCAGCTGGTGACGTTTATTGTTATTTTGAAATTGGTTTATATACGAAAGCCATAATAGCAGTAAGTAAGAATAATCTTAATATTAAACGAACTTGAACTGACCTAAGTGAAGTTCAATCTTGATTATATGAAGCAGAGTTGGGAAAGATCGCGCCAAAAAAGATCTAGATCATAGATCAGATCGTTTAAAAAAAAGATCTAAGATCGTTTAAAAATAGATCTTTTCATGCAAAAACGATCTTAGATCAAAGATCGTCTAAAATTGATCTATATAAAAAAGATCAATCGATCTAAGATCTTTTGAACGATCTAAGATCTTCTAAAGGATCTAAGATCTTCTAAACAATCTAAAATCTTCTAAACGATCTAAGATCCTCTAAATGATCTAAGATCTTTGAACAAAATTCATGATATTATATAGTTAATAGATATAGATGTCTATAAATACTTTTCCTAATTTTGACATAGTATAAAGTGACATCTTTCAAAACCTGAGCAAGTGATGATACATCCAATTTTACGTAACTAGTTGTGTAAAGTAAAATTTTTCGTAACTAGTTACGTAAAGTTACGACTCTAACTGAACTACCTATGGAGAATTAGACTTTTCTTGTAAAAACGTGTTCACCGATTTATTTATGCGATTTATAGTTTTATAACTTAAGTTATAAAATCCGGAATCTTGAGATTGGAATAACCAAGCAATGCGGCAATCGAATCTTTTGGACGAAAATCAAATGTATATTTATCGTTGTATATTTCGCACTGCAGAGGTTAGTATTGGCTTTCAATGAAAAATCGTGTATTTCGTTATGATTTCTTAAAATTTTAATTATTGATGTAGGTGTGGCTGCAATTTCGTAAGATCCGGTGGGTATTTCTAAAACTTTCAGTTCGTTTGCTTGATCTAATAAATAAAATTTCTTATTCCGTGCCTCAATATTCGGTATCGTATTATAATATAAAAAAAAAACAAGCAACGCTAAGCCCTATTGTAAATTAGGCTCTAAATAAATGGGATTATCGTAATCAACCGAGAGCACAGGGCTGTAGCCGTAAATAACAGTGACATGACTAACAGTTTCCAACTCGGTCAGCTCTTTTTATAAATAAATTCGAGACACAGATTTCCACAATTTATTTCATTACATTTTTGATATGCATTCGTTATTATATAAAATTTTAACTTTTTAAGTTCCTCCGGTGGATTTAAATTACCAAAACTATCAAAGTATTCAACAATATTATTATCTTTCTTATATGCTACCTAATGAAAAACGCGTGTCTGGTGTTGCTAGATTTCAGCAAGGCGTTTGATACAGTGGACTACGCCATTATTTTAAAAAAGCTTGAATAGGTCTGGATAGTTCTGCGTTGTTATTTTTTAGGAATTACTTAGAAAGTCGTTCCCAGCGGGTCACGCTGAGTAGTGGAAGTTCAGGTTTGGTTCAGTTGAGTTGCGGTGTCCCACAGGGCAGTATTTTGGGTCCTTTGCTGTTTTCTCTTTATACGGCGGATCTTCCCTTTTCTTTAGAGTATTGCTCCTCGCATCAATATGCAGATGACGCACAAATATATCTTTCTTTTGACTTCAATGACCACTTTTCCGCGATACTCAACTCAACAGTGATTTAGCTGCACTTAATTCCTATGCGGGTGCTCACCGATTATTGCTGAACGATAGTAAAACCCAGGTTCTCATAATGGGAAAAGACAGACTCTTATTGGAGACTGATGGACACTTTAACTTAGAACTCAATAATACCCAGTTAGGTAAAATAAAATCATGCAAAAATCTGGGTTTGGTGTTTGATAACGGTTTGCGTTTTGAGATGCCTGATGCACACGCGAAAACTTATAGGAAAATGTTTTGGTCTACTCGAATTATTTTACTTGCACAAAGATATTCTGAACCTCAACATTAAACTCAGATTGTGCGAGAGTAATATTCTTTCACATTTAAATTATTGCCTTCTTGTATACTGGCCCGCTTTGACTGCCAAGGAAAAACATTCTCTACGAATGGTCCAAAATGCGTGCATAAGATTTTCTTTTGGCATCAGAAAATTTGATCACATCTCCGATGCTTTTAAACGATCTGGATGGTTTAACCTGGAAGAAAGATTTTTCATTCAAATGGCTAAATTCGTGTATTCGCTTAGCGTTACCTCTCAGCCAGATTATTTGTACTCAAAGCTTATCAAAAATTCCGACCGCCATGCCCTCAATACCCGCAATAGCCCCACACCTTCTCTGTTCCTAAACATCGCACGAAGCAATTTGAAAAATCGTTTACTTACAACGCTATAAAAACGTTTAATGCCCTCCCACGACACTTTAGATCTGCGTCTAACCCGAGCGCCTTTGACAAGTTGATTAAAAAATATGTTGAATCTAACAGATTGCACTAAGTTTACTTTTTTCTTTTCTTTGTCTCTTAACGACTGACTTGACAGATATTGTATTTACGAGTACTGCTTATTTATTTATTTATTTATTTATTTATGTATTTATTTATTCATGCATTCATTCATTCATTCATTCATTCATTCATTCATTTATGCATTCATTCATTCATTCATTCATTCATCCATCCATCCATCCATCCATCCATCCATCCATCCATCCATCCATCCATCAATCCATCCATACATCCATTCATTCATTCATTCATTTATTTATTTATGGTGGTTATATAAAGCAGCTTTTAGTTGGATGTCGCCACCGTTCTTCAATTTATCTTTTAATTTTGGAAAGCAAACAATAAAGACAATTTATTATTATTATTATTATCTCGACTTAGCCAAAAGGCATTCGCACTCCCTCTACGGGGAACATTCACTCAGATCCCGGATATCCCGGATACCAAAAGGATCTGGCTCGGACGAGACCCTTGCCATGTTATCGGGCCTTAGGTGACATTGATGTTGTTGGATGATCCTGCATTCCCCATGAATTTCCTGACGGTTCGGGCTGTCGCAAGTAGTACCGCTTTCTGCATGGACCTGTAAAGACTATCAGTTAGACCCAGCTCCTTGATGTTTCTCAGCAAACTTTTTGGTATAACACCAGTTGTTGACATGACGATTGGAATCGTCTGGACGTTCGCCATTTCCCATTGCCTTCTAATTCGTTCTTCTAAATCTCTGTACTTCGCGATCTTCTCGACTTGCTTCACACGCAGGTTGTTGTTGTTCGGGATGGCCACATCAATCAGAGTTGTCTGCCTAGAAATTTTATCAACTATTATAAGGTCCGGTCTGTTATGGGCAACTCGTTGATCTGTCAGAACTGTACGATCCCAGTACATCTTGTAGTTGCTGTTCTCAAGAACAGGCTCAGGTGTGTAGTTGTAATATGGGACCCTCTCTGCCTGCACAAGCAGCAGCTTTTCCGCCAGTTCCTGGTGCAAGATCTTGGCAACCGAATCGTGTCGTTCCTTATATTCCGTCGATGCGAACATCTGACATCCTCCTGTTATGTGCTGGATTGTTTCTGAAGTTGGGCACCCGTATCTGCATCTGTCATCCACTACCGATGCATCTCCTACAATGAATTTTAGGTAGTTGCGAGTTGGTATAACCTGATCTTGTATGGCCAGTAGGAAGCCTTCCGTCTCGGGGAACATTCGTCCCGAGGTCAGCCAATAGTTCGACGCTAACTTGTCGACATGTTCCTGGTTAACCTCATTAGGATGCCTCCCGTGCAGCGGCTTCCCCAACCACCTCTGTAGTTTATCGTTGTCGGTTCGGTGGTGATTTTGACGCTCGTGTTCCGTCAGACGTAGCGGTGTTGAGACGTCTGCTCCGCATATAGCCCTATGTAGTGTGGAGCTGTTGGCCTGCCTGTAGAAATAATTACGCAGATTTAATATTTGTTGGTCCAATTGCTTGCTGAGATCTGCCAATCCTCTTCCTCCTAGTTGACGTGGCAGAGTTGTTCTTTCTACGGCGCTACGGGGATGATGTTTATGAGCTTTTGTCAGTAGTGTCCTAACTTTTCGTTGCAGGTTGTTGATGTCCGTGTTGGTCCAATTCACTATTCCGAACGAATAGCTGAGTACAGAGCACGCATACGTGTTCAGGGCCTTAAACAAATTCCTGCTGTTAAGATCAGTTCGCACTACTTGTCTTACTCTATTCATTCGTTAAATCAGTCTTCATTGTTCGATGGTCTATCCTTTGAGCTTGTTGCTCATTGCTTCGATCTCCTGGCCGTCCTGCATCTCGTGTGCGCTTTGTTCGAGCTTTCCCCGGATGATATTAAGGGTGCGGCACTTGTCCAGTCCAAACAGCATTCCGATGTCCCTGGAGAACTCCTCTACAATTTTAAGCATTTGCGTTAGTTGGTTTTTGGTTGCTGCGATCAGTTTTAAATCATCCATATATAATAGGTGATTCAACTTGATCGCTTCTGCGTTGTTGCTTTTGATAGCGAAGCCATATTTTGTAGAGTTCAACCGATGTGATAGAGGGTTCATCGCCATGCAGAACCACAGTGGACTGAGTGAATCTCCTTGGAAAATCCCTCTTCGGATGTTGATTGTGTCGGTCTCGATGTTACTGTCTGCGGTTCTGAGTTGTATCTTAGTGCGCCAGGTTGTCATAACGTGTTCTAAAAAGGAAACTGTATGATGATCTATTTTATACAGCTTTAAGATACCTGTGAGCCAGTCGTGAGGTACGGAATCAAATGCTTTTTTGTAGTCCACATAAGCCATGTGGAGGTTTCGTTGCTTGGAATGAGCCTGGTTGCAGATGACAGAGTCTATGATGAGTTGCTCTTTGCATCCCATTGCGCCCTTCGAGCAGCCCTTCTGCTGCATTGCAATGATGTTGTTCCGCTCGCAGTGAGCATATATTCGCTGCGTAAGGCAAGAGGTGATTATCTTGTACAGCGTAGGCAAGCAGGTTATTGGGCGGTACTTGGCAGGGTTATCCGTATTCCGCTGGTCTTTTGGTAACAGGTAGGTTGCACCCTGTGTAAGAAACAATGGCATTTTCAGAGGATCGAGCAAGACTTCATTAATTAAGGTAGTTATCTGTTCATGTGTGCACCACAACTTCTTAATCCAATAATTTTGGAGATGATCTGGACATGGTGCCTTCCAGTTGTGGGAATTCTTGATGACATCGGAGACCTCAGCGGTTGTGAATTGCTCGTGTTGCATCTGGCTATAGTTCCGGCCCATCTCGCGTTCTTCGCTGATCCAGCTTGCACTGACATTGTATGGACCTGGTGTGGCAAGTTGATTTCTCCAGAAACCGTCGACCTGTTCTCTGCTAGGGTAACTCGCATTTGTGGCATCGGCGCTAGAATTAAAAGCACGGTAGAAACCCTTTTCTGATCGTTCAAAGAGTTTGTTGTCTCGTTTCCTGTTGTTACTAGCCTTGTATCTCCTCAGACGCCCTGCGAAAACAGAAAGTTTTTGTTTTAATGTGTCAAGACATTGTTGAGCAGTGATGTTCGCGGGGTCATGCCGAGAATGCATTTGGGTGCGGCTCATTATTGCCTGCACCGCCCTCTGGATCCTTCTAGTTCTAACTCCTCTGATATATTCCGTCACTTGTCCTATGTCTTTACGGAGACTCTCGATCTTCCGATTTAGTCGCATTTCCCATTGAGCCATTCGTGGTTCTGGTCTTGCACGATTCAACTCTTGGGCCGTTCGGATCTTGGCACCCATTACAGTGGTGACCACCGTTGCGGCACAGTAGATTAACATGTGCATACGTTCTAATGTTGGTGTCACTGAAACATAGTTTGGTAAAATTCGTGTGTTCATAAGATCGAGCACGATCGCAAGTATTATTATTATTATTATTATTATGAGTTCCCCTGTGGTTTGCTTGGGAGTGTATCTCTCATAAATATACCTCTAAAATATGATAACTTCAATTTCCTTTCAACTTTCTCAAAGTCAATGTTATTTAATGATCTCTTAGGTAGCTTCATTGGGTGTTTTTTGTTTCTTTAAAGATAAACCGAAACCTCGCCTATTTTTTCACAAGTAAAGCCCCGATCCGATTTTGCTTTTATCGCCTTATTATGACTTTTTTGTTCTTCCAGCAATTGCGCTAGCACCGCCTGCCACCGATTCAAGAGTTCCCAGAGCATCTAGGATTTGAATCAATGGAAGAAACCCACCGCTTGCCTAAAACGAAATTATTCTCGGGATTCGCACTTTATTCTTTCCCAACCTTTTAACCGCTAAACGTGCTGCTTTAATAATTGCAGCTAGTGCGGTTTTCTTAATTCCTATTTCATTATGAAATTGGTTATAATTTTTTCAATGATTTTTCAACCTTTTTCACTATATCACGTCTGAAAGACCTACTTTTTTTTCAAACCCATAATCTAACTTGAGTTTAGCTTCCATTGTTGTAGTAACAAACCAAGCAGCTGCCTTTTCACCTAGTTTTGTGTCCTTAGACTTAACTCCTTGCCAAGCTTTATTTTATAATACTAGATCAGCTTTATGTCGATCCTCGAAAGAAGAAGATTTCGAATATTCTATGTCTGTTCCTTACACGTGGAGTCGAGAGGGTTTATGCGAGGCTCTCCCCTAGCTAATCTCTTGTTGGTAATTATTGAATATAGTGTATGCACCGCCCGATTTTCTTGAAATTTTGGCTACCCCCCTATTTTCGAGGTCCCTGAACACGAATCTGACCTCAGCTTCTTGAGGCCGGACGTAGTTTCCGAGAAAACGAATTTTCAAATTTCCTTTTGACACCACACTTTTCGCGGCGCTATTTGTGGCTTTTATCGGGATGAATTTTTACTGTGCGCAGCTCAAACTAATCACCACACTATTTTGCACCTTATGCAACATCGAAACTTCGCGAAAACCCGCGGGAAAACAGAAATTTTCCAAGATTTATACAATGTTTTGGGACATACTCATTTTCCCTCGACATTCGGCTGCGATTGCGCGGGAGAGACGGAGAGCGACAGCTGGCGCTGCTATACGGAGCCAACGATGTTGCGAGGTTAGAACTAGAGAAGTTATGAAAAAGTAAAAAAATTAAATTATGGAATATAGTGTATGCACCGCCCGATTTTCTTGAAATTTCGGCTACCCCCCTATTTTCGAAGTCCCTGAACACGAATCTGACCTCAACTTCTTGAGTCCGGACGTAGTTTCCGAGAAAATGAATTTTCAAATTTCCTTTTGACACCCCACTTTTCGCGGCGATATTTGGTTATAATCGAGATGAATTTAGCTCAAACTGGTCACCACCCTATTTTGCACCTTCTGCAGCATCGAAAGTTCGCGCAAAGCTGCGGAAAAACCGAAATTTCCGGATTATAACCACAAATATCGCCGTGAAAAGTGGGGTGTTAAAAGGAAATTTGAAAATGTATTTTCTCGGAAACTATGTCCGACCTCAAAACACTGAGGTCAGATTCGTGTTCGGGGACCTCGAAAATAGGAGGGTAGCCAAAAGGTTGGGCCCACACTTTCTCGTGGTCTTTGCCGAACAATAACATTTTCTCTTTGGAAGTGGATAGAGATTCGCAAACAGATTTAAGAGCATTTACCCATATTATGCTAGATTGTGGACTTCTATCAACACCAATTTAAATAATGTTATTGACAAAGCTGGGCCCTAATAAATTTAATGTTTAATTTTTAACATTTTTATTCACTCCTGTGGATTATGAGAGCAAGCGCTCCAGTTTTCTGCTCTTAATATCGATGGCACTTTAAGTCAACGCCCCTCCCACTAGTCCCACTCAAACGTCAAGCGTCAAGCAAAATACCGGACAGAGCAACCGCGTGAAAAACATTGTATAAATCTTGGAAAATTTCTGTTTTCCCGCGGGTTTTCGCGAAGTTTCGATGTTGCAGAAGGTGCAAAATAGTGTGGTGATTAGTTTGAGCTGCGCACAGTAAAAATTCATCCCGATAAGAGCCACAAATAGCGCCGCGAAAAGTGGGGTGTCAAAAGGAAATTTGAAAATTCATTTTCTCGGAAACTACGTCCGGCCTCAAGAAGCTGAGGTCAGATTCGTGTTCAGGGACCTCGAAAATAGGGGGGTAGCCAAAATTTCAAGAAAATCGGGCGGTGCATACACTATATTCAATAATTACCCTCTTGGTTAGTTGGTTCTAGGGCCACAATATTGGTACCCTGGAAGGTGCAATTCAACTGTTAGTTTATTAATAAGGATATTAACTCCTGTGAATGATAACATCAGACTGAATATAACTTTTTATATAAAAACGTATTTATAAGTATAGTATCTTCAATTTAAAACCAACTACCAGTAGTATAAACAGCTTAAAATAAATGTATGTTAATTTTATAATTATAATCATATGGAGCATGACACCAGTTGGTTTCTATAAACAGCTAAATCACTAGATTGTGTGCTGACAAAGATTTTCAATTCTTTTTTCAAAATGCCTTGCATTGAGGCAAATCGAATCGATTCTAATTCAAACTTTTTCCTAGAAACTACGTGAAGTGCTACGACTTTCTGGCAGAATTCACATTTTAGAAAAAATTGTTAGGTAATAAAACCCAAATTACAACAAAGCTATTTATTCACCACGAAAAAGTACACGTCAAGTTTCTATTATTGCCTTGTGGTTTTTCCCCGTGTCCAGTTATCCTTTGTAAACCATCGAGTATTTTTGCCCGGCAGGAAAATGACACTCTCCTTCACTTCCAACAAAATGGTATCTCTGAACTTCGTTTTCATCGGCATGTCTTCAGCCAATTCCGCTAAATTAACCCTTGTTTTCTGAGACAAGCAAGCAAATTTGTTGATAATTTTCAAATCCATCTCAAATTCTTTGCTGCAAGCCATCTTCACCCGTCGCTTAGCTACTAAACTCCCAACCGTAGCAAATGATCTATTGTCAAAGCTCGGGAGAGGGGAGCCTTCGCGGGTTTCGCGAAATTAACCTTCAAGCTGGGAGCTTGAACCTTTCCAGCCATGCGGATCCAAAAATCCCAGAAATCCATGCGGTTTGACCTTGAATCCATTCCCAGAAATCCGGGGATCTTGACCTTGAAAAAATCGCGCGAAACGGCCGCCATTGTGGACTAGAACCCGCTTTGCCTTATACTACTTACTCTACTCGTTTTTTTTGTCTTTCACCCCTTTTATTTCTCTTACCTTGGGACACACTGTTTATATTCTTTTTCCTGCTCCCTCCTCTGTACACTTTACTTACTCGCCAGCACAGCATGCCCGAAAGTCTAATTCAAATGTTCGAGGTGCCCTGTTCGTTTGGTTGTTATTTACAAAACGTGTTGTTGGGTATAGTGTGTACGGATTTATACCGTTGACCTTTCTGAAATAAATCAACTACCTGATAATACCCTATTGTGTATAGGTATAATATATTACTGGGGTGCAGGGTCGGCTTAAACATTATTGAGATATTATTTATTTATTTTTATTTTAAAATAAGTAGACATTCTAAACTAAATGAAAATACAAAACAATGAATAATAATATTTACCTACCTGTCGTGGTCTGCACACCTCCGAAAGACCCATACATAATTTCCATTAGATATTGGAAACTAGTTTGGTGTTGCCAATTACCAAGGCATTTTGTCCCATATGCCACGAGCCATTTCTTTTAAAATTATAATGGGGACACTAAATATTCATTTTGTTTAATCATCGTTTGGCTATAGACGTAAGCACACGAGGATTGAAACTCACGATTCGATCCTTTTTGATTTCTATATATTAGAAGATGCTCGGTGATGAATCAAACGAGTTTCTTGGCTCCCCGTATGTATGCTTCTTCTGTTTTTTTTCCACCGCGCCGCGCCGCCTTGCCGAGTTCTTTATCGACCGGTCGATATATACACACTCACATTGCTTTGGTTTTGGCAGTACCAGCTAGATGGCGTTGGATGGTAAATGCTCACCGCATTATGCTCCTATTCCACTTAGAAAACGTATCTGCGGGTCGCTACGTCTACCTGTCGTGGTCTGCACACCTCCGAAAGACCCATACATAATTTCCATTAGATATTGGAAACTAGTTTGGTGTTGCCAATTACCAAGGCATTTTGTCCCATCCATATGCCACGAGCCATTTCTTTTAAAATAATATTTTATTAAATATATTAAATTATACAGGTACTATATAGAATTTAATAAAATACATACTTAAATTTACACATTTAGATTAAAACACAGCACAATGTAAAAGTTTTACAAATTGACTTGTCGGTATGAAGACATAATACATAATTAAATTTGGAAACCCAATTGTTCCTTACTCCATTAGTTCTGTGTCACTATTACTATTATCCCCATCTAAACCTAAACTTATTATCAGTGGTTGAACAGTTGAACATTTGTACGCATACACATATAATAATTTTCCACCTTAATTACATGTTGTATACAGTTTTTCCAAATGTCCGCAGAGATGTTACTTACTTTTTTTTTTATTAATTCTACTACAGATATATTTAATGTGGGAGAAATATTATTTCTTCTAATATTTGATTTTAAGACTTCCAAAAGATCCTGTTTTTTTGTATGTTTCTTCAAAATAAATATCATTTTCTATCATGAAATGTTGAATCTCCGCTTTAGTACTGCTACAATTGGGGATTGTTTTTAGTTGCCTGCTATGATAACGCCCATTGTCCATTACAATAACGCTATTTTTTTGTATATTTTTCAAAAGATTCAGTTTTGCGTCAGTGGCTTGGTGGTAATCTTAGGAAGAGACTGCTATGTTTTTAGCTGAAAGCAAAAGACAGTTCGGAACAAACCCATTTTCTGAACCTGCATGAATTATCGTAATTCTTTTGCCTTTATTTGAAGGGGCCCTGGTTTGACAATTTTGTGAAAAATCAACCCATCCTTTTTTTGCAGTGTCATGGGTATCAAACCATGTTTCGTCAATGTAGATAATTGGGCGATTTTCTGCTCTATATTATGTAATAGCTGTTAGATATTGATGACGCCATTCTCGTAAACTTCGAGATTCCATTAAAGTTTGTCTTTTATTAATTGTGCGATATTTAAATCCCATTTTGAGCAGCATTTTTCTAAGGGTCGTAATACCACAAGAAATGTTTGTTTCGTCGCTGATCAGCCTCTTCTTTAGGGAAACCAAGGCGGGTACAGATTGTTCTTCATACATTTGGTAAAAATCCACATCATACTCGTCAATCCTTCTAATTGTGCCGGAGTCACTGCGCTTTTTTTGGGAATAATAGGTTTTACCGAAGTTAGAGGAGTATTTGTTTAATTATTTCTTTAGCATCAAGAGATAAATGCTTTCTTCTGAACATGACACTAGATGACCCACTATCAGCACAAAGCACAATCACCAGAACGCCACACTATAACACTAAGACAAGACTAATACAACGCTAATACAATTAGCTATATTTATAAGTATAAAAAAATACCTGCTTAAAATTGTATTTATATTGCAGGTATATACCTAATCCGACCCTGTACGAAATTCGAGGCATTTTATGGTCAAAGGGATAATGACCGTTTTATGGTAGGCAAAAGATCAACGGTAGATCGGCTTACAAAGGGCACCTTTTTTATATTTTACTGTCGCTGCAATTTCACTGATTACCATTTTTAGTAATTGAAAATGACGAAACTAGCGATTTCTTTAGAGAATTTTAAATACACAAAGACCTGCTTTGAAACTACATATTCATAGTGAAATATGGCCTTAAATGCAGCTTTTTCAATCGAAACTGGGCAACCAAAGGGTCTTTTCTGATTACAGGCTACAACCGACGGAAATACGGGCGAGGCTCGGCGAATACAATTTCAAGACTGCCAACGAAACAAGATTCCGGGATTTCGCAGTTGCTCAAATTATCGAACATCAGCAATTCAGTTTGGCAACCTACGCGAATGACATCGCTATCGTGAAGCTCGTGCAGCCGACCATGTTCAACAGTTACATTTGGCCCATTTGCCTGCCCTCGTTCGAAGATGACTTCGAAAGTGAGTTGCGAATGTTTATGTTTTGTAATTCTCTCCTCACCATTATGAAAGGGGAGACGGAGCTTTGTACTTAAAACATATTATGGCGGCTGTAGGGAGTGCTTTCGCTAGTCATGCGACTATTTTGTGTTTTTTTTGTATCAGCACCATTAGTTTCTGAAATATTCTTATGTACTTAGCGAGTTCATTGGCTAGCTCTAAAGAACTGTTCACTTCTCATTTATTTTTTACTTTTCACAGAGTATATTAGCGAATGTGCCTCTCCATACTTTGCATATAAGAAAATTTCATTTTATTATACAGGGTGCTCGTAGTGGAACAACAAACTGTGCAACTTTTAGTAGACCATAACAGTTTTGTTTTAATGGAACACCCGATACCTTTTAACTTTATTATAATATCAAACGATATTTACAAAGTTGTGGTATTTAGTATTCAACGAATCTAAAAAATAAAAGGTTTTTCTTGCAATCAACCATTTCTTCAAGTCCAAAATTCATTATTAAGCAAAAAGGTTTAAACGCTTGCCGTACAATAGAATTGCACAATATAGTAACGAGGCTGTTATCTAACGAAGTTTCGTGACTGCACTGCACCGACAGCCGCCACCTATGATATTGTTAAAAATTGTTATATCTAGTAGCTGGAACAAATTATATGTGATATTATGTGTGGAATATGGAGACAGAATAAACGGAATTTAATCAATTGCGAGTGAGGTAGAAAATTCGCACATGAGCAGAATTATTTGCGGGGAGAGTTAGACAGACCTCAATATTATCCATAATTTTAAGACTTCACGAGTACCATCCGTATCACATCACGGTTAAAGCAAGAAATATATTTGTTGAATACTAAATACCACAACTTTGTAAAATATTGCTTGACAATTACACCAGAAACTGGTTTAATAACATAAAACTATCGAAATTAAGCCCATACAAATTAGTATAATTTTAAAGCTAGTAATATGCCCATTCCAATAAAGTTATAAAATACTGGATGTTCCATTTAAATATAACTGATAACTGACCTCTGCATCTGTTTTTTTTTCCATAAAAGTTGACAAAACTCGGCAACCCAACATGCAAATTCAAAAATTTTGTACCATTTTATTATAAAAGATTTAGGGTGCTCCTTAAAAAAAATCGCGTACTTGAATCACTCTGTATAGCAAAAAATATTTTTAGATGGTGCGCTGTGATGTATACCTACCAATCTTGGCCCACTTTGTTTTTCTATCTCTTGCTATAGACCGATGACACACTAATGATTCACCCTGTACATACTTAGCAGTTTTTCAGATTTGAATTGTTCAAGACGGTAGACTATCAAAGCACTGTTAATGTATAAAAGTATTAGGTTCCGCAAGGCAGTATGACCCTCCTCTAACAATCCAACCGAAATGGCTATTACAAAAGTGTAACTTGGAGGTACAAAGATCCAGCAGGGCTGCAACCTAGTATCGAGCTGATAGGTTGCGAGAAACGTGGTTAATTTTTTTTTATCGAGCTGGGAATTCATTATATCATGTTTCGTCGCATTTTTTTTATTTGTCAACAGATTTTCGTTATTAGCCTCGTCCAAAAGTCAAATAAAGAACCTTCCTTGGGCCATATTTCCTTGGTTGAAGTACACAGTGCTAAGATTAAACAAACAAATCTTAATGAAAGTACTTAACAGTGTAATATCTTGGATATTATTTACAGAAATGATACGACTCAATGTGGTTTTATTCTCGTTCGTATATATGTTACAGACCGTATATGTAAAACAGGCCGTATACAAAAGGACTAGTCCATATGTAAACGGACTGAAGATATTAATATTAGTCCATATGTATAAGAAGCTTGTCCTTCAACAAACGGTCTAGTCGGTTTGCAAAATGACTAGTCCTATTATATACGGTCTATCTGCAACTGGACCATATATCACAAAGACAGAATGTAAGCGCAATGTTTTCCGGTTTTCTGGTAAATATTTATTAAGTATAATAAAAGGGGTCCGCCACTCCGAATAATACAAATACCCTTATCTACGAATTGCCAAATATAAAATCTGCTAAAATCTGTCTGGTGCTTAGTGAAAAAAATATCACGTGACGTCGCAGAATTGATTGTATAAAAATTGAAAATTGCGTGATTCGTCCTAATAATACGCAAATTTTTAAGCTAAAACGGAGCTACCAACGCAAGGAAGGACGGCATACTAAACTCCCTAATCTCAAAATGGTCCGTAACTTGTAAGAAAAAATAAATCGAAAATTTGATTAAAAAAAAAATAGCTCTTTTACTAGTGTTGAATTAAGTATAAATTAATTTCAGAAAAATTGATCTAAAGTTAATTGACGCTGTCTGCTACAGACACAAAACCGGCCGGCAAAAGCTGTAAAAATTGGTCAAAATATGCAGGAAAGATAAAAAACATTGCACATAATAGGTTAATACAAAAAAACACAAATCTTAATTCGCAGTAACACAGTGTAGAAAAGTACCTACTTTACAATAGAAGTGAATATTTTTCGTAATAATTACCTCTATACGAGTTTAAAAGAGAAACTAAAGGCGCTTCAAATATTAGTGTAGATCAGTTTTTAGGGGCCCCTTCCGGAGCTGCCCCCCCCCCCCCGCACGGCGGGCTCTGCGGGCGCCTTATCGCCGCCAGTGTCTAGTCCGTATATGAAATGCCATGTCATTTACATACGGTCTGCGCCATTTAGGCCGTATAGATACAGCCTAGACCGTATACATACGGTCTGTTTTCATATACGGGCAGTAACATATGTAAAAAACTAAACCGTAGTAAAAACAGTACTATACAGATTGTTTCTATTTACTATGTACTAATTTACTTAATACTAATGAATGCATATATACAACACTTTCCCCCCTTAAACTGGTTAATACATAATATTTATAAAAAAATGGACAATGTTTAATTATTTACAGATTTATTATCTCGCGATCGGCCTTAAATCAAAAGTGGAGAACTTTATGAAGGTTCTAAGGGTAAAATAATAAAACTGTCATAAAACATTTTTATTAAAGCCGTTCATAAAGCTGATATAAAACCTTCATTAAACTGCCAAACCTTCAAGGTATCTATAAAGCCGTTCATAAAGCTGATATAAAACCTTCATTAAACTGAGTAGGCACTAAGACTAAATGGTCTAGAATTGGCAGTGTAATTCCTTTTGGTTTTATAGTGGATTTGAGAAATCCAGGGAGCTAGTTAATTTGCTTTAAGCTTTCCACAAAGAAAATTTATTTATCTTCTATGCATATTTCTGCGTGTCTTCAGACATTACATATTTAAAAGCGTGTATTATTAGGAATGGCGTCCCAACTTGTGGCTCTAAGCGCGAAATATACCTACCTACGCGTGATCCGTAACTCAAATACGCAAACGAAGAAAAGTTTTCTGATGCAATTGCACAAAATACGCACTGAAATATACGCCCCAGAAATACATTAGATTTATACAATCTATATATATAATCAAAATTATTATAAATTTTTCAACGCTTTCCCATTTACGGCGACTTGGTTAATTTCATTCCTCCATATAAACGCGATATTCATTTTGTTCATTCATTCATTCATTTTAAAAATTATTAATTTTTGGTTATGTGACATAAAAATTTTATCTTTGGTTGACATGCAATATGACAAATCACGCATATAACCAAACAAAAAATATGTCCGCTTTCACAATAAATCTATTAGGCAGGGATAAATGATGTTCTAAAACCAAATTAACTTGTGTGCATAACTAGATCCACTTCAAAACAAATTGCCTTCCATAAGTTATTCAAAAGGCCAACTTTCATTTGTTCAAGAGTATTTAGTCCTGTTTTAGATCTTCAGAATCTTTTGGCTTTGTATAAGCACATCACAGTAAGGGCAGAATGTAAAGGCGAAGTTGACAATAAATCATCAAAGAGAGAGCGCTATATCTATAATTGCTTTAGTTGCACTCGCACAATTACACTCATGTCTCCTCCTCCAATTTGTATTCGACGTACGTCATAAAGTTCGCTAAGCACCTTTCATGAAAGGAAGAGAGATAGAAAACCTAGTACTTGTCTTGTATTACTAGTTGATTGTTTAAGGCAGGCAGGGTCGGCCTAGAATAAATTATTGCTTTACTACCTGATGTGAACCGACGGATTAAAAATTTGTACTTAGGTACCTGTTGTAATTTCATTTGTAATTTTTGAAGATTAATTCGGTAATTTAGACTGGCAATTAAAAGATAATGATCCTGAAATTCAAAGTAGGTCTTAGGTATTTAAATAATTATTGTAATGGTTAGGCAAAAAATATATATATTTATATTTTTAGTTACAAATTAAATATCAACATAAAAATAAACTTTACATAGTCAGAAGTCAGTATATACATAATAAATAAATAATAATAATATACATTTAATTCGTTATGAATCGTCATTTAAATTAATAATGATTGGGTCTATGTCAACGTCCAATATCTTTTCTTTTTCCCAATAATCCTTAATAACGTTCTCGGTGTGTTTTATACAACTGGGCCAGTTTTCTTTAGTGACTTCCTAGAGAGCTTCTTTCCAAATAGACATTACCGTGTTATCATCATGCATTGCTTCAGATACAGTTTTCTTATTAGAAAAAGTTTTGCATTGGGGCCATATCAATTCTATTGCATTAAATATACAATGATATGGGGGTGTTCTCTTTTCTTTCTTGGAAATATTTCACCACATTTAATATTAATTTTCTACTTTGGGCACTGAATACTTCACGCTGCATTGTTATTACAGGAAGTCTACCACCAAAATAAACCAAATATTTAATTACTGCCCTGTTTTATAGGCGTACTCGCATTTAAATATATTTTCTTTATTAACATAATGTATCAGACAAGGACAGAGCAATGAAAAGTTGGTCTTGCGGTTCTTTAAGCCGAACCCCTCGCTCCAAAACATAAGGGAGAGCAGGTAGGAAAATCATAGCCCATCTCTCTCGATTTTATGGCCGACTTCGCCTTTACCTACCTTCTGCCCTTACTTATAAATAGTTTTATAGGGCCCTTGACTCGTGTGTTCTGAGTGGCCGCATTCCCATTTATAAATTCTAATCTAATAAAAGGTAGGTAAGACCGATAACCTCAAATTATTGTGTTGCAATATGTTTTTCGTTCTTCCCGAGGTTCTTCCATTTCCGGTGAAACGTCCCACTTTTCTTCACACGCATCCAGTTATCCAAAAAAGTGGATATAATAATAATAATTATTAAAATGCACTCACACTAGCTGATCGTCATGTATGCGCTACGCTACTGACACTCATCAGTGGTGTGTCTATGGTCAAGATGGCGTTAATATTTATTTCAAGATCAAAAGGTTTTAATCCACCTTCTTGCTAACACAATAGCTTTATTAAGGAAAGTTTATATTTCAATTTCACCTAATAATGCTTTCCGCTTCTCATTAAAGACAAACATAAAGCCTCACGTGATTTTATAGAAGACTACAAGGACGCTATAAAACCAGTCATTAAAGCAATAATGCTTATTTCCGTCCTAATAAAACAGTGTTTCATTTAACACTCCCTTAAGATCAAGTGGCTTTATAAAGCTCTTATTACCAGTACCAGGTAAAGCATCTATAAGGGAATGAACACTTCAAGATAAAAAAGCTCTATAATATAGTTCTAGAGGGCTGCTATAAAACTTTATCATAAAACCATTTCGCCTCAAGTAAAGTTTGCATTTATCAGAGCCTTTTTAAAGCTCTTTGGCTTTTCTAAGTAGCCAGAAAACTCTTATAAAACATACTAGAGGCCAATTGGAATTTAAAATGTTACTTGGGCAAGGTGTTAAAGATCTTCTGGATAAAGGTTTGAGTTGATTAGAATGACGTCGTGTCGTTTTGCCCACTTTCGTAACAATACCCTTACCCTCCTTACCTGCATTAATCCCCTCTGACCAAACAGGATTTTCTGGATTCTTAAAATCTTTAAGTAAAATATCTTCACCTATTTCAAAACTTTTTGGGCTACCCCCCTAATATTCTCTTTGTTTGTCTGCTTTATCATGTACCATTTGCTTCGAGTTCGGCAATAACAAATCTAACTTACAGCGTAAATTTCTTTGAAACATTTTTTGCCGGACTTTCCCCCGTTGTGCAATGAGGGGTGTTTCTATAATCAAACAAAAATTGTGTAAGGAATTCATTCTGGTTTTATTATCAAAAACTGCCTTATTTAATGCTATTTTAAACGTTTTGATTGAATTTTCAGCTTGCCCGTTACTTGCAGGGTATTTTGCGGTGGAAAATAATTGACGAATACCGTGTTGTGGTAAAAAGTTTTGAAATTCAGCAGAAGTAAATGGAGGTCCATTATCCGATACCTCCTATTTTAGTAGGTAATCCAAATCTTGCAAATCATTTTTTTAAAATATTTATATATGTTTTGCATCACTCTGATTACATTTAAATACTTCAGGCCAATTAGAATAAAAAATGAATCGACAATGATCAAATTATTATTACCAAAAATAGGACCTGCAATCTACTCCAGGTAGTGTCTTCATAAGGCTACGGCCCCAATTCTGTTTTCTGTGGATTGTTAGGAAAATTATTACATGTTTTACACGATTTGCACATTTGCTCATCGCCTTACATTTACCAATTCCCATTTCCCATATTATGCGAAAAGTGAATTTGTTATAGTAGAAAAATTGGCAATTTTTACCACTACTCGGTATCCCCATAAGATACAACCATGCTCTAAATGTAGTACCTATATTTTAAATTCGCCTAAAATTTCGGATCTTTCTGGCCACCCATGTAATAAATATCCATATACCTTGTTTAAAATAGGATCATTTTTGTATAATTAGCTATTTTTATGTAGTCAATTGGTAAATTTTCCTCAAGTACAAAATGTGTGAATCGTCAAAAGAAGTTTTTTTTGTTTATCTTTTAAAGAATGTTTTGATAATGCATCTGTATGATTTAACATATTTGATTTCATAACTATACGTACTGAGAATGATGCTCCATATTTGTAACCTATTAGCTGCATATATGGGTATATCTACCTTTTTTGCTTCAAAAAATATTGACTAATGATTTATGATCACATAAAAGTGTAAAAAATCTTCTGTATAAATAATAATCGTGAAATTTTTGAGACAGAATATAATGGCAGTTACCTTTTTATCTAATAGGCTATAAGCTTTTTCTGCATCGGAGAGTGTACAGGATGCAAACGCTATGAACGTGCATCACCATTGGGGTAGATGTGAGAAATAACTCCACCAAACTTTTTCAAGTTGCCTGGAAAATTAATAAATTCTTAACTGTAAATGAACTAAACCTTGAACTTGTAACTCAAAAAATATCTTCAACAAATTTGTTTCCTGAGCTTTCGGAGAATAAATCTTCATCCTTTCTCAAAGATCATGTCATGTCAAAGTGAAATGACAGATTAATAAATTTCAGGTTAAAATGTCATGACAACAGAAACAATAGCCTAGCCACATGTCTGATATTGTACCCTGTGTTCTACCTGTGTTCTACCTAATTCATAGATACATAAATACATAATAACTATTTCTCTTTGAATAAGTGGCAATAATATTTTACTGAATTACACTGAACATTCAGCAACACAGTTGTGTGGATTTCCTAGAATATATGATGATTCTTTAATTTTTCGTCTGTTTCCTACTTCTTTGAGAATTGGTTTGGACTATCCCACAAAATCCTATGATTGTTATTCAAAGAGTGTTCACATATTTTCGACTTCGAAATTTGATTTTGCCAGATATAATTTTTATGTTCTTTTAAACGAACGTTAAATGGCCTACAAGTCTCCCCAACATAGAACTTTCCACATTCGCAAGGAATTTTATAAATGCAATTTTTTGAACTTTGTACCTCATTAAATGGTTTCGTTTTAACTAGCATCGATATCTTAATGTATTTTTGGTTTTAAATACCGTTCTGGCATTAAAACGATTGCCTATGCGTTTTAGCTTATCTGAAAGTCCAGGAATATAAGGAATAGTTAAATTTACTGGTCGGTCCGCCAGATTTATTTCTCTAATTCTATTAGTATTGTTATTTTGTTGGCAATCCTGAAAAACTTGCTTAATAAATTGAGTAGGATAACTATTTATGTACCAAGGCACTAAAGTTCAACTTTTTATTACTCATGTGGAATTTAGTTGCCGAGGCAAATAAACCACATGAGTCATAAAAATTACTTCAGTGCCGAGGTATATATTATATATTTTTTGAAATCGGAAAAAAGTTTTATTAGGCAAAAAACTATCATAATGGATAACCCGTCCACGAACCGACTACGCGCGGCGTTGCTCGACTTTGACGATCGCTCTACCTAGGTC
This sequence comes from Pseudeuparius sepicola, assembly GCA_963920635.1. NCBI lineage: Eukaryota > Metazoa > Arthropoda > Insecta > Coleoptera > Anthribidae > Pseudeuparius > Pseudeuparius sepicola. The sequence goes on from OY987305.1 coordinate 18,677,329, forward strand.
AAGATGACGAGGCACGGCGCTTCCCAACAGAAACTCCAAACTGCTGCCTGTTGTGCAGCCTCCATGAAAAATAGATTGATATTCAAACCTACTAAAATATTTATACTGAAATATTGCGCTGCTATAGGTAACATGGAATCCTTTCGAAACAATTGAATGGTCAACAAAATTCACCGTGTTGGTGTGCAAAGATTCAATACAAAAATGTACAGGGTGGGCCAAATTTGACACTTTTAAAGGAAAACTTCTATTTTTAGCGGAGATAGACGAAAACTGATATCGGTGTCTGAGGCTCATTTTTTTTATGATAAACTTAATGGCGACAACCGCAAATCGATATCTGTCACCGTTCTTGAGTTACAGGGCACTATTCGAAAATGTGCGTTTTGGAAAAGTGGCCGTAACTTTTTTCAGGTTGAAAATTTTGTCTTTCTGTAAAAATATTTCTAAAGCACTTTTTTACGTAGAACCCAATGCTTCCACTACATTTTTTTTTCAAGTCAATGGTTTAAGAGTTACTGATCAAAATTATTAAAGCTATTAGTAATTGATAACTACTTAAGTAAATTATTAAGTGTTCTATATTTTTGGAATGGGAATTTTCATCAGTAACCATTGACTTGAAGCAGCAAGTTTATCATAAAAAATGAGCCTCTGACACCGATATCAGTATTTGTCTATCTCCGATAAAAAATATGAGTTTCCCTTTAAAAGTGTCTAATTTGGCCCACCCTGTACAGGGTTTTTTCTCTGGGCAATCTCAAAATGCTGAATTTTTATGAATCTTTATACAGGCAGTGGCGGATTCAGGGGGGGTTAAATCTTTCTTAATAAATAAATAAATATTCTTATATGTATCTATATTAAAATCAGATAATATAGAATCTAGTGTCTATAGAAAACCAATATATATTAATGGATATCACCATTTTAACTCCAATCATCATATTAATGTTATTCGGAAGAAATCTGGTACATAAATAACTATTCTTAGATGTTTGCATACTGAAATCAGATAGTATATAAACTAGTGTCTATAGAGAACCAAAACATATTAATGGATATCTCCATTTTAACTCCAATCAGTGGCGCAACGAAAGGGGCTGCAGCCCCCCCCCCCCGATCTCGTAATAACCAAGCGCAAAAGCGCTAAACAATGCTAGATAAAAACAATGCTACAGGATCGTTTCTTACAAGACCTAATGAATTGTATTTTGTTTAACCTGTATAATTTAAGTTTATGTTACGTTAGTACATTAGTTGACATTTCATGAATAATTATAGTTGTCTGGCCGGCAGTCGGTACAGAACAGAAACAGAAGTCACACGCACACGCGCTTCGCGCCGCAACCAAGCCTGCGCTGAACTTAAAACTAATCTGATCATCTGATCTGAATTATATGCGCCTGGTCTTCTTCTGTTTTCTACTGTCCTTCATATACGGCTGGGCGGTAGATAAGGGGGGGTTGGGTGTTCCCCCTCCCATTGATAAAAAGAGAAGAGGAAACAGATCATAGTAAAAAAATTTGCCCGCTGCGCATTTTAATAAGCGAACACCTTCTTTTAATTCCTGTTTCTAAAAATCTCTATTAAAAAATTCTATAGGTAGATACCTATCTATATTCTACATTTGGCCCTTTGAGAGGGAATGTTAATTTCTAGGATGTCGCAAAAAATTTATAAGCACTAACTTATATTTTTATTTCCACATCACTCAAGGAGTTATCTCTTGGGCTTTTATGGAAAAAAAGAGTACCTACCTACTTCTTACAGTTACTACATACTTAAATTATTATTATGGTTCCACAGTTAACAAATCAGTTGACTTGCGTAATATTTTTTGATAGGTTACTTAAAATTTTTTAGTCCATTTAAACTGTTTGACTTTGACAATTTTCGGCAACGGCGCAATTTTTAACAATAAAAAAATAACTTCTTTTTTATTTGTGAACCCCTCCCATTGACAAAGTCTATCTACGGCCCTGTAGGTATAGGTGTGCTGTACTTATCACTACAAACCAATTGATATTGAAAAGCTAGGTACCTAATTACCTTGTTCCCTCAAAAAAAGCCGCAGACTAAAACTATATACCTAAATGTTTAGTTTTCAATTTAAGGTTTTACAACGTTGTTCACTTTTATTATTATTATTATTAAGTAATTGTACACAAAAGTAATAGTAGCATTGTCAACCAGTCCCCCCTGACAATAACTTCTGGTTGCGCCACTAACTCCAATCATCATATTAGTATTAAAAAAGGAGTAATTAAATTTTTTTATGACAGATCTAAAACAATTTGTTCTAAAAATTTGAGTAGGAAATTAAACATATAAAACATGCCCTTAAGAAGAATAGTTATCCTATAGAATTTGTTGAGATGCTAACACGTACAGGCAATCTTTTTAATGTCAGAACAATATTGAAAACCAAAAATACACTAAGATCGATGCTAGTTATAACGAAACCATTTAATGAGGTACAAAGTTCAAAAAATTGCATCTATGTAGGTAAGTAATTCTTTGTGAATGTGGAAAGTTGGGAGATTTAACGTTCGTATAAAAATACATATTCTTTGTTTTCAGTAGTAAGCACTCTGAATATTTTCGGATATTTTAAAAGATCTAATTTTTTTATTTTAATGATATAATATAACGTGTTAAAATTTGCAAAATATGTGTACTTAAATTTACAAAAAGAAAAATTATTTGAAAGATCGCAGTTAGCCATGAAATTAAGGCGGATTTTTTATAGTTGTGCTAGATTATTTAATTACCTATTTATATAAAATAATAAAAAAATGGCAATAAATATTAAATATTAAAAAAAAATTGTTAGGTATAGATACCACGAATAGACGAAAAAGTAAAAATAAAAAGGTAGGAATAAGTATCTCTTGGAGATAATCTAGCATATAACTATCAACAATCCTCCTTAATTGCATGGCTAATTGCCATTAAATTCAATTTTTCAATTGAAATTGGTTTATTTCGAAATTAAAAGATTTTACAATATAGACTTACAGCTAAACCTTAAAAAATAAACAGTGTCACTGAAGCAAAAAAATTTTTGCTTCTTAGTTGTTAGTTATTAGACAAGAAAGTAAAATTCATAATTTACCGAATAGAGTCATTATCGATCGTTTCCACTTTTGGATAAATTGTTACTTGTGGATAAATGGTCACTTTAGGGTAGATTATCATTTTTGGGTAATTTGTCACTTTTGGGTTTATTGTCACTTTTGAGTAAATTGTCGACCTACTAAAACTACCTATTTCAGCTGAAAATTTGTACACATTATTAGGTTCCAGTCTACATAATTACTTTAAAGAGGTTCTGTACTGTAGTTCTATCTTGTGTATAAAGCCATTTCTTGAATTTAATTTAACTTAAAGTTAATTTAAGTTCCTTCAAATGTTTTTTTTGTAAATTTAAGTCGACATATCTATCCTAAGTTCCCCAATGCTATATTTTGTTTCTTTGATAGATAAGACTGCAGTCGTTGCTGGCTGGGGACAAATATATTATGGAGGTCCTACCAGCGAAGTGTTACTGCAGATCGAAGTTCCAGTATGGCCACTTCAAAAATGTATCGACTCTTTCATTCAACGCATTACTGAAGATAATATTTGCGCTGCAGCTTACGAGGGAGGAAAAGATAGTTGTACGGTAAGTTTGTACAATGCGCTTTTAAAGAAAATAACCAAAGTTACTATAATTCTCCTTCTAAAGTAACGTATGTTTTGACCTGTTTGATTACCCACCACAATTTGCCGTATGTTTATCTATAGTTAAATGTAGTGCGTAGTTCATACGTAGTGTCACTAATCAGCTTAATAATTGGAACTTTTTTCACTTCAAGGAGGTAAGGATTTTAGTTATTCTAAAAAATTTCTCTCTATGTCTTTCGAAATTCATCGTTGGGATATTGATAGTGTTTATTTATTCTTAGATATAACCACATACACCAGAAATAAGTGCCAAAATTTTAACCACGTATTTAAGTTGTCGAGAGCAACAACTTTTTTCAGATATATTTTTCGAAAACTGAATTTTTTATCCGATTTTTTTTTATTAAAATAACACTAACGAGTTGCTTATCCATAAAAAACAGCGAAGTAACCCATAATATATTTACAATCTTCATATTTTTTGCTAGCCTCCTGTCGGCCAGGCACAAGTTATTTGTAAATAATAATTGTGTTAACACGTGTTGGGCGGGCGTGGGAACAGTTTGTGAGGTGTTTTGCAATTTTTGAAACGATACATCCCCCGCATAGGGGGTTGCAGTAAAGCCGTTAAATTCGTGCCAAAAGATGTCCCCCTCCAAAACAAATCGACGTGTTTCCAAAAAAATCCCCTAGTTGTTATTGGGTCTGTTTCGTTTTCGTTTGGCCACCCTGTATGTTAATCGTTCTAAAGTATCCTCTAAACTTACTCTATAATCCAGAAATCTAAGAATATTTCTAATCCTAGTATCAAGATCGCTACATTTCCTTGTTTTTTGGCGCTGAAAGAGTTACGTAATCTTTTTGAACGATCATTTTATACGTAGAAATAAGATCCTCGAAGTCTAGAGAACCACAATATAATAAATAAATATACAATAAAATAGTTGTAACTAGTTTCTGCTCTACTGAGCTATCATCAGACTAGTAATTCTAAAAAGAAGAGAAGCTAACATACAAATTTACAATGAAAATAGTTATCTTACCAAAAGTTTTTAGAAATTATATAATATTGTCAAATTTTTTTTTATTATAGGTATTAGAATAATGACATTGATAGAAGTTGAGAGGTAGGCACCTGTATACAATATATAGTGTTTAATAATCAAGTAAATTTAGAAAATTATTAAATTCAAATTGTATGTTGTTATTAAGGCAATTAAATTCAAGATTTCGAATAAATCTAATTTTTTACCTTTGTTGTATATATGTAAAGCTTCAAAATTTTTACTAATATCAAAATTATGATTAGTTTCTAATATGTGATTTGAAAATAAAGAAGTAGTTAAAGTAACGTCTGTATTTTTATTCTTATCAATTAATTTTAGATGGTCATTGACTCTAACTTAGAAAGTTCTTCCAGTTTGACCAATATATACACTATTACAATTATCACAAGATAATTTATAAACACCAGATTTATTTAATATATTAAATTTATCTTTAGTGTTAAGAAGTATATTATTATTACATTAGAGATATGATAGAAGTTGAAGGTAAGAAGTTACATTCTAATTTATTTAATAAACTAAATTTACTGAAACAAAGACAATACCAACAACATAACAAAAATCATGTAATTTTTACTGAACATAAATTATTCATCCTCATTTTTTAAATTTTTCAAATATAGAATTTAACGAATATGAACAAAAAACATTAAATTTAGGTTTGAAATTTAATTTAAAAATAAACAATAAAAATGAAATAATTAATAATATTGCAGTTGATACTGAACATATATTAGAAACAACTAATATAACAAACAAAAACATAGTTAGATTTCAGACAGCCTCAAAGATGAAATAAAAAACATCAATTCCATCAAATGAAAAATTAACGAAAATAATTTGGTTATAACTAAAGCTGACAAAGGTAATTGTATTGTTGTTTTACATAGAGATACATATATTGATAAAACAGAACAATTTCTTTTAAACGGTTCTTTCAACATATTAAATAACAATCCAACAATTTGTTATCATAATAAATTAAAAAATTGCTTAAAAACTTGTGAAAATACTTTAAAATTTTTCAATAAAAATAAATATAATCATACAAATGAATCCAATGATAGATAGATTATATGGTCTTCCTAAAATACATAAACCTAATTATCCAATAAGACCAATTGTTTCTTTTGTAAACACACCATCCAGTAAATTATCTGATTGGCTTAATATAATTTTGAGAGAAATAACTAATTTCGATTATGAATTTTCTATTAAAAATTCAATTGAGTTATCAAAAGAACTACAAAAATTTAAAATTAATTATAATTCAATTTTCGTCTCTTTTGATGTTATTAATTTGTTTCCTAGTATTCCTTCATCTGAATGTATAAATTTGGTTAAAAATTTACTTATCAAAAATAACATTAATCCAATTAGTGATTTGATTGATATGCTATATATTTCTCTAGAACAAAACTTCTTCCAGTTTGATAATAAAATTTATAAACAAACAACTGGTTTAGCTATGGGTTCCAATCTCTCGCCATTTTTAGCTGAAATTTTCATGCATAATTTTGAACTTAAAGCTTTAAACAATCCAAATTTCAAGAATAAATTTTATAAAAGATATGAAGATGATTGCTTATTAATTTTTGATTGTAATGAATATAAAATTATTGAAGATTTTTTAAATCATATTAATTCAATACATCCCAATATTAAATTTACTTACGAAATTGAAAAAGAAGGTTCATTACCATTTCTAGACATTTTAATTTCAAAAGATTTTACTAACTCAAAATTAATTTTTGAAATTTATAGAAAACCAAGTACTACAGACTGTCTTATTCCGTTTAAAAGTAACCATCCTTATTGTCATAAATTTGCAGCTTTTAATTCTATGTTTAATAGACTTTTTTCTATACCTTTATCCGAAAAAAATTTCAAAAAAGAATTAAATATTATTAAACAATTAGGAATTAATAATGGTTATCCAATTTATCATATTAATAAATTATATTATAAATTCTTAATTAAACATAAATTTACTTTCAATATATACCACTCAAATAATAATCAAAAAATTTATAGATCCCTACAATTTTATGGCAATATTTCAACCTCAATTTCAAGAATTTTCAAAAAATATAACATTACTATAAGTTTCAAAACTAATTACAGCATAAGCAATATACTTCTTAACACTAAAGATAAAGTTAATATATTAAATAAATCTGGTGTTTATAAATTATCTTATGATAATTGTCATAGTGTATAATATATTGGTCAAACTGGAAGAACTTTCGAAATTAGAGTCAATGACCATGTAAAATTAATTGATAAGAATAAAAACACAGACGTTACTTTAACTACTTCTTTATTTTCAAATTACATATTAGAAACTAATCATAATTTTGATATTAGTAAACATTTTGAAGCTTTACATATATACAACAAAGGTAAAAAATTAGATTTATTCGAAATCTTAGAAATTTTTAAATATGTTAACAATCCTGAATTTAATTGCCTTAATAACAACATACAATTTGAATTTAATAATTTTCTAACTTTACTTGATTATTAAACACTATGTATTGTATACAGGTGCCTACCTCTCAACTTCTATCAATGTCATTACTCTAATACCTATAATAATTTTTTTTTGACAATATTATATAATTTCTAAAAACTTTTGGTAAGATAACTATTTTCATTGTAAATTTGTATGTTAGCTTCTCTTCTTTTTAGAATTACTAGTCTGATGATAGCTCAGTAGAGCAGAAACTAGTTACAACTATTTTATTGTATATTTATTTATTATATTGTGGTGTTCTAGACTTCGAGGATCTTATTTCTACGTATTTAATATGAACCACTTAGAGTGTCTACATTTGGATTTTGATCATTTTATAATAAACCGCGTCATCTTTAGAACCTTTAATAGTTCATAAAAGTTCGGATGGCTTTTTCCAGTTTTTTTGGTTAATCTATTGTGCCAACCTTCAACTGCATTCGTGGTGCGGAGTCGAATATTGTAACATACCCGCCAGTATCTTTCTCCTTCTACCAATTTATCCACAAAATAATTGTTAAATTTTGTAATATTATCATGTTGTGGGCACGAATCCATAATTTTCAGCCATCCTTTATCTACCTATTCAGATGGCAAATGGGCTAACGCAGTACAACATCCTGATATGTTTTCTAGTACTTTCGTTCTCTTTGTAGTCCACGACAAGTCCCAATTCTTGCACTTTTCGCCACAGTGCTTGGTTAAAGTGGAAGTTACTTCCCTTTATAGTCACCTGGAAAAACATTCTTCGTCCAATTTATGGCAGCTCCTTTAAAATCAACACGAAATTCTGCTGGTTTGAAATTTGGCACTTTTCCTTTAAAATATTGAAAAATGTGGTAAGTGTAAGACACATCTTTTCTGTTTGTTAGAAGAGCGTAGATAACTGGAACAATACAAGTAGGTACTGTCATGCGAGCTTCCTATGTCCATATGAATTGTATAGAACTGGTCCACCAAAGAAAGGCAACTTTTAAATGTTCCATCTCCAAGAAATATGGTCCCTTTTCCGAGTAAATGACCTCCTGCATCAGCAAATATTATTACAAAATCAAGCCCTATTGGTCACATTGTTCACAACTTCTTCCTGGAATATCTGTGTCACTGAGATATATTCTTCACGTGTTCTCTTCTTGGCGAATACACAAACTGCCATTTTGGGCTCTTTGCTTTTGGGTTCTTTGCTCCTTAACACTTTTGATATTTTCAGTCGTCGCACTTCCTATACATCAATTTCCTGTTTACACAAGTCCGGAAAATGTTGCTTTCTGGTAAATCTTCCTCTGGTGAAATTTATATTAGAGACCTATATAGCAGCAATGCTATATAGGTCTGTGTTTATACCCAAAGTATAAAATTACTTGCTTTCCTCTATTTGATTCAATGACGTACAGCTCCATGGCCTCTATTCCAATAACGCGTAGTCAAGACGAAACTAAAATTTATTACAAATTGCGCCTCCTTATGTAGTCACATAATTAAATATAGGTATGTAGGTCCACTTTTTCGAAGGACGCAGGTCAATTTTTACTTTAAGTTTTTTAGGAAATAAGGCACTCTTTAAATTATTTATTGCCTTCAATATGATCCTAAACTAAACTCTAATTAACCAAACAAGAAGGACTAACACAGGTAGTTGTGGTAGTTGACGAAATAAGAATAAAAAGGGTCAAAACAGGCCAAATTTGTCTGGGTCACGAATCACGAATTAACGAAACACTAACAAATCTTTTGTGACGAAACAATAATAACGAATTCACTAATATGACATTAACTTAGGCGAAACCCATGGGAACCGTCTTCAAGATTTCAAGCTCTTATAAAGTAGGTACAGTCGCGGACAGTTGGTATCGAACGACCTGAAGAGGTTTCTCGTGGCTATCGTTACAGGGCGCGCGGAGACGGCAACATCGCGCTGGAGTCTGCAGCCGGCCGGTCTGCTAAAAATAGAACCATAAAATGCAAATTACAGCCTCCAGCCTCTCACAGCAAAGGAACAAAATTCGAGGAAAATGCAACTTTGTGCTGGTAATAATTCCAACCCCAGTGTTGGTATTTAATATTTCGTACTATTTTATCATGTTACTATACCGTCTAGTATTTATGATAATGAAATAAAAAAATAATAAATATCAAGGCTGAGATTAGAATCAACACCACAATAAAAGTTGCTTTTTCTCGAGTTTCCTTCCTTTGCTGCCAGCACCCTGTATTAATTAGGAATATGAAATTACGTAAATCCATAGTCAATTTGAGCCACAATAGAATTCCGAAGAATTTCTCAAAAACAATAATTTAATATACAGGGTGTCTACTTTTAAACATATGCAAATTAATAAAATCTTTATTTTTGGAGATAATCCCTGAACATTCTTTGTGTGAAAGGCCTTCAAAAATCGCTTCTTTTAGCCTTCCTATCATTTTCAAAAGGCAAATCCAGGTCCGGCTACGATTTTTGAGTGTTTTTTTATTTAAAATCTACCAATACAGCGTTAATCAGGATCCCCCTAAAACCCCTTTATATACCAAATTTGAACAAAGAATTTAGAGAGAGATCTATTCTACAGGATGTCAAGGTTCAGCAAAATAGGAAATTTACAGGCATTTGGCGAGTCAAGTGTGCCATGGAATCCCGTCAAAATAGTTTAATTGTCAACAGAACCACTCAAAGTGTTGGTGTGCAAAGATTCAATACAGGGTATTTTTCTCTGCCCCATCTGAAAATGCTGAATTTTTATGACTTGACTCGCCAGAGATGCCTGAAGAGGTTTCTTTAAATTTCCTATTTTGCTCAATTTTGACATCCTGTAGAATAGAACTCTCTCTATATTTTTTGTTCAAATTTGGTATATAAAGGGTTTTCGACTGTCCTGATTGACGCTGTGGTGTCAGATTTTAAATAAAAAAATGGCTAAATGGTTTTTGTGAAAATCGGGGGAATAAAAAAATCGTAGCCGGCCCTGGATTTGCAATTTGAAAATGGCAGGATTGCTAAAATAAGCGGCTTTTGAAGTCCTTTCGGACAAAAAACAGATCAAGCGATTATCTCAAAAATTAAAGATTTCAAGGATTTGTATAATATGTTTAAAAGTAGATATGGGGGCTCTTAATATTAATTAGAAAATGTATGGCACAAAATTAATGGATTATCGGATTACCTGAGTTGAAATATTTTAGCATAGATATTTATATCTTTTTAAATAGGTATTTATTAATTATACCTACCTGCACTTAATATAACTAAATTTAGGGGATTAACTTAATAATTGTAATATTGAATTGGATGTAGATTTTGAAAATATCGATTATACTTGCTCCTAGCCCTTTGTATAAATACTAAGGTGGGTGGGCTAAAATTATTTAGTCAGTACCAACAACAACAAGATGAGCAACTAGCTAATTTTTGCCTTGCAAATCCGTTTAAATCCGCCGTTGAAGCAGTATCTGCAACACAATTTCCAGCAAGTGTTAGAACTGCCCGAAGGAGATTAGATGCAGCCAATCTGAAATCTCGCACGGCCAGCAACAAAATTCAGCTGACCGAGGCTAATAAGGAAGTCAGGTTGCAGATATGCCGAGAGTTTCAGCGTTTACCGCCACATTATTGGGAGAAGGTAATATTTAGCGACGAAAAGATCTTTCAAAGCCATTACAATGGCAAAGTGCGAGTATATAGACCTTCGGTGAGTTCAAGATATGACGAAAGATTTGTGTCACCCAGGAAAAGGAGTGGGCATTTTTCCGTCAACAGGTCGTCCATAATAAGGTTATTTTCCTTTATTTTTGTTTATTGTGTATACCATAATATACGTTATTTTTACCTTATTTGTCACAATTCTTAAAATAAATTCTGATTTGTCAGAAAACGCTAGTGTTCTGTGAAAGTAGGACTTAACCTAAAATGTTCGTTGCTTGTTTGCGTTTGCACCTTGTTTGTTTTCATTAGTCTTTCACCTTGGTGTTCCGTGGTTATTTGGCTGTTTTCCCAGTTTTTTCCGGAGCAAAATTATAAAAGCACATAATATTCTAGTGAAAGTGTAGAAATACAAAACAATAAAGTAAACGTAAACAAGCCCTTAATTTGGATACATAAATTACGACTTGCAATAACTATTGTCAGAATCATAAATAACGTATGAGAGTATTCAAATAAGGTCGTCTTAAATACTGCTTAATGCCAAAAACAGTTTCTGCAATAACTCTCTATTAAGTTACAAGGGTAATTTTATGTCTGTGACCCCCTAATCTCATTTATCTGTTGAAGGGCATTTTATGAGAAACAATGGAGCATTGCAGCACCACGAAAACCAATTTATTAAAACTTCTGACCAATTTCTTCAAAAATAAGAAAAAATAAATAAAAGGGACACCCCTTTTATTTTATAATCATTTATGTTTAGGACTACGAGACCTAACAACTAAATGTTGGAACAAATACTTATTTTGCAAAGAAAAGAATAATTTATGAAAATCCTTTTAATTAACTTTTTTAATTCTAGGGTTATTAGCTAAATATATTTTTAGTGTTACTACATATTTTTTTATTATAACATAAAAATACATTTTTGTTGCAACGCAAAATATTTATTAACTTAATGTCTAAAACCGCTGACAACTATACTTAGTGTATTTGGAAATGAAAGGAGGCCATAAATATTGATTGAGAAGGAAAATTCGACCATTTCAGTGGCGTGCTCTTTTGCTAAAAATCTGATGAGGATAAATACGCAAATTAATATTCGGGCGAGTTATGTAGTATTTTATGACGGCCTCTGATAAAGAATTTGCATTTATATTTATAATAAGCCATAAACCTTCCTTTCATTTCCAAATACACTATGTATATACAGTATGTCCACAGAAGAGGTGTTGAATAGGAACACTTTCTTATCTTTAATTTTACCGCAAAAAGTTACTCTTGATAAAAACTTTGCTAACATTTCTTATGTGGAAATAAGTTGCTAGGAAAAGTTGTTCAAAAGTAAAGGATACTCCATACTACCAATTTTAGAAACAATTGGCACACTTTGATTTATTTGAAAAACATTTTTCGCTTTGGCCCTATCACTGCATTAAATATATTTTTTTTATGTAAGTAAGCTTATATAAGCATAATAAATATGGCAATTTTAGACGGCTAGGTGATGTTAAAAAATAAATCGGCATCCATAACCAACTTTTCACGCAATACAAAAAAAAACTCAAGTCGACAAAAATGTGAAAACAAAACTATCAATTTATTTAATTTTTTTTTGATCAAACAAGATCTTTAATATGAGAAAATTTGTCTTTAATTTGAATAACTGTTGATGTTTTTAATTGCTATTTCGACTTCACACTTTAAACAAATTAGCGGGAAAACTAGTACAAATTGTATGAAAATTTTCTTTTGTCAATGTTCTTGCGTGATCTAATTGCCGCTAATCTCCAATTAAAATTTTCCCTCGACTTTCAAAATAAATTGATTGTTTTCAGATTCTTGTTGATTTAAGTTTTTTTTGGTATTGCGCGAAAAGTTGGCCATGGATACCGACTTCTTTTTTTAACATTAAAAAACTATCTAAAATTTACACGTTTTTGTTTCTTAAGATTTTTCAGTAGGGAGCCAAATAACTACTTTAATAAACTAAAACAATGGCCTTTAATAACTAAAACAATGGCCTCAACAGAGCCGAAGAGCCTGTGTAATTTTCAGAAACTATCTGAGCACCCAGTTGCATAAAGCTTCTCAGTGCCATCAATTTTCAATATAAAAGTTTTCTTCGGTATCTTAAAATAAATAGGTATGTTACGGCTATTTAATAATTTTGCTCAATTGGAGGTTTTTTTATATTGCGCGACAAGTTGACCATGGATGTTGATTACTTTTTCAGGGCCACTTAGCTGTCCAAAATTGTCACCTTTTTGTTTCTCATGTTTTTTTTGTAGGGCGCAAAATAAGCGAGGAAATCGCGGTGGTAGTTTAAAAAATCATACTGTATACTTGTGAACTGTTTTAATAAATAGTTTAATACTGATTCCTTAATTGTTTTTAACCCTTTCGGTGACATCGGCTTAATCGCTTGCAAAGAATTCTCGGAACAAGACACCCGTTCGAACCATCCGATGCCGAAGGCGCGCGCTGTTGCCGTCTCCGCGCGCCCTGTAACGATAGCCACGAGAAACCTCTTCAGGTCGTTCGATACCAACTGTCCGCGACTGTACCTATACGAAAAAAAGGTAAGCTATGGGAGTGCGGCCTCACGATTACCATGTTAATGGCCCATGAGAAAATATTTGGTCAAAATCGAACCATAAGCTCACTTTTCACCCCAACTGAACAGTACTACGAGAAGCCGCGGGCAATATTATCGCAGGGCTCAGAGCTGGTCCTCGCAGGTCCTGCAGTCCCCTTTAACGATGTGTACCGCATTCCACAGCTAAATTAAAAATTACTATTAAAAATAAAATATCTTACCCGGATTCAAACTATAACCCGCACTCCAAAGCCAAACACCAGATATACAGGGTGATTCAGTCATGATGTAAAAAATTTTAACCACACAGTGGGGGAGGTCTACTAAAAAGGAAAATGCGAAAGAATTTTTTTCTCGAAGTATAAAAATTGGGGCAAATGAACCTTAATACCCCAGTAACTCGATGCTTCTGCTTCAATGCAACCGTCGAGGTTGGCACTGGAGAGCTATGTTGCCGCATTTCAATCTTTTTTTTTGTGGAAGGTAAAACTGAAGAAATAAGAAATACGTACCTTTCGTCTGAATTTTTGGTATATTCAGTCTTGATTCTACAAAGAGCAGGCATTATAACACTTAAAACATCTTAAGAAAATGTTGTATTCACCTCATAAGTAATAAGTGTCGGTGGGTTCCACCCACTGAAGGTGCTGCGCGGGAACTTCAGCCAGCGTTTACTCAGGCGGGATTACAACGACGACGCATGAAATGGACTGGGTCCATGAATGAATCTATAATGCGCATTTTTTACAGGGTGACAAACCTAGGACAAGAGATGATCGGCTACCGACAACAACTGCATGCCGAGTTCTGCAGGGAGTTTCCACATATGCAAGTGTCTGAACAACGAATGTCAGATCAGTATCGAACTATTCTAAGAAACAACCAAATCCCAGAAACGCGACTTGACGCTATCAAACGGGAAGTTGAGCTAGAAATTCATGGCGAACACATAGACATAGAGAAGAACAATGGGGAAATTCAAGAGCCTGGACCATAACAAGAAGCCGAAACGGCAGAACAAACAACTGAGAATCGAGAATCGGTTAACGAAGAACACTTTGAAGGCTTAGACACACATCTGAAAAAGACAGTATTGCGATATGAAGGCACAGACCCATTGAGCAGACCACCGCTGCCAAGATTGAATTCTTCCAGGAAGCTTGCAATCTTGCTCGATTTTATGAACACCAGAATTTTATCTAACTATGTTTCAGTGGCACCAACATCATGACATATGCACATGTTAATCTACTGTGCCATAACGGCAAATATCACTGTAATGGGAGCCAAGATCCGGACGGCCCAAGAAGTGAATCGTGCAAGACCAGAACCACGAATGGCTCAATGGCAGTGATGTAATGTATCGAGATACATGTATCTAGATACTGTATCGGAATAGTGAATTAGACCAAGACGGACATCAACTACCTGCAGCGAAAAGTTAGGACACTACTGACAAAAGCTCATAAACATCATCCCCGTAGTGCCGTAGAAAGAACAACTCTGCCACGTCAACTAGGAGGAAGAGGATTGGCATACCTCAACAACCAATTGGACCAACAAATATTAAATCTGCGTTTTATTTCCACAGGCAGGCATACAGCTACACACTACATAAGGCTATATGCGGGGCAGATGTCTCAACATCGGAACACGAGCATCAAAATCACCACCGAACCGACAATGATAAACTACAGATGTGGTTGGAGAAGCCGCTGCACGGGAGGCATCCTAATGAGGTTAACCAGGAACATGTCGACAAGTTAGCGTCGAACTATTGGCTGACCTCGGGACGAATGTTCCCCGAGACAGAAGGCTTCTTACTGGCCATACAAGATCAGGTTATACCAACTCGACAGATGCAGGTACGGGTGCCAAACTTCAGAAACAATCCAGCATATAACAGGAAGATGTCAGATGTTCGCATCAATGGAATATAAGGAACGACACGATTCGGTTGCCAAGATCTTGCACCAGGACCTGGCGGAAAAACTACTGCTTGTGCGGGCAGAGAGGGTCCCGTATTACAGCTACACACCGGAGCCTGTTCTTGAAAACAGCAACTACAAGATGTACTGGGATCGTACATTTCTTACAGATCAAAGAGTTGCCCATAACAGGCAGGACCTTATAATAGTTGATAAAATTTCTAGGAACACAACTCTGACTGATGTGGCCATCCCAAACAACAACAACCTGCGTGAGAAGCAGGCCGAGAAGATCGTGAAGTACAACGAATTAGAAGGCAATGGGAAATGGAGAATGTTTAGACGGTTCCAATCATCGTGTCAACAACTGGTGTTATACCAAAACGTTTGCTGAGAAACATCAAAGAGCTGGGCCTAACTGATAATCTTTACAGGTCCATGCAGAAAGCGGTACTACTTACGGCAGCCAGAACTGTCAGGAAATTCATGGGGAAGGCAGTAACGTCCAACAACATCAATGTCACTCAAGGCCCGATAACATGGCAAGGGTCTCGTCCGAGCCAGATCCTTATGGTATCTGGGATACCCGGGATCTGAGTGAATGTTTCCCGTAGAGGGAGTGCGAATGCCTTTTGGCTAAGTCGATATAATAATAATAATTATAATAATAGTACAACAACACGAACATCTACAACATGGGAGCCAAACGAGAACTAGGGTTCCACCCACCGAAGGTGCTGCGCGGGAACTTCAGCCAGCGTTCACAGAGGCGGGATTACAACGACGACGCATGAAATGGACTGTGTCCATGAATGAATCGATTATGCGTATTTTTTACAGGGTGACAAACTTAGGACAAGAGATTATCGGCTACCGACAACAACTGCATGCCGAGTTCTGCAGGGAGTTTCCACACATGCAAGTGTCTGAACAAAGAGTGTCAGATCAGTATCGAACTATTCTAAGAAATAACCGAATTCCAGAAACGCGACTTAACGCTATCAAACGGGAAGTTGAGCTAGAGATCCACGGCGAACACATAGACATAGATGACAACAACAACAATGGGGAACTTCAAGAGCCTGGGCAACAACTAGAAGCCGAAACGGTAGAACCAACAACCGAGAGTCTGGAATCGGTTAACGAAGAACATTTTGAAGGCTTGGACACACATATGAGACAGGCAGTATTGCGATACGAAGGCACAGACCCACTTAGCAGGCCACCGCTACCAAGATTAAATTCTTCCAGGAAACTTGCGATCGTGCTCGATCTTATGAACACAAGAATTTTACCAAGCTATGTTTCAGTGACACCAACATTAGAACGTATGCACATGTTAATCTACTGTGCCGCAACGGCAGTCATCACTGTAATGGGTGCCAAGATCCGAACGGCCCAAGAGTTGAATCGTGCAAGACCAGAACCAAGAATGGCTCAATGGGAAATGCGACTAAATCGGAAGATCGAGAGTCTCCGTAAAGACATAGGACAAGTGACGGAATATATCAGAGGAGTTAGAACTAGAAGGATCCAGAGGGCGGTGCAGGCAATAATGAGCCGCACCCAAATGCATTCTCGGCATGACCCCGCGAACATCACTGCTCAACAATGTCTTGACACATTAAAACAAAAAATTTCTGTTTTCGCAGGGCGTCTGAGAAGATACAAGGCTAGTAACAACAGGAAACGAGACAACAAACTCTTTGAACGATCAGAAAAAGGTTTCTACCGTGCTTTTAATTCTAGCGCCGATGCCACAAATGCGAGTTACCCTAGCAGAGAACAGGTCGACGGTTTCTGGAGAAATCAACTTGCCACACCAGGTCCATACAATGTCAGTGCAAGCTGGATCAGCGAAGAACGCGAGATGGGCCGGAACTATAGCCAGATGCAACACGAGCAATTCACAACCGCTGAGGTCTCCGATGTCATCAAGAATTCCCACAACTGGAAGGCACCAGGTCCAGATCATCTCCAAAATTATTGGATTAAGAAGTTGTGGTGCACGCATGAACAAATAACTAACTTAATTAATGAAGTCTTGCTCGATCCTCTGAAAATGCCATTGTTTCTTACACAGGGTGCAACCTACCTGTTACCAAAAGACCAGCGGAATACGGATAACCCTGCCAAGTACCGCCCAATAACCTGCTTGCCTACGCTGTACAAGATAATCACATCTTGCCTTACGCAGCGAATATATGCTCACTGCGAGCGGAACAACATCATTGCAATGCAGCAGAAGGGCTGCTCGAAGGGCGCAATGGGATGCAAAGAGCAACTCATCATAGACTCTGTCATCTGCAACCAGGCTCATTCCAAGCAACGAAACCTCCACATGGCTTATGTGGACTACAAAAAAGCATTTGATTCCGTACCTCACGACTGGCTCACAGGTATCTTAAAGCTGTATAAAATAGATCATCATACAGTTTCCTTTTTAGAACACGTTATGACAACCTGGCGCACTAAGATACAACTCAGAACCGCAGACAGTAACATCGAGACCGACACAATCAACATCCGAAGAGGGATTTTCCAAGGAGATTCACTCAGTCCACTGTGGTTCTGCATGGCGATGAACCCTCTATCACATCGGTTGAACTCTACAAAATATGGCTTCGCTATCAAAAGCAACAACGCAGAAGCGATCAAGTTGAATCACCTATTATATATGGATGATTTAAAACTGATCGCCGCAACCAAAAACCAACTAACGCAAATGCTTAAAATTGTAGAGGAGTTCTCCAGGGACATCGGAATGCTGTTTGGACTGGACAAGTGCCGCACCCTTAATATCATCCGGGGAAAGCTCGAACAAAGCGCACACGAGATGCAGGACGGCCAGGAGATCGAAGCAATGAGCAAGGGAGATACATACAAGTATCTCGGGATGAAACAAGCTCAAAGGATAGACCATCGAACAATGAAGACTGATTTAACGAATGAATTCATCAAGAGAGTAAGACAAGTAGTGCGAACTGATCTTAACAGCAGGAATTTGTTTAAGGCCCTGAACACGTATGCGTGCTCTGTACTCAGCTATTCGTTCGGAATAGTGAATTGGACCAACACGGACATCAACAACCTGCAACGAAAAGTTAGGACACTACTGACAAAAGCTCATAAACATCATCCCCGTAGCGCCGTAGAAAGAACAACTCTGCCACGTCAACTAGGAGGAAGAGGATTGGCAGATCTCAGCAAGCAATTGGACCAACAAATATTAAATCTGCGTAATTATTTCTACAGGCAGGCCAACAGCTCCACACTACATAGGGCTATATGCGGAGCAGACGTCTCAACACCGCTACGTCTGACGGAACACGAGCGTCAAAATCACCACAGAACCGACAACGATAAACTACAGAGGTGGTTGGGGAAGCCGCTGCACGGGAGGCATCCTAATGAGGTTAACCAGGAACATGTCGACAAGTTAGCGTCGAACTATTGGCTGACCTCGGGACGAATGTTCCCCGAGACGGAAGGCTTCCTACTGGCCATACAAGATCAGGTTATACCAACTCGCAACTACCTAAAATTCATTGTAGGAGATGCATCGGTAGTGGATGACAGATGCAGATACGGGTGCCCAACTTCAGAAACAATCCAGCACATAACAGGAGGATGTCAGATGTTCGCATCAACGGAATATAAGGAACGACACGATTCGGTTGCCAAGATCTTGCACCAGGAACTGGCGGTAAAGCTGCTGCTTGTGCAGGCAGAGAGGGTCCCATATTACAACTACACACCTGAGCCTGTTCTTGAGAACAGCAACTACAAGATGTACTGGGATCGTACAGTTCTGACAGATCAACGAGTTGCCCATAACAGACCAAATCTTATAATAGTTGATAAAATTTCTAGGAAGACAACTCTGATTGATGTGGCCATCCCGATCAACAACAACCTGCGTGTGAAGCAAGTCGAGAAGATCGCGAAGTACAGAGACTTAGAAGAACGAATTAGAAGGCAATGGGAAATGGACAACGTTCAGACGATTCCAATCATCGTGTCAACAACTGGTGTCATACCAAAAAGTTTGCTGAGAAACATCAAAGAGCTGGGTCTAACTGATAATCTTTACAGGTCCATGCAGAAAGCGGTACTACTTGCGACAGCCCGAACCGTCAGGAAATTCATGGGGAGT
This sequence comes from Pseudeuparius sepicola, assembly GCA_963920635.1. Lineage (NCBI taxonomy): Eukaryota > Metazoa > Arthropoda > Insecta > Coleoptera > Anthribidae > Pseudeuparius > Pseudeuparius sepicola. The sequence goes on from OY987305.1 coordinate 18,696,900, forward strand.
GCAGGAGCGTCCAACAACATCAATGTCACCTAAGGCCCGATAACATGGCAAGGGTCTCGTCCGAGCCAGATCCTTATGGTATCCGGGATACCCGGGATCTGAGTGAATGTTCCCCAGAGAGGGAGTGCGAATGCCTTTTGGCTAAGTCGATATAGTAATAATAATTAATAATCATAAGATCAAACGAACTTACCTAAGTGATGTTCGATCTTGATTATATGAAGGCCTCGTCGAAGTAAATAAGTAAGTGTAGTACCCTAGCTTCTATCCGTCTGACCACAAATTTTAAAGGAAAATAGGTTTCTCCCGCCATCCGCTTGCCCCTCTTCCCGCGCCAACTGGCGTCGGCCCACTCAGTCATATTTAAGGCTGTTGTTGCAAGGACTAACGTCCTGGAGAATAGGTATGGAAATACGGGGCCTTCATATAATCAAGATCGAACATCACTTAGGTAAGTTCGTTTGATCTTATTATTATATTCGGCCTCGTCTCGTAAATAAGTAAGTGTAGATGTTTAAAGAAACTTGCAACAACACATTCCACTCTCTAGGCTATATAAGTATTTATTTTATCAAAAATGTAACTGACATCAGTTTTTGTGTTCAAATTTAACACTGTTGTTGTGAATTGTGTATTATCTATAACTGGCCTATTGTAAAAACGGCAAATGTGTTGGAATTTTTTGTCCATCCTGCAGCTAGTCTGATGGTGTAAAAACTGACTCCGGCTCCTCCGCCTTAGATGTCGACACGTGGCGAATGCTTTAAGGTCTATATTGACTTGTATCTAAGCCACATTTCTCTAGGATGGTGCCTAGCCATCTGCCAATTGTTTGCGAGGAGGCACGGTGATAAGGCTTTTTATAGGTAATGAACAAGAACTTGCAAGACTCTCGTAAGCCCTTTGTTCTCCTGAGACATTTTAAGAGTCTTTGTTACGCACAACTGCGGTTCTGCATTGAAAAAGGGTAATACTGCAAAGGGGTTGCGACCTATTAAGAGCTGACGTTTTAAGTCTATTGCAAAAAGAGATTGTGATCTTTTCTTGGAGAAAAGTATTGTCTATATTGGTTCAATGTTTGAATCCTGTGTACTTTCCTGGAGTGAAAAATTCTTAGTATCAAGCATTCTTACATCACGTAATACTAGATTAGGATCCCAGGTATTCTCATATCTAAGCATCGGTGGCCTGTCCGCAAAAAAACTCCTTTAAAGAATCTCTTTAACCCAAAAACTGTCCCTAATTCTGGGCCAGCTATTTGTGCAATTGCAGATCGAAAAGAATTAAGACTACCATAGGATGCACCATCCTTGAATCTGCGTGTCAAAAATTCCAGTACATTTGGAACAGTAACGTGAAGTGGATCTATGTTACATGAAAAAAACAATGTTCCCACCATAGCTTTTTACCTACATTATATTGCTTTAAGGTTGAATTTGTGACTGAAGCTAAACAAAGATCTAGTGAATCTTTTGGGACCTGTCCTTGTAGTAAATCTCCCTTTCCTTGTAGTAAATCTCCCCGCTACCAGGGAAAGGTTCATTGATAATGGGTGACTTGTTCCGCTAAAACTAAGTAAAGCTTCGTTGTTCAAAAATGATTGGTTCTTTCAACAAGAGAGATACAAAAACCTGATACCACGGTAAAAAGTTCCCAGAGGAAACACAACAATCCCTTCTGCTTTGTCCTTAATAACCTTTTGGAGACTTTTATCCCAAGATCAAGGCGAATAGAAGAAAACGCATAGAACTACAATTTCAACCAATCTAGCGTGAACACGCCTACCTTGAAAGATTCTGGGTTCTTCAACCAAGAAAAAATATGGCGCATTTTTTTTATTCCTATGCGAACAAGTCTATGCATGGATTACCAAATTTCTCCTTTATTTTACTAAAAGCATAACCTACCTGAGCCCATTCTGTCTCTTGGTGTACTTGTCGAGAATCCTTGTCAGCGACGAAATTGTCAGCCGAATTATTGTAAGAGGCAAAAAATATGCTATTTAACCTCTCATCCCGTACACGATCCCTTCGATTTATAGTACACATCGCTGAGGTGTTTGTCCACCCTACACAGTATATTACAATCCGACATCTTTCTCGAAAAATATTATAAGCCCAGGTAAACAGCTAATAATTTTAACTCATTAATATGACGCAGTTTTTCCTCTTCCGACCAAAAAAAACATGAATCAATCGTCTTGTTGTTGCAATGACAACCCCAGCCAGTCTTTGACGCATGTGTAAACATTTACATAGAAAATCTGTCATAACGTAATGCAGTACCGGAACATTGTAACTTTCTAAGCCACCACTGAAATTCTGGTAGTAATATTGACGATAAATTCATTATCCCATCGTAGTTTCCCCGAGTTTTTCTTAATGTAAGAAATTTTTGTCGTTCAAATTGCTTTAACTGACTGGGGATGAGGTTACTCTTTTTATAATTTATGAGGTATCCTAAATGTTTTAATAAACCTATTGTCCCCTGTATATTCTTTTGACATTGAGAAGTGTCCCTTCCTAAATCTAATATATCATCCAAATAGGTAACTGAAAAGAATCCTCTTTCACTCAACCATGACATTACTGGTCTTAAAATCATGGTACAAATTAGGAGGGCACAACTCAGCCCAAAAGCCAACACCTTGTATTCATATATACAATTGTTAAATCTAAATCTCAAAAATTTCCTGTGAGGCGGTTTGATAGGTACAAGATAGGTCGATGGTTCCCATAAAGATGTTTGATGTAATCAAACGTGAAACAGTTCTATAGTCCCCTATCTTATTAACATGAGATAATTTAACGAATTTATTAAAGGACCGAAGGTTTAAAATTAAACGGTAACTACCATCCGTTTTTGGAATTATAAGGATATTAAAGATGAATCGATCTTCCCTTTGATCAACTTTAGAAATAGATTCTAAATCTAGAATTATATAGATGATAATATTAATCTCCTCCTTGAACCACCTTGGTTCGGGAGGAACAACCGTCTGTTTGGGCCTCTTAATAAAAGGAATGATTATTTCCTTTATATAGGAAATAAATCTCCTATCCTTAACCAAGTCACACCATTTCTGAACGAGAAACTTTAATGTACTCCGCAGATACCAACCTCTAACGGTAGCGACGTCTCTTGTCGCTCTGAGGCTTGTGTCGATCTTGCCTCTTCGGTTGGTACTGTTCCTGATATTGGTATCTACGACGCTGGCTGTTGGGAGCACGGTGAACTTGTCCATTCTGCTGAGCTCTCCTCTTTTGCAGAAATGGACGCTTGAAGTTTCCCAACTTCACTGCGTTCGAATGTTTAGATTTTAGATTCTTCTTTTGAATCTTTAATTGATCAACTGACTTCTCTAAGTCCTTAGCACTCTTGATAGTGCCATCTAAGTTGCTTCCAAATAGTCATTCGGTTATTAGGGTATCTTTTGAGGTGTCTTTATTTTGGTTTATTATTAACAATTCCCGTCTTGATATAGACTTAGAGTGGAAGATATCACTAAGTACCTAATCTACCAGTATCGCTGAGCACCTGCACCTCTAGGAATTGCATATTTACTGCCCCCCCCCTAGTTTTTTGTTATTACCATTGCGATAGCACTCGTGGTAGCGCACACTTGCTCTTGTACTTGTAATTGTGATAATCGTAAGTCCCTGCGGACGGTATTCTCAGGAAGCGCTATTTTGACTTCCGGATTTATCTTGGGTGGGTATAACTATTGACAATTCTCGAGGAGGGGAGTATATTTCTTAATTAATTCTACCCTTAAGTTCTCTGGCAGTCAGGATTTGAGAATCGCACCCCAACGTGTAGCTAACTCTGGTTGAATCGGATCTGAAAATATCTTTTCCGGAGAACCGACCTCTCCAAATATGGATAAGATGTCTGGTTCTATCTGAAACTTATAGTAAGTCGATCTATACCTACAGCATTCTGATATAGCAGGTAGACATGAGTATAATATTTTCAATATTTTTAATATTGCGATCCTAGGCAATACATCTTTTAATAGTATAGAACCACCCTAGGTCGTAGAGACACGTCTACCGCCCTAGGCAGAACGTGGCTGCTAACAGCAACACCCTAGGCACCTCAGAGGTCACTTCCCCGTAATCAAGTACATATTTTAATAGTATATAACCACCCTAGGTCATAGAGACACGTCATCACCCTAGGCAGAACGTGGCTACTAACAGTAACACTCAGTGCTACCCAAGGCACCTCCGAGGGCCCTTCCCTGTAATCAAGTACATTTTTTAATAGTATATAACCACCCTAGGTTATAGAGACACGTCTACCACCCTAGGCAGAACGTGGCTACTAACAGCAACACTCAGTGCCACCCTAGGCACCTTCGAGGTCACTTCCCCATAATCAAATCAACAATCTTCACACCGCGGCTCTTGTGCAGCGAATTCGACCTAATATTTCGTAAATCCTCTTCGATCTACGTTTTATTATCTTAGTGATAATATACTCACTATTCGTCGAGGGGCTTCGATGCTTTTTGGAAGGTTTTGGCATATCTGCGTAGCACGATTCTCTAAACGCTAGCGCACCGATGCGGTCAGTCCAACAGAAAAACGAAGACTGAGTGGGCCGACGCCAGTTGGCGCGGGAAGAGGGGCAAGCGGATGGCGGGAGAAACCTATTTTCCTTTAAAATTTGTGGTCAGACGGACAGAAGCGAGGGTACTACACTTACTTATTTAAGAGACGAGGCCGAATATAATATCTAATTAGATATATAAATTTTCCTCCAAGCATTAATAAAAAGAGCTCTTTATACAAAAAGCTTTTCGGCCCTATTACAGCGGTACAACGTCGATGTGTGTTGTATGCGTCTAGTTTACAACATTTATTGGTTTAAAAGGTGTTAAATTGTTGTTAAGGATCATCTAGCCGGAGATTAAGAACAATAGAAAATGCCAGCTAAACTATTGAGGGAGTGATTTATTCTTTAGCGAAGGATTCAACCTATACATCCTTTCGGGGTAAATAATAGAAGTAATACAAATTATAGCGTGGAAAAGAGATGAACGAAAAAATGTATTTGAATAAAGTTGTTGCTTTGACGAGTTAAATAATATATGGTTAAAGTTTTGGCACTTATTTTTGGGACACCCTCTACATATACCTAATACTAATCGTTTGTAATGCATGCATAATTTCAGATTATAGGGGCGTCATTAAAATTATGTTTGTAGGGTGATTCAGGTGGCCCCCTTATGTACCAACTCCCGAATGGCAGGTGGATAACCATTGGGGTGGTTTCATGGGGCATATCTTGTGGTGAAAAGGATAAACCAGGTATCTATACCAAAGTTAGCAAATACATCCCTTGGATCATCAAAAACACAATTGCGAAGAAGTAACTTGGGTAATAAAAGACCACACTTGCTGAATACACGTTTATTTATTTTAGGACACAGCATAATAATGTTACAGCATAATAATGTTAACTGCTAATAATAAGAATAAAAACATTGTATAAATAAATTAAATGTAACAATAAGGTGCTTAGGTACAATGTATAAGTAGAAAGAAAAATAATTTGTGTCAGTTGCAAGGCTTTCGATATGTTTGTACCACCGCTTTCGTGTAATCTCTCTAAAAGTATACAGTAAATAAATTAATAGTTCTCTATGCTTTGTTTCATTTGACAAAAATACAGAAGTTGCACTGAAAAAGGGTAATATAAGTTTATAAGTAAAAGGTACATTTTAAGAAAAATCTACTTAAACATAATGTTTTTAACTTGCTGCAACTTTTCTGTATGGTGAAACAGAAATTTCTATTTAAATACAGGTACTCTTTGGCGTTTGTTTTATTATCACAACTTCAACTTTCAACATGTCTATAACCTGCAAATTTCTAGAAGAACCTTAAATAAACTTGTGTCGTTTACGATTTTTTCCCGAATAAAGTTCTCCATGCCTGCAGCTTTTAATGAAATATGACATAAATAATAATGCATCTCTGGTAAGAAGGATGCTTGAAATATTGTAATTAATTCGATCACTTAGATATTTACCGATAATGTATCATGTTATGTTAAAATTTTTATGGTAACTTCGTTTTTACCAGAAATGCATACAATCTAGAAATCAAAACGATATGTGGATCGTCCTGTTTCAATTAGAAATTACTTAAACATAATGTACAGCTTAAACATAATATACAGTAAAGTCAATTCTCTCTCCCTCTAAAATGTATTTTTAAATAATTTCAGAGCGAATTTACCACGATATAGCATTGTTTTAAGAAAAAAATATATAAAATTTTAAAAACGGTTTCCGGCCGTAATATTGGATTTGTTTGGAATAGTCAGTATTGCTGTCCTAGAATTTAGTAACATTTTATTGACGTAAAACAAAATGGCAGCAACTCGGGCGGCAATTAATACAATTAAATTGAATGTTACAATTAAACATGGTACTTAATCTCCAGATCAAGTTACATAAACCCGTTTACACGCATAACTAACAGCAACTAAATAAATAACCTAACTAAGTCACGATAATAGTAGATGATAAAAAATATTCTACCTAATGTTATTTTAAAAGTTATTCACAATTACTCCCATTTTGATGGCGACAAAAACGAAGTCTTCTTTCAAACAGTAATATTATAGAGCACACCCACGTACCTACGCATAAACGCGCGCTAACGCACACACACACCACATTGACATACATAGTAGGCGGCGGGTGAAAATTGAGCACTAAATGACTATGTTTATGAGAAACCTTCTAAAATAATTAGAGGAGAACTTGTATCAAATTTGCCGGAAGATTTAATGACTGTTGGCCTAAGCAACATTCGCAAAAATATTTATAACAGTCTGCGAAAAATTGTGCCATCGACACTACCGAAAAACATAGGATAAGGGCATAATACAATTGAAGCATACAACCCGACAACAAGTAAAGGTGAAACTTTTTTATTTATAAATTGTCCCGATAAAAATTGAATTGTATTTTCATTTGAAACTAGTAGGTATAAAAACTTTATGTAAAATGTCAATTTTGTACATGGATGGAACATTTTCGCATTGTACTAAGTATTTTTTCCAGTTATTTACTATTCATGGATTACAAACTGGCCATCACGTTCCCCTGGTACATTGCTTGCTGCCAGACAAGACCGCCTAAAGACTTTGTAGATTTTGAGATTGTTATACATAACTCTGTCAACAGTGTTTGGCCTAATGTAGACGGTTGCCGCTTTCATTTACACCAAACATGGTTTAGGAAAATTCAACCTTTATACTATAGGTACTTTATAAGCAGGAAACTTGTTAAGATTAGAGTTTGTAAAATGTACATCTTATCATTCTTTTAACCCTCCAAGATAATAAAATAATAATTATTCTTCGTACCCATTACACTGATCTTTAATCTTTTGTTTGTGAAATATAAACGATTACCTAAGTATAAATCATCTGTTTTATTTGGATCTTAATAAAAATACAGACAAACCAACATTCTTGGTGTCCGGTTTTCTTATCGAAATATGTTACCTGCTATTTTAGTGCCCAATTTTCCTCCGCCTATTACTAACTACTCCGCTTATTATTAACCTATTAAGGTAACATGTAATTTAATTGTATTAAATTGCCGCCATTTTGTTTTACGTCCATAAAATGTTACTAAATTGTAGGACAGCAATACTGACGAAAATTCCTTTGATTTTACATACTACAAAGCGTTTAAAAAAATTCGATATGGCGGCCGGTCGCCATTTTTAAAATGGATATATTTTTTCTTAAAATATTGCTATAGTAACATCTGGTAAAACAGCTCAGAAATTAATTTAAAATATGCCATTTCCTGAATATTTTAGATGGGGGAACAGACTTTACGTGCTTATTGTATGTAAGTATTAGGTATAGGTATATATTCTCCCAGTTGTTAACAATATATAACATTTTATTTAATCTCAACATGCTATAAAACTAAACAAATTAAACATAAACCGGAAATAGGTATAAGAAGATATTAAGAAAGCAACAAAATTATACCTAGGCAACACAGATATTTCTTAGAATATTTTAATCTACTTCTAGATATTAATCTTAAGTGTAACACTAAAACACCCTGAATAGTATATTATTTTAAGCCTAAAGTAAAATTTAAAGTGAAGTAATGTGGGGAAAATATTCTACACGAAATTAAAGGAAAATTAAATTATTATCACAAATGTTTTCTTAAATACGTAACATTCATAAGATAATTTTTGTCAATTTTATTGTATAATAGCCACTTAATGAATATTAATACTTAAAATACCCTTTGTAGACAAAAAGTTTCTGACACCGTACGCCTATGGCCCGCATTCGAAAATGAGTACCTTCAAGATAAGTTTAGTATTTAGGTAAAGATTCAAATAATATATCTACTATAAATACCAGGTACGTCAGCTATGCTGAATCTGGTAGGTAGATACTAAAAAATCGATTATTTTAAAATGTTCAATTTTAACTAAACCTTAAAAATCAATTACCGAATCTTACTACGAATAAGGCGTATGGTCTCAATAACTCTAATGTGAAGAATTCATCGGCAGAAGCCCCATAAAAATGATCGCATTTGAAGTGCAATAAGATACATTATTTTATATTTATCTCTTAGTCTAAAGTGGGCCCAAATATTCGCTGCGATGTATTTAAAAATATTCACTGTCTATGTCTATGGTCCTCAAAGGTAATGGTCGTGGGGGAATTCATACAGCCAGACGAGCAAGATATATAATTTCATAATTATTTTAGAACTGTTAAAATACGATTTAATGAAGAATAAATTGAGATGTTTATTCCCACCTTAGTTATTTATGTGACTTACCTGGATTGGAATAGAATTTTTTCTCAGACTTTTTTGTGTATTAAATATTACATAGATGAATTGTCTTACAGGGTCTGACTAAAAGTCTGCAATTTGTGATGAAATTTCATCAAAAATGTAAATTTTCTCAATTTATATGTTCTAACTATTTTTTAGTAAACTCTGTTCAACGAATGTTCACACCTACGTCACAACTCCAGTCCTTGTCTTACTCATGAATATACGATGGATATCGGTCGTATATTCAAGAGTCAGACAAGGATGGGAGTTGTGACGTAGGTGCGAACATTCGTTCAACAGAGTTTAGGTATACTAAATGACTTCATTAAATATAAAATATTTTCTCTAGCATTCTAAATAAGGTTTATACTAGATTTTTTAAATATTTTTAGGGACATTTAAAAAATGTGGTAATTGTCAGTTGTTTTTTCCTCAAAGGTTAAGTATAGCTGCTAACTATAACGCTAAAACTGTTTTTTTTTTCATTGAAATTGTCTCCCAACTTGTTAGATATTTTTTATACAATTTGATTGTAGGTACTTATATCTCAAACACTACCTACTGAAAACGTCATTTTAGTAGATAATTTAACAACACGTACTTACCCAGCAGATTTTTTTTGGAAGTTACATATTCTTTAAGTCAAACTTTTAAAATATTAACTAAATTGTTTCCCGGAAAGCCATTAAGCCATTTTGTAGTTGTAGTTACAAAATACCAAAAGGCATTTGAAGGGTTTTTATCTTGAGCATTATAACTTGCAAAGATCCTTTCGATTAATTCTGAAAATTCTTTCGAAGCAAATATTTGAGTTGATTTGTCAGTGAAACAAAAAGAAATAAAAATGTTCATGAAAATGTTCATAGTACCTCAAGTTAAAATTATTATTACTATACTTATACAGGATATTACCGGAGTTACATTACCGGAGTTAAATAATCTCAATATGTTAGAGCTATAAAAAGTAACTTTGAGATCTCATCTCTGTAGTGGGGTTATATGATTATGGAACTAGACTAATATCCACGTTTTATAATTTTTTATATGAATTTGTACACAATTTTCTCGCGAGTAGATCACCTCCTTTTCAAGGCCTAGTGTGGACCGGCCTTTAAGGCCTTTATTATATAGGGACAGGTGTGCGATGTTTCTTACCAACTTACTACTACGGTAGTAGTAGTAGTACCAAATATCATATAGAACATTATAATATTTGGTAGAACGGAAGTTGAGAAATAAAAAGAAGAGATATATAAACTTAAAAGCCAAATATTAAGACAGGTTCATACCTACGGATACCCGGTGAGAGAATTTTGATAATAGAATAGTAAAATAAAAGTAAATGAACTATTATTAGAAATTTCATTAATTTTAACCCTAACACCGATACCAACACTTAGAATTCTCAAATCTACAAGTTAAAGAAAGAAAGGACCTGGAATTTGGGTAGTGTATGTACATACAAATTAATTACGATATTTAGTAATAAATATATTCATATTCGATCCTTTTTGATAAGGTCTCGCATGGACAAAGCGACATATTTAAATTTGTTTTTCTTGGTGATCAAATATCCAAAAAAATATTTTTGTTTCTATTAAAATTTCTTCTTTATTATCTAAACGCTGTTTGTGTCAAGTTTTGCCACTGTAATGACATGCAACATCCTAAATTTAACCGTATAGTTCTTTAAACATATTCTAAGGATCGAAGCTGAATATTTGAACATCAATAATTATCCCGGCAATATTTGTTGAGCAACCATACAACCAAACCGTGCTGTATTTCTGCAAAATGTAGGCGTTTTTAAACTAATTGCAATAAGCTTTTGAATAATAGAGGGAAAATATATCAATTCCATAATGTGAACCACCGAAAAATAATCGTAAACTGTTAAATGTTGACATCTTGTTCTAAAATATCTTGGCCATATTAATAGCTTTCACCAAAAACCACAACTTCTTTTTGGTGGCTCACACGTTTACTGAATTTCACTATTAAAATAAAATCAAATATATTAGTGTTATGTGAAGAGACTGGGAGTTGCAAAGGGTATCAATCTTCTATATGCTAAAAGATCGGAAGATTTTTTTTAGAATCTCGCTTTATGTTTACCACTACAAATTTATTTACAGGGAAAACTCAGGGTTTCCATACTAAGGGCTTTTTACCCTGTATAATTTGAATTTTTTTAAAACTATCCACCTACTTAACTCTAATGTCTATGTGCACTTAATCTAAAATTCATGAGATGCGGCTGGTATCTGCATATACAGGGCACTCGCGAAATTCTGTTATAATTTTGTTCAGAATTTAAACGAGTGGTATATGGACGAATTATTAAATCATAAGAAAACTAAAGGGACAGATATTGCTGCACTAGTATGACATGAGAAAAGGTAGATCTAATAAAATTTCAATTAGTACAAAATAATAACCCACTAAACACACACCACAAATGTATAGTAATAAATAGAAATAGGTAGGTAAGTAGCTACAGGGAAACTGTATTGAAACTGTATTGCAAATAATGTCGTATTTTCCAGTTATGACAAACAAACATTAGATAGGGCCTAATCTCCCACTTTCTTGAGACCGCCAAATTTTTAGTTGTTAAAATTAGGACGAAGAAATGGAAAATATGTGTGTCCTTGCGGGCTGTTCTTTGATTACATTACTCTCGAAACCGACACGGAAAGTCGGTAAAAAAGAAGAAACGATTCCAAAATTCAGTTGTTGGCACTGCAAACTAAAATAAGAAAAGTCGCCATGGAAAATATATAACTTCACGCCAGCTATATTTTTTGGTCGGTTCCAAGAAACACATACGTATCAGGGCCCGGAAAGTGGGACGAAGGGCCGCTGGAAGGTGAAAGGTTGTATGTGCTAAACATATATACAGGGTGGTACTTAACCTATAATAAATTTAGGACAATACACACGAAATTTTACTCAAAAATCCACATTTTTATAGACTTGTTGACGTTTTGTGGGGTTCCACCCGGTTGACACGCTACAATTTCAACAAAGATATCAAAATGTATCAGACTACAAATAAAAATTGATGTCTCCGGATTTTTTTAGACAAATTCCTGTTCTATTTTACTGAATTTATTCTGGTTAAAATGCACCGTGTAGATAGGTATATTATAGATTACGTAGTAATATACCTGTGTGTGCCACAGTTGTAGCAAATACACAGAAAACTGAGATTCGGAAGTTTAGGTAAAACAATTATCCCTAGTTACCGCTTCGGTCATAAATTAAGCGCAACTATAATTAAGGATAGTTACATATAAGATAGTTTAGAACCTTTATTAACCATTAGAAAACTAGTCCAATGTAGCCATGAAATTTGATTTTTTTAAATTTTGCACAACGACAAAATCAATATTAAATTCTATAGCGACCGAATACTATATTGCATTGTAGATTTTAAAAATATTATATCCCATCTGACAATACAGGTTGTTTTAAAAAGGTCAGTGAGAAAATTTGACTGGCAAAAATTAACTCAAATACAAACATTTTCTAAAATTGATGGTTTTAATTTTTTTCCCAACAAAAAACGCATAATCAACAGTTTCATAAAAGTTCATAATATCAAGGTCCGCAATTAATCTATGGCGTACATGTGGGAAATTCATTATAAATAATAATTATTGTCTCTTGATTTTTTTGTTGTATTTGTAATCGTTTTTGTGTCAATCCTATGGAATTAATTAATTCAGCGTCCAAGTAGAAAAAATGTGTACTATGATCGAAATGAAAGTAACATGTGGTCATGTTATATCCCTAATAACCCCTAATAACTTTTTATTTTTGAAGATTTTTAATGGAAAAATTGTAGGAGCTCTACAGGGGTATTCTAATGCATTTTCAGAAAAAAAGAATATCGAGCCACAGAGATATAAATAAAACTACGTAAGGATATATTTTTAAATATAACACTCTCTATATTTTTCAATATTTATGTTTGGGATTCCAACGATATCTATATAAATGTTATATATTATATTTGGCACAGCCTTTTGGAAGATATTCCATCTTGAAACTTTCAATTTTTCACTTTTGATATCCATTGTTTCGAAAATGAAACCTTTGCGTATATACTTTCTATTCCAGTAGCCTACAACTTTTCTATTTAATTTTTTTCTAGCAACAATCAAAAAGTTATTAGGAGAGATCCATATAACTTCACCACCCTGCCCATACACTTCAATGATACTTACTAACAAAAATTAAGTTTGACACGAAAAATTGACAAATGCAAAATGAAAAATTGGTCATAGCAATGAAAATTTTTTTATGTTGGCTTGGACCGATTATTTTCATTTATAAATTTATGCTACGGATTTGATTGGATTATGTGTTGTTTGAAAATAAAAACAAAAATTGAAAGAACTTTAACTCGGTACCTACATACCTACCTATATACCCAAGGATCATCTGGCAAATTATTTATATAATAGAGGTATCTTCCTCCCTTTAGAACTTAACTCTGAGGACAATTAATCTTAGAAAAAACGGCATTAATTTATTTAAAATTGATCTTAAAATACGGAAAATGTTTTTAATGGGAAACATCTTTTTCTCCTGAACATATTATTATTATACTCTACCTGTGATAGCTCTAAGCTGGTTTTTAGCTACGAAAGGCGAGAAATACCATTTGAAAGAAGCTACTCAAACATGGAATTTAGCAACACAGCTATTAGACATCGAGAATGCAACAGTGATTCTTTTTATAAAATATTATGTATTACCTATTAGGTTGTCAGCATCGTAGGGAATCCAGTATTTGAGGGCAAGCTGGCAAGCAAAGCCATTTATACGAAAGTTTTGTTTAGGACAATGAAATGATGAAATGATCTGTAGATCATTAGCCCCTCCCTGGATTCGCCTATGCCCTATTTCCCTATTATTTTCACTCTGAACGACGACCGACGACAATTACACATTAAACATATAAAACCACGACGCCCACCCGAGGATTACAATGTAAGGGAATTTTTTACTTGGCTAGGGTTCCGAAGAGGGAATTTGTCAGTCCTTTTGTTCGTATTTTTGATAACGTTCGGCTTTTTACGGACGACCCCGATGGGATTATTTGGAGCTAGCTTTTTATCTGAATTGAAGTTATATTTTATTGGCCTTGGAGGCGGAATTGCTTTCCTTGATTGAGCCAGGCAAATTTGTCTAAAATTTGCATTAAAATAAGGAGCCTCCGGGAATATTTCGAAATAAAAATTATGGGGAATGGGTGGCGTTTTGCATTAGAATCGGTCTTAGGCGCTTACGAATTGCATTAAAAACGGGGTGGAGAAAATATAGTCTTTTTGCCTTTACAGTAAAACACGTTCAATACAATAAACCAACTACATAACATGCGCAGAACTATTGTTATGTTTACGCGAAATCGGTAAATTCAATATTTTATTAATAAGGTTCAAGCAGCAACGAATTATTGTGTAATGGCGTGTCCCAAATAGTTTGCCCTAGCCCCTGGATCTCAGGAACCGTAAGAGATACGAAAAAAACTTAAATACAAAAGTTGTAAGGTTGGCAGTGGACGTAACTTCTCTTTTATTTTCACATATACAAGGGCGATTCGTATTTGCAGGACAAAAATAAAATATTTAGATTTTGACAATTGCATTATTCCTTTGGAATATTTGCATTTTCTATGAAATTTGCTACATAACCGTTTTTTTGTTTTGTATTTTGGTTGCAGCGTTGCCAAGATATCGAATTTTTCTTGGAATTTAGGGACTTCGTGGAGGTTATGGAAACCGAATTCTGTATCTTTATTTTAATAGATATCAAAGATATATTTTAGCCGAAGTATGACAACACAACCGTGTGTAGTGTGGTATGTCGAAATTGGCTTTTGCATATACAGTGTGTTCATAACAGGCTCTCAAAATAGGATAATTTCAAACAGCAATAACTTATTTTTCTTGAAATCGGCATTAAAATGTCCCAAAATCGTAATTAAAAGCACAGAAATAGAAAATTTTTTCAATAAGTAGGCCTTGTCGAGATGTAAACATCAAACGTCAGACGCGGAAAAATCGCCCGTCAAAAGTGACCAAATATTCAAAACCCGGCCGATAAAGGCTCATTTAACTTTTCGTACACATTGCGAAATTGTTTCCTATAGAAGCGCAATCCTTCAGTATACATATTTTAGTAAATTTGAATATCAATAGATTTGTTGTGTAGGCTGCACAAGAAGCAGCAGTTTGGTTTTTCTGTCAGAAGGTGCCGTACGTCATTATACTTGTCCTAGGTAGAGCGATCGGTAAAGTCAAGCAACGCCGCGCGTAGTCGGTTCGTGGACGGGTGATCCCTTATTATCATTTTCTTGCCTAATAAAACATTTTTTTTTCGATTTCAAAAAAAAAATAATATGTACCTCGGCACTGAAGTTCTTTTTATGACTCACGTGGTTTATTTGCCTCGGCCAGAGGCCTCAGCAACTAAACTCCACATGAGTCATGAAAAGTTGAACTTCAGTGCCTTGGTACATAAATAACTATTTTTCAAATGGAATGACCCATATTTCTATTGTTTGTTTGATCGCACTTCATGTTTTTGTATTTTTTGGACACCCTGTATAAAAAAATCGAAAATTCTCTTCGTGGAACATATTTTTTCGAGAAGCAGAAACTTTTATCAAGAATGACTATTTGTCGAAAAATGAAATTTTTGGTCCATTTGTCCTCTTGGGATGTCTATCCGTGGACATACTGTATACGGGCATAGGAATTTTATTTCCCGTATTATCTAAAATGACAATTATTTCTGCCACTCTGGAAAAACAGTTATGGCTTGCTTGATAAAACCTTCTCACCTGAATGAAAAATGCAAAGAAATTTTCTTAAATACTAAATATCTCGAAAACGGGTAGTTTTTGGTATAGAATGTTATTTACATAAAATGTGGGGCTTGGACGCCGGCATCCAACAAACTATAGAAATATGGGTCATTCCATTTGAAAAAAATAAGTTATTGCTGTTTGAGATTATCCTATTTTGAGAGCCTGTTATGAACACACTGTATATGCAAAAACCAATTTCGACATACCACACCACACAAGGTTGTGTTGTCATACTTCGGCTAAAGTATATCTTTGATATCTATTAAAATAAAGATACAGCATTCAGTTTCCATAACCTCCACGAAGTCCCTAAATTCCAAGAAAAATTCGATATCTTAGCAACGCTGCATCCAAAATACAAAACAAAAAAACGGTTCTGTAGCAAATTTCATGGAGAATGCAAATATTCCAAAGGATTAATGCAATTTTCAAAATCTAAATAGTTTATTTTTGTCCTGCAAATACGAATCGCCCTGTATATGTGAAAATAAATGAGAGGTTTCGTCCACTGCCAACCTTACAACTTTTGTATTCAAGTTTTTTTCGTATCTCTTACGCTTGCTGAGATCCTGGGGGTAGGACAAACTCTTTGGGACACGCTGTACACTTTTAATTCTAACTAATCCTAATTTTAACTAACTTAACTACAAAAAATAGGACAACCCACTAAATATAGATTATTTGGGCAAAATAATTTTATTTAGACGCAAATACAAAATACAGATGTTAAAGCTGCATTTAAAAAAATAATGTTATATTTAACTTCTATGTTTTTAAAGATATTTAGTTGAAATTTATAAAATTTAGAATTCGGTCTACTAGATAATGCAACTTATTTGCCTAATTATCTATTTTTGTTTATTTTGGGCTTCGTGTTTCTTGGTAATATCTAACTCAAATTTGGTAATGAATTTTTGCTAAACCCCTAGTAATTCTCACCAAATTCGCCTACTTCGGACAAGCTGGAGAGGACGAGAATATTCCAAATCAACTCAAATCTTCTAATTGCTCATTTTAGGTTAGTCCAATTACGAGATTGTATTTACCGCAAACCCGGTAATTTGTTTTATTTTTCATTCGATTTTAGCCAAGATAATTATTGTATCTTGGTTCAAAACTTCAAGGCTCTATCTCAATTTTTTCTTGTAAAAAGTTACAAAAATTATTTAGCGATATTTTTACTACTGAATTTAATTGGGACCATCTAAAATGGGTTTCATTAAAAAATAACAGTTCATCTTTCCTAGGATTGCCACCAATGTTTACCTGTACTGTTTAAATACAAAAACATTTCGACAGTTAAATGCGTTTTTGAATAAGTTTTTCAAAGAAAATAAAATATGTAATGTGTGGCTCCATGTATTTAAATATTTATATTGGCTTGTCAATATGAATTATATCACAGTATTCTTATATTTCTATAATAACAATTGATATTTTTTAACAAAACGGGTACAAACCCGTTCTAAATGGTCCCGAATCAAATGAAGTAGTAAATTTTTAGGTAAAAAAATCGCTAAATGATTTTCGTCATATTTTACTAAGAAAAAATCCGTAGTAGGCCTTGAAAATTGAAAGAACCCGGCTAATATCGGACGAAAAATAAAAATGTTACGTGGGCGATACATTACGAAAGGTAATGTTGGATTTAGGAAATGATTCATTTAATTAAACCATACACAGAAAAAAATTGGTAGGATTAAACTCACTCTCCTTCTTCCGATCTTTTCATTAATATTACACAAAAAATATGTTTCTATGGAAAATAAACTTTTAAAACCGAATTTATTAATATAAATAATTTTTAAAATTCAACTTTAACACTTTAACTTCAACTTTTGAATTAGGGGCGTCTACATGAAAAATGGCATAACGAAAACCTATTATTTTAACCAAAGAAATCTGCGTGAACAGATTGACATAGTTTGTTGTAACTCCCCATAAGCTTGTTTAGAAATTTCCGAGAAACTCGAATATGACGTCAGACTTAATATACAGTGTTGTTAAAAAGACATTTCAAAAATACTCTTTTCCACGGTACGTTGTAAATTCCACCATCACCAATAATTTATAAAATTTAATTTTAAATAAGTACTTGTTCTAGTTCTCACAGAGAATTTAATTTAACTGATGTCTAAAATTACAATAGCGTAAATTTAGTTTGAAATGGTGCCTTTCATAATATTTTGTAAAACAGTTAATTAAAATTAGGGATGTGGTAAATTCAGGTCTAGTTCAAATAGTCGACACTACATAATATAAAAGAACACAGTGTATTCTTTAAGTAATTTCCTAATTGAACTGCTAAGAAAGAATCCAATAGGTCGGTAGGTGATACAAATTCTCAGACAAAATATAACTACATAATTTTTAAAAAATAAATCTTGGAATACATTACTTGTTTACTCTTTGCTAAATTTAACGGTTAAATAATATTTTTGGGATGTAATTAGTACTATTTTGAATTTTGTATGATAAATGACTCAACTTTGTAAAAATTAAGTCAATGTCAGTAATTCCAAAAACATTTTCTATTTTTAAAAACAGTTGTAACGACACTATTGCACACGTACAGGGTTTTAGCACTGTCTAATTCGTCTAATTTATTTTATTACACGCTCAGCTGCACTTGGAACGGACCTCGATCGATCCACATGTACAGGGTGGGTCAAATTGGACACTCTTAAAGGGAAACCTCTATTTTTGACGGATATAGACGAAAACGGTTTAAGAGTTACCGGTGAAAAATTTTTTTATTTTTTAAAAGGAAGGCCCTCTATATTTTTGCATTTTTTAATAGAGCAATAAATTATCTTTTCAAATATACATAACACTTAACGATTTACTTAAGTAGATATCAATTAGGTACTAATAGCTTTCATGATTTCATATGTATAATTGGAAGCGCGCCCTTTCAACAAGTATAGGCTTTGGACGGTGAGACAATGAAACAACCGTGGGAAAATGTTTACTGTTACCTGTCAAATTTTCAGTTAAGATTTTTAGGCAGGGTAATTTTTTTTTATTTTTGTGTAATTTTCAATAAAAATTAAATTTCAAACAATAAATCTGACGAAGTTCATTATATATGTTACTATTTAAAATTTCTCATTTCTCTCAATTTCCCTTCTTCACTTTTCTCTGAAATCTTAAAATAGCCCATTTTGTTGTTCAAAGCGTGAATATACTTGCAAATTGTCAGTAATAACTATTACTATAATTTGGCATTATTTGTCTTCCCTGGCAACTTATGATCCAAGGAGTAATCCCTCACAAAAAACTCAGTCCTGAACGAACGGTTGGAGCGAACATATAACATACATATTATATATTTCGTTGGAATCGGAAAATGCATAGAATTCAATAATCTAAAAATGTACAAGGTGTTCCATTTACAAAAACATAAGTTATGTCTGTAACGGCTTTCTAGAACACACTGTATGAGGTCTGTTAAGTTAAGGGAGGTGTCAATTTATAGTGAGCCACCCTGTTTTTATCTTTTATACATTACTAGTGGAAATTCGTAAAATAAGGATTTTCCCAGACGATCGCACTATCTGGCAACACCGTGGCCGATTGAACTGTGTGCACTTGTGCACATGTTAGATAGGTAAGTATATGGTTTTTTAGCAAGGGCGAAGTGAGTGCAAACGTTTCTATTCTAAAAAGTTTATAATTGTGTATTAGTGTAATAATTATTCTGAACAGTGGGTCGCATGTAAAAAAACGGAATCAGCCCGTGTACATAAACAAATATTTGTTGTGATTTGTTATACTATATGTTGAATTATTCCAATGACATTTGTTATTATTGGTATAGTTATATTTTGTCTGGATCTATGGATCCAGATGGATAAATCTATCTGGAGGCTATTTAGTTAAAACCGGCCTGCCTCTAATTATTCGATTCCAACTTGTAGCCCATTGACATGAACCAGTTTTTGGCTATATCGAAACAACCAATTACTGGAACACCCGGTAGAAAAATTGATACAGCTATAGAAAATTTTAGATAATTATGTACAACCTTTGTATAAAACTTTTTTCTAAGTTCAAATATGAATAAATTAAGACTGTGGCATATTCTAAGTATTCTAGTAGAGGCGTTCCCACCAAGATTCAATGCACCACGAAGGTACGTCATAGTTTGCTTCGGAAATTGCAATGGCAACAAAGGGAATTTCACATATTTTTATCCAACAATAAACCGAATCCGCGAATTACATATCATTTTTAAGCACCGCTGGTTTGTGAAGACTTTTACGAAGATTGCGAATTTGTTGCTAGAAACAAATGAACCTATAATAATAATAATAGACACTTTAATACTATTAAATCAAGAACTACTCCAACGTTTGCCAGGTGGAATCATTCTCGTGGGTTAAGATCTAAGATCTTAGTTGTATGAAAATACTGTTGGAACATATTTGTCGTTATAGACCGTCAGATAGTGACAGATGTAGGTGCCCCTCAAAGAGGGTTGAAAAGTATATCGGTGTTGAGTAGAATGAAGGGATAACATATGGAAAATTCGGTTTTTCATTTTTCACGATTCGATTCTATATTTTCACTCAAGCTGTGTTCATTAAATGATTAATTAATAGAACCTGGCTTCGGAAAACCAAAGACTTGAGTATTGCAGGTGGCTAAAGGGTTGAAATAAGGGCGTAACCTTGTTAAGAAAAATCGAGATTCTGACCGATTTTTCCACACAAGCCCATCGAAAGTATGAAAACGTACATCGTCACTAGCCCGAAAAATATATTGGCTTGAGTGGCGAGAATGAATAAGTCCATTTTGGGGTCGGAACATTTAACAGCAATTTTTTTCGATTTTCCATATGTTATTCCAAGGGCCACTCGTAAATTTCCCTTCATTAGCATCGATGTACATTTCAACTCTCTTCGAGGCTTGTATGCGAAAATGGGGCACCTAAATCTGTCACTATCTGACGGTCTATTATCAACAATTAATATACATTATGTCCACTAATGGACACTACACTTGCGAAATTTTTTTGCCATAAGAATTATTCTTAATAATAAGTATTGTTTCTTCAAAAAAAGTAGTTTGCCTTTAAGAAAATATATTTAGAATTACAACAATGCTTCCAATTTATAGAGAAATGGGAGAATATACTGTGATCTTGAATTTGTTTAACTCACTGAATGTTAGCGTTGTTAATATACAGGGCGTCCGTGGTTTTTGTAGACAAACTTTGCCAATTTGGAAAAAATGTCCTATAAATATGGAGGTATAAACCCTTAATTGTCAAGATACAGAGCGTTAAGATAATAATTAGTTACATAGGTAATATTTTATCTTTTATTTCAGGAAAATAATGGTATATCGAGTTAAATCACGGTATGTAGTAACTAGTTTTCAAGGCCTACAGTACCTACATGGAAGAACCGCCCATTTAGATTCATCAAAGGCGTGCGCCACAAAAAGTATAAAAATGCTAAACACACTTCCAGCTACCGCTATCAGGTACGATGAATTAAAATTATTGTTTTAATTTTTTTTTCAAATTTCTCAAAAAGTAACACACTCACGGACATTTTATAAGAGACACTCTCTTAGTAATAAGTAGTGGAAATTAAAAAATTTACCGAATTTTTTCAAAAGCTATTGGCGTATAAATTATCAAACAAGGATGGATTTTGGTACCTGTAATTATAAATAAACAGAGATGGTTTGTGGCCTATCAGGTAAAGGTTTAAAAAATTGAAGCTAATTACGCCACTGGTATGCAGCATTCCTGTGGACCTTGAAGACTGAATTCGAAATTTTTGTTCTAATATTAGCAGATAGTTTCCGACCATAAGTTTACAAATAAACTACGTTTCCATCATGTAGGTCAATTTATTCTTTTATACGTTTTGACCCTTATCGTTGTTATGATCAGGCTATAAATATATATGCAATTAAAGGGACCGTACTTAAGGTAAAACTAGCAGTTAAAAATAATTGAAAAATATTTTACAGATTGTTAATCCTAGAAATGTACATATTGTGAGAGATGATGTAAGAGACAAAAAATATATATAGTAAAATCGAGCAATCCGTACGCCTGGCATAAATATAATCACTTGACTTGGGATATTCGCCAGGGCCGCACTGAAGCACGCCCTTTATTTAATTTTAGTTTTACAATTGTTTACATGAAAATATTTCGTAAAAGAATAATTGGCTTAATTAAAATGGGTCAAAACATCGATAAAATTATTTGTGGCAGTGTCTAAATAGCTGAAAACGACAAAATAAAACCGCATAACTACACTTTTGCGATCGAGTACGCCCCTGTTGCCGACTCGGGGAAAATTTTATAGCCTACCGACCAATCGCGGATCGTCATTGAACACGTGGTTTTATTTACTCCAGGCGTACGGATTGCTCGATTTTACTATAACTCCACATGTAAGAGACAAAAAGTACATCATCTCTCATAATATGTACATTTCTAGGAAGTGATCTTTTTAATACATAGGTTCAAATGAACAATTTGTAAAATATTTTTTAATTCTTTTTAACTGTTAGTTTTACCTTAAGTATGTACTTACTGTCTTTTTAATTGTATATATATTTGTAGCCTGATGATGGCCACGATGAGGGTCGAAACTTCGCATTAATAATAAAATAATAAATGGACCTACATGATGGAAACGTAGTTTATTTATTTTTTGTTCTAAAATTATTTTCTACATATTGTCAAAGTTAGTTTACAAAATCCGCGGACACCTTGTAAATATGTATTTGTTTATTTTCATTAAAATCCAGTTAGTGACACAACACTATCATTTTTATATAAATAAACCTGAATTTTGTAATACAAAATCGAAGAAAATTACAGTTGGGCAATTCTCTAATTTTTCTGCAAATTGAGGTTTAAATTTAAATTCGAAATAACTTTTTTAGATATTTTTTAACCTAAAAATGTCTGTAGATTTAGAGCGCTAGGTAAAGTGTGGTGACCCCGGATTGTATGCTGGAGAGAGATTTAATTTTTACTTCTCATTTTTGCGAAAAATTTACCTTTTATAAAAAGTCTTGCTTGGCAAAAAATAAGACAAATAAAATTTGATGTATATAAGGACTAAAAGATCAAGAAACATGAAATTTTATGAAAAAATATCCATTTTTTGCACGTTACAGAAAAATATTGTCTCTTTAGAATTACAGAGAATGTTAAAATACAAAATTTGGTGAAGATATTACAAATAAAAAAATCAACCGGTCGAGTGTATAGTATTGCTAAAGTCAGTTGAAACAGCATAGAAACTAGGTTCATCAAAGGAATATTATATGACATAGGCGCCACACAGGTTTCATAAATATACATACATTCTACAGACTGTTAGCGCCACAACTATTTGCACCAAATCAAGTAGGTATTTGGACAACCCTTCTAATTTTTGGAACTTGGCAGTAACATGTAAAAATGGTTGTTTTCTCAAATATTATTTAACATTTCTTAATTTTCTGGGTCGTTCTGTATATCAAATTTTGCTTTTCGCTATTCCAGTCTTATTTTTCCGGCAAATAAAACTTTTTATCAAGAGTTGAGAAATCAGAAATAAAAATAAAATCTCTCGCTACAAACTTACTAAAGTATCAATAAATATTTCACCAAGTATTAAAGATCACTAGTATAGTTAAGTAGATTCGTGAATACATAGTGTTTTAATATGTTTTATTCGGAAACCTTTAATCGAATGTAGTCACGTAATTAAAATAAGCCAAGCCCTACTATTTTATTCTCATTTGATACGCTGAAGCTTAAGGCGTTAGTTTTTCAGTTTTATTCGGTATTTACAAGAAAAATAGCTCCGTCGCCAGTTTTTAGTTTCAAATTTTACAATACCATGTACAGGATGATCATTTTTAGACGCCCGGCCTCTGTTGGTGGAAAGCGGTCAAATATATGAAGATAATGTATATGGGCGATGCTATAGTGTTTATAAAGGAATAAACTGGCCCATTTAGCAATTATTTGCAAGTACGACGCTAGGCGTCGCGACGCCAAGAAATATTTTTCCCACCAATATACCACTTTTGTTACGAATGCCCTAATTTTTATGAACATTTTTCATTAATGCCATTTTTCTTTATTCTCTTCCAAAGTTATTCTTCACAAATGCATGAAAATATTAATTTTTGAGATGGCACACAGAAAAACAACCTGTATATTTAGTATTGGATCTTTGCACACATTAATAGGTACCTTGTGTGGTCCTGTTGCCCATTCAACTGTTTTGAGGTAATTCCATGGCATACTTGACTCGCCATATGCCTTTAAAATTACTATTTTGCTGAATTTTGGCACCCTGTAGAACCCTGTAGAATATAACTCGCTGTATATTCTTTGTTCAAACTTGGTATAATATGGGGGTTCTGTGGGGTCCTAATTAACGATGTAGTGTTAGATTTTAAACAAAAAATCGCTAAATGCATTTAATTAAAATTGGGGTTTAAAAAAATCATAGCCGGTCCTGGATTTGCATGTTGACAACGGGAAGAAGGTCAAAAGACGCGGTTTGAAGATATTTCAAACAAATAAAAGGTAAGGGGAATATATCCAAAAATAAAATCATTCTATCATCTACATGATCCCTGGAAATGGCGATTAACAAAAATTTATATTTTAATGTGTTTTTGAAGAATAACTGTACAACTGTATGTTGGTGAAAAAAATATTTCTTGGCGTCGCGGCGCCTAGCGTCGTATTTGAAAAGAGTGGCTAAATGGGCCAATTTATTCCTTTATGCACCCTATATCATGTCCCATATATAATATCTCCATATTATTGATCGTTTTCCACCAACAGAGGCTGGGCGTCTAAAAAAGGATCACCCTGTACATACTTAATATATTAGTTTCAATACCCATGCAAACATTTTCGGAAAACGCTATAAATTGTTTGTCCTGACATTTTTGGACATCTTTGAACTACACGAAATACTTAAGGTAACCCTTAACCTAACAGCCTTTAAATACAACGGAAGAAATTGGGAATAATACAAATATTGGAAACCATACGCATAGTGAGCGGAAGATGAAAATACAACATACTTTTCCATTCACTGTTTTCGCTTTGCTATCTCACCCAACATCGACAACACTCAGTAAGTAGCATGCATATTTGCACCACGGAAAACAACCTAACTTCAAGCATTGGATTCGAACGATGGGGATTGTATGGACAGCAAGGGTACCTCTGTATCTTCTCTGCTTCTATTATCTGTCCTGATAGGATTGAAACTGCGTGGTTCCAGCAGTTCGATGGTTACCTTAGTCTCCTTGTTTTTGTTGGTGGCGTTTCTTATTTTGGTTTCTGCGGAGATCTCCTCAGCTTCGCTGGGAGTGTCCGGCATCATCAAGGCTCTGCCATTTCCTGTAATTTCTTTCCTGCCGAAGTCTTTAGGGATGGGAGTGCTGGGGCGCCTGGCAATAGTTGGTTCCTTGTCAACGGCCAGGAATTGGTTGTCTGAGCATTCGCCGTTGAGCCAGTAAGTCACTTGCTTGCCCTTGCCCTGAAAATAAATAAAGGTTGCTGAAGACACTATTTTTTACACTAGAGAACTTCACGGAAGTGTATGTTTCAAAGTTTCGTCGAGTTGCCCCTCAAACCTTATAGTCGTTTATTTTCAAACTATATAGATTAGTAAAATTACTACTTGATCGTAAATAACTCACTTCTGCTTCAACTGAAAATTGGAATTCCTAGTCTAGAATAGGGATGTCAAAAGATAAATATGGTTTGTACAAAACAAATTCCGATGCACGTCATCGTATACGGCATTGGAAAAGACTCGTCATAGGGACGCAGCGTTGCCGTATCGTGATAAATAAAGATATAAACAATAACCGTCGCATTCACCATATTTTTAAACCACAAGCATAAAATGTATTTTATATGATAAAGATAAACAGTTGTTTTACTCGGTCGCAAATTAAGTATAGCAAAACCTCGAAAAACGTACAGCAAGCCGGTAAACAATGTAAAACGCGTGGAAACGTTCACGTGCGCGTCCACGATGTTATAACTTATAACTCGGGCTCTGGCGGTTGTAAATTCGGAACGTCGCCCGTAGCGTTAACAGCGGTACCAACATAATACTAGGCCAAATTCAAATATCAACACACAAAATCACATGTTTTCATATAAAACGTTGGTAACACAATTTTCGTCATTAATTGCAAACATTATTTTATGTTGAAAAAAAAATAGCGAGAAGTACCTGCATTCGTTTTAGTTGCAGTTTCTTTTGCTTGATATCGTAGGCTCGACATTTAAAAATATCCAAACCTGTTTCGTGGCGTGCTACAAGAAAGAACTGTTCTGTGACGACGAATTTGGAAATGAATCAGAAATTACCAATGTGCGGCAAGCATACATATTATTTTTTTAGTACATTGTTCACCCCTGTACAGGGTGTCCGAAACTCGACGCCCCAGGGTTATTATAGGCAAACAAAAACAGCCAGTAAAAATTTGACTTGTGGGTTTCTTGGAGGACCACTCAAGCTTGCTTTTGGGCCAAAAAGATAGTTTTTAGGAATTTGGGAAATACATATAGGTTATGACGTCATTAAATATATTTTCCCAGGGCCATACCTGTTTCTCTTTATATTTGGAAAGAGCACGTTTTATGATAAACTTTCGAAATTTAATTTTTTTGATATCTCGTTTTATTAAAAAGTTATATGCGTATTATTTGTAAAAATATGAAAAAGATGCCATGGTATTTTTTTTTAATGAAAATCGAGTTACCCATGACTTATAAAGGTATATTTTTGACAGAAACAATTGACAGATGCTCGGACAGATGTCTTATGGAAAAAGTATTAAAATTTTAGAACCTTCGCCTACAATACAATTAATATTGTACTGAAAACATTCCTTTACATTGATGAAAGTTTCGTACATTTGTGGCAGTCGAAAATAAGGGGCCAAACGGGTAAAAATGAGTTTTAGAAAATAATTTAGTCCGACTTTAAAAAAAAGTTGGAATTTTTTTAATTTCGATTTCACGTTCAGGGTATTTTTCCCTACCCACTGTTAAAATTAATGTAGTTATGAATAAATCACCATGTATAAGCATTTTGCAATTATGTATCTTATGTTCTAAAATTATATCACAAATTAGTCAATTAAACCCAAATATAAGAAACAAAAGACGCGTACTTTATCCCTTGGACACTTTAGTTAAAACAATAACCGGTAACTTGGATCAAACGGATACACAAAATTTTAGCTCTATTTACACTTTCACAAAATGAACAAAAATTGAAGGCTCTTGTAAACAAAAAATTAACCCTTTTGGAAAGATCTATTATCAAATTTAAGAATACTTCCAACATACTTAGCCATAACGAGGAAGTATTAAATGCTAGATTGAAAACGTAGAAGTACAGAAACTATATAAGTTTTCAGATATTTTGAAATAGATATGGTAAGCTCTCAGATATCACTAGCATATCAAATAGTCTACAACATTTTAGAAAAAAAATGAAGTTGCACCACTAACATTTTTAAATACCTTACACAATTCAATAATCTAACCCTCAGATACATTAATGGCACTAAGATGGCATTAAAATCAATCACTATTTTTGTACAAATTCAAAGTACCTTTTGATACTCTATGACATTATTAGTGTTAACGTTTAGCTGAGTTTGAAGCAAGTCCGTCACTTTTATTATTGAAAAAATTAAAGGGCATACCATGCCACAAGTAGGTAGTTTATTAAAAAGTAAGAGTAAGATTTGTGTATTTTTTGGGCGAAATATTGGATTATCTACGGCAGGTAAAATACCTATGAATTTCAAACGATTACTGGTTGGATTGTTTTCCAGTGAACATGGCTGTGTACAAAGAGATTTTTATTTTACTCTCTCTGACATTAGACATTACCCGATTTATTTTTACTACTATTATATATTTTTTATTTATGTGTTCGCGTCGCATTTTTTACGTATGCCAACAGTGTGGAAAACAACGTTTCTTAGATATTTCTAGAAATTTTTACACCGGGCTAATACACAGAAATTTATCAGATTTTTTTATCGGCGTTTAGACAGTGTACAAAACGTTAAATAAACTGCGTTGTCGGTTGTTTTAAGATATTAGTAGATTGATGTAGATTTGAAATGTTTTTTAGTTACTAAAAATTATTTGATGTGTCACTCGGGCGAATTCGAAACATTGATTGCCGCGACTAGTACTTATTATAGTACACTCAAAGAATTCCGCCAAGTGAGTTGTTTTGCTAAGATTTTTTTGCTGCGGTAGGTAGATATTTTCCTGTCATAGCAAAAAAATTGCTGTGGCAAGTAAACATGTTTTGCTAAAACTTTTTTGTTCCACAGCAAAATTTTTACTTGCGGTTATGTGGATAGGTCAGTAGAAATTTCTTTTAGTTAGCCCACTTACTTATCTGAATCAAGTGCTTTTGTTGCTACAGGTGAGTGCAGTCTGCTAAAATGCACTCAGCAGTGGCGATTCAACTACTCATTTGCGGCTAGCGAGCCCTCACTTACAACAAGTGCATTGTTTTGCTGAAACTAACGGTAAGTTGTAAGTGCGCTTGCGCTAGCCGGCATGCCAGTGCACGCTAGGTAGCCCCGCCGCAGTCATCACACAGTCGTTGGTCCGTGGTAATCGTACTGATCGTCTACGGTCATGGCTTCGTTGTTTTCCGTGTTAGGGTTGGGAGTTGGGAGTGATGGAAAATGGCCGAAGTTAAATTACTATTAATAGAATTATGGGGGTTGGAACATTCATTACATTGCCGTCTCAAGATAAGTAATACTTAATGTCCGTTTGGTATAGCACATTATCATTATATTACATAATCTGCACCCAACTTAATTGCGACAGCTAGAAAACGGGATCTTGTATTGTAGCACAGATTGTAGTGATGAATGTAAAATTTAAAATTGATGGATATACTCGTAATATTATCTACACTTTTGTATTTAAGTAGGTATATCTATAACAAGACTGTTCGTTTTATTTTATTTTGTCGTTTTTGCAATTGTATTTTTCTATTTTATTTATTTATAATATTTTTCACACAACTTAAAATAGGTTTTAGATTATATCAGGTTCAGTTCTAAGTTCCTCTTTATAATAATTTCTATAGGTGGTTGTATAGGAGCCGCCAATAATGACTGGATACCGTTACCTTTTTGTATATGCATGCATGCTTATAATGTGATTTGAAATGATCTAAATAAAGGCAGTATAAAACTCATTAGCAATAGGTAATAGATTTGCTGGAATAGGTAAGCAATTCAATTACCATTACTGACTGGACTAATTTACAGCAATAAAAATTAATACACCCACAATTGTGGTTATTTGCTATGGTAGGTAAGCGACTCACTTGTGGCTACTGAGCAGCTTAATTATCATTAATAACCTGCTTAAATTACAGCAACAAAACCTACATAACCACAATCAAATAATTTGCTCTGGTAGTTAAGCAACTCACTGGTTAGTGAGCTGACTCACTTGCCTTAATACAAGAGTCGAATTATAACAGCAAGTGATTTTCAACAAATCTTCTCACTTACTGCAATTAAGTTGTCTCTAGCAAAGCGTGCTTTGCTGCGGTAGCAAAGTAACTCACTTGGCGCCTATTTAATGCAGATATTTTGCTGCGGTAATTATTGAGTTCTTACTAACCGTAGCAAAGTAGTCTTTCAGTGTAGGTATGTGCCGCCGTCGCGTTTTTTTTTCGACAAATTATTCGATTCCGTGTCGGACTGAACTTCTATCTCTCGGCAGTCGTTATCAGTTTGTCCTCTCAAGACTTGTCAGTGGCCATAGATTGCCGCGACTAGAGGTTAGTCGACAGTCAGTAAAAGGTCAGGGTACGTGAAGTCATCGTTTGCCTGATAAATTACGATTTTCTTTCTATTTAATGCTAGGGTGTTCGCGATGTTCCAGAATCCAGTTTTTTAATTATTAGAAGGTACGGAGATGTAATTACAGCCTCGGCCACGCCGGGGGCGGACGGTTTGATAATGACCTCGCGGAAGCGGAAGACCCTTGAACCAATCGTGCACCCTTGGGGGGTTTCGCGAAACTGCGCTCACCTGTCGGAGGGGTCTTGTGAAATCGCTGCACGTGGGAAAAATTTCGGAAGAATATGCAGGATTATCTCTAAGGGCGATTTACATGGGGTTGCTGCGCTCGTACCTACATATACATAGCCTTACTACTCCACTTTAATTAAGGTATATACCTACTTATTTTTGTTATTATGACTGCTGGTAGAACAAATAGTGTTTGCAACTCACATTTAGTGGCTATTGAGACACTCATATTCAAAACGGCTAAAATTCAATAATTAAGTTGAACGGCAAATTGTTCCTTGAAAAGTCCTGTATTTTGGTTTGATACGTGAACTAGTTTGGCGGCACCCGCAAGCCTCCTGACCTATATTGGCAGTGAATTGGCCATCTAGCCTGTCGCGCCACTATCCTCCTGACCCCGACTAACCTCCCGCAGATATCTGCAAGTGGCCTAACCTATAGGCTGCGGCCTGTCTCTACACGCTCTTTTCTTGTCCCTGCGACTAACCTCTGGCCACGGCCAATCGTACATTGAGCTATGGCGCGCGACTCGCGCTCTAACAAAATGGCGCCAAATTAAAAAAAATCGGGCCAGGATTCAAACCTATACTAAAATCAAGTAACTCGTACGCCTGGCGTAAATAAAAGCACGTGATCGAAGTCGTTCGGCGAAATAAGGCGATTGGTCAATAGGCAATAAAATATCAGCGCTTCTGGCAACAGGGATGTACTCGATCGCAAAAGCGTATTTATGCGGTTTTATCTTGTTGTTTTCAGCTATTTAGACACCGCCGCTCTCTGCATTGTTTGTTTACTCCAGTAGGTATGTAATTTTCTTTGATTCTTTGCGTGTGTGTTGTAAAGTGTTTTTTTAGTATTTAAGGATATAGTGACTGATTTTGTATACAATGGGACGCAGAAATTGTGTAGTGTGTTGCCAAATTGATATTTCTCAGGATATAACAACTTATGACGAGTAAACGTGGTTCAAAGGGGCGTAATGTTTGTTAAAATCGGTAGATTTCGGCTAAATGTTGGTTTATTACTATCGTGTGCATTTTGATGCTTGTGCTCCCTCTATCCTTTGTTATTTATCTAAGGATTTTACTGATATTATCAGGAAGTTTGCCGACTGAAAGGTCAGAAAAGTTAATTTTTAATGATGACAGGAGTTTGCCGACAGAAAGTCCAGAAAAGTTAATTTTTATTGATTACATAAGTAAATGAGTAGACTTAAGAAGGCCGTATGACACTACATATAATAGGGTACTTAAAAATATTTTTAATTGCTCTCAAATGGTACTCAGTTTACAGTAGATGCATGAACATAACTCGTAATAAAGTAAACAACGCCTTTTAACCCTTATTTATTTATGACAAGTAAAGACGAAGTTGCACAATAATTTTCTTCAGGAGAAACGGCATTGCAATGTTGCCGGTGCCCGTTTCCAATAATTCCGATTTGTCACATCAATACTTTTTTATTACGAATGTGTGCCGTATGGTGTATGTTTATGCTGCACACGCTGGAAACTATATCCTTCATCTCCTTCACGTGACACTTTGGTTAAAGTATGTGTATATGGAACATATACGATAAATATTCAGACTTCAATAATGCGGAAATATTCGCGTATGTGGCAACGCCACCCGCCCACCCAAGCCGCCGCACCCAACGTCCCCTCATTCTGTCATTCCGTATGTCGCTCAATCAAGAATCTGTGCGATTGATTATAGTGTTATTCTTATTTATTATTATATTGTTTGTGTAGTTATCGTTTGTGAGTTGTACAGTGTAGGTAAATTATCATGAACAAGAATTACGAGATAGGGCAATCCGATAATTTACAAATTGGATGCCTAATAATCCGAACTTCACATCTACCAAAATTCTTGGTGGCGCTTTCTTAAAGGCGTCATAGTGCTCAGAAGTACTTTTAAAAACTTGCTAATTACGCAAATATTATTTTTAGAAATAATCGAAGGGTTTTATGCAAGTCTCCGGGAATTGTTTAATCAAATTTGTAAAATTTCGTCGAGTACCCTATTCTTCAGAGACATCTCGTGTTTTTTTTCTAAAATCATTGTCTCCATAGTTACATAGACCTATATTCTTCTATTATAACTTATTTTTTGTTTGTTGTATACGTGTATGCAACTATGGAGACAATGATTTTCGAAAAACCACGTGAATTCTCCGGAGAATTATATGTACTCGTATAGTATACTATGGATAAAATAAATTAATTTTAAAACTATCCGTTTCACTTATCTACATATGGTTGCAAACATACATGTGCAGTAATGTGCACTGTATCATATCATTATTATCATGCTGAAAAAGAAATAATTAAAAAACTCCCAATAAAAATTATTATATTATTTTCTCTTAATTAGTTTTTAGTACCTAGAGGTACTATCCTATTTATATCATTTTAATTCAAAATAACTCAAACCGTGACTTTGTTGAAATATATCACATTTCAAAAGAATTCTGAAACTCCCTATATGTGCTGCAGATGTGCCGTGTGCAGATGTGTTACCTATATAAATGAAAAGAAAATTATATATGTAGGTACGTGTGTTTTTATTTAGAAATTATTAATGGTTATAGGGTAAGTAGAATACGATGAATATCCATAAAAAAGGCCATTATAATGCATTATATTACGCTATTAGCAAAGATCATAATCTTGAATATTATGATCTTTGCTATTAGTCCTCGCGCCCATGTTTACAAAATTTTTTTTATTACCTCACCATTGAGATTTTGTGTGGTATGTGTTCTTTATGTCCAGTTGGACAACTTCTCACATAAGAAAATTCTTAGTAGGGGGGCGTTTTTTGGGACCTCTTCTAATTTAAGGGCGTTCGACAACGGAATCTCCCGAAAATTTTTGTCGGAGAAGGTTTCCACTTGATTTTAAATATTTTTATTAAACGATCCTGGAAAAAAGCAGCTTTGAAACTTTATGACGTTACCTATAACTTTTCCATGTTAGGGGTGTGACAGCTGATTTGTTCAGGATCAGTGGTAACCTTGTCCGACAAATTTTTTTGGGAAATTCCATTATCGGAAGCCCTTAAAAGATTAAAGTGGTCCAAAAAAAAAACGCGCCGCTACTAAGATATACAAATTTTCAATGGCAAGGTAAAATTTTTATAGGCATGGGCCGTAGAAATGCCGTATAAATACGACAGGATTATTCTAATCTTGATTGGAAATTTCCACAGGCAGGATGTGATGAATCTGAGTTTCTTCCGGATGGATCCTCCGTCTGCGAAACTTCTCGTTGCAAGCTTTCGTCCTCGATTGCACGGGACATCCCCAGGGCGCGACGATCACACTGAGACTGATAGTCTCAGACAGTCCCAGTGTGAAAGAAACTCAGATTCATCAGGAATATTCTATGTATATTTTTGATTTTACGGTCATGGATGTTTCTAGGATATACTTAAATGTATACAGGGTTAACTATGACTTAGTACAAAAAATTTTACCACGTGCGCAGGATGGCTTAAGAAAACATAGAAAAATATTTTTAGATTTTTTTTACGATCTTTAAAAAAACGGGTAAAGACCCCTATTTTCCCTGTAAATCCCCGCCTTTAATGACGTCATCCAATTTGGCTTCTGAAGGTACTGACAGCTGAAGTGATTTTCCGCGGTGTTGCCGTTGATTTAGGAACGGTGAAAATACCTTTTTACTCAAACAAATTTAAAAAATACATAAATAACAATCGATTTGAATCTGTACAGATGCAGCGCTATTAGATTTCCCTTACCTTAGCTCGTATCCGGACCGGTTCCTACTCTCGCGGAAAGCTCATTACCGCGACACCACAAGCCGTCTCCCTTAATACCCCCGGAGCTCCTCTGATGAATTCTTGTCCACCATCTAACCTCTTCTGAAGCATAGATAAAGGATTTATTGTTCTGAAGCCTCGGCGGTATGAATTAAGCGACGTATCGGCCCGGTCGAGTCTATGAAACGTTTTTTCGACTGCTCCGCGTTGCCCCGTTCGTCATTTCATAACTTCCTAGCTAGGCAACTAACTGTACATACAAGGTTTGTTCCAACAGGGCCAATAACCGTGCCCAAGCACGTTCAGCGCATGCGCACTACCCCACTGGCTGTTCCAACTGAATTATGTACCTACCGACACGGGACGATACACGCACTGTTCCAGCCGATTTATGGATCATTTGTGTATCGTCCTTGTACGATAAAAACGGTGCCTGGTCTAAAGCAATAACCGCGTGTACTGACATGCGCAGTGTATGGTCGTGTGACAGAGATAAACATTAACCTCATATTTTTGTTTTTACGTAGATAGTTTTAAATCGATGGCTGGGATCGTGTTTTTTATTTCTTGTTGGGTAGGGCGGGGAATCGTTGAACAATTTTTTAGAGTGAAGAGTGAGGTTAGCCCACCGAACATTCGGTTAGCCACATATTAAACACGCAGGTTAGGTGCGGTCACAAATATGATTTGGTCGATTTGATTCACAATCCGTTCCATCTGAAATTTTCTTTGGGATCATTTGTTCCAACTCGAATTTACGTACCGTCACAGAACTGTACATGAACTAGATTATAACCCTTAAAGAACGCATGCGCTAGTTTTGCACCGTTCATGTGCGATCCCAAAGAAAATTTCAGATGGAACGGATTGTGAATCAAATCGACCAAATCACGTTTTGTGACCGCACCTAACCTGCGTGTTTAATATGTGGCTAACCGAATGTTCGGTGGGCTAACCTCACTCTTTACTCTAAAAAATTATTGTTCAACGATTCCCCGCCCTACCCAACAAGCCAAAAACCAACAAGAAATAAAAAACACGATCCCAGCCATCGATTTAAAACCATCTACGTAAAAACAAAAATATGAGGTTATTGTTTATCTCTGTCACATGACTATACACTGCGCATGTCAGTACACGCGGTTATTGCTTTAGACCAGGGACCGTTTTTATCGTACAAGGACGATACACAAATGATCCATAAATCGGCTGGAACAGTGCGTGTATCGTCCCGTGTCGGTAGGTACATAATTCAGTTGGAACAGCCAGTGGGGTAGTGCGCATGCGCTGAACGTGCTTGAGCACGGTTATTGGTCCTGTTGGAACAAACCTTTTCAAGTTTGGCTAGTAGCCGACGGAGGGCATTTGCGAATGTAACATGGCGTTATTTCCCAGTTTGGTCTTGATTTTCGCGGCAAATCGTTCAGCGTCTTTGTGAAAATGCCGGAGTATTCGAACGCCGAGTTAACGGACATGGTTATAATGTACGGGAGATGCGATGAAAGTGCACATCGAGCTGCAGCAGAATACCGTATTCGTTTTCCTAACAGGGCAAATATGCCTAACCCACGTACTTTCGTGAACATTGTACAACGTATGCGAAACACTGGTGTTTTGCAAGCTCGAAGGGGTGGGCGAGCAACCTTCCATAAGCACTACAGCTATTGCAAGGAGATTGGGAATATCTCAGAACAAGGCAAGTAAAATAAAACCAATAAAACTGACTTCTACCAAAGACTATCCCATGTGATGGGATTGTCTTTGCTTGCACCTAATACCTACATAAAATTTAAAATGTAACAATACAATTATTTACAGGCATGGAGGATTCTAAGGGAAAACGGCCTTCACCCTTATCACATACAAAAGGTCCAAGCATTAGAAGCAAATGATTTTCCGGTGAGAATGACCTACTGCACTTGGCTACGTGATCGAATCGCCCAAGACCCAAACTTTGTTTTCAACATTCTTTGGACAGACGAATGCTGCTTCACACGTGCTGGGGTTTTAAACACGTATGTAAATTTTTACTTACTTATAGCTTTCTCTCCTCCATATTATCTTTTTTATTTATTATAAAATTGGCTATGTCAATCCTAACGCCTTCGCCAAAATTGTGAATATTTCTAATTTTTGTTTTTTTTTTAGACACAACAGCCATATTTGGTCCGATGAGAACCCACATGCTGTTCGGCGGTTTAATTTCCAACGTCGGTTTTCCATCAATGTTTGGGCTGGAGTTTATGGAGATCGATTAATTGGACCATACATTCTACCGGAAAATTTAAACGCTGAACGATACTTGTATTTTCTGACAAATGTTTTGTTTGATAATTTGCCACTACAAGTACTGCATGACATGTGGTTTATGCACGATGGTGCACCAGCCCATTTTGCGAGACCTGTTCGTGCACTTTTAGACGACCAATGCCCCAACCGTTGGATCGGAAGAGGAGGGCCCATTGCATGGCCGCCGCGATCACCAGACTTGAATCCAATGGATTTTTGTATTTGGGGATTCATGAAGGCGATTGTGTACGAGCAGGAAATCGACAACGAGCAGCAGTTACGTGAACGAATTGAAGGTGCAGCTGTTCAAATCCGGAATAATCATGGACTTTTTGCACGTATCCGGACTTCTTTAGTTAACCGAGTGAATTTGTGCATCGAAGTTAACGGCGGCCTCTTTGAACAGCTACTGTAGTGCTTTGCATGTGCAATGTGTGCTAGTGCAGTTGTGATTTTTTGGTTACCCTTCGGGGTTTTCCTGGCGGAGGGGATCTACCTCGTCGTGGTCGTCAGGCTGAGTACCTCGCTTCAAACAAAAGGAATAGCAGAGGGAAACCAAGAGATCCCCAACAGATTTAGAAAATGTGAATGTTGTGTTGTGTGACTTTTAATGTAAAAAAGCAAGAAAACAGAAAATGGTGCAAACAATCCTGGAAATGTCAGTAAGGTAGGTGTTTCATAGGCATTCTACATGTTCCTTAGAAAGTAATCGTTTTTAAAAGGAAATCGAAATTTTGTGGTGAATCCTCGGATAAATTGATAGACGTGGCAACGCCGCGCTATTGACATACGCGAAATTTTTAGACATGTCGCGCGGGCGTCCATAGGCGGCGTTTTTTGAGGGGTTTAATACAATTTGAAAAAAAATTTTTTTAGGCTTAAGACAAATGTTAGAAAATTTTTGAAAATTTATTTTGGCAAGTCTAATTTTTCTTTATCTGCCATAAAAATTTTTGTACTAAGTGATAGTTAACCCTGTATACATAAAATATGATGATTTGATCATAACGAATATACCCTCTATCTAGCATAGTAGATGTCATATGAATAATGACAGGAATATTGTACGTATATTTATTAAATATTTATGGATGCGCGCAGAGTGTACCTATCATACATAATATGACCGTAATGAATATTCCTAGAATATTATGTGAACATTTTATGAATATATAGCAAAATATGGATTTTGCGAGACAAAAATATATCCATAGATATATCATTTTTATATCCATTATACAATATAAAAATACAATTTTCATATCCATAGATATGCTATGGATACGATTTTGCTATATGGGATAAGACCAGAAATTATTCATCCAAGGTCACAAATGTGATCCCTGTTATCCCCTAGGCCTAGGACCACTTCTTGCCAGGCCCATCTTTGCAACACCGCATTACCACACGACATATCGCAAAAAGAAGGAACATTTTAGATCCTGGGCTGGGACCCACCTACCGCAACTTCTATATCCCGGCACTCCCAGTTCTCGCCAGTCCCACGTTCATAACACCTCATTAGCCACACTAATATTTCCGCAAAAAGAAGGAACACAACCATTGATTAAGGTATTCACCTTCTTTAATGACACAACGTTGTAATATCAAAGATGGCCCTGGCGAAACATGTCACGGGATTTTGGTAACATCTCCGTTACGACGTTTAAAACTTTTGGCTCGCCCCATATACCGGAACCTATTCGAATAATATATTAATTAAAAAGTGCCACCACTACGCAACCATGCGTATAAGCCTGGAGTGATTTGTTGCTTGCCTATGGGAACCATCCGAACTTTGCAATAATTTGTTGGTATACAGGGTGTTTCTAAATTGCACCAAAATACTTTACAGGCCGATTCTCCCGTTAAAATTAAGGGGGGCCTTTCATATAAATTTTTACTAAACCACCCCCCCCCCTCCGAGTTACACCCCTCCAAATATGAGGGTTAAAAATTGTTTTTATTTATTTTCTCCACTATCGAAAGAGGTAGAAAGTTGAAATTTGGGGGACCAGTTGCACTCATAGAATGACATTTTGTGACATTATTTCAACCCTAAGGTATGAGTGGATGGGGATGAAAAACCAACCCCTAAATTATTTTTCGACAAAATTTTTTAACGTGTCAAAATTTCAAAACAAAAAAAAATTGTAATGACAAATGCGTTTAAAAACTTTTTCAACTCTTGTCTTTTTGTCCTAAACTTGACAGATTTTTCAGAAAAAAAAAACTTGTTGACACCCGCGCGACTTACGCATGGTTAATAAGAGATTCATAATAAATTCTTTTATGAATCAGATAATCTAGTAGGCTAATATGAAACATCTAATTACTGCGTTTAAAAACTATTAGGTTTCTTTTGTTTTTGTTCTAAATTTGACATAATTTAAGTAAAAAGAAAACATAGTAAGTATAGTAAGTAATAAGTAGTAATTAATAGTAAGTAATAAGTAGTAATTTTTATGAGGCTTTCATTAAACAATAATGTAGTACTAATAATAATTTTACAACAAGTAGGTCGCAAAAATACTTCAACTGCAATTATTAAGGAGATATGCTACAGACCTAAAAAACTAAGTAAATAAAAAAATCTGAGAACTTTAACAACTAGAAAAAATATAACAACAACTTATTAATAATATGAATTCTAAAAATCACAACAAATACTCAAAATATGTCCCGTCTGCTAAAATGCACGACTCTATTCTTCGGGCCATAGAATTCCGAATTCTTTCAAATATTCTGGGAGTATTTTTAATAGTTTCACATGAGGCTATAATACGTTCCCGTAAAATATCAACGGACTTATACTTATTTAACAATTTTTGATCACATCATTTTGTACATGTAAAAAGCTAAATAATTTTCACTGTTCTTACAGATCGCTTGGTTTGTCATTAAATCTTGTAAATTTTTATTGTCTTGTTAACAAGCGCCTACCGGCCCTGCCGGACCATAGGCCTTGTTATGGCCCCTGCTCCTGTGTCGTAATACGTGTACCTATGCTCTCGTCTACAGGACGCAGTTTTCGATATTTCGAGCCCAAATTTGGCTTACGGCCGTCCGAGCTCTATTGAAGGGCGTCCGAATCGGGAAAAATGGCTAGCGATTGGAAGGAAGAGCGCCGGTCGAGTTCAATTTTCGCGTAACGCCGCCGACGGATACGGGCCTCTCGCCTGCCAGAGGGCACCCCGATCGAAAAAGCCGTTCGGCCGTTTGGGCCGCCTTTTTTTCGCGATTTGGCGAGGTTCCCGGATCATACTGTATACATCGTGGTCGAGGCGCACGCCCCGCCCCCCGATACTTATTCGTAAACATCCACTGACA
Organism: Pseudeuparius sepicola; assembly: GCA_963920635.1. Lineage (NCBI taxonomy): Eukaryota > Metazoa > Arthropoda > Insecta > Coleoptera > Anthribidae > Pseudeuparius > Pseudeuparius sepicola. Next base: position 18,736,142 of record OY987305.1, read on the forward strand.
TTTGGTATTGTTTTGGTGTGGAGAATTTCCAAATTTCGTACTGATTTTGGACTTTGGGTGCTCAGAGGCCCATCTGATAGTCCATGTGTGACTTTTTCAGGTACGGGCGCGCTGTATTTTTATGTAAAATCTAGTAGAATATTTTAGAAAACCCCACGGGACACCAACGATGTCTTATACAGCTGTATATTTTGAATCGTAATAGGTATAATAGACACTTGAAATCTTCACAGGGTGTGTATGGCCGCTATAACAACAAATAATAAAAGTAAAATAAAGTTAATACAATAGTTTCGATTTTTGTTAAGAATGATCACACGGCTAACTAACTAGTTCGTACATTTCTCAAGCAGCGAAGTAGCGCAGTGGAAGCGTGCTGGGCGCATAACCCAGAGGTCCGGCGTTCGAAACCACGCTCTAGGCCAAACTTTTTCATTTCTTTTCTTTTATTTTCACTTCCCCAGTTAGTATGTTAGTATGTAGATATGTGTGGGTCGAATCTTGCAAGCTAAATTAGAACCACTTCTTGACACCCGATTGAGCTAAAATTTTGCATACCTACACTTTTAGTTCTGGTGACAATACAATATGCAATACTCAGTATTGTAATACTTTCAAAATGGCCGTCGCCGTAATATGGCGGATGACGTATTTGTCAACCCCATTAATATGGTTGTCAAATGAAAGGGCTTGAACAGTAGAAGACGATAAAGTTAGTGACATCACATTAAATTCAATATAGCCGCCGCTCCAAGATGGCGGATTACTTTTTCTTTCCAACCCCCTTAATATGGGTATCAAATGAAAGGGCTTGAAGAGTAGAAAACGATAAAGTTAGTGACATCACACTAAATTCAATATGGACGACGCTCGAAGATGGCGGATTACATTTTCTTTTCAATCCGCATATTATGGGTATTAAATGAAAGGGCTTGAAGAGTAGAAAACGATAAAATTAGCTCCAATTTGGCGGACTACGTATTTGATACCAAACATGGCTATCAAATGAAAGGGTTCGACGGGTAGAAAACAATAAGGTGAATGACGTCATACTAAATCCAATATGGCGGCCGCGCCACAACTGCGGATTACCTAATTTGTCACACCCTCCACGCCATGGATATCAAGGATTTGACGAGTATAAAACGATAAAATGAGTGATGTCATATTAAATCCAATAGAGCGGATTCCCCAATATGGCGGACTAAATTTCTTTACCACCCTCCTGACATGGGAATTAAGTAGGTACTAAAAAGCACAAAGTAAAATAAAAAATGAAAAAAAAAACTTTTTAAAAACAAGCTTTTATTTAAGCTATATGCCTACTAAAACGTATAAAATAAGTTTAGGTTTTCGTGAAGATAATTCATTGCCAAACTTTTAAATGAAAAAGCTTGTCGAGCGAAATGTTCATAAAAGTAGGTACCTACCATTTAATTTTATCGGACAGTCATTGGTTGATAAGTATATGCCAAAGTATGTAGTTTCTTTACAGTTCGCGCGACAAGCTTTTTGTTTTAAAAGTTTGGCATTGAATTATCTTAAGGAAAACCTAAACTTATTTTATACGTTTTAGTAGGTATATAGCATAAAGAAAAGCTTGTTTTTAAAAAGTTTTTATTTCGGCTCGAGTAGCCAGTGAATTATTATGCAGTTAAAATACATATAATTTGAATTCCTCTACGCATCAAGCTCAGGTTTTATTGAGCACCTACAAATTCTGTTAATCTATTTTATGTAATTCAATGGCGGCAGTCTGTGCACTCGCATTACATGCATGGTCGGGTTTCAAGTGCAAATTAAGTAAAATTCTTCAATTTGTTAGAAAACCACTAATTGCTGTTCACCTACGTGTAGCTTTGTGAAATTATATCAATTCGACGATCCTCTAGTTCTATAGGTATGTTCACTAATTTGCCAATTGTAACCAAAATCGATAGATTTTATAGAAACATGTGTCTCAGTCAAAACCGCTTCAAATAAAATTCTTACCGAAACAAATGCAAAGTAGAGATAAGTCACTGCCTTCGCCACACACTCCAAACAGCTGATTTCCCCAGTTTTACGGCGCCTAATCCAGGTACTACTCGGTATTATTTTCTGCAGAAAACATTGTTTGATTTTTTGCATTCCGTAGATTTAATTTGGAGGCTCTTTACGGCCTTTTCATGTCGTTTAAGCACGATTTAATTTTTTTAATATCCCTATCTCTGACAGACTTTAAACAATGAACTGTAACTTTTTCGCGGAAAAGTCGACCGAAGTGTCAGAAGAATTTAAATATAATAATAATAATAGTCTTTATTTTCCTATACCATATATAATACAAAAATATATTAGTATTAAGTATATGAAGCATATCGACTTAAATTGGATCGGATTGAGGCGAGATTCAGACCAAAGGAGACTGTTCTTACAATATGTTCCAACTCTTCCGGTACACTTCATAAGCTTCTCCTTAAAGAAGCATAATGCATTTTGTGATATTGATAATTGAAGATAATTTCTTGTGTTTATCGCCCCATAAGGGATGAGTTTTACAAGAAAATAAATAGTTAGGTATATTAACAAAAACATCCCAAACTCCTTCCAAACAAAATTTACGGCAAAAGATATACATACATATTGGATTGTTATCCGAATAGGTGTAAATGTTAATAAAATTTCGAGTTCCGATTTGGCCTTACGAGGTCCAGGCCTGCTTGTCTAGGAAATAGTTTTCACCATAAAGCAATTAGCCTCCTTTGATTTTAGTCCATTTTATTTTCTGTAGGTAGTTGACCTGTCTTCTTCGTTATATATTGCTGAACTCGCATTTTCAATCAAGTTGCCCTACTTTTATAATTTGTAATAATAATTAGTAATTAGCGAAGATTCGATATATAGAAAATAAAATGGACGAAAATCAAAGTATAGTTCTCAAATCTAAGCAACTTTTTCTAATAACATTTTTCGATATGTTGTTCATAAAAGGCACTTAGCCTATGCAGAAAATAAATAAATCTTTCCTTTCGAGGCCTACCTACTTAATTTCTAAAAATTACTAATATAGTGAAAATTATTTCCTAGACAAGCAGGCTGGACCCCAAATGGCCAAATTGGAACTATAAATGGTTTTCTCATTTACACATATTCCGACAACAATCCGTGGACACACTATATGATTGGACTCACAATTTCACGTAGATTTCAAATATTTAATAATATAGAGGATGACCCATTAAAAAAACATCAGATCGCATGGAAATGTCCTACAACTTTCATATTTACCTATAATTTTTTTCTAGGTCCAAAATTGGGGTGAGCAATCTTTGAATAATACCCCTGTACTGTAACTATTCAAGCCAGTTGAATCCTACTATCGAATAAAGATCGACTTTTATCGAACTCCCTCAAAAATGCTGTTCATATATTTAATGCAGCTGAATGGCGGCAGTCTCCGCGTTCTAATTGCATTACAGGCTCGGTTAAGTTTCACATGCAAATTAAGTAAAATTCTACAATTTGTTAGAAAACCGCTGATTGCTGTTCAATTACGTGTGGTTCTATTTTCGTCTCCTATTTCAGAACGGCATGGCGACAATAACGTTGGTAATGACGCCACTCTCTTCATGAAATTACTTCGATTCGAGGGGTCTTTTAGTACAAATCTAACCAGACTTTAATCAGTATAATGTACTTTCTCCTGGAAAAGTCGACCGAGTTGGCAGAAAGAAAAAGGTAAATCTTTCGATATCATAGTAAGAAAAGTTGCTTTATTAATATGAGACTGGCCATTATTTATAGGTATGGCAAATGTGTTTCTTGCGGATGCAGTCAACGAAGGCGTGGCTAAAGAAAACTCTTTACTATATGATTTGTGATTTTTTTATTATTATTTGTTCGCCGAAGCAACTAAGAGTAAATACAAGTACCGACCTCGCAGCACCACCAACTTGAAGGGTGCCAAGTTGTCGCCGCGCTGAAACCGCGGCACGTTTATAAACGCCTGCGCAGATTTTTTTGCAATGCCACTGTCGCACCCCTAAACTTTTTTTTTATAATCCTATGTCCCCTACCTGTCCCCCACAAATCTTTGAGATAGATTTGCACAAAAATTTCAGAATTTTCTTCTTTGGGATTTTTTTGCGAAGCCACCGTCGTTTGTTACGGCACCCATACAGGTTTTGTAGATACACCTACATCCCCTACGAGTTTCCCACAAATATCTTTGAGATTCATTAAGATTGATTTACGCAATGAAGTTTTCTTTTTGATTTTCTTGCGACGCCACTGTTGTTTGTCACAGCACCCCTACAGGTTTCTTCTACTAGTACAGTAGTCTACATCACCTATGCGACACCCAAAAATATCTTTGAGATTAAGATTGATTTACACAAAAATAATATTTTTGGGATTTTCGTGGGATGCCATTGTCGTTTGTCACGGCACCCTACAGGTTTTTTCTATATTACTATATCCCCTATGTGTCTCCCGAAAATATCTTCGAGATTAAGATTGGTTTACACAAAAATAAGATTTTTGGGATTTTTTGCGACGCCACTGTCGTTTTTCACGGAACCCCCTACAGGTTGTCCTCTAAAACCATATTAGGCATTTATTAAAATCTGACACAACAGAGTTGATCAGGATACGCAAAATTCCCATGTACCAAATTTGAACAAAAAATATACAGGGAGTTCCATTCTGCGGGTATCAAAGTTGAACAAAATAGGAATTTTAAAAGCATCTGGCAAGTCAAGTGTACCATGGAATCTCCTCAAAATAGTTGAATAGTCAACAGGACGTCTTTCTCTGTACCATCTCAAAATACTGAATTTTTTGGATCAAGAATCGAGTACTAATATCAAAATCGCCCCAGGCACTATAAACGAATTAATTAAGCCTAAAAATTACAGAAGCCTGCCACTCAGTAAGTCCATATGAGTTAAAGTGACTGGTGTGCCACAACAGGAAATGAACAGAAAATGTATCATCTGTATCCAATAATTTAAATTGTTTTTTTAGTTGTTGGGGGGATTTTGTAAAAAATAAATTACTTTTGTTTATTAATATTTTTTTCGATAATTCCTGAGCACTCTTGATCTATATAGACCAATTTCATAAAATTTCAGCATTTTGAGACGGCTCAGAGAAAAAAATATCTTGTATATTTTTGTATTGGCCCTGTTAACCATTCAACTGTTTCGAAGTAATTCCATGGCACACTTGACTCGCCAGATGCCTTTTAAATTCTTATTTTGCTCAGCTTTGACATCCCTGCAGAATTGAAGTCCCTGTATATTTTTTATTCAAGTTTGGTATGTGTTTGTTTTGGGATATCCTGATTAACAATGTGGTGTCAGATTTTAAATACAAAAATGTTGTTTTTTTCTTTTCGAAAAACGCACCTACTTAAAAGGGAATATGATTGAGCTAAGAAACAGGGTTATGTTTTACCATTGAGTAAAGGAATAAAATTATTCCTTTACAAAATTGGAACTTAGGGATGAACTTTATCTAATGAGGCCGAATTTATTTCACATATTTTTGAGAACCTAGTAAAAAGCCGTGAGACATTAAATAGTTATTATCAGCAGTGAAAATTATCCACCTTACGCGAATTCTTACAGAGGTAACACAATATGCAACATACCTAATAAATACGAGTAGGTATGTTCTACACTGGTGCACGGTTTATTTCATTTTGTTGACTTCAAGATGAGGTAATTTTGTTTTGTTTTGTTATTATTGTATTAACATCTTGATGTAGCAAATGGAATTTTGAGGTATTTCAAGGTGTTACATAAGGTATTTCTGAAGAATTTTGGAGGTGTTTCAAGGTATTTTGACATATTTCTAGGTAATTCAAGGTATTTCTGAGGAAGTCGGAGGTATTTTGGGCATTTTGGTGGTATTTCCAGGTATTTCGAGGTATTTTGAAGGTATTTCAATGTCTGTAAAGGTATTTTGGATGTATTTTTTTAAAGAAGGTATTTTAGTGAACACAATTTGAGCAGTGATTTCCCCCTCCACACCAACTGAATTGAAATCGAACTCAAAAGGGATTTGGATAAAAGAAGAAGAATATTTCCTAACCTCAAATCATAAAAATCTTGTTATGTACACATTATTCTTCAAACATTTCGATTTCCTTGTTAGGGAAATAATAGGGGGGTCGGAGTTTTCAAGTGAAGACATTGTAGGTACCTACATAATATTTTGTCATTGATTGTTTAAAAATTTGGGCCGGTTGGCCCGTATTTTTTTTCAAATGTCGCCCATGCCCACACAGTAAGTAATAACTTACTCAAAAATATAAACAGCAAAACAAAAGCAAGTGCTTTGGGAAATATCGCCTCATGTGCCTCCCTGGGAGCCGGAGAATTTCGTATATAATCAAAATTCAAGGCTCACATCACTTTAATACAAGTAGGGGAATGTAGGGCAATATCGTGACAATTTTTTAAATTTGACTTATTGGTTTCATTTATTATTTTTTCTAGAAATATTTAAGGAATACATAAAATGAGTCTTTAGGATCGGGATGATAATGCAAAAGCCAAATTATTATACCCTTCTGACAACAACAAAAAAAAATTTACTTGAATTTACGCTGTTGCCCCCATAATCAGGGGCAATAGAGTGAATGACCAAGTTTTGAGAAAATGTAAAATGGTGTTACAAGTTTACCTTTAGGAATCAGAAATCAAACACACATTAATGGCGATTGAAAAATAAATGACTCTCGCCATAGCTTTTCGGCAATTCGAGATTTTCTTCTAATGATGATGATGTTTCTTCTCTTGTTTTCTTCTTTTTCTGATTTCTTTTCTTTTTTCGTCTTTTAAAAAGTCGTTTCTTATGGAACTCCTTAAAATAATATTACCCCCATGCAATTGCCCCATTTACATACAATATAAACAAAATATTTTATTGAGGTTAGGTTGAACCATGTTAACGCAATACTGCACAAGATTGAAGACAAATAAGCATATTTGCAAAAAACGTGTCCACTGAACTTATTACCCACCTTATAGATACACAAGAGTCTCCTGCTTTTGATAGCACTATAAAACTAAAACCGGCAAAAAAACTCGAAAATAAGTTTTCTTCGTGACAGTGGCGGATTTACCAATGGGCGCAATGGGCGGCCGCCCGGGGCCCCCTTCGTGTGGAGGCCCCGAGCTTCGGCCTGCTCTGATTCCCTGCATGGTTCGGCCTCTCAAATTTTGCCGTAGTTACACCGTGGTGGACTAGAATCGCCCTCTAGTGTCTGGTAGCTCAAAACACGTAACACGATGTCGAGGCACTCGAGACCCCGGAGACCCGGTAGGTCACTTTTGTACAGGGATTTCAGATCTGAATTTAAAATTTGAAGCGCATAGCGCCCTCGCCCAAACTCTAGGTCTCAGGAGTCGCAGGTCTGTGACTGCTACTACCTACTACCCTTGTTTATGGAATCCCTAGTTAGCCAATGTGTGACCAGAGTCATAAGGATACGAGAGCAGTATTGGATACAAGCAACAGATGGCGCCAAAAATTAAAGTTGGCCAGTCATAGCCTTCTAATTTTCTACTATTAAAATCTACCAAAATAACAGCTGGACAACTTTATTTTTTGCAAATACTGTCCACTGTATTTCTGTCATGTCCTTATATCAGTGTCAGACATTGGCTAACTAGAGTATCCATAAACAAGGCTACTACTGTGTGAAAAAGTCCTGGCTATTGGCTATATCAAAAGTAAAAGTACCTACCACGCTCCGATCAAATATGATTGATCGGAGCTACCACGAAATATAAATATACCTAATAATTTATGTAATAAGTATAGCAACCATTTTCCATTTTAGTTTGTGGTTTGCGAAACAGGTGAGTTTATTATTGTCAATAATTCAAAGGGCATTTTTTAGCGAGACATCGCCTATAATCGTTAATAACTTTCCCGGTAACCTCCGATAATCCCCCCCCCCAATATCTTATCCCACTTGATATGACCTTGACAAATAATCGGTCGTGTCGCCAAAACATAGCGGTTATTGCAGGTTATTGCGTTATTGAGTATTTTTGTTGTGGAACGAACCTCCTAAATAAAGCTGGACTGCTATTGGTGCTTTCCCCCTCCGCCAACTTTTGTCCGTCCGAGGGCGCTTGGGCAGCCATGTTGTGCTAATTTCTAGGGTTTTTGTTGGTATCATTTAGGTATAAGTCTTCTTTTTCCTCTGTTTCAATTCACTTCAAACTGCCAAAAATGCAAGAAGAAATTTTTTTTATTTAAAAATTAAAAATTGTAGGCATATAATTATGTAGAGCATATTTCTAATGTTGTATAGTGCCACCCATAAAGTTTGCACTGTATAATTGGTTTACGTTCCTATTTTCAGTCTATTTTTTTGTTATTTTCAACTTTATTTCTTCGTGAGTGTGTATTTATTCCGGCGACAAGTGATGGAACACTGACGCTTACTTATAACCTTCCTATTGTAATGCCCGTAAATGCTGCCATCTACTGTAGAATTTCCAAAACCTTGTCTCCCGCTATTACCCCATTCGCGCTATTGCCCCACATATCCCTACTCTAAAAAAATAATTTTAACAACATGAAATAACATTATCATGAATATGAATCCGAATCCTAGAGTTCTCATCGAGGTTGAACAAGCACAGGTGCAACGCGGTAGGCCTTCAAATGGCTAATATGACAAAACCGCTCTCCAAAGCTTGATTCAGATTCTCCAACACGTAAGTATTGAAACTTACTTTCCGTTTTAGTCGGTAGGGGCCTTCAAAAAGTAACAAGACATTTTTAGTCTCCGAACTAAAGACAGAAGAGATTGAATTGGCTCTAAGCAATACCAAATCCCCAACCTCAAATGTGGGATAAGGCCGACTAGGGTATGAATGGCCCTCCTAGCGGCACGACTATGCAAAGTCGCCTAGGCGAGCAATAATTTTTGTTGATGGCTAGGAACCGGGTGAGGTGTCGAAGGACCCATGAAGTTTGGTGGCAGATACCTACTTGGGTGTAATAATGTTATGTTGCAACATTGGGAGGAATCTCTGTAGATTCATGTATAACGACCGAATTCATGAATTGCCGTTGCGTCCACGTAGGAATCAAGTCTATATCTTTGTAAACGAAAAATTCGCACGCGTAATCTAGAAAATCCAGTAGATGGACGAAACAAGTAAAATACACAGGGTGTTTTGAGAAAGTCAGCGTGCAAAAATAAAAAAAACGTGCAAGTTTTCTCGAAAATCCAGTAGGCGGAGGAAAAAATTTTCAGATAAAATATACAGGGTGTTTTGAGAGAGTGACAGTGCAATTTTTAAAATTTTTCTACGGTGTTTTCTCTGAAATCAAGTAAGCGGTAATTTTTTTCTCAAGTCGTTTTTCTCCCTTTTCCCCGCCCATTCGATCGCAGCAGACACGAAATTTTTATCTCGCCAAACAAAAAATTTGTATCTGTCCTGGGAGAACTGAGTGTGCTATGGAAAATTTTTCTTTTCTATAATTTTCCCCTTGGCATTTGAGATCGAGCAAAAAATCAAAAGTCTCTATCTCTACTAATAAGAAAGTTAGTCACCTCCGAAGGACCAGGACAGGCTATGGAAAAAAATTTCGGCGCAGCATCATTTTATCTCCTGCACCTAACGCAGTTTGTCCCATTTTTCTATCTTGACGCATAAGAGAGTTGTGTTTGCCCGCGAAATCGAGTAGAACATGGACTTTTTCCTTCACATTTCCCAATTAGTTTACCCTGGTCCCAACCCCAAGAAAAGAAACCTGAATCTTCTATCTCTAAAGACGAAAAAGTAGCACTTGTTGTGAGAAAATCGAGGTAGCCATGAAAAAATTCTGCCATCCATTTTTTCTTCTTCCTATCTGCTTAAAATCGAAACAAATTTCGAGGTTAAGTTGCATCGTATATAGAAAGAGACACCCCTTTACGCGTTAGAGGTCTGAAAGTTCTCCATAACCTAAAAGACGTGTTTTTGGCGGCAAAAATTTCACCTCCCATGTGGACCGCTTCGAAACAGTGCAATATTCAACAAGTGTGCATATACTCTCGGTTCCGTAAGCTCAAATTCTCACACCCATATCCGTCCAATTCGAAATCGCAGATATTCAACATCTGTGAGTTCTTCGGCCGTCGAAAAAGCCACAGGTCGACTTCGGGTAAGCACCGCCAAGTCGATAGTCCGGCAGCCACGGGGGTAAACCCAAAAATATGGGACGAAGTTTTTTTCAAAACAGATTTGACATCTCTAGGACTCCTAGTTTTGATATCCAAGTGATGACAAACTGTCATCCTTGAGCAATTTGAGATACAGGGTGTCCTTTTAATAGGTACCATGTGATCACGTATATTTTTACACCCCCTTATTTTATATATTTTTGAGGTTAGGAAAAAGTTTCAGATACAAAAAAGCAAGCTCTTTTCAGCCTTTATTTATTTTTTTACAGGTTGTTCAGAAAAGCGGTGCCAAACCAAACTTTTGTTTCTTTAAATCGAATAGGTACCCTTCATATTTTTAGATATTTGAAATCTGCTCATTGTCACATGCAGTTTCAATGATGTATATACATGTAATATGTTTGTTTCAAGCGTTTGTAAAGTATTCGAACTTGAAACTTTAAACTTTGCACTTTTGATGTTTATTTTTTCGAAAATGGACCTGGCGGGTATCGTTCTTATTTTTAATTAATTTATTAAAACAGCTATAAACAAAAAAGAAAGACAATTTTTTCTGCTCTACATGCTTTTTATAAGCATTTTAATATACAGGGTGCGATTACAGATTCCTCTCGAGAAATTATGAAGATTTAGTGAAGCGGCCCCATGTGGAGCTATGATCCCTCAAAGGGGCTCCACGAAGGCACTTTTTCTTAACTTCAGATTAACTGATCGCCCTCAAATTTTGTACACACTGTAGTCTCAATAATACCCACTAACCACCTTTAAATGGACCCACTGGTATACAAAGTGTTTGTTTTTTTAGGTGACTCATTACTATTCACTGTAACAGCAACCCATCGTAATCGAACATCAGCCGCCCAGGTATCATTATGTTCCACACATGTTTGTAAAATAGCTTCCTTCAGTGCTTTTTCGTATTCTTGTCTTCCACGACTCTGAACGATGGCCATCATTGAAGATTTTTTAATTTTTTCTCTAAATCGCACTTTTGTCCACAGTACAAGCCTTGATCTCTAAAATTAAAGTTTGTCACTTTTGAATGCCGCTGCTTTTTTACACTTGGAGTTCCAGTATCTGAGAAACAAAACCCTATTAGAGTTGTGCCACAAGACATGATAAGGCTGTTTAAATAAACAACTAAAGTCTATCCAAGTTACGGAGGCAGTGGATCAAAACATTGGCCACCACGTGACCTATTCTTTTATTGGTCTGGCCGTCATAAAATATCAAGTGTTTACGCGGCGAGCATAATGCAGGGCCGACTCTTCCCTCCGTCGAGTTTCCTGCATATTTTAGATCGGATCGCTAGCAGCATATTCTGTAAATTTATTTTGCTACTTAATTTAAGGAAATTTATAAAAATCCACGAAAGGTAGAAAAAATTTTAGAACTTCTAAAAGAATTAGTTCAGAATTACAAGCCACTTAGAATCTCATATTAGCCCAACCCTGGTAATCGATCGCAAGTCGGTCATGTGACTTTGTTTATATCTACTGCCGCTGTAACTTGGATAGACTTTAGACGCGAGCTTTTTTCCAAGGCCCCCAACTACTTCTCTTAAATCTGATTGCACAATGACACTCCCGCACAGTTTGCTGTGGCAACCCGTGAACAATAGGTAACATTCCCGCACCGGTTGCTAAAATGATGTTATACACAATGACTTACATTTCTCAGTTAAAAACGAACATACAATGCAATGAGGCAATTTCTTTAGAGTCTCAGAAAAAGCGCGTTTTTTGTTTCTTAATATAAATATAATAAATTAAAAAAGCATTCTTCTTAAGCACTAAACTTAAAATATAGTAAACGCAAACTGAGAAGGTGAGTTTTGGAAAGGGGATGAGGGACTAGTAATATAACACAGGAAATAAAAAATATTTAACAACCAATAAAAGGGTTTTATACATAGGCCTAATTGCTATTAGTCCTTCCCCATAATTCTCATCTCATTTCTGGATATTATAATATACCGAGTAGCGAATGCCATTAAATTAAGTACATTAAATTACACTAAAGTAAAAAATCGTAATTTCTTTTTTGTAGTAATGTCCATATTGGTGGCGAAGTGTACCTATAATTACACACAATTACGAAAAATTACATAATTTAATGTACAACTTTGAGTTTATACAAAATGCTCATTTGGCTGCGGAGTGGACAAAGCATCAAATTTAAGACGCCCTGTACCTGTCATGTAGCTTTATCTCTAAACATACCCATTTTTATAATTTTATTAGTTTTTTAACTTAGATAGGAAATGTTCTAATACAGAGAAATTCATGAATATTTTAAATTCATAACACATGTTTTTAAAACACCTTGTATATTAATGATAACTGTAACGAAATTAAGTTATACAATAATATAATAATAACAACAATTTTACAGCTAAATAGTAAGATTTAGAGTAGAAATTCCACATATTATCTAATATTTACTGTCTAATATTTGAGACACCCTGTATATCAAATTGCTCAATGACGCCAGCATGTCATCAGTCGGATATGGTAAATAGACATACAAATCTGCAAGAATCCGTTAAAAATAGAACTTCGTCCCAAATTTCGCACTTCAGGCAAAAAAACCGGTTCCGCTGCCGGACTACGAGGTTTGAAGGCCCGCCATAACCTCAAAGGCGTGAGTCGTGAGTGACGGCGAATCTAACCTCTTACGGGACATTGCCAGCCAAATTTGTCAGAGGGCGCTGTCGGAAAAGTTGGCGATCCGATTTCTCTCGGGAAAAAGTTTAATATCTCATGAATCATGAGTGTGAAACCGCCACCAGTTTCTGGCCACCGGTTTCTCGCGGGCGTCGTCCCGCGCTATGCCGTCAATATAGTTCAAAGTCGAGATCTCGAGTTTAAAGTCGAGATCTCGAGTTCAAAGTCGAGATCTCGAGTTCAAAGTCGAGATCTCGAGTTCAAAGTCGAGATCTCGAGTTTAAAGTCGAGATCTCGAGTTCAAAGTCGAGATCTCGAGTTTAAAGTCGAGATCTCGAGTTCAAAGTCGAGATCTCGAGTTCAAAGTCGAGATCTCGAGTTCAAAGTCAAGATCTCGAGTTCAAAGTCGAGATCTCGAGTTTAAAGTCTAGATGAGATTTTTTTTATTCATTAGAGGCTGTGTAGAGGATAACTGAGAGCAACAAATTCTGGGGCTCTTAGGGGGACATTAGGGATTGCAGTAGACCAGGTTACAACAAAAAAATCGATCGCAAATCATACGGTTCAGTCCACCCACACCTTCTGTCTTTCATATATTAGGGGCTGGGTAGGGGTTAATTGAGAGCAACAAATTCTAGGGATTTTAGAGAGACATTAGGGATCACATGAGATTTTGACAAAAAAATTGATTGCAATTTTTTACGGTTTGGCCCAGCCACCGCTTCTGTCATTGTTCTGTTAGAGGGTGTGTAGGGGTTAGGTGAGAGCAACAAATTCTGGGGCTCTTATGGGGATATTAGGGATCGCAGTTGATGAGATTTCAACAACAAAAATCGATCGCAACTCATACGGTTCAGGCCAGCCACCACTTTCCTTTTTTTAATTGCCATTTTATTTTGTTAATCCCTTCTATTTTTTAAAGCTGTTATTTATTCGAACGGTCATCATCTGTACGATGTTTGAGATACTATCTCGACATTGCAAACTTCCTATGTATAACTCGGAATTTTAAGCTTAAAATTCCGAGTTATATCTCGGAATTTTAAAATTCCGAGTTATAATTCGGAAACGTAAGCTTAAAATTCCGAGTGATAAGTCGGTATTTTAAAATACTCAGTTAGTATCTCGGAATTTTAAAATTCCGAGTTATAACTCGGAAAAAATATAAGTTTGAAATTTCTCGTTATAAGTCGTAATTTTAACGTTTGAAAAAATATAGTTCGTGTGTCCTTCCGGGCCATCGTAGTATTGTTATGATTTATGATTTAGTAAGAGGGTATCCAATAAATAATAGTCTTAAGTTATTTGCGGGAAAAATATCGAGTAGGTACCGATTTTAAGAGAAATAATTAAGAGAAACGAACATCCCGATATCTTTATGAAAATTGGCATAGACCACAATAATATAATACGAACACATTTTCTTAATAACATTTTCTGATATTTCTATAAGGCAAACCCGATTTTCTTAATATTTAATCTTAAATGCCAATTACAGGCATCGGCTGTGACGTCACGACCTACTTTAGGTGCAATAGTGTACCCAAACCAGGCACCTACCTAGCGCGAAATCAGATTTTCACAAAATCTAATACTTAATAAATAATTTTCCCATTTGGTGGACACTTTACGAATAGCAATATTCCATTTTCGCCGTGAGAGGAAAATGAAAATGAAGAAGAGAAAGTTGAAAAGAATATATATTATATGCATATCTCCCATAAGTCAATCCTTGGGTGCAGTGAGTCTTTTTGCGCATACTTATCTGAAATACTCTGTTGCTGAACGGCGACACTCGAAGATGATCGAAGATGCGATCGTGCCGATCGTGTAGGCTCGATCGCTCAGAGGAATCGCCGAATCACAAGCGAGTTTTGGATTGCCGCTTAAATGGATTATCCACGCTTGCGCAATTCAATCCACTGCCCTTCGAGTTTCAATTTGGGTATAAACGGCATTTAATAATGAAAATGCATGTAGACAGTAAACATTATCACACTGAATGATTTTATGTAGTTTACTAAAATTGATTTGAAAGAAAAAAATCACAAAATAAAAGTACCTAGGATCATTTAGAGGTCTGAAATCTCGTATAGAATTGAAAAGAGGAAAATTTTTCTATACATTTTTCGAAATTTTGAGGCATAATGTCATTTTTTTAATTTAAAAAAATGTAAAATTTGACAGAAAAAGAAAATCACGTGATTGCTTCTGAGCACGTTATTTGACATCGGACTTGTATGTATGATGTGTGACATTGTATTACAAGTTTTTTTGCAATCTAAATTTACTTTATTCGTTCATTATAATAAAATCCGAAAAGTCGCATTCTGTGGAATAGAAATATCGCTTAGACTTACCTTCATTGAAACTTCTCCCCTATATTCGATGTTAAATTTTCCAACTTGTTCCAAAATTGTTTTTGTAGATTCGCTTATGTGGATTCTCAAAGGCAAACCATTGGTTTCCATTCTAGAAGCGGTGTTGACAGTGTCTCCAAACAGGCAATATCTGGAACGAATAACCATTAAATTAAATATTTTTAATTGTGAAATTTTGTTTGGTGTATTGTACCAATAGGTTATAACTAAATATAAAGAAACACATATTTTTAATCAATTACTCAAGAACATTTGAAGAAACAAAATATATACTAGAACTCGCTAAAATAAGCACATATGCTTAATAAACATTAGCTCAAAAACGCTTGGTTCTCAATGTACAGCGTGTAGAAATTTGTCCAAAAATAACATATTTTTTTAATTTCTTTCAAGCCCATTTATGAATTCCAACCAAATTTGTTACACAATATGCATTGGGGGGTTGCCATTTTGTGCAATAATTTGACCCCGTTCAGATGACCAGCGGCGTAGATACAAATAGTTACTGTAAATAATTGTAAAAAAAATAGTGCGGTTCTGTGAAAAACCAAAATTGTTGCCTTTTTGGATAGCCCATTCAATTTGGAATAAAAAGCGCCTCTTGGTATTTTTTTATATCTTTTACAGTTTCTTCCTAATTTCGGATTTTTTAAACTAGTGCTAAGGCGATTATGCTGCCATTTAAAATAAAATTATTTGTATCTATGCCGCTGGTCATCTGAACAGGGCCAAATTATTGCAGAAATAGACAATATGTACCAAATTTCGCTGGAATTCCTAAACGGACTCGAAAGAAATTAAAAATATATATGTTATTTTTGGAGAAATTTCAACACGCTGTATATGGAGAACCAAGCGTTTTTGAGCTAATGTTTATTAAGCATATGTGCTTATTTAAGAGAATTCTATCTTGTTTTTGCGGCTCTGCCTTTAGATGTGACTCACCCTGTATATACTTAAGCTTAACTCTGTTTTTATAATAAAGTGTTTTCGTATCATTTACCAAAAAGCGTTTTCACCCATCATAACGGAATCAAAATGGTGAAAATATCAAAGTAGGTAGACTATTATAAAATTTTGCTCAGAATGTAATTTTTTTATTCCGAACAACAACAAAAATATGGATGTTTCATTTTTTGGTAGATCACGAGGCTGCATAGTGGGGAACTTTATTTATTTGTTTAAAATACTCTCTGTCTAACAGGTTATTTCTGAAACACTTTATAAAGGGCTACTTAAAATTTCCAGGTCCATAACTTTCTTACTTCTTGAACGATTTCTTAATATTAAAATAAAGCTGTTTGAATTATTCCTTTTTAATGGAGTTTACAAATTTCAAATTCGCCTTAGAATTAAATAGTAAGTTTTTTAATTTTATTTTCTCACCGACAAATGAGAATGGCGAAAATGCAAAGATATAACAATATTGTGCAAAAATGTAGTTTGTAATTCCTAACAACTTTTTCTGGTAACATTTTTCGATATCACATACGGAAAAGTAATAAAAAACTTTGCAAAAACACAAAATACCTTCTTAGACAATATTACCTGAAACACGAAGAACATTAAAGGAGCTATAGAAGGCGTGGTAGTGAACCTTATGTAGGTATATATTATAGAAGTATGTAAGAGATTAAATTTTCAGAATTGATAAGAAAAGTACAAAATTAAATTTTCCAACCTGGCAAGAAACGCGGAATGTTACAATCCCAAGTTATTATCCTAACATATCAACAGACTACAAAGTACAAACCATAACCAACCATAACCGAAGAGTTCTCTAATGCAATTACACGACTGCGATATAAGCTGAACAAAACCAAACTGCCAAAATCGCTGAAAGAATCTCTTATCGCAATATTTAGCCAACATAGCCGTGTTATTCTAATTAAATTTATCTCTGCTTATTTTGCGATTTATAGTTAACTGCGTCATTAATCTCGATGGCCTAAAACGAGGACCGAGTTATGGTGTTCATTAGCATATCAATATTAATTTCAGTTCCTATAAAGGCAAAACGTATAATGAAAGATGTTACGCTTGCGTACCATACGCAGAAGAGTGATTAAGCGAAAACCAAATTTAATATTAACAACAGGATTATGAGAAATCCTCACATAAATACCAATACCTATTCAAATATATGGAAACAGACAAAATTGCGATATCTCAGTCTGATATTCATTTTTAATTGGGAAACAATAACTGGCCATATTTTAAAGCGCAAAGAAGAGAAAGACGTGTATATCTAGTGTTAATTTAAACTAGTGCTGCCCTTATATTGCCCCTATATAATAATATGAATTGAATCTACGGTTACATCTATAAGTTTTTAAATGTGGGTATGTACAGGGTGTTCCAGTTAATGTGATAAACCCGATTTTCTCGGTAACTTTAAAGACAAATTGATGGTTCAAAAACTAAACTTGTGTAAAATATTCTGAGGAATTCGAATATGACGTCAGACTTAATATATAGGATGTTTCAAAAAGTTATTTCAAAAGCTACCCCTTTCCAAAAAAATGTGAAGTATAATTTTAACACGGAATATTACTAATGAGTATACGGGGAGTAACAAAAAATGGCCGGATCTCATTTCTGACTTCCGGTTTGACTAAAATCCATGGACCAATTGTTTTTTAATTTTAAGGGAGCAGTTAAAAATATATTCGATACTAGAGTTCCTGGATTGGGAGAGTTAGGACAATAATATCACTTTTTAACAGAAAACATAATTTTTCAAAAGTCACAACAATTTTGTGGATGAAAAATAATTTGGGACACATTCCATGGGCGTAACAAACAAAATGCACAGTTTAATTATGAAAAAGTAAAAAGTGTAATAAAGGTCACAATTAAACTGTAAATTTTGCCAACAAATACTTCTTAATAATAAAATTTAAGATTAAAATGCAAATTTTATGAAATTAATGTATTGAATTTATATACATATATATAATCTAGAACACATCCGACATGTCTTCTAATGTAGGTAACCTCTGCTCTAATTTCTGTTCAGTTCCAATAAGTTTATCAGCTATTGAAGATTGCATGGTCTGCATAAATTACTATTTTTTGGATAGAATATAGAATCCAAAATACATAGTTTATTGGCGGTTGTGGTTGTGCACTAGGATTTTGCGTTAAGTTTTAATCTAAAATACGAGATAAAACACATCTTATTATATTAGGTATAAATGTAAGACCCACAAAACTCAGAGGTCTGTTTGTTAAACAAACATACTCAATGGTAATTAAATTTTATCGATCACACAAAAAACAAAAGGATAATATTTATATACTTAAATAAAAGAAATTAATTACTTACTACAACTAAGATATTGATTAGTTTGTCTGATTGTCTTATCAAATAAATAGCCTGGCCGTCATTTAAACTAATTTTTAGCTTGGCTGATTTAGCACAACCTAGATCACTAATGTTTAAAGAAAAGCAGTCTCTATATTCATTTAAGAACACTATTAATTTTTGCTTAATATATTCATTCATTTCGCCTATTATTATTGGTTCTTCAGGTAATTTTGTTTGAGTTTTTGCTTGGATCGTTAAAATTATCTCTGTTGGTTGGGTTTCTTCTACGCACGGATATGCTCTAGTAAAGACTGTATTCTTCTTAAAACTTATTTCCTCTTCCGACAAGTTAATACAGGGTACAGTTGAAAATCTTCCTTTTACAAGTGGTATAACTGCATGAGGTATACAATAATCTTTTCCGTCAGGTGATCTAATGCTAAATTCAATACCTACATAAATCTCCCTCGTATTCATCTTTGTAGACTTGCACATGTCCTCAATGATTAGGTAACACTGTCGTGTTTGTTGCTAGTTGTAAAACAATCTTTCAGGGTATTTAGTTCTGGTTCGATTTTGTTTATGTCGGCATGCTTAAAAAACTTCACAGAAACATTATCCTTAATTATACTGCAGTCTCATCCTTCATATTACAAATACTAATGTAGTTTGCTTCACTCTGTAAAAACGCCATACAAACGTTTAAAGAAAGGTGTTTTTTGTCCCAACCGCCGTCAGTCACCTGATCGTCGCTAAAATCCATCTCAGTGCTTTATTTTGTATCAGCGTGTACAGACGTGTCTCACTTCGCGATATTCGTCGGGTTCGCCGCGTAAAAAGAGGTGTAGACAATGAATAAGGTGTAATAATGTAACCGCAGGATATTGGAAAACTTAGGGAGGTAAATAAAGGAAGCGCAATCACACGATTGCAAGCTATTAAGACTGCTTCCTGGGGCGCAATCAAACGATTGCTAGTCCTAGGACTGCCCCGGGGAGTACATGCCCCATTGAAAAACAAGCACACAAAAGATTAGCAGGTGAGTCCGTGTCCACATCGACCCTTTATACGCGAACACAAATAAATAATAGGAAGCGCAATCTTACGATTGCAAGTCCCAGAACTGCTTCCAAAGGAGCGCAATCATACGATTGCTAGTCATACGACTGCCCCGGGCGTACATATGCCATAATCCAATCGAAAAACTAAATTGACAAAAGGAAAAATGCATTTCGGTTCTGAACTTATAGAGATGTTACATTTATTAGAATATTTTTGTATAGAGACGCATGCAATCACACGATTGCAAGGTTTTTCGGCCTCAGGGTCCACATCGATCCTAGCACACAAAGACGATAGAAAGGGTAATCATAATATGATTGCAGGTCATTAAGACTGTTTTCCGGGGCACCCAAGAGTATTTTAAAATTATCATGCAATAATTAGGGCGCAATCATACGATTGCTAGTCGTATAGGATTGCCCAGGGGATTGCATAACCCGCAAAAAAAGGGAGACAAACTTACTGCTCACAATATTACAGAACTGCCAATATTAGCAAAAATAACCATAACAGTGACTAATAGCACATCCTAATTTCCTTCTTGAGGACACATGTATTCACAATTGCTTAAAGATAACAGGGAAACAATGAGGGGAGCAGACACATAGTTGTAACCAAATTTACCCCTTGGAGGACACATGGACTTCACATTTATCCAATAATATGACAACAAAAAGGGGCGCAGTCACATGACTTCACGACTAAATTTTGTTCTTGTAGGATACACGTGAACTCCACACTTACCCAATAATAATATGGTAAAAAATAAATAAAGGAGTAAGCACATAACTGCACGGCCAACCAAATTTTTTCACCCTGTAGGACACACGTACTCCACGTTCTCCATTTAACCAACAATATTATTACATTACAGGGAAAAGTAGGTATGGACAAGGCCTGACGATCCAATTTATCTCTGGCAGATACAGAGGCCCTACTTCTACCCAATAATAAAACGATAATTTTTTATAAATAATTGCAAGACATTACTGAAAGATCAAATTCCATACCTGGATTAAATTTTTACAAAAAAGGAATATAGGAACAAAGAAGGAAAGGAGACAAGTACATAACTGTATACGGCTACGACCGATTTTCCCCAATGGAGAACTCGCAGATAATAATTATATACAACAAGGAGGCATAATTTATAAATATTATATAACCTAACCTAACCTAAATATTCTCGAAAGCTCCACAGCCTGATAGCACATAGGGGCATTCAAGGAGTCTGGACAGTATCGTAGATTGTGTTTAATATGATTACAGTAGAAAGAAGACATAACGTCGGGGCCAAATTCTCATTTTTTCCTATTTTCCAATGGTAATAAGGTCATGACGAAGCAGGCAAATAACTGCAAAACCAAATTTCACTTAGAGGACACATAAGTTCTCCTTAGAAAAAGGATCTATATTATGCACAAAGTCTTGTTCCTTATAATCATTGCATTTCATTATTTCTTTACTATTAGACATTTCTCCCTGTGCGAATCTTATTAACTTCAGTTTACGGATCCGCTGATCCGATGGAAACTAAATAGAGGGAATGTGACATAAAAAAGTATGTTATCTACTATTTTTGCATTACATAATTGGGGATTACTAAATTTCCATATTATAGTATTTTTTATTGAGCCAGGTTTCGCTCATACCCACCATATCAAAGTTTTTAGTGTAGTAAAGGAGGGTATGATTTTGAGGCTTCGGATTCCCTTAAAAGATACATGAGAGCTCCAACTGCCTCACGGTAGGAAATCTTATTATCGATTTCTTCCTTTTCTGTTGAATTTGCCATATAACTTTGTCTTATGATAGGCGTTGATATAATTTGTTACAACCCATCATTCCAAATCTCTCGAAGACCCTCGGATTTAGACAACTAAAAACTTGAAAATGCGCAAAATCTTTCTTAAACTGTGACTAACGTTCTTAAAATTAATTTTTTCTTTTTAGTAATGACAAAAGCCAAAAATATAACATTGGCACAATCACAAGAGTTACAATAAGGTAATGTTTGAAGTTCCGCTTATTTAGCTTTACCTACACATCATGGCAACAATAGGATAATACAATATTAATTGGAATACGTGAATTGGGGAATGCAAAGGAGAGCAAGAAAATAATTAATTACAAAATAATTTAGGTAGGTATATGCCTACACATTGCTGTAATGTATATTTTAAATGTAATATTTATCAAAACAATTCAACCGATTCGTCAAATATTCTCAACAAAGCATTTACCTCAGCTTAATTTTCATATTTAAGCTGTGGCATTACTCCCAGCATAGCATACGAGAAATGCTGGTACGCTGAGCTTGAATGGCTGTTTGTGACAGTGTAAGTATAAGAACTACAATGTCATATAAGGTTTGTTCCAACAGAGTTTTGAACAATTCTGAAACCAGCTATCGATTAACTGATTCGCCAAATAGTTCTGGAATTATTTTCTTGTGTTTTGATTGGTTCAAGCCAGTTCTGGAACGGTTCAGAATTGCCGTCGTTTCCTCTCTTCTCCGGATTTGAAGTCAACCAACCAAATAGTCTAGAAGTGCAAAAGAAATCAAAAGAAAACAATTCGGCGTAGTGAAGTTAAAACCTAATTTTTTAAAACTTTCTCGTGACTCCTGAACAATGTGCGTTAATGCAAATTCAAGCATTTATAGCCCCAAATAAGGCAGGTTTGGAACACACAAGTCTAGGATGAAATCATATCGCCATGTTTACGAACTATACCTACAAATAAAATGTTTGGTAAGGCCCTTACGACAGCAAATTTGGTAATAGGGGAGTCCATATTTAGCGACCCAGCCGATATCCTTGAATTTGGGGGGCTATATAGTACTCAAACAAGGACGGTACCTACCAAATTTCTCAATTTCCAATAGTTATTCTACAATTGCCCTAATAATTATATTATTAGAGGAGACAACCTCAAATGGCATATAGCTGCGTTAATGCAAAAAAAAACGCAGCATGCATATACGAGTAATTAAATATAATACGTCGATGTCAACAAGGGGCAAGAATAATAACAATAAAATTATAATATATATATATTTATACTAATGACCATTTCACATAATATAAGGACCCATGTATAGAATATAGTATATAGGGGTAATTAAGAAACCTGCTACCTATATGCTACCATCGGTATTCGGTATATGGATCCATTTAATTTTTAATTGGTTTTGTTTTCGCCACGTAAACTTGAACCAAACTGATTATTAAAAGACAACTTCTTCCAGTAAAATTCATAAATGCCTGATATTAAAAAAAAACTGAACGATAACACAAAATTAACTTCACCAAATTTGTCTTCTGAACTTTCGGGGAATAAATCTTCCTCCTTTCTCAGTGATAATGTCACAAAGAAATTTCAGACAATATCAGTGAAACTCAACCAAGAACGCAAAATTGAAGGTGCTTCGAAATTTTGTAACATGGTATACATATTATATATTTGGGTTCGTTATTACCAACGTATATAAGTATGATACAAGAAATAACTACAATCTACATACGGGGGTCTCTAGAAGTTTACCCATATTTGCGTGTATTGATCTTGACTACCATGATTTAGGTATTCGAAAGAGTCCAGTCTTTTTGAGAGAGCAGAGAATATCATTTATGTATTATACCTAGCTGTAACTTGCAATATACAGTTTTTCTTCCAGTATTTTAATGCTAATTGCTACTTCCTAACAGAGATTCTGTTTATGAGGAGCCACATTAATTACAGATTTGCATGTTTTATACTTGTCATATATTTTTTATTAGATAATATATGCATACTTGCAGACCGACATAAAGGTTGGATACATTTTTTCAGCATATTGCTCAACTGGTGGACGTGGACATACGTGTACCTACCTACCTATAGTACGAATCAATGTTGATAGATCGTTCTTGTTCTTTAAACATCTACACTAGTATTTGTAATATGAAGGATGAGACTGCAGTATAATTATAAGATCAACTGACTTACCTGTAAGAAAGTTTGAGCTGAATTATACTGCAGTCTCATCCGATTATTGCAAACCCTCCCTGATCCCCACCCTTAACGATCTATCACAAAATAAGCACTGAGATGGATTTTAGCGACGATCAGGTGACTGTCGGCGGTTGGGACAAAAAACACCTTTCTATTTTGTAGGGCGTTTGTACAGAGTGAAGCAAACTACATTAGTATTTGTAATAATCAGATGAGACTGCAGTATAATTCAGCTCAAACTTCCTTACAGGTAAGTCAGTTGATCTTATAATAACTAATATATATCCGGTGGTTCACAAAATTTTCTTCCTAACAAAATGGGTACTTATTGTATATAATTTGGTACTACATATGCATCTACAGTTTTTGCTATATCATCAACCACTATATTGAGTGTAGTAGTTAATGTAGTAATATGAGAGTTGCCATATCCTTGAATGGCAATTCTCTTCTCCGAATTATACTATAAACCTATATGTTCCACTTGGGATAACCTAATAGCAGTACATAGATTTTTCTGACAATAGTCAAATGGTCGGTTTTGGTTTCAGTGACTTCTTTTTCAGAAAACATTTCTCTTCGGGGTGACCCGCGCGATGACAAAAATTACATTTCTGGTTCTCTTTTTTTTTATTTGAGGTATGTCCACGTTTATCTCACGTAAAACAAGTTAGCGTTATTGGTGTTTTAGGAATAAGTATTTCGTTTTCTGTTAAATGTTTTGCGAGTCCGGTCTCCTAACAGAATTATGATGATGTTCGGCAATTCTAAAAGGACCTGGTAACGTCGAAAGATATAATACGTATAAAATGATTCCGGCGTCGCATGACTTCCTGCGCCAGCTCCAGTTTTTACAATCATGTCTGTAATTCCTCCGATAATGCAAGAACAGCGTCTGACCCAAAAAATCTTGCAAATATTAAGCATAGCAGTCTTTTCATAATAATATTTTGTATATGACTCTTCAAAACGTTTCTTTCTTTGTATCATTTCCATCAGATCTCCAAAATAATCTCTTTTCCCAGGAAAAGCTACTTGCACTTTTGCTTTCCACTCTACCCAACTAGGCTTCCTCGGTCCAGCCATATATTTCTTGCAATTCGTCCACCTTCTGGCACCAAGAAACACCAGTTTGCCCTTTTTCTTCGGGGTTAAATTCAGGTATCACGTCACCCCTAACAGTGGCGGATTTACTATTATTTTGCTGGATATTCAATCGAAAAAATGTTTAGAGCTTTCGTGAACCGATCCATTGAATCATCAGTTCCAGTAGATATTCGGCTTCTCTGTCGCGAGGGACTACGTTCACTTGATTCTGAACGCGAATCTTGTATGGCTAGGCGACGTTTGATATTGCGACGAGAACTCATTATTTTTGTAGGTACGTGATTTGGTCAAAATTCTAATAGAAAAGAGAAGGAAAACAAAAACTAAGATATTTGCCGATGAAAATATGTAAATTTTATATCGACTGGCAGACACCTCAGTTATAAGAAAGACAATCCAAATTATTCTTTTTTTAATATCTATTCTGATTCTTTATCCCACTTCTGATCTGTAAGACCCACAAAACTCGAGATCTGTTTGTTAAACAAACATAATCAATGGTAATTAAATTTTATCGATCAGACAAAAAAACAAAAGGATAATATTTATATACTTAAATAAAAGAAATTAATTACTTACTACAACTAAAAGATTGATTAGTTTGTCTGATTGTGTTACCAACTAAATAGGCTGGCCGTCATTTGTTCAGTGTCATACTTATATTCCTGTCGTTCGGAATATTGGGCATTGACGTTCATGCCAACATACTGTCGTTCAGTATTCAGGCCGCATATTATTTATAATCAGTAAAAGTAAAAATAAAACTATTAAAACTATAATCAATGTTCGATAATTTTTAAGACATGTAAACAAATTCTTTTGCTCAGGTAATTTTTTTTTCCAGGTATATAATTCAGCCACTTGACAAATGACGACCAGCCTATTTATTTGATAAGACAATCAGACAAACTGATCAATCTGTTAGTTGTATTAAGTAATTAATTTCTTTTATTTAAGTACCTATATAAATATTATTCTTTTGTTTTTTTTTGAGTGATCGATAAAATTTAATTACCATGGATTATGTATGTTTAACAAACAGACCTCTGAGTTTTGTGGGTCTTACATAAAGATACTTAATTATCATAATGCACTTATTCTATGGAACATCTTTTTTGCTCTTTTCTCTAGTGTTTTCTGTAATACTAATTTTGCAATACATTATGTGATACTGGAGTCATTTGAAATAATTCCCAGAGCTTCTGCACTACTTGCTAGCATGCGCGCTGAACCAGATATTCGCCATGCCAAGTATTTGGTTATTTCTAATAATCGGGCAGCTGCAACTAATGCTTTGAAACTAATCTGCAATATTTTACATTTTTCTTTTGAATTATTTTAATGTTGAAATTACAGTGTCATTCTTTTAGTGTCACATTTTCTTGGTTCTATTTTTGTCAACTCAAAGCTTCAACTATTCGATAATGTTATGCATATACGTTTTCCTATCGAGGGCTACCAGACATACACTGTTTCAGTTTCCTATTAAAAAAAACACTCCGCCCATGAGTTCCCATCATTTTTCTGTAATTTGGCATAAATCAAACCTAAATATAAAAAACCTCTAATTTGACATAGAGTTTCTATGGACATCTACAATTTTTACGAGGGCAAAATATAGAAAATATATTATTGTCCCAACTCTACCTATTCAACCCTATTCGATTCTATTTTATTACATTTTTAATGCAGAATTATTTTTTCCTTTTTTGGTACAATTATTTAGTCGTTTGAAGTCGAAATATGCCGGCAACTAAATGTTTGAAAAAATTTACCTCGCTTTAAATTATTGTCATTGTACGCAGATCAAGCAGGAGTTGAAACAAAAACATGTGCCGACCTCGGAGCGCCACCAACTTGAGGAGTGCCAAGTTGTTGCCGCGCTGAAACCGCGGCAGGCTTATAAACGCCTACGCGCCTCACTCCATTTATTTAGAGTGCTTTATCTAACGAACCAAATTTTTAAAAGATATTAAATGACAGGTGAATTGTCTAAAACAAACAACCTCAAACAGTTCCAAGTAAAAGCATAATCCAAAAACAGTGCAAGTGGCGCCCTCTGTAATATACGTACAGGGGTGCCCCAGTTAACGTAATTTTCTCCGTAATTTTAAAGATATATCTACGGTTCAAAACTAAACTTGTGTATAATTTTCCGCGAGGAATTCGAATATCCATAGTGTTGTTAAAAAGTAATTTCAAAAAGTTGAATTTTACCACGGAATATTAATAATGGGTAATAATAATAATAATAGCAACAACGCAGAAGCGATCAAGTTGAATCACCTATTATATATGGATGATTTAAAACTGATCGCAGCAACCAAAAACCAACTAACGCAAATGCTTAAAATTGTAGAGGAGTTCTCCAGGGACATCGGAATGCTGTTTGGACTGGACAAGTGCCGCACCCTTAATATCATCCGGGGAAAGCTCGAACAAGGCGCACACGAGATGCAGGACGGCCAGGAGATCGAAGCAATGAGCAAGGGAGATACATACAAGTATCTCGGGATGAAACAAGCTCAAAGGATAGACCATCGAACAATGAAGACTGATTTAACGAATGAATTCATCAAGAGAGTAAGACAAATGAACTGATCTTAACAGCAGGAATTTGTTTAAGGCCCTGAACATATGCGTGCTCTGTACTCAGCTATTCGTTAGGAATAGTGAATTGGACCAACACGGACATCAACAACCTGCAACGAAAAGTTAGGACACTACTGACAAAAGCTCATAAACATCATCCCCGTAGCGCCGTAGAAAGAACAACTCTGCCACGTCAACTAGGAGGAAGAGGATTGGCAGATCTCAGCAAGCAATTGGACCAACAAATATTAAATCTGCGTAATTATTTCTACAGGCAGGCCAACAGCTCCACACTACATAGGGCTATATGCGGAGCAGACGTCTCAACACCGCTACGTCTGACGGAACACGAGCGTCAAAATCACCACCGAACCGACAACGATAAACTACAGAGGTGGTTGGGGAAGCCGCTGCACGGGAGGCATCCTAATGAGGTTAACCAGGAACATGTCGACAAGTTAGCGTCGAACTATTGGCTGACCTCGGGACGAATGTTCCCCGAGACGGAAGGCTTCCTACTGGCCATACAAGATCAGGTTATACCAACTCGCAACTACCTAAAATTCATTGTAGGAGATGCATCGGTAGTGGATGACAGATGCAGATACGGGTGCCCAACTTCAGAAACAATCCAGCACATAACAGGAGGATGTCAGATGTTCGCATCAACGGAATATAAGGAACGACACGATTCGGTTGCCAAGATCTTGCACCAGGAACTGGCGGAAAAGCTGCTGCTTGTGCAGGCAGAGAGGGTCCCATATTACAACTACACACCTGAGCCTGTTCTTGAGAACAGCAACTACAAGATGTACTGGGATCGTACAGTTCTGACAGATCAACGAGTTGCCCATAACAGACCGGACCTTATAATAGTTGATAAAATTTCTAGGAAGACAACTCTGATTGATGTGGCCATCCCGAACAACAACAACCTGCGTGTGAAGCAAGTCGAGAAGATCGCGAAGTACAGAGATTTAGAAGAACGAATTAGAAGGCAATGGGAAATGGAGAACGTCCAGACGATTCCAATCATCATGTCAACAACTGGTGTTATACCAAAAAGTTTGCTGAGAAACATCAAGGAGCTGGGTCTAACTGATAGTCTTTACAGGTCCATGCAGAAAGCGGTACTACTTGCGACAGCCCGAACCGTCAGGAAATTCATTTGGAATGCAGGATCATCCAACAACATCAATGTCACCTAAGGCCCGATAACATGGCAAGGGTCTCGTCCGAGCCAGATCCTTTTGGTATCCGGGATACCCGGGATCTGAGTGAATGTTCCCCATAGAGGGAGTGCGAATGCCTTTTGGCTAAGTCGAGATAATAATAATATGACTTTATTTTACCTGGTGGGATGTCAGCTAATAGCTGCTTGAAGTCCAACCAGGGCAAAGTATCTTACTAAGTCCTTATAATAATTTAAACACATGCAACACCAACAAAAATATAATATAGCATTATCAGAACCTTAAAACCTAACAACTAAAACTAAGCAAACCATAACCACAATGTGCAAGTAAAATGAACAGTAAAAGTAAGGGGGAAGCAGGTAAAAAATACACAATTACAACACTTAGCCCAAAAGATCGCAGACAATAAGGGACTTAATTTTTCTCTTAAAAGAAGACATAGGCAGAATCTTAATGGTGCTCGGTATTTTATTAAAAATATGGGAACTCATATCTGTACCGTAGAGGTAAACAGTCGCAAGTCCATTTTTTTTCATTTCGGAGTTAATATTATTTACTTAGTGTGCGACTTTAATATTCTCATATGGTAAAAGACTGTAACTCCATAATTGTTGGTTGCCGACTTATACCCTTAAGAAATAGTCGTATGTCCATTTTACATTGAGGTAAAGAATAGTATCTCCATATAAACATGTGCCGTGATAGACTTTTGGAAGTGGTAAAGAGTCGTAACTCCCAAGCAATTGTGTGCTAACGGCTTTTCTCACTTTTCTTATAAGTGTTTAAATACATGTTCTAGTCCTAAAAGTGCTGTACAGCCAATCTAAGTCGCCATTCGTGAATAAAAAAAATACTGGCAAAGAGGATTTCCTGATATCAAAAGTTGTGTACCTTCAAGTGCGAGCTGATTCACCAGGCCATATCTTTTACAAGCAAAATTTCAGTAAGGAAAATTTTAAAGTACTAAGTAAATGTGTTCAGATCACCAAGAACTCAAAATCCTTTACTTACACAATTATCAGATTTACGAAAGAATCCCAAAGGAGTCACCAAAAAGAAGCATGAATATTTAATAAAACTGTTACAATGGGTACCAGTTCAGTTCCATAATTTTTACGAAAATATTCCTATTTCAAAATATGATGCAAGTGATAACTCTGATGATACCAGGGACTCTTTGAAGTAAGGGGACCCAGCATTATACTTTCCAAAGTAAGGCCTATTCTTTCATCATTCTAATGGTATCAGTGATGCCAAGTATGTCATTTTATTGGAGAATTTATGAATATAACAGGTACATTGATTTTGATTGTGAAAATTAATAATGGTTTCCATGATTTCTAAAAATTAGACTTGCCAATGTTGTGTCTACAAGTGCAGAATATGGCAACTGTCAAATGAAACAAATTTATTTTATAGTTGAAATTCTTTAATTGTCACATCTGAGTATCTGGAAGTTAGAAAACTTAAAAATTGTGAATTATGAAGGGAAATTGTTTGCCCCCAATCCTATCTATCACATAAAACCTGATGGCAGTTGGACACTGACATATAACATAACCTTGTGCCAGCCCCCTTGTGGTCTCCTTGGAGTCGACAGAAAACAAACTTCCCCTCAAGGCTTCACTTTTCCTATGTGATAGACTGTGAAATGCTGGGTCCCCTTATTTTAAAGAGTCCCTGGATCATACCGACAATTAAAATTTCCTTTTAAATAAATTAAAATATAAAAACAAAAAATGTAATTTACGATTTTTATTTTTTTACCTAATAATTTAAATAGGGGTAAAAAGTCGTAAGTCACAAAATCATAGTTCACGTAAATAATTTCAACACCTCAGTTTTGTACATTGAAAGATTATTTCACGTAACATATAAAAATTATAAACTAGTTTAATAAAATTCAGTTGAAAAATTACGAATATGTCATTTAACGACAAAGTTTTCTTAATTTACTTGTATCTTAAAATTCATAATAATGGACTTACGATTGTTTACCTCTACGGTACAGATATATGAACTGGGAGGTGCGGTGACTAGTCATGTTCAAACTGTATCCTACAAATCGTAAATTTGCATTATGATACTGGTCTCTCAGACACAACTTGGCTTTAAGATAAACAGGTATTCCTCTCAGTAACACTATGTGAGTGAGGCAGGCCAAATGCAGAAGCCATCTTTGACGCATAGTAAGCCAGCCCAACATTTTTATATGCGGAGTAATATGCTCCCTTCTCGGCACCCCAACAATAAAACGGACGCAAGCGTTTTGCACTTTTTGCAATCTATATGCCTCCAACTGCGACAAACAAGGACCGTATATTAGGTCGCAATACTCAATCCTGCTCAAAATTAGGGCATCTGACAGTTTACTTTTACACTTTGTAGGGAGAATGTTTCTAAAACTATAAAGTGATCTCAACCCCGCATATGAGCCCTTCACCACCCTATTAATGTGTTCGTGGAAAGTTAAATAACTGTCAAACGTCACACCGAGATTTCTAATCGATGATACATGCTCCAACTCCTGACCATCTATATATAACTTAATAACAGCACTCTTGTATTTACTTCTCTTAGAGGCGAATGTTATAACAGCCGATTTTTTTGAGTTAACATTCAAACCATGGCTATTAAACTACTCGCTAACACTGTTGAGATCTGAGGATAACCTGACATTTGCTTCAATGTGATCGTCCGGGTGGTAAGATAAGTAGATCTGCGTATCATCGGCATATGAGTGTATTGAGCTATAACTGATAACTGTACTAAGATCCGACATATACAAGGTAAAAAGCACCGGACCCAGTATTGAGCCCTGAGGCACTCCTTTAACAAGCTCTCTCTCGTCAGATACCGCATTTCCCACTTTAACTTTTTGCTACCGGAAAGACAAGTAATGACGAAACCACATTATACCTGTTTCATTAAAACCAAGGTAATGAAGTTTTGCGAGCAGAAGGCGATGATCTAAGCAATCAAACGCCTTACTCAGATCAAGCATAACCGCAGTTGTAACACAAGACTTATTTATAGCACGCAAGTAATCGTCACATATATCTGTCAGGGTGGTGACCGTACTGTGACCCCCTCGAAATCCTGATTGGGTATCGAGAATTAATTTAAATTTATTAATGTGTTCAAACATGTGAGCACAAATCAACCTCTCTAAAATTTTTGAAAAAAGTGGCAAGATACTTATGGGCCTGAAATCACAGGGGGCAGTCGGACTATCAACTTTAGGTAAAGGTTTAACAGTAGCCAATTTCCACAATTTGGGCACAACGCCATCCTCAAGCGAAACGTTTATTATATGTGTCAACGCATCAACACAAAAAGGCATTAAAAGGCTAACAATCCTGAGACTTATTCCATCATGCCCCGCAGCGTTTGATTTTATTTTAGAAAATGCCCCCAAAACTTCATGAGATGTGACCAATCTTAAAGAGAAGAAATTATCACCAATAATGGGATGAACGCTACTTTCATAATTTTCAACTACAGTAGGTATTATTGACAGTGCCACCTGGAACCGAGTCTATAAAAAAGTTACTCATCAACTTACTCCATCCCCACCCCTCACTCCCAAATGTTGTCGATTCTCATTTATGATTTCCGGTTTAATCGGAAGTGAGCATCACTTGGTCCGATGCTGTATATTTTGGGGTTTTTGAGTTCCTTTTCTTCTCCCAATTCCAACCATAAATAGTTTTAAATAGTAATTTTTAATAATATATTTTTAGGATTTCGTGCAAAGATGTAAAATCATTTGACGAAATTTATAAAATTCTCTGTTTGGTTATTATTAGAGTTAACTATATAAAACTATACAGGGTGGTGAAAATTTCGATGCCCACCATTGGTATCTCGGCTGTGGCTGCTCCAAATTTAGGGGGTCTAGAAAATTTCTGAAACCGGCATGGAGTTGGCCATGACCAAGAACATAAAACTACCAAGGTTCATTAAACTCGGGTAACCGATGTAGAAGATATACAAAGTTTAGAAAAAATCTAATTTTGCCATTTTGTGAGTATAAATCACGAACGAATCAAGATATCTAAGATTTAATAACAGAATATTGTAGAGGGTATAATAGCGCAACTTGTGTCTAATTTGACCGATGTTGTATCTTTTACAGTTTCCGAGATACCGATGGTGGGCATCGAAATTGTCATCACCGTGTATATGGTTGAAATTGGGAGAACAAAAGAAACCTAAAAAATATATACTTTTACTTTACTTGACATATTTTGTTAGATTTAGTGTATTATACAGAATGTTGACGGAAATAAGGAGCCTGAATATTTTTTATATTTTCAGATGTTATTTTTGTTCTAAGCCACTGATATTATAATAAAAATATATTAACTGAATCAGTAGAAGACAATTTTAGGTAGGTATATTCCCAAAAAGACATATATAGGTAAATTGCGCGGCTGAGAAGAGTGGGAGTTTTTTCCGTAAAACAACAAAAATCAACTATTTTTTAATTCCATTAGTATGTGTAGGTATTCGTATACCTCAACATAATATCGATTTTTTTTTAATTTATTTTCGTTCCAAAATTATGTATTACCTTGGACACTTCTCTGTATCTACGCCTCTCTCTGGCGCTCCCTGTATCTATGCCCCCCCCCTATGGCGCTCCGTGTATACCTAGCAACTCTTATATCCCGTAACCACTGCGTATGCATCCCTGTTTGTACATAGAAGTGATACGGTGGCATAGCGCAGCAAGCGGTTGTAAGAAAGAGAAGGATAAAAGTCGATATCCCAACGTTGGTCTACCAACTCTTCCAACTTAAAGCAACGGGGCGCATATTTACGTTTCCTATACGGTCAACGCTACTCGTTGGGGCAGCCAGCTAGGAAACGTAACGCGCTCTGATCGCTCCGTTTCCTCCGTAAGCGCAACGCTATATTAATAAATGCCGGCTTATGCAAAAAAGGTAGATTGGACTGTCATAACAGCAACAAACACATCAACACATCAAGCCTATATTATTTGCAAATAACAGGTAAATGGTAAATAAATAAGTGTATAAACAGATACATTTTAATGATTAGATAGCTGTAAGCTTCTGCTACTGAAACCTTGTGGTCATGTATATACCTAAGAGTATTTAGTATCTAAGATTTAAATTGAATATTAAATGTAGGTTCATGGTTCCACCTCGGGTTCCACTACTCCTCCTAGAACTTTCTAATTTGTTGTCATAGACGCTAAAATGTACCTATCTGTTGATACACTTATTTATTTACCATTTACCTGTTATTTGCAAATATGTTGCTGTTATGACTATGACAGTCCAATCTACCTTTTTTGCATAAGCCGGCATTTATTAATATAGCGTTGCGCTTACCGTCTAGGAAACGGAGCGACCAGAGCGCGTTACGTTTCCTAGCTGGCTGCCGCAACGAGTAGCGTTGACCGTATAGGAAACGTAAATATGCCTACGGGGCACTGTGTTGCCCGACCTAACCTAACGATTAGGCCAGGGAAATTACGGTAAAAAATAACGAAACCCAGACAAAATTCATAACCGCATTTTTATAATGAACGCCAGAATTGTTTTTGATACAAAATAAACATACGCTTGTGGACGTTTCTTAGAATAATACATTTTTTTGTTGTAATAAAGACGGCATAAATATTAACTGCGAATTTTAAGCTGCATTTATTAGTAAGTAAGGTATGTTACGGGCGACGTGAAGACGAAGACTTTTTAAAAAACTTTTATTCGAGTAACGCGAGTTACAGAGTTTCGGCTTAGACTACAGACAAGACTAGAATTAACACTCTTACTTTACTAGGTCCTATTTATACAGATCTGTTATGCTGAGGTGTTGTGGTTCTCATGGGAAAAGAATATAAAGACAAAGGGAAGATCAAATTCTGCAATTCTTGCAGTAAGCAAGTTTTAACAATACTCAAAAGGAATATGATATGTTCTAGTAATCATTCTAGAACAATATACATGGAAAATGATATCTTTGTAGTAAGCATCTTGAACAATAGAGAATGAGAACATAATATCCAACAGTAAACAGAATCAAGGGTAAAAACAAGGTTATGATCAAGGTGATGCTTGAGGTCGGATATAACACCTTCCCCCTTATATTAAAAATTTGTGTTAACAAATTTTGACATTAAATTAGGCATATGTTTTAGTATTAGAATTTAGTTCAATTTCTTCTTCTTCGCGAGGTTCGTCCAATCTATACGAAGGTCTTCTTTTGACAACAACAAATTTTCTTAAATTTTGAAAAACGTGATTTCGAGTTCTAGGAGGTTGTGGAGGATCGTCTCCGTTATTAGTAGTAATAATGCCTATTTTAATGTTCCTAGACTTTTTACATTTAAAATAAAAGTACACAATAATTAAAAGTATGATTAAAGCAATGGATAGATATGTCAATATTGGCGTATACTTATTTACAGTTGGTTCGTTAATAATATTATCAAGATCCTTTGCATATTCGTCTAATTTATGCTTTGCGACATTTAAATCGTCATAATTAAATTTATTTAGTTGTAAAGGTTTTAAGTCAGGATATTTTAGTTTATTTGGAGTTTCTTTGCAACATTCAAATGGTATATTAATTGGGTGAAATTTATAGGTTTGATTAGATTTATTTAAATTTTTCGTTTGAATTTTAGTACTTCCAATATAAGCAATGCATTCAGATTTTAACGTTAAAATTGAAGTTTTGTCTAGCATTATAGTCAAAGGATTTTGATTTTTGCACTTAATAGTTATAGGAAATATTTCACTTAAAATTATTAACCATTGATTCTCTTGAATCAATTGTACATTGTAACTTTCAATTGAAATTGTGACTATGTCACAAGTATTAGGTAAATGGGTTTTTACCTCTAATAATTGAGCTTCACATCTTGAATGTGAGTCAATAGGAGTAGGATATAAATCTTTGCACATTATTAAATCAAATGCTAGTTCTTTACAATTTTTTATATCATAGAGAATTACATAGAGAGTTGGGTCATCGCTTTTTGCTACAAATTTAGTATCAGTGGATACCATGTGATAAAATCCAGTTTTATTGTCGAAAATTGGAATAGGATAAATTCTATAAAGAGTATACCATTGAGGTTCTACTAAAGGAATGTCTAATATAAAAACAAGTCTATTTTCTGTTTGAAAAACCTTTAGTTCTATAAAATCAAGATAAGTTGCAACATTTAGAAGTTGAGGAGTTAAGGGCAAATTATTTTTGTTTAAAGTTTGAGCGATTATTTGCAAATGATGAACTAGGTCTTCAGGAGTTATAACTGACGTGTGAATGATATGTAGTTTTGCAAAAGTAATAGAGTTTAGAATGTCATTTAAATTGCTTTCGATAAAGGTATAGGATTCTAGGAGTCTTTCGGCCATCTCTAAAACTTGTAATTTTGCAGTGTAATAATTAAAATTATCAGAAATGTTATAAATGTAATTTTCGATTTGTTTTATGTCATTATTAAAAGTAATTTCATCAATTTGTAATTTGTTGATAGAGTCGTTAAAGTTTTTGATAACTGAAGTAGTTACTAAAATTTGTTTTTTCATTAATTTTTCTAATTCGTGTTCGTCTCTGTTAATTTTGTCGATACAATCGTTATAATACTGTCCGTCTGAAGCGTCTAAATTTCCGGTAATAAATTTCCAAACTGACCCTAAACCATTAATTAAACCTCTTTTATATCTTCTTACATCAATAGCTAATTCTTCAAATTTGAGCGCAATGTTTTCGGAAAGTTGATTTAGTAAAGTGAGATGTGACTTAACTTCGCTTAGAAAGGCGGCCATTCGTACGTCTTTTGGTTGAATTATAAATTGCATATTTTCTAAAATTTTATTATTATTTTCGAATGTTGTTTTTAGAGATGAAATGTCTTTATATACCAATAAACTCCACTTGTCATTAGAAATTTTGAGTCCGGATTGCTCTTGATAGAACACGCCTATGGTGTTATTAATTGGTCGCAGTGTATATTGTGCCATAGCGGTAGCGAACAAAGAAAATCTGTAACGAAGTTTCAGAATTAGGAACTTGGTTCGATATAACAAATTATTTTAATATCAGTATTTTTGAAAATATATTTGATCATAGGGAGAACTGTGTCCCAATCTAATTTGTCTAATCCACAAGCTAACTTGGGTATAGCTATAATTTTATCTTTTTCATCAGTGCTCTCGAGACAATTTGTTCGTAATTCCTTTAAGCAATTAAATAAATTAGCATAAGTTGGTTTATAATAGAAAAATTCTTTAGTTATTAAATAATAAATATTTCTTGTCGGAAGTTGAAGTACTGCTATTTCACCAATTGACTTATTTTGATTTTTTAGTTCATCTACGTGTCCAAATTTATTCTTAAATTCTTTTGCAATTCCTGCATTCATTTCTAAATCTTTAGATACACAGTGAGCTAATGAAATATTTTCAGGGGCATCAAATAAATTGCCCAGTTCAATGGAAACGTTATTATTTTCAATAGGGATTTTTCGATCTAGAGTATAAAAGAATTCTTTAACCGTTAGTTCTTCTTCTTGTAATTCGTGACATTTCTTTAGCATATCAAAATTCATTTTTGTAGTTTGGTTAGTAATTGGGTTATGTAGCAAAGCTGAATTCGTATAAATTTCTTTAATTTTATAGGGTCCATTAAATTTGTTAGCTAGTTTATTTTTTATTTGGGACTCCTTGACATAAACCTTTTCTCCTACGCGAAATTGTCGCTGCTCCGAAACGTGTGTATCAAATCGCTGTTTCGCCTTTTGTTTGCGCATATCCGTACGCTTTCTTGCCACTTCATAATAATGCTTTATTTTATTGTTTAAATCGCGAACGTACTTAGAGATTAATTCTTGCTGATTATACAAAACTTCTGGAGGTCGAGACGAGGTGTGACCGAATAGCAATTCGTAAGGAGTAAAGCCGTGTGTTTTATTTATAGAATTGTTATATGCTATACAAGCGTAAGGAAGCATTTGAAATGGGTGTTCGTTAGGATTTTCTGTACTACATGCGCGTATCATTTCAGTTAAGGTGGCATGAAATCTTTCTAAGGAGCCATTTGATTGCGGATGACTAACACTAGAGAAAGTTAATTTTATATTGTATAATTTACAAAGATCTTTCATTAATTGATTATTAAATTCTTTACCTACATCGCAATGGATTCTTAAGGGAGTTCCAAAATGTTGAAAATAGAGTAACAGAGCGTCTACTACAGATCTCGCTGTTTTATTAGGAAGTGCATAAGCTTGGGTAAATTTTGTTAGTTCGCCTCTTATGGTAAGGATATTATTTTTTACTGGGATTTCTAGGATATCGATATTTATTCTTTCGAAAGGAGTTTTAGGAGTTTCGGTAATAACTAAGGGACTGTCCAAGTTTTGTCTA
This sequence comes from Pseudeuparius sepicola, assembly GCA_963920635.1. Classification (NCBI taxonomy): domain Eukaryota; kingdom Metazoa; phylum Arthropoda; class Insecta; order Coleoptera; family Anthribidae; genus Pseudeuparius; species Pseudeuparius sepicola. The sequence goes on from OY987305.1 coordinate 18,774,042, forward strand.
CAAATTTTTGTCTTTTGGCAGATTTCGCACTGTCGAATAAAGGTTTCAACGTCTTTAGTTAGTCCTGTCCAGTTATATTTTTGTTTGATGCGTCTAATTGTTTCGTTTATTCCTCGATGTAAGTTTGTCTTGCCTGAATGAAATTGATCTATTATTATAGGTATTTGGTCTTCGTCTGGTATAGTCACAATGTTCTGACAAATTGTTAGTTGGAAATTTTTATCTGAGAACAAAAAATTAAACATTTCTAAAATTGGAAAATCTGGATTGTTTTCAATGTAATAAGTTTTATTTTCTTCGAATATATCTTTACTGTAATAAAGAGATATGAAGAGTACTTGTATTGCGGTTTCAAAATTAAAAGGAACAGGAATTATATAATATTTTCTTTTAGCTACGGTTTGACTGGAAAGAACATTTGCTTTATTATAGTTAAAATCAGGATTTAGCTCAAGTAAATCATCAATAACTTTTTCGTGAAGGTCTGTTAATTTGTCTTGTTGAAAAATTAGTACAATGTCCTTGTGTGTTTTGTCTAAAAGTTGATTATTTGTATATTGGATTTTAGAATAGTCGATCATTGAAGTCGTCTTGTATAGATCAAAAAATCTGTCAAATTCATTACAGATTATAGCAATTTCGTCAGTCTCATTATTGTCAATAGGCGGGTCAATGTCTTGAGGATTATCATGGGAAGTAGATGGTTCGTCTAGGGAAGTATGAAAGGAAACAGCTTCTTTTATATGATTGATTTTGATTCGAGATAAAGCGTCGGCATTTCGATTAATTTTTCCAGGTTTATAAATTATTTGATAATTATATTCTTCTAATTTAAGTCGCCAACGTGCTAAACGACTACCGGGATCTTTTATTGAGAAAAGCCAGGTTAAAGGTCTATGATCTGTAACCAATAAGAATTTTCGTCCGAAAAGATAAGGTCTATAGTTTTTTACGGCAGCAATTATTGCCAAAAGTTCTTTCTCTATAACGCTATATTTTATTTCTGCTGGACTTAAGGTTCTTGAAAAGTATGCTATGGGAAGATCATTTCCAACAGGTCCTTGCGAAAGTACCGCGCCTACAGCAAAAGCGCTTGCATCTGTAGTTAAAACAAATTCTTTTTCAAAATTAGGATATATTAGAATTGGTGAAGTTATTAATGCATTTTTAAGTTGTTCGAAAGATTCACGACAATCTTTATCAAAAATAAATGGTACGTCTTTTCTTAAAAGTCGAGTTAAAGGCTTTGTCATTTTTGTGAAGTTTGGAATAAACTTCCTGTAGTAACCAGTAAGACCCAAAAATTGTTTAATTTGTTTAGTATTGGCAGGTTGAGGAAAATCGATAACAGCTTGTACTTTTTGTGGATTTGGTTTGACCCCTTCAGGTGTAATAACATGTCCTAAATAAATTACTTCTTTTCGTAAGAATTCACACTTATCTGGCTGTATTTTTAGATTTGAATTTCTTAATCTTTGAAAAACTTCAGTAATACGAGAGATATGTTCATTAATTGTGGAAGAATAAATAATAATGTCGTCCATGTAAACTAAGCACTTTTCGTTTTGTATCCCCATTAGTATATTATCCATAACCCTCTGAAAGGTTGAGGGCGCATTACGAAGGCCAAAGGGCATACGTAAATATTCGAAATGTCCATTTTCAACGGAAAAAGCAGTTTTCGAAATGTCTTCTGGATTCATTTCAATTTGTTGAAAACCAGAAGCCAAATCTAAAGTAGTAAAATAATGGCAATTACCCAACTGATCTAATATATCTGAAATATTAGGCAGTGGATACCTGTCATTAACTGTTAATTCATTTAATTTCCGATAATCAATTACGATTCTCCATTTTTGTTTGCCTGAAGCGTCTAATTTTTTTGGAACGACCCATACTGGGGACGACCATGGTGAAACAGAAGGTCTAATTATTCCTTGAGAAAGCATTTTATTAATTTGTGTTTTTACTTCTTCCTTGTGAACTTGTGGATATCGATAAGATTTAGTAAAAATTGGCTTAGCGTCGCCTGTATCGATAGTATGTTTTATTTCATTAGTAAAACTTAGGAAATCTCCGTCAAAGTAAAATATATCTTCAAAATTCAAGCATAAATTAGTAATTAATTCTTTTTCTTCTTCGTTTAAATGTTCTAGCCTTAATGATTCTTTTATTTCTTCTACTCTGCTTTTCGTTTTATTAAAATTACAAATAATATTAGCACTAGCGTTCGTTTCTTTAATGTAAGGCTCAAATTCAAATTCTTCGAAACAAATATCCTTTGTTATGGCATTAGCGTTTAATATTGTCGTATAAAAATTACCGTCTTCGTTTATTTTTACTATAGCATTTGGCACGTATACCTTTTCTACTCGTTGTGCGCATAAAATCATTTCTTTATTCGTATATTTATTCGTATGAAACTTGCATATTTTTTCGCAACGCGGTTCTATCGTAACTTGATTTATATTATAACTCATATTTTCGCTTTCAAAATTATTTATATTTTCCGTGTAATCATTATTATTATTATTATTTCGTTCATAAGCGTTTATATGAAGGCTATCGTATCTTTCGTCAACATTAACTTGTCTTTTATAAACAACTCGATTATTATTATCATTATTATTCGTTAACTCGTTTAATTCATCTCCGTCTTTAAGTAATTCGTGTACCTTATAGTACGTAATTAATTGTTTATTCCTAAAATCTACTATTGCACCGTACCTTTCTAGAAAGTCAGCGCCTAAAATTCCGTCGAATCCTATATCTAGATCGCAAATATAAACTTTATGGGGAGAAAGAGGACCCGTAAAAGAAACAAATACCGCTTCAGTAATAGGAATTGATTGGCCAGAAATACCTTTAATTTGAAAATTTTCTGGACATCGATTTAAAAATTGCTGAACCGTCTCTGGTTTGAAAATTGAAATACCAGCTCCTGTGTCAATTAAAATTTTGTACTTATCGGTATTATCTTTAATATAATATAGATTGCTATTGTCAATGGTATTTATGCAAACGTTTGGTCCGTATTGGTCATACCAAGATTTTTGAAGTTGGGAATAGGATTCTGGTCCGAGGCTGTTAATTGAAAATTTTCGCTTTGGCCCAGATAATGTTGTTGGGGAGTTCTAATTTGGTTATTTGGATTTGAATTTGGGAATCTAGGAGTAAAATTTTGATTAGAAGGCTGGAAACCTGAATTATTATTAAAAGTTCTTGGGAAATTGTTTCTAGGAATATTATTAGAAAAATTTCTAGGAGGTTGATTTCTTGGTTGGAAGTTTTGAGGGTGATTCCTAGGTTGGAAAGAAGGAGTTTGAAAATTATTTTGCTGAGGAAAAGATGGTCTTTGATGGAACCTATTTTGGGAGAAATTATTTCTTTGGGAGTTGTTTTGGAAATTGTTATAGTAGCTAGAAGGATTTGGACCATTTCTGTAATAATTATTTTGATTTTTAGTTCGACATTCATTGATAGTATGTCCATTTCTTTTGCAATAATTACAAAATTTTGGAAAATTATTACTGGTTCTTTTGATATTATTATTGAAGACTGGTACACGATTTTGCCTCTGAAATTTTTGATTTTCAAAATAAGAAAGTTGCAATTCTCTCTTAATTAAAGCTATAGCATCCATCATGTTGGGTGGATTGCTAGCACGAATTAGTTGCCCTATTCTTGGTTCTAAACCTGTCAAAACTGTATTTAGGCACATGCTATCGATTAATGTAGCTTGCGATTCTTTTTGTTCCCTAGTGAGAAGGCTTTGTTTTCCTATTGCGGCATACATTTTTGAGCAGTGAGTTTGAACTCTGCCTACAAAAGTCAAAGCATTTTCATTTTGGGATTGACACATTCTTTGTAAATCTTGAATTAATGAAGTTAGATCGCGAGGATCTCCGAAATGAACGTTAAGTAATTGTTTGATTTCCCTCCAGGTACTCAAGTCTCTTGAATTAATGAGTTGGGCTGCACGTCCCTTTAATTGATTTTTAATTTTTATAACAAGTAAAATGGCTTGGTCGCCAACAGTCATTTGCATGGCCCTATCACATGCAATGATAAAAGTATTTAAATTGATTTGATCCCCATCGTATTCAGGGATGATAGAAAATATTTCGCTTAATTTAAATGGTACTTCGTCGTTATTTGAAGCGTTTGCTTCATTGTTTACATTAGAGTTTATAGCTTCGTTATTCGGCATGTTGAAATGAAAAGGTAATATCGTTATAACGTAGAAAGTTCAATAATAGCAACGTAGAAAGTTCAAAAAAAAATCACAAATAAAATTCACTTCAAGTTTTTCACTTACAATAGAAGTAACTTCATGCTCGCTGGATGTCGTTGATGCTGCTGTTGTTGCTGGATGCTGGCCTCAGGAGACTGTCCTTCTTAGTGCCTCCGGATCTTCCTGTCGAAGACCCTTTTCAGCTGGCTCCAATCGTAGTGGTGTGGTGACCCCCGAGGAGACTGTCCTTCTAAGTGCCTCCGGATCTCCCTCGTTGAAGACCCTTTTATCGAGGATCCCACTTCTGACACCAAATTGTTACGGGCGACGTGAAGACGAAGACTTTTTAAAAAACTTTTATTCGAGTAACGCGAGTTACAGAGTTTCGGCTTAGACTACAGACAAGACTAGAATTAACACTCTTACTTTACTAGGTCCTATTTATACAGATCTGTTATGCTGAGGTGTTGTGGTTCTCATGGGAAAAGAATATAAAGACAAAGGGAAGATCAAATTCTGCAATTCTTGCAGTAAGCAAGTTTTAACAATACTCAAAAGGAATATGATATGTTCTAGTAATCATTCTAGAACAATATACATGGAAAATGATATCTTTGTAGTAAGCATCTTGAACAATAGAGAATGAGAACATAATATCCAACAGTAAACAGAATCAAGGGTAAAAACAAGGTTATGATCAAGGTGATGCTTGAGGTCGGATATAACAGGTATATAAAGTTGAGATTGATAAATTAAACAGATTACGTTTGCGCAAGTATTCGAATGATGTAAAAATGACATTTTGCGTAATATTTTGTGGGTATAATTACCTTAAAAATCAAGTATTAACAGTTTGTTCTGAAATTAAACATATTGTTTCGCAGGAAATCGCATTTTAAAGAAATTTGAAGCTGTCTTTGAGAGCAAAATTATTAACTGGCTGATTTTTGTTAAACTTTGTAAGTGGATACTAAGTCTTGTTAAATTTTTTGAAATTAAACAAAAATTGACAACAGAAGTATTTTGAAATGACAAATGACAGTTGACCTACATGCGCCGTAAATAAATGTTTAATTTCTCTATATGTGATTTAATCTAGTTATATTGTAAAAAGTTAAACAAAAATAAACAGTTAATATTTTTGCTTTTCCTAAAGGAATGACAAGTGACAGTTGACCTATATGCGCCTTAAATAAATGTTTAATTTCGCTATATATGATTCAATATAGTTATATTGTAAAAAGTTAAACAAACAAAAAACAGTTAATATTTTTGCCTATTCTATACCAATGAGAAGTGACAGCTGCTGATGTACATGCGGCTCAGATAAATGTTTAATTTTGTATAAGTTACATTCTATTTGTAAAAGGTAATGACCCTCTGCAATAAAAACGTAGTTAATATTTTTGCCTTTTGCCGAAATAGAAAATTATCCGATTCTTATCTCTCTTTGTCGATCTAAGTTACTTCCATATTCTTAAAATGTTTAATTTCTTAATATATGTTAGCAAGGGAAGTTTTTTACCTAAAGAGTCTAAAAAAATCCAGTTAACATTTTTGCTCGAAATTTCTAACGAAAAATAGGTGTTTTTTGAGGTAGGTAACTCAAGGTTCCGTTTTTTCAAAACGTTTAATATTTTCTACCAACGTATTTACTTATAACTTTGATATGGTAAAACAAAATTGCAGTTAATATTTTTGTCTAGGTCAAATTCTATTTTCTCTGGCCTAGATCTAGTAGATCTACGCAAGGCTTCGGTAGATCTAGGGCCCGATATGATAATATCTGAATTTTAGGAAAGTATGTGGCAACACTATGTCAGCGAGACCAACGCGATGTTTCCTACCCGTTTTATTTGTCGAAGTGGTGCGTCGATGACGTTGTGAATATTTAGTTCGGGACTATTGTTTAATAAACGAAAAACAAGTGTTTGGTGTATATGTATATGGCGTTTCAGAAAAAGACAATACCAAATAAATAAACAAATAATGTAGAATAAACGTTGAAGACTCACAAGAGATGTTCTCTATCTTCTTGAGCAAATTCTACGAGCACAGCAGGGTCACCATCTGTTAGACAGTGGAGACAGGCTGGGTCAACAACACGCTATAAAAAATATAGGGGCGCCACTTGTTTTGTTCAACGTGCCGATAATCGCACTATAAAGCAAAAACAAGAAAAGCTAGGTCTTCCTATAGATGCACACTGTTTCTTCTTCTTCTTCTTCTTCTTCTTTCCTTTTTTGGGCTAGGTTTTCACCATTGACCCAGTGTCGGCGTTTGTTTCACCACCTTTACTTGTCCAAGGAGTACCGTCTGGAGTTAATCCATGCCTCCTCGAACTAATATTTGAGCTGATGTGCTAAGAAAGGTGTTAGTAAACATAACAACATAGGATAAGACCCTTCTCGCTCCCGAGCACCGGAGGAGCTACACACAAACCCCGAAATTGTGCCTCGGATGATAGTAGGAGAACCCATTACATGAAAGATGGGATGTCAATGTCAATTGTCAATGTCAAAATAAGTAAATAATCGGGCGTAAGGTATAAGATTTGGAATTAGAAGGAGGACTAGTTTAGGCTGATTGAGCGTATTGAAATTGTATATAATTTTAGTTATAACTGAATTGATGGGACTTTAAATGTCATATAGTAATGACAAGATACCTACTTTTGGGATTTTGATTCTTGCATATGTAGACGATAGGTGTAATAATTAGAAAATTGGAAAATTAGAAAGTTATAAAAGAAAAATAACATTGGAAAATTAGGATATTATAAAATTAAAATTTATAAGATTAGAAAAATAACATAATCATATTTAAGGTTATCAATGAAATTCCTAAGACCTTTACAATTCCATTGAAGGTTTTTGAACTGTGAATATCTGATTATTGATGTTTTGACTTGTAAGTTTCGAGATAAAATTTACGACCGATTGCTTGTAATTTGAACTGGTAGGTTTACTTAACGCTATTGATAAGTGAAAATCCGTTTCCATATCAGACTCTTCATCGACTACCCTGGAAACCCGTGGGCTTGGAGTGTCAGGGATATAATAAGGGCTTTGTAAAACATTACCGACTGAGGAGTCCGACCTCCCTTGAGGATACATTAAATTTTTTCTATGTGCAAGGGAATCATACCCGGGAGATGAATCCACTTTTCGTTTTTTTTCCTAACCGCCTGGGAATAAGATCTGTTATTAGACGAACTCCTTATTAAATTATCCCTTTCGCTCGATGAGAGTGTATCACTGATGACTGGAGTAGGTAATAACGGGAATTGTGACTGAGTGATTAAATATGTATCTTCATTTGACTTAGATATTTTCGAGAATTTTTCGTTAGCCTCATAGTAAGAGGGGTTGTCTCTTGCAATGGCTTTTTGTCTCAGATACTCAGAGCACATTTTACTAGTGCTGTTATGTTCGATACTACCGCACAATTTACATTTTTTCGTGCAATTCTCTTTGTGTTCTTCGTTTTTTTTCTCCCCACAAGTATAGCAAAAGCTTACCTTGCTTTTACATAGTTTCTTCGTATGTCCATACAAATAACAATTATGGCATTGCACGACTGGTCCCACATAAGGACTCACCAAGAAGGGCATATCGTAAATTTTGACCTCTCTAGGAAGAGAAGAGCCTGAGAAGGTATAGCAAATTGTATAAGTTGGAATAAACACTGGTTCTTGAGAATTTTTGTCCCTGAAATTAAGTCTTCTTGCATTTATAACACTGCTATTAACCGACGATGGAACTGTATTGTTTGTTAAGTCCTGTTCCGTGAAAGATTTGTCTACATACCTAACTATCCCCTTACATGTTACTTTGTTTAGCGGAATAAATATTTCATATCCCTTATCAATAAACTGTTTATTTGTAAGGAAATCATTAGCATCCTTAAACTTTTTGAATTCTATACTGATACGGTTTCTGCCTTTTTTGCCACTTTTTTATAAGTTCCAAGGTTAAGTGAATGTAGGTCCCTTGCAATACTTAGGAAAGAATAGTTACCAATATTCTGATTTTGATTTTTAGATTCCACATATACTTCAAACGGCCCTTTGTATATTTATAAATATGTTTTGTAGGATATCGGGACGAGGTCGAAGGAACGGGGTTGGTATTGGGAAGTCCATCCGTATCCATACCTTAAACTCGTCAGATCCTTGTCAGTTATTCAGTCCTTTAATATGAAAGAAAAGGATTACACAGGAATATTAGTACCTACTATGTTTATTCTACAAGTAGTTTATGACATAACAGTTTATATAAATATTTGATTCCCTTATGATATTCTCACTTGATCAATTAATTTAAAGTTACACACCCTTGTGGTGCAACGTATCCCTAATTACAGTATTGAAACTTAAGCAAAAATGCAATGGTTCTTACAAATAAGATTAAATCTTTGTGCGTGTACACGCGCAATTCACGCGACGTTCGCAATAATGAGTCACAACCTCCGCAAACAGTAAACACGACGACCTCAAAAAGTAAACAAAACGTCCGCAATAATAGTAACAATGTACGCAATAACGTAGGTACGCTCTCAATTGTACACGTACTGAATTTGGTTATATTAGTCGGGGTATGATAAAAAGTACAAGTAAATATATTGTCGTTGAATCTTTTAAACCACCATGTCCTCTAGTAGTGATCGATGATCCCTCAAAACGGTCAAATGGTAATATACGACGTTCCCAACAAGATAAACACGTGTTTGTTGGTGAACACACTCCAGATTCCAAAAGAAAATAACATGAGCTGGCTTTAAGTGTTGGTGTTCATGCTACAAAACATAACACAGGTCCTAAGCATACATACGGGCCCAAAAAGAGGTCCAAGACAAAAAAAATTAGTTCCAAAACACTGGTCTTATAAAAAAACTAAAATATGTCCTGTCAAAAACTTTCCAAAAAAACAACCAATTAACGTGCCACTTCGTGGTAGTCTCCAGTTATAATATCGCGGTTAACATGCAAAACTTTCAAGAACCCAATCAAATGACCTTTAGATCGTGGTTGACGCTCAAAAACCCGGTTATAGTTCACTAAAACAGTTTTGACGTAGGAACGAAATAAAATCAAATATCAGGCTGGAAGTCGCTATTACTTACAATGAAAGTGCGATCCGGTATCCGGTCCGATGGAAAAATAAAACGGCATAGTAATAAGTCGTGGGTGGCTTCTGGAGGAATCCCGAAGAACAAAACTGCAACAATTACCAGTATTCCAACAATCACAATCACCAAAATGGCGAATTACTAAACATCACTTCCACTTATCAGCCACCAACAAACGGCCTTTTTAATTCAAATTCCGAGGACCGAATGAATCCAATGCCACGCGGCCCTTCCTCTCGAGTAACCGGAAAATGGCACAAAACATCAAAAACTGTGTCAACAATAGTAGGTAAGCTATAAGAGTGCGGGGCCACTTTTCCCATGTTAATCCTTATGGGACTAAAATGGGTAAAAACGTGACCAACCGCCCGCGACTTGGAGGTTTTTAATTTTCCACAAATTTCCCGCGACTTGGGTTATCTAATCTGGGAAAACTGAGTCCCCCACCAAGTACTATGGAAAGACTTTTCCTAGGACGCCAGGCTTGAGAAAACTCAATCAACCGAATTATTGTGCCGAGGTGACAATTACCTACTATTACTTCATCGCCAAGTGGCTAAGGACGACTTTCTCCAATAGAACTGGGACAGTATCCGTTCAAGTATGATCAAAAATTTCCCGCAACCAGGGCTTTGAATTATCGATTTTCCAGCACAGTTGGGAAAAAGCAGGAACCATTCCACATTCGAGGCTTTTTTACCTGGGCGGGCTACGTTTAGGTACATACGTTCAATAGGTTAAGAATATCCAAAGTTCTTACTAGGTGGAACACATAAAAGTTAGTTATACTGGGGAACTATTTTTCGGTGGCAAAAATTTCCACGCGGCTTCTAATTTTTAAAATTTTCATTTTCGGTAACCTAGCGATTGCCAAGTAAGCCAGGTGATCGGGTAGTCAAGGTTCTTGCTCGTAGATAGAAGACATAGTTGAAAACAAAAACAATTTTTATGCTTAATAATTTTGTATTACTAAAACCGCGGTTGGCCTGATTTTCGATTTTCCGAGGACCTTAAGACTTAAGCAACCGAAAAATGGACCCCCAGTATAACTAACTTTTATGTCTTCCACCTACGAGCAAGAACCTTGAGTATTCTTAACCTATTGAAAATATCTGCCTAAACGTAGCCCGTCCAGGTAAAAAAGCCTGTAAATATCCACTATGCCTTGCCACCTCAGTTCGGAACTTGTTCGCCGATCGGCTCGGACGCAGTAGAATGGTTCCTGCTTTTTCCCAACTGTGCTGGAAAATGGAAAATTCAGAACCCTGGTTGGGGGAAATTTTTGGTCATACTTGAACGAATGCTATCCCAGTTCTATTGGGAAAATGGTCCCTAGCCACTTGGCGGTGAAGTAATAGTAGTTGTCACAATAATTCGGTTGCTTAAAGCACCGAACATTAACAGACGTTAATGTTCGGTGCTTAAAGCTAGTACTTGCTGGGGGACGGGGGACTCAGTTTTCCCAACTGCCCTGGAAAATATTTTCTGAAAATTAAAAAAAGCAAGTCGCGGGAAATTTTTGGAAAATTCAAAATCACGGCAAGCCGAAGGCGGATGGTCACGTTTTTAATTATTTTTAGTCCCATAAGGATTAACATGCGGGAAAAGTGGCCCCGTACTCTCATAACTTATCTACGAACAATGTCGAATTTCAAAATAGTGTCAATTCTGCCAGGCATATCGCCCGTGTCATGTATCTAAAAAAAACGGTGCGTGAGAATTTGTGCGTGGTGCAACAATTATTATTGTTTTTTGTAGGAACCGCCTGAAGCGATTTTTAAAATTTACAAAAAATATTTCAGGATACCTTGTGCTTAGATGCTTAAATAATTAAAATGTATCTGAACATATGGGTGCTTTTCACATATTTTTGTAGTTACAACAGAATACACAACTATTATACACGTCTACGTAAGTAAATGATTTTTTCTTTGTTGGAAATCAGTGGTGGTCCGGGTAGGGTGAGGCGTTTCGTAATAAAAAGTTGTAGTTTTAATTATTATTCTAATTAGGCCTAGTTTCCGAATAGGGAGGCGCTGAGTAATGCGCATGGAAATATCAACTGTGACATCAAATAATCCACGGCTGTCATTTCGAAACGTGTAGATGTTTGTAATAATATATTTTTTTATTCTAATTATATTCAAGCTGGGGGGGGGGGGGGGGCAACTCCGAAGGTCAATTACTTAGTGCGCATGCGGGACGGGTAGGAGTAATTGCGGAAGGGTAGGGGGATCGAAAAGAAGTGGGGAATGAGCCAGAACCCCCTACTTTTAAAACAGTATCGAATATATTTTTAATTGCTCCCTTAAGCTTATTATTCCCAAAATAATTTCTCGTTCCAACATATAGTGATATAGTTGTTAGGGTTCGTATTAAACATACATATTACGAAAACCTACTTCTTGCAGGACAAGTGGACATAAAACTTATCAAAGAGACATTTCAGTAAGATTTTATTTCATTCTTATTTTCATACCAGAGAAGTATGTCAAAGTAACCTTAAAAGTTTTGCTTCCATTATACACTGTGTCCCGGATAAGAATGAACAGCATGGGGATATTGCAAACGGTGAGAGATAGGGCAACGGTTAAATGGGGAAAAAGTTGCGCAATTTTGAGGTCAATAAAATGGCACAAACAGATTTTTAATATCTTTTTCGTTTTTAAGTTATTTTGAAAAAAGTAAAACTTTGCGTTTTCGATTTTATTTTTTTTGTTGTTGTTAACACAGATAGAGAAAAAAGAAAAACACTTTCTTATGGCACTTTTTAACGGGCCTTAAGATGGCGTTTTTAGATTTGTTCTACAATGTTTCGTTTTTGAGAAACCATCTTCAACTTTATTTTTTTAAATACGGACCTGGATTTTTTTTTGTAGATTTTGAAAGCACTTTTCATTGCAAATACTATGATGTATGACACGAAATATTTTTAAAATGTTTTAAGACAATTATACTGAGAATTCCTTTTTTTCCGTTCATTTTTGTCTAATGCGGCCCTGTATTTAATAATAAGGAGTCTAAATATTAATCAGTATTGACAACAATTTAACTTACAGTTTATTTTTACTTCGAAAACTTAATATTTTTAAATTGTACCGCCCTGCCTCTGGTAAAGTGTTTTCCTCTGTTGTTGTACAGAAAACAGTGTCGCATTGTGTTTTGGAGTAAATTCTTCGCTTTTCCTAATTGCGAGAAGAAAGCTTTAAGCCAACGTAATCAATAACTTTTGCCATTTATTAATTGCAAAAATACATTCATTCGGCCTCTACACTATTTCTGTGACACAAGATATAACATGCTGACATGTTAAATTTGTCGTCATTTGAAAAAGCACCCTCCATTTTGTAATGAAATAAATTGTTAACTAAATGATACAGTGGGAGTTATGACAAATGACAAGGGATTGGTTTCGTTGTTTCAAAGCCTTCTAGGTGGAGGATTTTTATTTATTTTTTATTATCGTATGTGCCGTCCTTTTTTTAGTTCTCCAATTGAAAGATAAGTTGTAAGTTAAATTGTTGACAATACTGATTAATATTTAGACTTCTTATTATTAAATACAGGGCCGCATTAGAAAAAAAAAATGGAAAAAAGGAATTTTCAGTATAATTGTCTCAAAACATTTTAAAAATATTTCTTGTCATACATCATGGTATTTGCAATGAAAAGTGCTTTCAAAATCTGCAAAAAAAATCCAGGTCCGTATTTAAAAAAATTAAGTTGAAGATGGTTTCTCAAGAACGAAACGTTGTAGAACAAATCTAAAAACGCCATCTTAAGGCCCGTTAAAAAGTGCCATAAGAAAGTGCTTTTCTTTTTTCTCTATCTGTGATACCAACTTCAGAAAAAAATAAAATCGAAAATGCACAATTTTACTTTTTTCAAAATAACTCAAAAACGAAAAAAGATATTAGAAATCTGTTTGTGCCATTTTATTGACCTCGAAATTGCGCAACTTTTTCCCCATTTAACCGTTGCCCTATCTCTCACCGTTTGCAATATCCCCATGCTGTTCATTCTTATCCGGGACACAGTGTATAGCAAGTAAATAATAAAATTAATATGGAACGCGAAACACCCTTCTATATTTATTATCAAGAAATTATTACTTTCGGCAAAGAGGAAAGTTCTATGGCAAACTAAATACTTACCGATAACGTTTATCCGTTTAAATGGTTTCAGGATATTGTAACGAAAAATGCCTCTAAAGTTGTTATATCAGCTTTCAATGAACATGTTTCCACTGTTTTCTAACTTACTCAAAGATTTAGCAGATAAATTTTAAGTTTCAGTATTATACCAAAGTCTAGAGAATAATAATTATACTTACAGTTTTACAATTTTTATAGTTTAGAGGCATTTTCCGCCATATCTTTGTTGGCCTGAGGCCCCCAGGGCCCCATTTTCCTTTAGATTCATTGTTTTCCCTGTTCCATAACTTTCTAGAAAGTTTGCTAGAACTTTATGATTTGTGAACTATTGGCCAGGAATATTCTAGAGTATTCTCCAGTCTTCCTTTTGAGTATATAAGCCCTGGGAATTGGGCCTGGGTGAAGTGAAAGGTTAGAAAGCGATTTTGTGCGAATTTTGGAGCTGAAAGAATATTCTTGGACAGCGACAGTAATCTGACAAGTTTATTTGTGATTTTTGAAGGCTAAACAATAAAGGTGGTAACCAAGGCAACGAGTTTGGACTGTAATTGTTGAGATTCAGTACAATATCATCAATAATTAGTGTATTCCCTCTTTACCTTTTTTAGGATAAAAATCTGTTGCACTTAACAATAATGTGTATTTAAAGTTCCCTAAAAATGTAAGTTAAAAAATACAGGTCGATATCTACTTAAGGTATTATTACATTGTGAGTACACTAGGTAAGTCGGTAGCCGCGAACTGGGTTATAGGTACTTTAAATTAAATCCGCTTTAAAGCAGATCTGCATAGCGAGGTGGTGTAATGTTTCGCTCCCTTAAAACCGTTTTATGGTTCATCTATTCCGCCTAAACTTGAACATGGGTTACTGCACGGAAAACTCATAAATTTATTATGCAAAAGAAGGGTGACAGCCATATAAAGATTCTCCGGAATTCTGAAATCCAAGGGCAATGGAATATGTTTTCCGCTGAAAACTACCAAAAAAATTTACTAATAACAGCGTCCAGAGATATACTTTCTAGACTTTGCTAATAATTTCATTTTCTGGGAAACGCGTTATTTATAGTAAAATATTATAAAATATAGTTTTAGAGCAAAATTCAATGGTTTTCGTTGTACAGGGCGTTAAAATTAGGATGTAGAATTTCTTTAGCTATAATTTAAGGACAATAATAAAATAAGGAATGTTATTATTTTGCAGTGTCGGAGGCACGAGTACTTTTTCTTGTATATGGTAAATTTACCTGTCAATTCCAACAAAAAATGTGCTTTGGAATATGTAGCGAAAAATTCAGAATTTTTGTTTAAAATTGTTTCAAACATAGGTGAACAAGATGTAAAATACACAGAAGGTAAGTTTTATACGTATAGCGTGGTAAAATGCTGAAAAAGCTCGCCAAACGAAGTTTCGCACTAATAGCAATATAATACTACAGGACTCTGAAGTCAATTTTGGCATTTTATTACTTCATTTTATTGGCATTTTTAGACAAATCTTTAAGAACACTTTTTTTCTTAGAATTAACGTGAAAATTTAATTAAATAAAAAAGTAACTTTTTCGGTGGCGTATCATTTTTTTTTGTTAAAAGTCAGCTCAGGCCAGTACCTCCGTCACAGAATAATAATAAAATTCCTAGATATTATACTATGTTGTCGGCATACATAAAAGCTGTAGCCATAGCAAGTTAACAAAATATAAAAGATCAAAAATGCAAATATAAAAAATCATGCAAACTAGGCCCATCACAAGAACCTAAGGTTAATAAAATAGAAGCCGCATTACCTCGTTGGATAGCCAAACTTATCCTTTGAGTTATAAAGCTTTCTGCATTTTTGGGCGATAATTTGCAACAAATATCTCAAACAAGTTTCTTGGCTTCATCATCCCAAGGACCAAACGTTTGCAAAAGGAACAAAAATAAAGCGATCCTTTAGCTCAGCATATTTGGGAAGCTTTTGGGATTCCGATAAACGAGCAACATCTTCTGCTTTTTCAGACGTTGACTTAACGTAAGAATCAGCAGAGTATTCCTACAAGTCATTACGACAAATTCCAGGTGGCTCCAGAAGAACGGGAATATTTGCTGTTGAAAAGGAACGTCTAATAATATCATTGATCATCTGGTGTCATGTTAGCCGTCTTGCACTTTTTGAGCAGCTATGCCCATGAAGGCCATAACTGCAAACTGTTTCGCCGCAAGTGCAAACATGCATTTCGCAAACAGGAAGACCAATTCTTAAAGCGACGGAAATACGGAAAGTAGAATTACCTAGTTGAATCCCTAGAGTTGATGATGGAAGGGAATTTAACCAAGCATTACATCCTCCAATGGCTTGATAATAGACTTTTATCCTATTTTGTACCATTTAATTCGTATATGAAAGGATTGCCCAATTTTAATTCCTTAACAATGGGAAGTGGGCCTAGTCAAATGTGTATCAAGCGGAATCAAGTTTTAAATACTTAGGAGTGTTTGTGGATTCCAACTTGAAATGGGATATTCATATAGACTACGTCGTAAAGAAACTCAGATTTTTATTAAATAAAATAAAATACGTTATACGGGTAAGCGTCCATTTTAGGTAGATTCAATTAATGTAAAAAATAGGGCGATAAATAGTCTATGTTTCCTATAACTCTATTTATTCTTGGTAACCGGTTTCACAGACTTAAATTGTCTGCATCTTCAGACCAATAGATAAGCAAAAAACCAATAGATAAGCAAAAAACTAGCTTTTTTGCTTATCTATTGGTCTGAAGATACAGACAATTTAAGTCTGTGAAACCGGTTACCAAAAATAAATAGAGTTATAGGAAACATAGACTATTTATCGCAATATTTTTTACATTAATTAAAATAAAATACCTAAATCAAATCCTTACAATCAACCAAATGCGAATAATTTATCACTCATTAATAGAGACCCCCATAAACTATATGATATTACGGCCTGTGGAGCAGCTACTCAAAACTATATCGAGCCCCTAGAAAAAATCCAAAAGGCTATAATCAAGAAAATATATATAGGAAGGCAATTTTATATCCCAGTCACTTGCTGTTCCAAGAAACTAGGCTTGTTGACATACGGCAGACCTACTTTTATAATATCACCATTGAAGCATTTCGGCTAAGAAATGAGTTAATAAATGTGGAGCACGTCTATGAAACGAGAAACAAGGCTTACAAAGTAAAAGTTCCCAAACTTGAGAAAAGTAGTTTTATGAGGTCTTTTAATGATCAGGCGCCAAGGTTATATAACCTCATTCCGAGCGATGTCAAAAATGCTACAAATATGAATGTTTTTAAGAATAAAGTTAAAAAATTGTCACATAATGCTCCTAGGAGTGACATAAAACAATATGTAGAAATCAGTAATCAATAATACCTATTTATTAGACGTGAATACCCCCCCCGTTTTGTCCTGTGAACCTCGATTTTGGTGCTGCTTTGAATGTGCAGTGATTTGCTTGATGTGTAGGTATCGTTTGTTGATATTAGGTATATCCCTGGAACTACCCGTTTAGCAATCAATAGTTAGACATACTATAGGTAGATTAAGTGTAGATTTAGGTAATTAGGCATAGTTATCCACATACAAGGTATGATATTACGGCCTGTGGAGCAGCTACTCAAAACTATATCGAGCCCCTAGAAAAAATCCAAAAGACTATAATTATCTTCGTGGACTATTTCTGTGTTTATTTCTGTGATTTATTATTTATTTATTGAATAAATACTATTATTATTATTACTTTCTGGAGCTTGCATAGCCAAAGACGCGCTTTATCATGAACATTTTGGCAATCGATCATATCGTTGAGGAGAATACGGCAAAATGTTGAATCAAAACCTTTTTGTTTTTGCGGAACTTCAGAAGGAATGCTTTCAAATTTACAAATTGCCGACCAAGAATTTAGAGCAGCAGATAAATCAACATCTGAAAAAGACAAAATCATTCAATAAATTTGAAGTATCATTAACAGAACCCAAAAAGGCAGAGTAACACAGGGAAGATTTGTCACGGATACCAAGACCGCAAAGTTTGACAGGCAACGTACATTGAAGCTACGGAGTACCTTCAATAGCACAATTAGAAATTTCACAAAGAATAGATTTCAGACAAATATGACGCATATTTGTAGAGGCAGGCAGAAGCATTAAGAAGCACATCTAAGAATATAAGAGAGACGGGGAATAGAAAGAGAATGATTAAGCAAGAAGAATGTCGTATGGCTAATTAAATATTTTAATTTGTTTGAAAATTTATTTCATAATATTTTTTTCGATCTTCAATTTGGAATTTATTGTTTCGCAAATTTTGTAACCTAGAAGAGTAAAAGGATTAAGAGAAACAAAAGAAATGTCTGGAGCGAAGTTCAAAAAATTTGATTTGATAGAGGAAGAATTAGAATGTTCCGAAAGAACTAAATGTTCGCATTTCTTGAAATTTAAATGTAAACCACTTTAGACCTCAATGATACTAAATGATACTATTTTCTTAAAGTCTTCTTAAACTGTATCGCGATCTTCTGCAACAGTACGATCATCCAAATACCAAAGAAATAAAGGTGGTCCTAAGTTTTGATTTGCCACAGAAAATAAAGGGGAATTCTTCTTACTTACGATCCTTTTAAAGCTGTTTTTGTCATAAAAATTTAACAATGGTAACATTTTACATTTTCTCCAAATATTAATGTTTTCCTTAATAAGACAGGTCAATAAAGATTTTCTTTTTGACTTACTTGCGGATGGGACATTTAAGAGGGCATATGGAAATAAAATAAAATAATCCAGGATGACAAATCGTTACAGGAGACACATTTGTTAATTGATGAAGTGATTTCTTCAGCAATATTAGGCCAGGCACCTTTCGGGATTCTCTTCAAAATGGGAACAGATAACTTTATAGTAGATAAATAATTAACAAGCGATCGAGAATCAATATTAAAGAACATATATTTGATAAAAAGTCGTTCTGTCACTATTTTCTAAGTGAACTTTTGATGTAGGTGTGTATTTTTAAACCATGTTCATTTTTGAAAGTCTTAGAGCACAGTTTGCAAAGGAATTGTTGTTGTTTTGAAGACGTGGTTAGCAAATCAAAATGTCCAGCATCAGGATTTCCAATGAAAATTAAAAAAATTGTTCTCTTGTAATGGGTACTAGATAAGGTTAATGGTTCATTGCTTGGTGAGTAAAAGTCTTCAAAGTTTGTATTAGAATCTATATATACTTTAAAGTGGAAACTGTATATTTCCGGTAAAGTGAGGCATTCAACTGATGTACGAAATGTTCCATTTTTGATCATGTTTCTTTAGAAATATTTGAAACCGGAACAAAATCTTTGAAAATATTTCAGTTAAAATTTACATTTTTACAGCTTCAGATCTTAGCTTTCTATACCTATTCATTTTTAGAATTAAATAAATATAAACTTATAGCCCTAAAGAGGCATATCCAGAATCTGAGATCTTTTGAAAATTGGAATTGGCAATCAAAATCCGAATAAATTGTGATGAAGTATAGTAAAAAGTCAATAGACTGATATGCATATATTACAGTACTATATGAATTCTCAAAATTTTATTAACATAACTCACTTATTGTAGAAGATATCAAGAAAATACCTTTAACAAATCCTAACTAACGAAAACCATTGAGTTTTCATTATAATAATATGTGTATAGGAAAAATTATTTTATTTTGACTTTTTCCATCTATTCTGAAAGTTTGGCAGATAGATATTGGCGCATCCTGTACAGGAGAAAATAAAATATGACCACTAGCAAGATTTTAACACGTATGATCACCCGAAAATGGTGCGGCATAGGATGCCTTTAACACCCCTTTAAGCAACCTCGTATAGATGTTCCCTTTATGAACTCGATATAGGAAGACGTCGACGACGCATGCATATTGACGTCACACGTGGTAATAACTTGCACAGAGCTGAAAATTTGTAATATAATGGGTATACAATGTGTCCACATTTGCTTATAAACCCTCTAGAAATGTATGAAGGGCCTAGTAAAATTCGGCAGTATATGTAGATAAATATTGACCTAAGGGAAGATATCTCAGACACTACTATTTCGATTGGGTAATTATTCCATGGCTAGCTATGTTTTTTTAAATGAACAATTTTCACACTACCATAATATTAGGCATTCCTTTGAGAATAAAATGGATGGTGCCATCGAATTGACCTCAAGCTCAAAACCTCTTGTACAAAATATCAATACTCCAATTTATACACTGCGTTCACAAAGTGGGGCCAAATTTCAAAAGTACCCTGTGTAAACAACTGAATACAGGTTGGTGATCCTTTTTTTACGAGCTTTTATTTAACTTCACCTGTTAGTGTGGGTCGAATCTTGCAAGCTGAATTAGAACCACTTCCTGACATCCGATTGAGCTAAAATTTTGCATCCACCTTTAGTTCCGGTGACAATACAATATGTAATACTCAATATTGTAATACTTTCAAAATGGCCGCCTCTCCAAGATGGCGGATGATGTATTTTTTATCAACCGATATCAAATGAAAGGGCTTGAAGAGTAGAAAAAATAAACAAGAGTGAAAAAATCACACTAAATTCAATATGGCCGCCGCTCAAAGATGGCGGATTACATTTTATTTTCAACCCCCTTAATATGGATATCAAGTGAAAGGGCTTGAAGAGTAGAAAACGATAGAGTTAGTGACATCACACTAAATTCAATATGGCCGCCGCTCCAATTCCAATTCGCGCGACAAGCTTTTCAATTTGCAAAAACTTGTCGCAGTTTGGAATTGAATTATCTTAACGAAAACCTAAATTTAATATATTCGTTTTAGTACATGGCTTAAATAAAAGATTGTTTTTAAAAAGTTTTTTTATTTTCAATTTTATTTGCAAATCAATTAAGCTTTGCCTGAGGTATTATTGTACGTCGTATGGCCAGTCTAACTCATATAGGGTGTTCGTAAAAAATTAAATTTGACGAAAAAATCATGTATTTAAAAAAATTATTTCGGGATTCCACTGCATTCTGTTGGTACCCCTTGGAAAAAAATACTTCATTTCAGCATTTCCTTACAAATGGAGGCATCATCATCCATCCTTAGTTATGCTTTATTAATCATGTTGAAACATGAAACATGAAAACAAAAACGATAGCATCTTCATATTTGACAGTTACCTAGGGGCCTAATGTAAAATCATAAATTTTTGCTTTGTTTTTTAGTTAATAATGAATTTTCGTCAAATTTGTTTTTGCTACGATTTTATCTATACGTGTACTAGGAAGATAAGAATATATTGTGTATTTTATTTGCTAGCTTGGACCAGGAGGCATTTGACACGTATTTATAACAGGTAGATACTAAAGATACTTAAAAATGTTGCTCTTGTACATTAAAATAAAAACCTGATTTTTGCATATTATTATGCTTCATAGGATAAGTAGGATATTATAAATAAATAAAATAAATAAATATCGACTTTATTGGTGCAACTGAATAGACAAATTACATGGCGAAGTCTAGCCTAATAAGGCTACTCTACTTAACCGTGTATTGTCTGCAAAGTTAACTAAAACTAATTAATATCTAATATGCCACATATGTATACCCCAAAAATATAGAAATAAAATTTAAACTAATATAATTAATATGACCACAATGTATACCTCTAAAATACAGGGTGAGTTTTTTTCGATTACCACTATGGGGATCTCGAAAACTAGCAGAGCTAGAACAAAGGTTAAATGGGGAAAGATCTGCAGTTTTGAATGCTCAATCCAATGCCCCTTTTGGATTTTTAAAAAAGTTCATGGCTCATTAGATATTTTGAAAAGATTGATTTTTTGCTATTTCATCAGATCTCTGTAGCTCCGTTATTTCAAGACAAAAATTGTAGATAATTTTGGGCTTAATAAGATAATCTTATCCAATTGTTTATGTTGTTTGTGATTTTTAACATATGATATAAACTTTTATTTTTCTAAATGTAAATCATAGTTGGCTGTGGCCTTATCAAATCGGTCATTTTTTGTGCTTTCCAAAAGTATAATACTCGGCGTAGTTATTATAATTTTTTTTTCTATTTTCACAGTCAGCCATTGAATATTTTCATAATTACATTATATTTTATAAGATATGCTAAAAAAATTATAAATAAAAAATATTTAGTTTTGTAATTTGACACGTCATATTTTTTTAATTCTGAGCAAGTTTTTCTAATAAAATGTTTCAATATTTCGCACAGAAAAGGCACTTTACCTGATGCGATTTTTATTTTTAAGCTGCTACCAGCGCCCTCTATAAAATTAAAGTCCAAGATACTAAAAATAGTTTTTGGGTGAAGCAAGAGCAGGATACAAAAAATTGTGTTTGTAATGCAAAAAATTTTTTCATATACACCTATAATACCGCTTTGCCGTGGACACATTGTATATATGCAAAAATTAGCTCTGCTATTTTAACGCAGAAGAGCAACATTTATATGTACTTTTAGTACCGGTTACCTGCCAAATACCCCCTGATACAAGCTTGCAAATACACAATACATTCTTATTTGCATAGTACACGTTTATAGAACAAATCTCAGATAAATTAATTTGATGTAGGTCTGGGAGCTCTGGGATCTTGACGTCCCTGAAGACAGCAACGGAAACGTAAACGAAAGACGAATAGTAATTACAGTGGATCAGTTAAGTAGTGAATTGTTTTCGAATTTTCCGTCCTTAAAACTCAAAAATAATAAAAAAATGCGCAGTGTCGCACAGGAAGCTTGTGCGTTGGTTACGTTCATACTGAATTCTTCTTACTACCACAGACCTATATAGCTAGCGAAGCTATATATGTCTGTGTTACTACTTAAATCCACATACCAATAACGTTGTTTTTGCACTCGACGCGCGTTTCGCTAACCAAGATAGCATCGTCAGGAGATTATTTAAACTTAATCATATTGTATTGGATCTTTACACACCAGGAGATGATTAAAACTTAATCACCTCATGATGCTAACTTGGTTAGCGAAACGCGCGTCGAGTGCAAAAACAACGTTATTGGTAGATATGTGGATTTAAGCGTAAGAAGAATAGTGTATCGCCAATAGGTTCCAAATTGCCAACTTAATTCATACTGAAGATAGTTATTGGGACGAGAAAAGGGGAAAATTGTAAGCAACGGAAAAATTCAGGGGATGAAGGGGTTACTACCAGGGGCGGATGGGCACCCAAAATTCTTACCGGGACAGAGGTGGCGAGGCGGCCCTATAGAAATTTTTATCGGCCTTTATTTTTAATTCTTTCTCCCTCTCCTTCTCCGTCGTCCTCTCCCCTCCCCCCCAAATAAAACAATGACTCCAAATCATGATATTTAATAAATCCGAATAAAAACAAAAAATAATATGTCTCTACAGGGTGGTCCAAACAATACTTTAAAAACTGCTAGAAAATTTCAAAAAGATAGATTTTTCATATAAACATGTATCGAAATCCTAGCGGTTTTTGATGTACAGGGCGTCAAAGGTCAATTTTTTTTTCAAATTTTCTTTTATTTTTTCTAAAGGAAGACAGTTAAGGCAAACAACATATTTGGTACAGTTTAGACACTCATTAAATACTATAAATTAAAAATAATTCAGCCCATCTACTTCCACCAGTGTCGGAGAGACGGGGGTCAACCATAATATTTTTTAATAAAAAGATGGTACAGCACTGGAAAAGTATTTTTTTTGCCTTCACTAAGTTTTCCAATTAATTATAAGAAAAAACCTATTCTTGACTTTTTTTCGAAAATGTACCGTTTGTGAAAAATTCACTTTTGTGCTTTTAATTATTTTAGCAGAAGACAATCAAAGTAGGTTAAGCTTTCGAAATTTTGCACACCTACTGAGTTTTTAATTCCGAACAATTTTCCTTAATAACATTTTGCCGGAAGACCTACCTAAAGCCCACTTACTGGTGCGACAAATTAGATTTTTCGAATCTAGAAACCTTTTTGTAGGTTTTAGGACCAAATGTTATTAAGGACAGTTGTTCGGAATTGAAAACTCAGTATGTGTGCAAAATTTCGGGAGCCTAGACCTACTTTGATTTTCTTCTGCTAAAAAATTAAAACGCATTAAAATTAATTTTTCAAAAACGGTACATTTTTCGAAAACAAGTCAAGAATGGTTTTTTCTTAGAATTTATTGGAAAATTTAGTGAAGGCAAAAAATATTACTTTTTCAGTGGCGTTCCATTTTTTTATAAAAAAATATGAGGATTGACCTCCGTCTCTCCTACACTGGTGGAAGTAGATGGGCTGAATTATCTTTAATTTATAGTATTTAATGAGTGTCTAAACTGTACCAAATATATTTGCCTTCGCTGTCTTCTTTTAGGAGAAATAAAAGATAATTTGAAAAAAAAAAAGAACTTTGACGCCCTGTATATCGAAAACCGTTAGGATTTCCATACATGTTTATAGGAAAAAATCTCCTTTTTTGAAATTTTCTAGCAGTTTTTAAAGTATTGCTGATAAAGTTTGGACCACCCTGTATAAATAAAATATAAAAACAGGTTACTTTACAAAAACAAAATTGTCATAAATAAATAAATATTTTTAGCCGGCCGCGGCGGCCGACCGATGACCGGCCCATTGGCCCACCGGGAAATCTCCCGGTAGTCCGCCTGTCCCATCCGCCCCTGGTTACTACCCTCGCACGCTTATATAATATAAAAAAATCGTGGAGGTAACTACGGACGATGTGCGTTCATGATATTTTTACAGGAAGTGTCTATTTACGTCCCCCAAACTGCGAAAACACAGCTTCGTAAAAATTCAGAGGTTGAAGGCGGTTTCCGCTCTTAAAACTCAAAATGGGAAAATGGTCAGCAACGGAAAATTTCAGGGGTTGAAGGAGGTTTCCGCCCTTAAATCTCAAAATTAATAAAAACATATGTCGTGTCACACAGGAAGTTTGTGCGTTGAGAAGTTGCAGAAAATGAACTATTCAGTTTTTCAGCGATGTTTCACAAACTACTACTATATGCCGGATTTATTTTCAGAATATTGAAAAACATAAATATGAGAAGCTTTTCTCCCATTTCCGTTTAGTAAATCCCAATACATAAATCCGCATTCCAAATCGTATTTTTTAAAAATTGTTATGTTGTTTTATCGTTATATGTTGCCAGTTGTTTTTCTTTAAAAATGATGACGAAAGACGTTCTCAAACGTAATCACATTATTTTTTTAACTGTCAAATATTATTATTTTTTTGAATAGGACACTGTTTCTCTACTCTTAGAAAATAATAATAATAATAATAATAATAATAATAATAATATTATTTGCAATGCCATTCAGTGATACATTAGCACAATACAAAAAAAATACGAATAGGTATAACAAAAAGTCTAAAAAGGCAGTAAGAACTGATAATTAATTTATACCTATACACTATACACTGATATAAGAATAATTACTGTATGCGAAAGGGCAATACTTATACTTATTTTATAAAAGAAAACAAAAAGTAATCTTAAACACAACCACCAAATACACAACTGTGTAAGTACTACCAAGCAAGTACAATAACGATACAAATAAGGAAGTGTACCTATATAAATAATAGGTATAGAGTATAATTAGTTAGGGCACAAAACTTTGCAAGAAAAATGACAAAAAAATATCATAATGTAACGTAGTTTGGCCAGAGATAAACAAATATATACAGGCACATTTATATCCTGTTATTAAGCAAATATTTCCTATAAATCTTTTTAAAGCCATTAATACTGAGGCATTTAATTTCGAGCGGGATGTCATTATAGATACGTAGGTAGCGTAAATTTGATAGGAAAATGACCCTTGAAAGATTTCTGTACGATAGCGGGGTGGTGATAGCATCCCGCGAAACCTAGAATTCAAAGAAAAGTTATTTTGTTATATAGGTACGGAGGAGCCATGCAACAAATTATGGAATGGAAGAGAGATGCCGAATGCAAGTGCCGTCTGCGCTCCATAGTCAACCACTGTGCATCCTTAAGTTTGTGTGATATAGGTTCAAATTTTTTTATACCGTAAATGAATCTTAGACAAGATTTTTGAAGGCGTTCTATTCTTGTTTTATCGCACTGTAAAATAGGCAAGGCCCGTAGAGAGCGTCGCCATAATTATTCAAATGCGACAGGACCAATTTCAAACCTACTGTAAGTGAATGCCTATGTGGATAAAGCTTTTTCAGACTGATATAGGCTGAATTTAATTTCTGTATAACGTGTTGTATAAATCTCAAATCAGAATCGAACACTACTCCAAGATTTTTTAACACAACACAATAAATGTCACCTTCACCCATATCAATCTTAATAACTTGCTTAGTAAAGCTTTTGTCTTTCCCAAAAATGATCACAGAACTTTTTGCTGAGTTAAGATATAATTGGTGTCGCGTAGAATTATCCAGTAATCATTTATCAAATAATTAGCACTTTGTAGATCTGAAGGAAGGAATAAGGAATAGCGTAATTGAGTATCATCAGCGTAGATGTATGGAGTACAACTTTGCAAGCAAGACACAATATTGCAAATGTAAATACAGAAAAGAACTGGCCCCAGCAGTAAGCCCTGAGAAACCCCTGACAACACGGGCTGTAGTGGCGAATTTCCCCTGTAGGTAGTCACAAACTGCATTCTGTTGCAAAGATAATTCTTAATAAGGTGGGAGGATTTTTCTGAGAAATCTATGTAATGAAGAATATAAATTATTAAATGATGGTTAATCCAGTCGAAAGCTTTCGAGTAATCAAGGAGAATTAGGGAAGATGTTTTCCCACTATCATTGTCGCGTAGAACATCGTCAACCAGATCCAGAAGAGCAGAAGCGCAACTATACCCCCTTCTGAAACCCGACTGTCTATATCGTAAGATATTATGCTGAGATAAGTGCTCCCGAATTTGCGCTACCATTATCTTTTCCAAAAGGAGGATGATATTTTAGAATTTGTTGGGACTGGAATAACATTAAAAACTCTCCATGGATCGGGAAAGACATGTGTTTATCAGATGGGTCAAAAGGATGATTGGACAACACATAAAAAGCATTGGAACATTAATATTGTCGCGGCCATACGAATTTGACTTGATATCGCTAAGATATCGAAATACTACGTTGTCATATAACAATCTAAAACTAAATAAAAGCGAATTGGAAACTAGGCAATTCGAATTGTAGAAATCTAGTAATCCTTGATCTGGCGGTAGGTTGGAAAAAACTTGTGGAAAATAATTGTTTATATTACCTACTTACATTCAAATGAATTTTAGTAAACCTACTCAAAATCATTCAATTTTATAACGTCGACTGTCTACATTTTTGCATTTTCATTATTAAATGTCGTTTTAAATCCACTATCCACTTTACGTGGCCTTGGAATAAAGATGATGTAAAAAATATTTTTTAAAAAATAATGGCGGATATGTTTATGCTATCTTTTATTATATGAACATAGTCGTGGTTTTTCTTTCTTTACGAAATATCTAAATAAAGCTAGTTTTGAAGTGAATTGTCCAAACTGCATAAATTTTGCATCAAATTTGATGATTTATAAGTTGGAAATTTTTATCTTTCGTAAAAAAATTGGGGTTAACAAGACATATAATTTTACAATGAAAATACTTGTAACTGGTAAAAGTAGTACAATAATAATTGAATGATTTTATGTAGGTTTACTGAAATTTATTTGAAGGAAATATGTTTGGTTAAAAAAAAAGTATTTTCTGGAGGTCTGAAATCTGATACGGCGGTATAAATCTGCAAAGAGAACAACATTTTTCGAAATTTTGAGAAATAATGCCATATTCAGCAATAAAAAAATGTTAAATTTGACAGATAAAGAAAATCAGGTGGATGCTTTTGAGCAAGTCATTTGACATCATTTCTTAAGCAAAACAACTGGCTACATGAAATTTTCTTAAATCGAATAAAATGCGGACTTTATGTGACACTGCAGTGGCGCAACCAGAAAGTATTGTCAGGGGGGGGGCTGGTTGACAAAGTTCATTTTACATTGTATAAGAATTGCGCCGCAGGCAAAAATTTTGAAATTTTCAAGGTTAAGTTTTAATGTACTAAAAAAAATTAAGTAACCTAATATTAGCAAAAAATATTAGGCAACTGATTGTAGTTTTTTCTTTGTTAACTGTGGAACCATAATAATAATAATAATAATAGCAATTTAACTATGCAGTAACTGTAAGAAGTTGGTACTCTTTTTTTTCTTTTACATAAAAGCCCGAGAGAGAATTCTTTGAGTAATGTGGAAGTAAAAATAGAAGTTAGTGCCTATAAATTTATTGCCACATCCTCTAAATTAATATGTCCTCTCAAAGAGCCAAATATAGAATAATATTATATAGATAGGTAGGTATCTTCCTATAGAAATTTATTTCCTTGTGGATTCATAATGATGATTGATTTTTAAAAGCAGGAATTAGGAGGTGCTCGCTTATTAAAATGCGCCGCATGCGAAATTTTTTAGAAAATTTAAGGACAACAATTTAACTGAGATGTAGAAAATAATTGTAAAGTTCTCAATGGGAAGGGTTTAAACACTCACCCCCCCCCATTATCTACGGCCCTGCCGTACATGAAGGACATGGTAGAAAACATAAGGCTAGCGCCTATAATTCAGGTCAGATTAGTTTTAAGTTCGGCGCAGGTTTGGTTAGGTTTTAAGGCCCGCGGCGCGAAGCACGTGTGCGTGTGACTTGTGTTTCTGTTCTGTGCCGACTGCCGGCCAGACAACTAATATTTCATTAAATATGAACTAACTACTAATGTGTACCACCGATATCCTCAATATTGTAAATTTGATAAATCATAACATAAACTTAAAAAATACAGATTAAACAAAATACAACCAAAAATACGCCACTGTGACACTGTATATAAACCAATAGTTGCTTCATGGACAAATTATTCGCATTCCTCTTCTTTCGATATACCGTACATCATTTTATCCCTGGCGGGTGGATTTAGTTTTTCGTAATTCAGTAGTTGTTAGCTAATGAAATTATTAGGGAGAGAATACCAACCTTCTTATGTCGTTAATACAAAATTGGGTGGTCGATGGTCGAAATAGTGACTTAGGTCCAGCACTGACCGTCCCATCACTGACCGCGAGTCAGAATAGTGCCATCACTGACTGCGATTTTTATTTCAATTAGTTTAAGGCATCGATTAGTCCCATTACTGACCGCAAGTATTACCGAGATTTTAATGCCAGAAATAGCTTACACAAATTATTCAAAGTAGTTACCTGATGCTTATATCATAGTCAAAGTCGAATTTAAAAATTATATTGGTTTTATTTATTATGTACCTATACGTACATTAAATCATATTTTTGTATGCAATAAAATTTGAACTTTTCTAGCTACATTTTACACAGTAATTATTTATTTATATATTTACAATGCAATTAAATTCCTCAATTATTATGGTCCTAAGGCAGTATCAACTCTGTTTGTTTCTTTTAAAATTTTAATAATATTTGCAATCCTACGGTCAAAGAAAATATATTTATAGAAGCTCTTTTTTAGAACATAAATTTAACTCGATTTTTTTCTGTAAAATATCGTAATGAACAGCGTCATGTTTTAAAGTTTTAATTAATTCCATAATATTTGGGTGAGATTTTCCTATATATTTCTATTTAAAACGGCTATTCCAAGACTCGCAAATATTTGTTGTCCTGTGACGTTGACCGTAGCCACAGATAAGGTTGGGTTATCTGTGCCGTAGCAAATCCACATGTTTTGAACTACATCGTTCTCCAACCATTGTGTCACAAAGTAGTCGTTATAGTTGTTGATTTCTTCTGTATTCGGAGAGTTCTCAATAACATGTAGCCAGCCTTCATCAATGAAATTGTGGGGTATAGATATGCCAAAGCCGCACTAAATCTTATGTGATTGCGAATTTCAATATCTTCTTTATATTTTCTTACCAATCCTAGTTCTTGCACCTTCCTCCACAACAGTGATTGTAATGAAAATTGCAGCCGGTTAATTTCGTGTTTGGAAACATTTCTCTGTAGGCTGATATTGCGGCAGTTTCAAAATCCATCTTAAAAGTTTCGGGATAAAATCCTGGAATGCTTATTCTTTTGATTAGGGAAAACATTTCCACATAACTTTTTTCTGTCTATTGGGAAGTAATGCATACAACACTGGCCTGGCGTCAGTTTTTTGCTCCGTACTCCTTAGATCCACGTGTAACACATATAGCTGACCAAATAATTTAGTACAACTTTTAAATGTGCCATCTCCGAAAACTGAATTTGATGTTTCAAGTGTCACCATGCCAAGCTTACCTACTTCCAAAGCCAATTTTTCTTTCTTTCGTCCCAGAATCAAATATTACGAAATTATGCCCATCATCATCATCATTCATAATTATCGGGGATTACAATTTTACGTAAAAAGGGAAAAAGAGAAAAATTTGTTAATTTTGTAAGGGTTGAAAAAAATTACACAAAATAATTAAGGAAACTTCAACAAACCTTGCGATTTTGGTAGTATCGGCACGCCTAATTCTTGATTTCGTTGGCGATATAAAGATGACTTCATTGAAGTGTAATCAGAAATTTCTGTTACAAATTCGAAACCCACATTTTTCGGCTGATGAAGTAGGTACCTCTTCGAAAATCTTTGGAATTGGTGTAAGCTCTTCTCTTGCCCACTTTTTGCAAACATATTTGCATTTCTCTACATCTGTGTATGGTTCGTTTGATACTTTGTAGCAATTTAATAATTATTATATAATTTAATTCATTTAATAACCCCCGTCACCTTACCCTTCCATTGGTAACTTTTCTAAGAATAAATTCGTAAATTCTGTATATCGATAAGGATACAATAAAATGCTATGAAACCATCATTAAGGGATCATTCAATGGCGGTCAGTAATGCAACTAATTTATTATTCATAATTCAATCTGGAAGAAAGCGGTAAGTACTGGCACCCAAACAGGTAACATTTTCTCGCGGTCGGTAATGGGACGGTCAGTGATGGGACTAAGCGGAAATGACATGACGTTTTAAAAAGTCAATAAATCATTTTTAACGTTAGTTTGGAGCTAGCGGAATCAGAATGGCTGAAAATTTCGTTTAAAGTGGGAAAAATAAATTGCTAATTTGAAAATCGGGTCTAAAAATTTAGTTTTTACGTAGGTTAATGTTACTCACCTCGGCATCTTCAGCCCGACGACACCAGCGACGCAGGGCCCGCTGTGCACACCAATGCGCAGCTTGAGGGGATCGTTGGGCCTGTGGCGGATCTTGAACCGCTTCACGGCACCGAGCAGCGCCAGAGACATTCTGGCTATTTCGAACGCGTGTTTCTGCCCGTTGCGCTGCGGCAGCCCAGATACCACCATGTACGAGTCGCCGATGGTCTCCACCTGGAACCAATGACAAGTTTCTTTGACGCGGTTTTAACACATTATAACCAGCAGTACTCGGGTCACTTTCAGCTCGCAGAGGGTTCTGTTGTAACCGACTGTTTTGCTGCGTCAGATCTTCGCGGACAGAGCCGTATCCGTCCGTGCTTTACAAAGTCTGTTCTCTAGTAGTTGATAGTGGAAATCTGGTACTAGGGTCATAGAAAGGCCACAAACCGCAGGCGTGCGGTAGAAGAATTTATTATGGATAGGAAGGGCAGGTAATTATAATTTATTAGGGGTAGGGAGGGCAGGTAATTATTAATCGCTTTGAAAATACCTTAATAAACAAATCAATTTGAAGGTGATGTTCAAAGTGGTTACTTCGTTTTGTATTGTATCTATACGATGGCTTCCTCTTTTAAACCAATGAAAGCTAGCGACATCAGTAAGTCTTTAAGGGAAAAGGCTATAGTGTTGAACGTATACGATGCTCTAATTCATCGACATCCCGCAAATACCGTCTCATACATAGTAGAAACCTGTGCTAATATGACTGGAGTTGGAGAAGCAACTCTTTACAGAATTTTGAAGCAAAGAAAAATCGGCAATATTGCAAGTCCCAAGAAACATGAAGGGCGAAGATCCCAAGACATTGATGACGATGTAAAAAATGCCATACGTAGAAAAGTACCTGGGTTTTTATAAAGAAAGAGTTACCTACGTTAGACAAAGTTCTACAAAACATTAAAGACGATGAGGACTTGCCTGAATTAGGAAGAACTAAATTTTGGAAAATTCTTCATGAAATGAATTTTCGTTGGGAAAAACATAATCGAAAGTCCATTTTGATCGATAGGGAAGAATTTATTTATTGGAGAAGAAGATACCTACGATCTATTCGAAAATTTCGAGCCGAAGGAAGAAACATATTTTATTTAGATGAGACATGAATCAATGAAGGGCATACTGTGACAAAATTTTGGACCGATAAGAACATTCGGAGTGCCAGACAACAACAACGAAAAGGACGCAGGCTTATTATTAGGTACTCGTATTGGAAGTGTGTAACGCAAATTTTATCTAATTTCCGTTACAGCGTTTAAATGCATTATTTAATTCTTATTAATTCATCACACCCCGTATACACCTACCGATTTAAAAAAAATGTTGCCCTGCTATCTGCAACCACCTATACAAGCGGATGGATAATAAGTTGCCTACCTTGTTGTTACCAAACAAATTTATTAAAGGGTATGCGTCTGAAGCAAAAGTGTCTATATTTTATTCATCGATTGAAGGTATGTATTACTAGAACAGTTACATTGTTGTAATCACTGTCTGACTTTAATTATAGAGATAATATTCACTTTATTCAGTTTGCGATTGACTAAGCGCCACGGTGAGTCCGTGTACTAACGTCACTCTTGGTGCTCGACGTTTCTACTGGTCGAATACCAGTGGTAGAATTTGGCAGAATTGACAGTTGACACCGTCACCTGTTTTCTCCGGTTATAGTTATTTAAATTTTTTATCAATAAGTTTCACTTTTTAAAACCTTCCAAAGTGTTCTGGAAAGGAAACGGAAGTCATCCGTTGTCCATATTTCAAAAAAGTTATAAATAAAAGCGGCGACAAGAATCGCCCCACTTCCCTTTCGAACATTGGTGGTAAAGAGTCGCGTGGGTGAAATCCGGCCTTGAATTTTTTGTATCGAAATTTCCTTGTGAAAGTCTCTGTTCAGGCCTAATTTCCCACTAAATGGCCGACTTAAGTGGTTTTGTGTAGCGTGTGCCTTTATCTTCGCTGTGCTAATTGAGGTTTTCTTCTTTTTTTTACATGTGTTTGCGAGCACGTGGCATTAGGCTGTGGAAGTGCACGATTTCCACACATTTATCGAGTTTCAACGTTTCAACAGCGACCCGCTGCAGGTGCAACTACAGAGAGGACCCCTGGGAACACAGTCTGGGTGAGTATATGCTCAATTTTTAATAACTTTTATTAATAACGTCATTTTGACAACTCCTGAGCTACTCTCACCTAGGCCTGTTCACCCCTTTTCTCTGTGGGCTGCACGCAGCGAGCTGTGGCCACATATTTTGGTCATAAATTTTGTTTACTAGCATAGATTTAGGAAAACGAACCCTAAGTTGACCAAGGCACGTAAACTTTACCATGGTTCCTTTTTTTTGGTTATCTAGCTTTTGTAGCTGTAATATTTTTCGTCTGGTGTTTTGATATCGACTGGGGAAGTCGCCAAACGCTTTTGTATTTATTAATGTTACGTTAAGTCAAGTGTAGTCGAGATAATTGATCGTTTTGTATAGTAATTTTTAATCTATTTCACAGCCAATTTCAAGGTTCTATAATTCAAAGTTACATGCTTTAATCTATCTTGGGGTTGTTAATTAAGGTTTGCCACATGTAATTGCAAAATCTGTACAGATTCAATTCTTTTTTAACCCCTTTTTACGTAATAAATTTAACTAGTAATTGTAAAAGCGTCGAAACATCGACTGCTGGTTTTCGGAGACTGTTCGTTGTGTTTTCTGTTACATGCACTCCGGTACGTGAGCGAAGCACGTAAGCGAGACAGGGACGGACTGAGTACCAGCACACCAACGTTACAACCGGCTTAGAGTAGGGAGCACACCTTCCGGCACCAGCTCGGACATCCCACGACCCGCTCGAGTCTCGAGGCCTAGCCGAGGTCCTAATCCACGAACAAGGAGCTTGGAGCGAAGGTGGTCTCTACTCAGCTTTAATTTGAGAAGGCTTTAAGGTACTCTGTAGAACTGTCGTCCAAATTTTCGAAGTGCTCGTAAACAAGACTTTAAATGCTCACGTGAACCTTTCGTGCTACTTGTGTTTTGCTTTTAAGCTCGCGAACATCTCCAATGCTATATTGTAAACTTTAACCTTTTCCAAGTTGTTTTTTTTACAAATTATAAATTGTAAGTATCAAATTTAACTACTCAGTTTACAATTCCAAATTGTAAATATATTGTAATTAGAAAAATGTGCTTTTTATTTAACCACGAAATGGTTCAAGCTTCTGGCGCTCAAACATAACCATTTTGGTTATAAGTGAAGATGGATTTTTGGATAGAGGCTTGTTGGGATTTAAATCTAAGTCTAAGATTACCATGAGGAGATGACCTCCGATGTCTTTGAAGAATATTTTGAACAGATGATTGAATTTATACCAGCAACTTCTGTTATAGTACTGGATAATGCTCCGTACCACTCTAGATTAGTAGAGAAACGTCCTACGTCTTTCTGGAAAAATGTGATATTTTTGACTGGTTGGATAAGAAGAAATTGGCACACGAAGATGGTATGGTAAAAAAAGAATTAATAACAATTGTTAGACAGCACAGAGAGCAATTTAAAGCTTACAAGATTGATGAAATAGCTAAAAAACGGAATATTATTGTTCTCCGATTACCTCCCTACCATTGTGAATTGAACCCAATTGAACTGATTTGGGCACAGATGAAAGGTTATGTGTCAAGGAATAACACAACATTTAAATGGTAAGAAGTTCGCCATCTTCTCAAAACTGCAATAGAGCACGTCGTTACTACAGATAATTGGCGAAATGCTATTCGTCACGTTATCGATGAAGAAAAGAGAATGTGGGAACTTGACAATTTAATCGACGAAACTGTAGACCTGCAACCTGTGATTATTAATTTAGGTGAAGACGACTCGTCTTCTGAAGAAGATTCTTTCATTTTGGAATAAGTATAGTGTAAATAGCAAATTAATATTTTATTATTATATAATTTGTATATTTTCAAATTTCGCTGTATATTTTTATATTATTTTTTTATTTCCTGTGGTTTGATTTGCAATATTTGTATTCTTGATCTAATAAATATTAATTCTGGAAAACTTTTTGGATATTATTTAATTAAAAAATACCACAAATACCAAAAAAAAAATAAGTAGGTACCACAGACAAAGTCTAGAGAATACTATATCTCTGGACGCTGCCACAGATGTAGGTACCTACCTCTCACAATGAATGCCTAATAAAAATTCCTGCCTGAAAAGGGAATTTCTAAACTCTAAACATAAATAATAGGTAGTTTCCTGTCGGTACGGCTATGGTTAGTCCCTCGCCTAATTTGCATTTCATGACTTTATTGTGAATCGGCCCAATATGCGGTATGCCCAGGTGGCCCCAGAAAATATCACCAAAACAAGGGGCAAATACATTAAAAATGCTCTTTATTTTTTGTCTCACTGCGACAGCTTTTTGAATTTATAAGGAAGGGGTGGTACTATCAACTGCTAGAGAACAGACTTGTAGCAGCGTCCAGATCTCTAGACTTTGCTTGTAGAAGTAAGAGCCCAAGTTTAGTCACATCCGATATTTTAAATTGTAAACAATTTTCATTTAAACCTTTTTTTGTTCGAATGTGTCAAATATTGCCTTTTTTGCGGATGAAACCTATAGTCGAAAAAAAAGGACATTTACATGGTGTGTTGTGATTGTTCCGAGAGCTTTCGCAAAAATAATTTTCCGTCGAGTTCTAAATCGCGATATTGTTGTATTAGTTTAAACCTCAAAGAAATAACTCAGGGTAGAGGGAGTAAGAACAAAAAGTAAACAGAGACTACATCTTTTTGAGTGATGCCACGTACTCCATTGTTTTCAGCATTTCATTTCAAAATAGACCGGTTTAATAATGGGCTTAAATGAAGGCATAACGCTAAATTAACAAATGCAGTTATTAATTTCTTGTATGTAACAATTTTAAACTAAAACTAAATCGCGCTGTAATTATAGTAGCTAATTATCACTTTAAGAAAATCGTCAACAGATACCTCAAACCGTCCAACATGGCAACGCCTCCGTTGCCGCCGCGTTCATTACTCGGCGGTATTTATTTTGTGCTCGCCCAGTAAGTCAAGTTTTCTGATTGCTTACGTATTTTTCGTGTTTTCAATCGTTTTTTTTCTTAATTTATAGACTGTTTATTAGTATTTCGGATGTAGTGAGTGATTTTGTATACAATAGGATGCAGGAAGTATGTGGTGTGTGGCCAAATTGATATTTCTCAGGATATAACCTATCACAGGTAAACTGAGTTACTGAGTTGTAGCCTAGTCTATCGTTGCAGTCATAATCATTATTGTTATTTGTAGCGGTATAATCGTGATTGCAATAGGGTTTTTATTTTATTATGCTCCTTTAGTGTCACTTGATAAATTTTTACCACTGTAAATCAAACAGTAACGTCATTAACTGGTTGCGACGCATATGCCAATGTTATACCTATGGCCAACAGAAAATTCCTAGGGATTTTGTGAAGAATTGTTATCTGACAAAATCCGGACTTCTTACAGCAATCGCGGTTTATATGGTCTAGGTCGTATCTATATGGCCTAAATGGCGCAGGCCGTATGTAAATGACATAGTATTTCTTATACGGGCTAGACAGTTAACTTACGGACTAGGTATTGCCATTCAGACTATGTGCCATGGCAGTATTACCCTTCTTTTTACAAGCTTTTATTTAACTTCACCTGTTAGTGTGGGTCGAATCTTGCAAGCTGAATTAGAACCACTTCCTGACATCCGATGATTGAGATTGAGCTGAAATTTTGCATACACCTTTAGTTCCGGTGACAATACAATATGTAATAGGTACTCAATATTGTAATACTTTCAAAATGGCCGCCGCTCCAAGATAGCGGACGATGTATTTTTTGTCAACCCCTTTAATATGGGTATCAAATGAAAGGGCTTGAAAAGTAGAAAACGAAAAAGTTAGTGACATCACACTAAATTCAATATGGCCGCCGCTCAAATATGCCGGATTACATTTTCTTTTTAACCCCCTTAATATGGGTATCAAATAAAAGGGCTTGAAGAGTAGAAAACGATAAAGTTAGTGACATCACACTAAATTCAATATGGTCGCCGCTCCAAGATGGCGGATTACCTATTTGTTACCCAACATGATGGGTATCAAATGAAATGGCTCGAAATAAGGTGAATGACTTCATAAGAAATCCAATATGGCGGCCGCCCGAAGATGGCGGACTAAATTTCTTTACTACCCTCCTGAC
Organism: Pseudeuparius sepicola; assembly: GCA_963920635.1. Taxonomy (NCBI): domain Eukaryota; kingdom Metazoa; phylum Arthropoda; class Insecta; order Coleoptera; family Anthribidae; genus Pseudeuparius; species Pseudeuparius sepicola. The sequence continues at coordinate 18,811,071 of OY987305.1, forward strand.
ATGGGAATCAGCTCAAAATAAAATAAAAAATAAAAAAACCTTTTCAAAAACAAGCTTTTATTTAAGCCATGTACCAAAACGAATAAAATAAGTTTAGGTTTTAATTAAGATAATTCAATTCCAAATTGCAGTGCATTTTTTGCAAATTGAAAAGCTTGTCGCGCGAATTGTAAAGAATAAAATGCATACTTTGGCAAATAGGTACTTGCTTATCAACCAATCACTGTTCAATAAAATTTATTGGTACCTACTTTCATCAACATTTTGCGCGACAAGCATTTCAATTTGCAAAAACTTATAGGAAAATTTGGAATTGAATTATCTTAACGAAAACCTAAACTTATTTTATTCGTTTTAGTACATGGCTTTAATAAAAGCTTGTTTTAAAAAGGTTTTCGATAAGTATTTTGAAAACAAAAATCTAGGGTATGCCCTAGTATAGTGTATACACTATACTAAATAATTACCTTTTTTCCTTCTAAATACTCTGTATTAACAAGAAGTAATATAATTCTCTGATATAAAAGAAGGGTAATTTATTAAAACATTGCACATGCGTTCTGTCTTTGTTTAAATCTCTCTGTAATATATGATACAGTTGCAGATAGTATACCCACAGTATGTCCGCGCATGGAGTTTACAAGAGGACAAATGCGCCAAAAAGTGAAAGATGCGAAAAAAGTCATTCCTGATAAAAGTTTTGCTTGTTTAGAAAATACGATTCACCGTGAGAAACTTCAATTTTGTTGTACGGGGTGAATAAAAAATACAAATATGTTTTTTGTGTAAGAGAATAGCAGAGTAAAGATACTTATTTTGCAAGATACGTAAAAAAGTCATTCTTGAAAAAAGTTTTTGCTTGTTCACAAATATGATATGGTTCACCTTGATACACTTCAATTTTGTTTTACAGGGTGGGTAAAAATTCAAAAATATTATTTTGAGTATTTTGTTATTTTGTACTATTTTCCCCATCCTGTACAACAAAATTAAAGTTTCCCATGGTGAAACAAGCAAACACTTTTATCGAGAATGACTTTTTTCGTATCTTGCAAAGTTATGCATGTTTACTCCGGTATTCTGTAACACAAAGTAACTACAGAATCGTATTTTCTAAACAAGCAAAATCTTCTATCAAGAATGACTTTTTTCCGTATCTTTACTTTTGGTCTATTTCACCTCTTGTAAACATAGGTAGTGTATAAATGGAATTGGTAGTCCTTTTGCAAATCGACTTTGGTTTTTTGTCTATTTGTCGTTCTTATTACACATATGGATTAATATCTTCAGTCCATGGACTACTACTTTGTGGTATACCATTTTATCCACAGATGCCTTATTTTCGAGTTACAATGTGCTTAAATTCTCAAAATTCGTAACGTTTAATTTTTTGTTTTTCCAACCGTTAAAAATATTTAAACGAAATTTGGTACACAGCATTTGTTCGCCAGGTGGTGATAATTCCAAGTTCCCCAAATAGCCAGTGGCGGACATGTGGGTATACACTATATTTGTTTTATTAAGAAAAATAGGTACTAATACGGCCCTGTACAGAATTCTCTATTATGCACCTGAATAGCTTTTTTTGTTCTAAGCAAGAAGAGTCTCTTGCGAGAAGAAAAATTATTTAATTTGAAGAAATGATACCTTAAGATTTCTATTTAGCCAGAGGATATTAAACAAGTACCGACCTCGGAGCGCCACCAACTTGAGGGGTGCCAAGTTGTCGCAGCGCTGAAACCGCGGCAGACTTATAAACGCCTACGCGATTTTTTTTGCGATGCCACTGTCGCTTGTCACAGCATCCCTACAAGTTTTTTTTATACTCCCCTACCTGTCTCCCACAAATCTTTGAGATAGAATTGCACAACAATTTCAGAATTTTCTTCCTTGAACTATCGTCGTTTACGGCACCCATACAGGTTTTTCGATACTCCTTTCCCCACAAATATTTTTGAGTTTCAGATTAATTTACAGAAAAAACAGAATTTCTTTACATTTTTTTGTGACGCCACTTTCGTTTACCACGGCATCCCTACAGATTTTTTCAATACTCCTATACGCGTCTCCACAAAATATATTTCAAAGTGAAATTGATTTACACAAAAAAGTTTTCTTTAGGATTTTTTGCGACGCCACTGTTGTTTGTCGCCTCACCCCTACAGTTTTTTTTCTATATTACTACATCCCCTATGCGTCTTCCAAAAATATCTTTGATATTAAGATTGATTTACACAAAAATAAGATCTTTGGAATTTTTTTTGCGGCGCCAATGACGTTTGTCACGGCACCTCCTACAGGTTTCTTTTCTATATGACTACATCCCCTACGCGTCTCCCAAAAATATCTTTGAGATTGAGATTGATTTACACAATAAATAAGATTTTTTTCTTGAATTTTTGCGACGCCACTGTCGTTACCCACGGCACCCATACATGTTTTTTCTATACCTACTCCTATATCCCCTACGTGTCCTCCAAACATATATTTGAGACTGACATTGATTTACACAAAAAAATCAGTACCTACTTATACTCTATATTCATACATCTCTCTGAGATTGATCTACACAAAAAGAATCAGATTTTTCCTTTTGGATTTTTTGCGACAAAATAAAAATCGAAAACTGTTCAAGAAATTTTTCGCAAAATTTTTGAAATGTCCAGATTAAAAAAAAAACATAATTGAAGCGGTTAGAATCATAATTGTCTAAGTGATATTTTTTAAAAATATGAGTTAGACCTATTTTTGTATAGTTAAATATTGTGTTTGTTTGGTGCCAAAGAGATCCAAGTGATTTTTGACAATTATTGTCAAAGAAATACTCACTTCCAGTCAAACCAGAAGATGGAAATAATAACTGACCATTTTTGCTACTCCCTGTATAGGGATAGATATATAACTTTGTCATTACTAACATTCCGTGATAAATGTCTTGTTTTTTTTAATAATTTTTGACAATCCCCATATAAAAAACCTGAAACTTGTGAGATTGCAAATCTCTGTGCTAAATATAGGTGAGGCGTATTTAATCGTAGCTTCATTAATGTTAATAACAGCTGATCAATTTTCTGTATTTTTTTCTACCTTCGATCCTAAACAATAATTGATCTCTACATCCTTATTCAAATTAAATAGTGCCTCAAAAATTGCACAATTTGGAACATGAAACATTTTTCAAATGCATGTATATAATATATAAGAATAATATAAATGCTATTAATGTGCCAAAGAAGAGCCGCTCGCGTGCAGAAGAGTGTGCAATTCAATTTTCCGTTTGCATAAAAAAGCGATGATTATTATTTTTAGCAACAAAAATGCAGATTGTATTGTTTACTATTATGACATTAGATCATAGTATACAATAAAAAAAAAAAACTGAATTTTCGTTGATAATTAAAAAAAAGAAAAAGAATTGTATGGGATTTGAACAAACGATGAAATAAATGAATTTTTTTAGGTACGCGTCTTTACCCACGCGGCCATACCCACTTCTGGAAATTACTCCCATGAGTTTGCTCATATTATCTAAAGCTTTTCTGGCCTAGCTTTCCCCACGATAAACTTACCCACGGTATGTCATTGCGCATCTTGTGACGCGTCAGTTGCGAGTCAGAATTTAAATTGCTCCATATGTCTTGTCTGCGGCATGCAGCAATCGACTTTTTGGCAAGATTATTGTCCTTGGGAAATCTATAGTACTTAATTTCCGTTCCCTTACTGTTTCTGTTATTATTTGGACAAACGCTGACTGCACATCCCGGCATTTCTGTTTTAAAGCACTGTCGAGCTGGACTGGCAGTTGTTTACACTTTTTTCTTGACACATTAAACTGTATACTATAAAAAATCGTAAAACACAACCGCATTTTGAATTCGTGACTCGCAACTGACGTAGATGCGCAGATTTGCCTTGTTTTCGGATTCGTTACTGACATACCGTGGGTAAGTCTATCGTGGCTTTCCCGAATAAAAGAAGGAAATATAAGACGTCGAGAGCATTGTATACAATCAAGTTAGGTTAGGTGCAGTAAAATCAATCAGGCAATTACCTGTTCACCGCGTGAATACTACCTACTCACTAAGTAAAAGCCCATACTGCCAGAAAATTAAAGAAATTCTCGGAAAAGCAAACAAAACAAAACGAACCAATTTTCTTTTGCGGATACCTCGATCGATTTCTATAACTAAAATCGTGGCGTAAATAAAACCACGTGTTCATCGAGCCTAACAACAGGGGTATACTCGATCGCAAAAGTATATGTACGCGGTTCTATCTTGTTGTTTTCAGCTATTTAGACACTGCCACAAATAATTTTATCGATGTTTTGAACCATATTAATTAAGCCAATAATTTTCTTCCGAAATATTTTTATGCAAATAATTGTTAAACTAAAATTAAATACAGGTCGTGCCTCAGTGCGGCACTGGCGAATATCTCAGCCCACGTGCTCTTGTTTACGACAGAGTTGCTCGATTTTAGTATAGGGACTTTACTTTTACTTGTTCGGCGCGGCGCGCCAAATTCGACTCCCTCCCCGGCGCGTACCAAATCGGAAAATGGCTCAAACGGCGGAACGGCTTTTCCGCTTCTGGCGCTCTTCAATAGCGATGTGGAACTTATTAGCTAGCTAGCCGTGACCAAAGGAAAGCGTTACATACATACTACACTACATCTTTTGAGAAGCGAGGGCGACTATAAACACCTAGGAGGTCCGGCAGGACCGGACTAGGCGTTTATAACAAAGTGTTATGGTTGAGAAAAATAAAACTTTCCTGCGAAAAACCGCTTTTGTGCTTCATTAAAATATGTAACTTTATCGACGATTTGACTTTCGGTTTCAAAAGAAAAAATAGGTAGCAAAATTAATTGGCCATGAATGACATTATTGATTTGTTGAATTACTATGATATTTTAGTCAGTTCTCGTCAGTAGTGGCCAAATCGAAAGCTATTTTTTTTTTCAAATTAAATAATTTAATTTTTACATCCTAAAAAAGCAATAAACGATAAATATTAATATTCCCGCAAAACTGTGGCAGATACAAAAAATGTGAAGAGACAGTTTTTTGCTTAGAATAAAAAGCTTATCCAAGTGCATAGAAGAAAATTCTGTGGAGTCTTGTTTGTATTTTGCTTTCCGCCACCGGCTACTTGGGAAACTTGCTATTATCACATTTTATGACACTTGATCACTGCATACTGTGTACCAAATTTCGTTTAAGTGTATTAAGCAGTTGGAAAAATAGAAAATGAAATTTTTGGGAATTTAAACACTCAGTATCTCAAAAACTAGGCGGCTATGGATAAAAGGTTATACCACAAAATAGTCATATTTTATGGTTTTCTATTACCTGCTGAAGTGTCCTTGATTAAAACCGAATCACCCTGTATGTTTTTACATATTTAACTCAAGACGTTTATATTATTTATATGTTCTATTTTTACCTCAAATAACAGCACTCTTCTTTTGGTCTTTGTAGAAACTCCCCTTTTAATGTATTAAAAAAGTTTCCGGTGGCATGGACTGAAATTTCTTACGTCAAGCCTGCCGAAGTTTTACCGAAATACCGTTGACTGAAGGTTTTTCACCCAACGGAAATACACTGTAGCAATTTCATAACATATTTTCTTAATAAAAGTTTCATTTTCTAGTGGTGCTTGCTCGTAAATGTCTCCGAACAGCCGATTATAGGAAATCACATGTCGTTACAGAAAAATAGGTAAGGTCGCAAAATGTTAAGAATCCTTATCCTTACGGAGCAGGTGAATAAACTTTTGTAGGTGAACAGAAGCACAGAATAGCGTGGCTATTCTGTGACAGAAGCAACAAACCACTTTCGAAAAGGTGCGTACTTACCGAAACCAAAGTTCAGAACTTAGCTGGTAAACAGTTCGGAACTCTCGAGTATGGAGCTTTTAAATATGTATCTACATACCAAATTTTCAAAAGTTCTAAACCAGGTTCAGAACAGGGATCGCGAGCCGGTTTGATATTTTGTTAAAATTAATTGTTAACAAGAGCCAGCACTGAAACGGTTCCTTTAACCGCCGGCCTTTGATCTTACCGCTGTTAAGGTGGATTGGGTTCTGAACTATCGAAGTTCGGAACTGCTGTACAGGGTGTCCCAAACTCGATGCTCCAGGTTATTATAGGCAAACAAAAACAGCCAGTAAAAATTTGACTTGTGGGTTTCTTGGAGGACCACTCAAGCTTGCTTTTGGGCCAAAAAGATAGTTTTTAGGAATTTGGGAAATACATATAGGTTATGACGTCATCAAATATATTTTCCCAGGACCATACCTGTTTCTCTTTATATTTGGAAAGAGCATGTTTTTCTGATAAACTTTCGTAAATAATTTTTTTTGATATCTTGTTTCATTAAAAAGTTATATGCGTATTATTTGCAAAAATATGAAAAAACTGCCATGGTATTTTTTTCAATGAAAATCGAATTAGCCATTACTTATGAAGGTATATTTTTGACAGAAACAATTGAGAGATGCTCAGACAAATGTATTATGAAAAAAGTATTCAAATTTTATTATCAGTTATAAAAATATAACTGTATGAACGCCTTTTTAAGAAAAACCGCTATTGGTGTTATTTTTTCTATGTAATTGTCAATATTCCGGGATGGAATTTTGTAAACAAGGTTTTTCAGAAATTTTCATAAATATAAACCTAATAGAGTTAGGTCTGGCGACTTTTCTGGCCATTTTATGAGGCCATTTATCCCAATGAATTTGTTTCCAAACTCATTATTTAGAAATTCTTTTACAATGTTGGCTTTGTGTGGTGGAGCCCCGTCGTGTTGAAACCACATGGTTCTTCTTCAATGCAATGGCACATTTTCCATGGGAACTGGCAATTGTTATTGCAAAAATTAGAGATTATATTCGTGTAATACAAAGTATATATCCTGAATCAAATTAGCCTTGGCTTGATCGGGTATAGATGGAAAACAATTGACAGTTGATAATTTATTATTCTTACCTGTCATAATTGAAATACCTTCTCCAGTAATTGAACGTATCCTAAAACTTCAATAATGGTAACACACCATGAAAAAGTTGATATGTTATTAGTCTATGGAGAAGCTGGAAAAAATGCTAGAAGAGCCGTTACTGATCAGAAAATGTTTATTCCATTAGAAAAAAACTTAAGGTAGAACCAAAACACATTTTCTACCCGCAAAGGCAAAATCAATTGGAAGAATAGTTCGCAACAATGATGCAACCAGTTCAAGTGTCACAATATATTTTTCTAGATTATCCGAGAAACTCAATTAGACAATAAGCTATTAGAGAATTAAATTTGAAGATGTCGTCCATACAGCGAATTATGAAGGAAAACAAATATCATGGCTTTAAATTACATTAAAGAAAAAAGGCTAAGAAATCCTCATATTGTCAATCGAATTCGGAATCAGGGACACTTCGGATGTGGCGGCATAATTGGTCATCATTTAGTTAGCCAACATTGTAGAAGATTTCTAAATGATGAGTTTGGAAACAAATGGATTGGAATAAATGGTCCCATAAAACTGCCAGGAAAGTCGCCAGATTTACCACCATTAGATTTACATTTATGGGGATTTATGAAAAACATTGTCTACAAAACTCCATGATGTAGGACACCGCCATGCAGATGCCTGTCTGCAAATAACACCAGATGTATTAAGAAAGGTCACTAAGTAAGACGCCGTCTAGACTTATGTTTATTAAAAGAAGGTAGTCACATTGAAAATTATTTATAAGTGAGAACCTGGCTAGCATTTATTTTTATATTGTTGGTTTTTGTTTTTCGCTAAAATTGTTGTTTTTAAATATAATACATAATAAGTGTTTATAATAACAGTTTTTCTTAAAAAGGCGTTCACAAAGTTATATTTTTATAACTAGTAATAAAATTGTAATACTTTTTCCATAATACATTTGTCCGAGCATCCGTCAATTGTTTCTGTCAAAAATATACCTTCATAATTCGTGGCTAACTCGATTTTCATTAAAAAATACCATGGCATCTTTTTCATATTTTTACAAATAATAGGCATGTAACTTTTTAATGAAACTAGATATAAAAAAAATTAATTACGAAAGTTTATCATAAAAACGTGCTCTTTCCAAATATAAAGAGAAACAGGTATGAATCTGGGAAAAATATATTTGATGACGTCATAACCTATACCTTTCTCAAATTCCTAAAAACTATCTTTTTTGGCCCAAAAGCAAGCTTGGGTGGTCCTACAAGTAACCCAAGTCAAATTTTTACTGTCTGTTTTTGTTTGCCTATAATAACCCTGGGGCGTCGAGTTTGGGACACCCTGTACATATCGAAGTTCAGTACTTTAAGTTTCGTTTTCCGTTGGAGTTTTTTTCGGTGTCCCGCCAAATCGTTTCGTATTATTATTAGCAGGTGCCCGAAACGAAGTGTTAAAATGAAATGAGAAAGGAAGCGCAATTAGAACTGATAACTGATAATTTTTTCAAATAAAATGGAAACGAAACGAGAACGAGACCTTTTAGAGCAAAGGATCGACTATAAGGTAAAGTAAAGAAAAAATACAGCTTAATAGGTAAACAGTTGAAATTGTTAAGAATACTTTAAGATGAACAAAAAAAATTATGGGTTATGGGAGTTATGGAAGAAAAGCAAAACCAATTTGCAGGAAATTAAAAAAATATTATAAATATTATAACACGAAATATTTTAAAAACGTCAAAGATAAATGGTATCAAGCTATATATTTTTTTCAACCGTGGTGCAAATTCAAAATTATTTACTGTGTTAAAAAAAAACAAGTTTGGTTTGCTATGAACATACTTATTACGATGTATAAAATTTAACTATACTATATGGTATTTTATGTAGGTACCTAGACAACTTGTACTTAGCTACTACCCTAAGTATATTATTAATCAAGGTTTAAGGTTTAGGGCAGAAACTATTAGATATAGCCAGGGCTATAACCAAGGCTATAATCGTTGATTGAAGAATCTTCACCCAATGCTATAATAGTTACCTAAACTGTGGTTAACATAATATTTTACCACTACGAATAATTAAACTTTTATTTAATAGGTATTTCCAATAATTATCATTGTTCCCCATTCCCAATTTTTCCTCAAAATCAAGTTACTCTGCTTGGAAATTACCAAGATCATTTGTTTTTTATAACTGACGTTATTGTTTAAAAAATTTATGGTAACAATTTTATGTTAACTCAAAAGAGTTAACATTACACAAACTTTCCAAAAAATAAGACCATTTTTTTAAAAGTCTATATTAACAAAATCTTATCAATAAAACTCGATATTTCGCTCCTGATTCGGAGCTTTTCAAGAGCCTATAAAAGGATAATCTTGATCTTATTTTAGGATAATCTGATCTTATTTTTGGGAAAGTTTGTGTGCTAAAAACTTGTTAGCTGTTGGCAAGTGGGAAAGCTTAGACTAAGTATCCAATTCAAAGAAGACTTATTAATCTGTCCTTAAATAAAGAAAAATTTAGAAAATGTGAAAAATGAACAATTTTATATATGTTTTTGTAATATGATATGATGCAACATTTTAGGTTAAATGGGATAAATGAGAACCACTTCAGAACATATGCCACGACACTACAAGAAATCAGTTAAGTGTCTTCATAGAGACTATGAGAAACAAACAATTCAAGATGCTATTGATGATATACGATATCGAAATTTTACATTTCGTCAGTCGGCCGAGAAACATAATACAACATTGGCGATGTTGCATAGGCATAGTACAGGAGCATAATGTATTCCGTGGGAACTTTTGTGAAGGGAAGTTGAGACTATGTGGAATCTCTTTATTGTATGTTACGTAATGGCGTAGTACCGGGTGTTTACCTTCGAGTTGAGCTGTTTGGTTTTTATGATATCATAAATCCAAGATGGTCGCCATACTAGACATATTTATTCATTCCATCAAGAATAACTCCTTCCAGAGGGCTCATACGCAAAATATGCATAGAACATTTTCTATGATGCATGAGCAGACAAACAAATTTAGTAATTATAATTTTTTCCATATCTTCTACCGTTTAAGAGTTATGATCTATTATATATGTCACCATCGGTTTAGAACCATCGATTATTTATTAAGGCTGAAAAAATAATGAGTGTGCTGCTATTTACTCACAATAACTTTAATATTACACAATGGTATGAAACCCAATTTAATAATACCTAAAGTGTGTTGAAGTTCATTTTTTTAAATTGAATTATGGCTAGATCTCCCAAAATAATGAAGCTGCTGAACTGAAATTTGGCACTGCTGTATTTTTGGGGACGATGTTAATTTCTATGTATCTCACAGAATGCGTCACTTGCACATTGAATCGTGCTTTTACTCGCAACTTTTTTGAAGTTATCTTTTTGGTCTTACAGGTCAATCATTTTAGTGCATCTGTTAATTCTGTAATAAAAAGGTACACTTGTTTCATGTATAAAATCAACCCTTTGCGTTGAAATTGGCAAAATGTGCACCAAAACACTTGTTGACACCAATATTCGAAAAATAAAATTTTTACCTACCACTTTTAAATGTTACAGATTAACTGTTCCATTTAGTGAGAAAAAAATACTTATGAACAATGTTCCAAAAAATGTTTCACTTTCAAAATAGAACGGATTGAAACTTGGCAAAATTTAAACACTATTTCAAGAAAACAAATGGTGTTTTGACCAATCCCTATTTTGCATTTTTTTTTGTTTATTTTAAATGTACAGTTGATCTTAAACATTTAAAAGCGGTGACTGAAAATTTTATGTTTCGAATGTTGGAGTTAACATAGGTGTTTTGGGGCACATTTTGCCAATTTCAACGCAAACAGTTGATTTTATCGTTACGAAACAAGAGTACCTTTTTGTTGTAGCTTGAAAATATGCACTAAAATGATGGATCTGCAACAACAAAAAGGAAACCACAAAAAAGTTACGAGTAAAAGCTCCATTCAAAAACAGCGCTAGTGAGACACATAGAAATTGGCATCTTCAGCTTAGCCGCAAATGGCAACGAAGACAAAATAATAGTAATTGCCCCCCTCCCCCGCACAAGCATGTGGTTGCTTCTGGGGTATTCCTAGTTTGGAGTATTGTGAGGGTGAGATTCTCACCCTCATTATTATTATTATTTGTCCCCAAAAATACAACAGTGCCAAATTTCAGTTCAGCAACTTGATTATTTTGGGAGATGTAACCATAATTCAGTTTCAAAAATGAACTTCTACGCCCTGTATCTCTTAAACAAACAAAACATTTCTATTAAGGTGTATTGGCCTCAATCGTATTTTGGTCCGAAATATATGTGTAGTGTATAGTTGCTATATGGACAATTATTAACCGGACACCCTGTGTGTATTATTAAAGTGTGTTTCATACCATTGTAATGACTCTACGTGTAATGTTTGTTGCATAAAAGTGTAATATTTAAGTTATTGTGAGTAAATAGCAGCACAATCATTATTTTTTACCCTTAATAAATAACCGATAGTTCTAAACCGATGGTGACATATATAATAGATCATAACTCTTAAACGGTAGAAGATATGGAAAAATTGATAAGAACCAAATTTGTTCATCTGCTCATTCAGAATAGAAAATATTCTATGCACATTTTGCGAATGAGCCCTCTGGAAGGAGTTATTCTTGATGGAAAGAATAAATATCTTGTATGGCTGCCATATTGGATTTATGACGTCATAAAAACCAAACGGCACAACTCGAAAGTAAACACCCGGTACTACGCCATTACGTAGCATACAATAAAGATATTCCACATAGTCGCAACTTCGCTTCACAAAAAAACCCACGGAGTAGGTAAATGTGCAGTATGCTCCTCAACTAGCATTGTAAAATCCGGATACCAAGAAGAAAGGTATTTCGTTGGACAAATTGGAAGGAAAAAGCATACAAAGATATTCGTAGTAAATTTTTTGAAAACAAATACACAAAACGGGATTTTGGGTATTATTTTGTATATCAAGATGTTACAGATATAGGTCAAGTAGCTTGACATTTTAACAAATTACTTGACTTGACTTGAAAATCAAGCTTTTGACAAATTAAATACTTGACTTGACTTGATAATGGAAAATTACTACTTGACTTGAACTTGACTTGATTTCAAGTCAAGTCAAGTAGCTTGAATATCAAGTCAAGCCGTGAATCTCTATTCTTGTCAACTCCAGCGTCTTCAGCTTCTATTGAAAGACAGTTTTCCAGGGCTGATTTGACAGTTACAAAAACGCGAAATCGGTTAAGCGCCAAATCTACTAGATGCCTAATGTGCCTTAAGTCGTGGATGGAAAATGATAACATTAAAAAGTAGACTTGAAATAGTTTATTTTTGTTCTTTCCTAGTTTTTGTTCTTTCCTAGTCATTTCCTAGTTTTGCAAAAAAGTGTACAATGCAAAGGTTTATTATTATTATTTACTTGTAACTGCCCTAACTGATAATAAAATTGTAAATTGATAAAAATCAAGTAATCAAGTAGCTTCAAGAAAAACTCGATTTTTCAAGTACTTGAAAAATAAATACTTGAAAAATAAATACTTGACTTGAACTTGACTTGATTTCAAGTCAAGTCAAGTCAAGTAGCTTGAATATCAAGTCAAGCCGTGAATCTCTATACAGATATCTCAGAAATAAAAGGGGAAGACATTGTCGGGACTCTCTAGTCCCAATAATAGCAGATTAGGTTTTAAATTTAATTTAAACTTTAATGACTTTTAATTTTTTTCATTTATATTTTATATGCTATAAAATATATGCCTTAATAAAAGTTTTTCATCCTGTTACGTTTGCCAAAAACCTTCCTTCTAGTTGATCTCCCGTGACCATTTTTTCCGTAACTGTTAGTTTAAACACCCCAATGATGTCTGTTTGGAATAATTCTTCTATAAACACGCTTGAACTTTTCTCTTGACTTTTTATTTACATGAACTTATACAACAACTAACAGTTGACAATCTGTCTCACAACAATTCATATATACAACGCCATCTATTGATTGAACTAGTAAATTAGAGGTTTATTTTTAAGTTTTAGACTGGATTATAAATTCGTAACTCTAACAGTAACACACTGTATAAAAAATATTTTTTCGCTTGTGATATACGAGTAGTCCTCCTTACGGCAGAATGCGTGCGACGTAAGGGGGAATAACTCGCAAATATTATAGAATTAGTCACAGTTCAGGGGCGTAGCTCAATTTTGTGTAACTCACTGACTTAATTTTCATATAATTGTTATTTAATTTATTGTTAATATTATTTTAACGGTGATGCCTTAGACTATGGAGGAAGGCAAACCTTTATAACATTGGCAATTATTTCTAGTGCTTGAGAATGCAACGTTCTTCCCTGTTTACTCATTTTGCACACGTTAACTCCCGAACATACGAAACGCCACTGAGCTCTCTGAGCCGGCAGAAAAAAGTTGCCAGCGGCCTAAAAAATGAGGTCTGTGTGGTAGACCAAATACGCAGTTAACTTTACGTACTATAGAAACAGGCACAAAACGCATTGGCTAACTGCTTTTGTCAGCCGACTGCTTGGTAGAAGTGCTGTGTTGCCGTATTTCAAAGGCGATGGTGGACGCGACGATGTTGAAAAAAATATAATAGGTGTTTTAACACACCGCGTTAAAAATAAATGATAAACAAAAATGGGTAAGTGGTCCAGTGATGCGAGCTTTTTTTTTCGGTATAACAGAGTTCAGAAATTCGGCTTCAATATGATAAAACTTGTATTCGCCAATAAATAACGACTACTCGTATAGGAAATCTCGCAACGCTGCCCGCATTCTTTAGAAACGTTTTCTTTCGTACTTTGGACTATATAAGAGCACATAATGAGACACTAACTAGGTAAAAAATAACAAATTATTTTAACGAAGATTTAGACTATGCTTTTATCCCGGTCGCCTCTTAGTGAGAGATACTAATGTCAATTTGCCTCACGACCAAGGCTGACTAGAAAGTATTAAGTGAAATCGTATCCAAAAATACTTATTAAATAATATAATATTTCTCACCCTCGCTACAAACTAAGACTACCCCAAAAGCAACAAAATGCTTGTGCGGGGTCTTCGTTGCCAGTTGCAGCTAGGGCCGAATTTTCCCGGTAGAACTAGGATAGCATTCGTTCAAGTACTACGGAAAACCCTAGAAAACCGTAACAATCCCAGTGAGCGTAGGACAATTATTAGTAAATTACCCAAATAAAGCTATTAAGGAGCAATACCGTGAATCTATATTTTGCACAGCGCTCGTGGCCATAAGCCGTGTTTTTATATAAAGACATAAATGTATGTGCTCCGCCGAACGAAGGTCGATCGACAACAGAAATACATGCAGTCCAAATAGTTTGCAACACTACGAACGTCGCCACCGCGGCCCTTATTAAAAATGTAACATACCTTTTTACGTTTTATAATAGTTTTCGACAAGCTGGGGTTGGGACTCTCAGGTCTTAATGTTATTTTTTCTAATTTATTTTATAATAATTTGGATTGAAATGTAGGTGACCTATATTTTTGATCTAGGAGAAGTCTACTAAAGCGAGAATGCTAGAGCGAGCGTGCATCACACCTGAAACAAAATGTATGCATTCAGCTACAATTCTGCGACAATTAAGCAGAAGTTTAAGGTAACATAACCTATATCGACAGAAACCGGTTCGGGATATATGTGCTTTAAACGGCAAAATACCTACTTACGACATCGTGTTAGAATAAAAGTGCATTGTCTAAGAAACTCTTTCCTCGGAATAAATATTGATCAAGTTTAAACGGCAAATTAATAAATTCCTCGGCCTCCCGCATATATTCTTTGCATTGTCTTCGCTTCTCAGAATATTAGAGGGCAACAAAGATCCCAGAGTACCTAAAAATATTAAGATGAATAAAATCGTATCGAAAAAATGCTCGCCATACCTTTCCATACGACTCAGTTTTCCATTCTTACTGTCAAGCCGGAACGGGGCAGATCACTACATGGGCAAGGGCACAGCCACAAGTTCCTTCTAACCTGGGTTTTTGAGTTTCTCAAGCTGGAATTTCTAAGAAATAGGCAATCTCCAAATAGTTGATCTCCCGTAGCGTTTTTTTACATAAAAACCTAAATATAACCTACAGGGCGCCCGTACCTGGAAAAGTCACCCATGGAATGGAATAACAGATGGGCTTCTGGGCTCTCAAAGTCCCAAATCGCTAGGAAATTTGGAAATCCTCGACACCAAAACCAAACGACAGCTGATTACACCATTTTGTTTCTGATATCGCGCGGCCACGATGTATATAGTAGGTACGTTCACGGGGGCCTCCGAAGGGCTTTATCGATCGGGGGGGCCCGTATCCTTCGGCGGCCCCACGCGAAAATTGAACTCGACCGGCGTTCCCCGTTCCAATCTCTAGCCATTCTTTCCCAAAAAAATGGGGAAAATAAATCCGGGGCCGAACGGCTCTTCCGATTCGGACGCCCTTCAATAGGGTTCTTGCCCATGAGCTCGGACGGCCGTACGTCAAATTTCAAAAATCGAAAACTGCGTCCTGTAGACGACTGTATATGTAAACATATTAATACCAGGAGTAAACGCCGTAACAACCGCCTATCAGTGGCGGATTAAGAAGTTTGCCGCCCCTAGGCCTTTCAATAATTGCCGCCCGTAACTTGGTAATAATAATAATAACAACAATAATACCCTTTATCTTATTATTATTATAGATTATAGTTTATTGAACTTTGAAAATACATTTAAAAATTTTTACAAATTTTTTGTTTAGGTACAATCTTGCAAGATGAATTAGAACCACTTAGTGACATCCAATTGATCTGAAATTTTGCATACACATTTACTTCTGGTGACAATACAATATGTAATACTCAATATTGGAACACTTTCAAAATGGCCGCCGCTCCAAGATAACGGATGATGTATTTGTTGTCACCCCCTTATATGGGTACGAAATTAAACGGCTTGAAAAGTATAAAACGATAAAGTTAGTGAGATCACACTAAATTCAATATGGCCACAGTTCCAACATGGCGGATAAATTTTCTTGAACTAAAAAAATAATAAATAAATTAATAGTAAAAAATATTTATAAAAACAAGCTTCTGATGCAATGCTCTGAAAAGAAGAAAATAAACTTTTAAATAAATCAAACCAAAGCAAACCCATGATTTTGTTACATTATATCTACAATTGTATGATATATAAAATGATAATATTATATGATATTATATAAAAGCTTGTCGCAAGAATATATTATATATCTTGAAAGTAATTCTAAGTAGAAAATGTATTTTTCTATAAAGGAAATTTACACACGAAACTTTCGCGAGAATATACAGATCGACTATACGATAGGTGTGAAACACAAAAAAATTTCGAGTTGAAACTTGACCATTGGGGGGATCAGCCTTGCTTGCTTAGAAACTATTTTGCACCTTATTTTTATATTTTAAAAATCAAGCAGGCCTTGACAAGGGCAATTTATTCATTTATTCAGTTCAGGTAAATTACCTTTTCGTTGAGAGATATAGAAAAGTTTGATTAGAAAAAGTTGTCTGAATGCAAATCTAAGTTTTCGTACCAAATTTTAAAACAATCTTTAAAACAACTTTTCAATTTTTGCGGTTCAGAATGCAAATTTAAGGCCTTGTGCCAAATTTTAAAACAATCGGCATACAGCGATTTTTTTTCCAAAAATCTAGGTGAAATTCGAAAAAAAAAAGTATGACGATTGTTTTAACATTTGGTAAGGGGAATTAGATTTGCATTCTGAACAACTTTTTCTAATAAAACTTTTCGATATCTCTTAAGGAAAAGGTAGTTTATTATTAGTAACTGAAAATGAATAAATTGCCCCCGTCAAAGCCTGCATGATTTTTGAAATTTTTGTCTTTTGCACCTATGGTATCTGGGTCTGGGTATAATATCTTGACGAAAGTAGTTCTAAGTAGAAATTGGATTTTTCTATAAAAGAAATTTATCTCGAAATTTACACACGAAAATCTCGCGACAAGCTTTTATATCATAATATACAATTGTATAATGTAACAAAATTATGGGTTTGCTTTGGTTTGATTTATTTCAAAGTTTATTTTCTTTTTTTGGAGCATTTAAATAAAAACTTGTTTTAAAAAAATATTTTTTTACTATTATTTTTTTTTCAGGCCTTCAGATTGACAAACGAATTTATTAAGTCAGAACATACCAATGACCCCAGCCACTAGTGCTCAATGGATATATCGCAAGTGCATTCAATTTTTATTCTCCTAATGTTGAACGTAAATATGATTTTATACATTCGAGTGCCAAAAACCTTCTGCGCAATACCCACAATGGAGAAAACGGCTTGCAGTTTGTTTTTCCTCAAAAGTGAGCACTTTTCGATGATTTGAGTGATTCAAGATTCAAGGGTTGATTGATTTCGCGGACTTATGCTGCCCGCGTCCTGCTTTTATACATTAAAGTTATCTTACAAAAAAGATTAGGCGCTCGGCGCACCAATAGATTTTAATAGTATATTACATGGCGAGAGTTGTAAACAGCTTATTACGTATGAGTGGAAAAGTTGCGCACGAGCCGCGCAGCGGCGAGTGCTGTAATTCCACGAGTATGTAATAAGCTTACAACTCGAGTTTTGTATTATAATTTTTCTTCGACGAAAGAAAAACTATTATAATAGATAAACTATACTTCTGATTATCTGTCAGGCAACAATTAGTATGTTGGTTAGTTGCTATGGTGACGCGGATGCCGCGATTACACGGCACCCGTGATAATTGCGTTTTAATTAAGAACAGATACGTAATTTTTTTATTACGTGTGAGTCATTACGTGTCAGTCGTTACGTATCAGTGTTCGTAACAATAAACTTACTTATAACCTAAACCGTCACTTAATAGGTATGTTACTAGCATAGGAGTAGAAAAAATTATTTATGATATAAATCAAGACAAAACTGTGAAAGCTTAACAAACTATAATATATTATTCATTTAAGTTTAAGTTTCCTGGTTTCCAAAAATAAAAAAAATTGGCTAAA